>CM027573.2:6737427-7481689 GCA_015852605.2 Populus deltoides | reverse complement strand
CTTTTAGCCATTTCTGTGTATGGATATGGAGTAAAATGACTGATATAACTCTGAAAATATGAACTGACTTCACATGGAACAGAAAAGGGCATAAAAAAAAGAAAGAAAAAAATCAAAACTATAATCAAAATTCTCAATTAGGTTCTGAAAGAATTTTTATCTCAATTGATTTCCCATCCCCAAAGTTTCCTTAAATTCTTAGTTTAGTTCTCTATCAAGGTCTATGAACATTGTAATTTTTATGCATAAAGGTATACTTCTGATGGAATGCATAAACGAATATAAATGGTGGACTTGAGAATGTTTTTAAACCTCTGGAGCCCCAATTGAAAATCAAAACAGGTTTAGGGAGTCAATCGAGAATTCTGTGTGGTTAGAGACTTGTTTGAGAAATGAAACTAAAATTAAGAACAATGGCACATACAGGTTTCTACGTAGAGAGAGTAATTAGCACGACACTCCAGCCAACTGAGCAGCCATTTGGCATTGCATGGAAAATACGTTTATTTATACCAATTTTATGACCATGGCTCCCCCTTTTCTCCTCTAGAAACGGGGCTACAGATGGAGAACATAAAATCCGTATTTTTACTATTTTCTTCCGTGATATGACAGGGACAAGATTACAACATGAGAAGGAGAGGGTGAGATTATCAGAACAGAAAATGACAGAAAGAGGGAGAGGATGCATCCCTCAAATTCATTATTCAGACAGTTTACACAGGAATAAAGGGAACTTAGACAGCTTTCCTACGTAAAAATGGCATTCGAGAAAACCATTGCTATCATTCGACAACGGTTTTCTCAATAAATGCCCATACTATACTATACACCTCAAATTCTTAAGAAATACTGGTGGTGCCTTGAGAAATTATAGGAGGCCGAAGATTCTACAAAACCAATCTTCTGCTTCTTCAAAGCTACAAGATAGTGACCGGTCAATCAAAAGAGAAATTAGTGGACATTACTCCATCATTGAACTGGTCAGACCTGAAGTAACCAACGGCTTGCCTCTACCCACAGTGAAACCTTTGGTCCCATCAGGCATTCTTGGACCCTTGCAAGTTTTTTTAGGAGATGCTTCACAGTGAGGGGTGCTGCCACATTTTGGAGGAGCAAGCATACCTCTGGCACAAATGATTTGACCGTGGCCTTTGCCCTTGCCGCGGCCTTTTGCCCATGCCTTCTTTGATGCCCCTGGATTATCTTCAGCCTAAGAAATATTCGACAAAAATTGTAAGGCGTTAACATTTAACACTGTTATTATTGTTGATTTAGAGCATTGGTATGGCATTTTTCAGTATGCTGGGAAAATGGTAGGCCAATTCTGTTGGAAAAAAATTAGGGGAGAAGATAGGAAGAGAAGCATGGTGGAAGGCCACTAATGGCAGGCCAATTCTCTTTTATATCATATTACTCTCCTAAGAGAGGAAATCCCTACAAACTTGCACTTGGATTACAACTCTTTCAATACATATATTTATACTAGTTTATCGATAATTCTAGATACTTAATAAGATAATCATATCATTAATACTTGTGCTTCTAGAAAAACTAAAAAGATATTTTGAATGTAGACTTTAAAATTAATTCCGACAAATTCTATCATCCTGGAAGATTGAGAATTAATATATATATGTAGATACATGGATGCCAAGATAGGACTAGTTAGACAATAGAAATTACGTACACAACTCTCTGTGGCAGACTCTGAATTGTTTGGTTGAGAGGTATCTTCTGTTGATTCATCAAGGGGTGAATCTTCTCCATCCAAAATGTTCTCAAATTCTGACTTTCTTCCCCTGGTGAGAACAGATTTTGGCTGCAAATTGTTTTTTGACAGATAGTAAGCTATATATAGTCTTTTGTTGATCAGAACATACTGAGATGGTGCAATTAACAACTTAGTTTTTGCCTACCGAGCATCGAAGTAGCAACCTTACTTTAAGGCCTTTCCTCCAATTCCTTTCATCATTCAACTTTTCAACCTGGTGAACTTAGAAGAAGCTCTCAATTTCATAACAAAAATAAAAAAATATTGGCATAGTTGCATTGACATACCGCTTTCTCAGCTATAACTCGGGATTCCAGCTCCACAAGTGCGTGCAGCTAGAGAATAAAAGGAAAAGGAACCGTGAAAATTTTCCTTTTAACACTATCCTTGCCTGGCTTGGAAAGAAAATGTGTGCCAATTCATGATTGATACCTTGTTGGTTACAAAGAAGCCATTTTTAGCCCGGGAAGAATTGGATTCTTGAGGATGGCATATTCTGATGGTTTTCGCACTGTTAACAATGGCTATTGTTAATACACAATATCCATGAACCTGATATTTTCTAGAATAACAGAAATACAAACGTCTTGTGTTTCTGTTGTAGACTTGACCTTCCAATCACGCTAAAAATTTTCTGGACATTTTGATGAGAGTGATCGTCAGGCAAATTCTCCACGACAACAATGCGAGACTGCAGGGGGGAAAAATAATAATGTTTTGCACCAAGCAGAATTACGTAGAAAATTAGTTTCAAATCATGTGTCCAACAGAGAAAGTCTGTGCTGATTTACCTGCAATTCTTCTCTATGTTTATCAGTGAAAGGGAGTTTGCGTTTAACCTTCTTGCCATCTTCAGCTAGAACCTACAGAACATCGATAAAACAACAAAGAGAGAGGTCCCTCTGGATTTAACGGTTTTTGCTTTTGATAATTGCAAAAACAACGACGAGGCAATTTAAGAGAAAGAAGTTACAAGTTTTGAAGAAGACTTGAGTGCTTGAGCAAGCAAATCATTATCGCTAATAAGGGACCTCATTTTCTTAGTTGAAGCAATAACAGCTATCGGCACTGCAGTACAGCCAAAAAGATACGATAAGAACGTCGAACTACTACTGCTACAGCAACATATAGGTCCATAGAGAATAATACTTCAAAGATCCTTACCATAACCTTCAGGATCTTTACTAACGTGCTTGGACATGGACTCGTTCGCTAGAAGACTCATGTCACTGAGTTGGTACTCCACCTATTTTAGACACAAATAGTTCGCAGACTGTAAGAGCATTTCAATACGGGATTCATTATGAACAGAGCATATGTTGGTCAACATAAGCAAGATGACTCGAGTGCCAAAAACTTGTCATGTTGTTTATGAATGGATGTCGAAAATGCAGGCCTGATAAAGAGAAAAGGTAGGCATGACAAATCAACAAAAGAAACGAAAAAACATGATGGAAATGGCTGAGAAGCTAAGAAAGATTTGGTGTGCCAAGATTCTTACCATGCATTTGTAAAAATACATTTTGCACCAAAAGACCTTGCCATTAACCAATCAAGCTTGTCATATTATATCACTCGTTCAAGGAATTAAAAACCTAGCTAGCAGCACCAATTGATGCATGTAAAAGGCTTTAAAAAGAACATGCGAATCATCTAATAAAGATAATTATAACGCAACGATACAAGAATAAATAAAGATGAAACTGAGAGCCAACGAAAAACACAACAGAGATGAGGTTTCAAACAAAGAATGAGGACCTGTTTGATGATCTTTTCCCGAAGATCGTCAGTGAGAACACCTCTATTCTTTGAGGGGCAATTAGACATAGCATGATTTGGATTATTAGAGATTAAATAGGCAGCAGCATGGTCTGGGTCCCCAACAAAGATCCAATCAGACCCTCCAGCAGCACTAGCAGTGGCACCAAAATAGTGAAAGCAAGGATAAAAATAACCTGATATAGGCAATTGGGTTGTATTTGTATGCGATCTTGGCACAAATTCTGGTGCCTGCGCATTGAATTTGAAGGACACAGAATCACTATTCTTGTTACTATCATTTTTGGGTTTGGTTGTTTCTTTCATTTCTTTTTTTTCTACACAGATTTCTTCAGTTTTTCTTTCAGGTTGTGCTTGTGCCATCACTGATTTTCTTTGCCTCTCCAGTTAACAAATTCTTGTATGATCTTTGCTTAATATCTTTGATATCGTATAATAGTTTGTTTCTCCCTCTCTCTCTCTCGCTCCTGAAGTTCAGTAACTGCGTTGTCCTGATATTGAATCCATACTTAGCGCATAAATAGAGGCATCTGTGCGTTTCTAAATTTTTTTTATATTACACTAAACCGTTGTTCAAGGGTTTGACCAGTATTTTTTGAGGATCACAGCCTGCTAAATTTTGCCAAATGGATAGTTCTTACCCCTGCTCTTATCTCTCTCCTAACATTTCCTAAAATATTGCTGCAAGAATGAGTTAGTCATAGGAAAACCAAGTTTCAATCTTGATGTGGACATGTTTTGTCCATATAAATTAGGTTCATGAAATGATTTGCTGTATCTGTATTTTTCGTTCCACGCGAACGTACGTTATGGGATATAGTTTTCATATATATATATATATATATATATATATATATATATATTCTCTTTCGGTTGATGCGGGTGCGTCCCTGCTCGGTACTGGGTAGAATGCTCTTCTGTACAGTTCATCAAGAAGTTGCAGCTTCCAATGTCGTTGCAGCTACACGTAACCGATGCCAAGTTGGCCCATAGTTTATCGCATGGTTCAGGCCTGAAATGAAACGTTATCACCATTTCTGTCTTAGAATTGGCGTTCGAGGTTTAAGGCCCAACCCTTAAGATGTTTGGAGAATCCTTGTGTTTACCTTCGATTTTTGAACTTTCCTAGTGGTCACGTTTCCACTGTTATCATCTCCCGATTTCGAATTCTAATAGAATTGTAAGAAAATGTCGGCTGTCAGTGAAAATAGATTAATTTTCCATTGACAAAAACCAGCGTGAAGATTAATACAAGTGTATCATCGAACCAGTTTCACATGTAGTCTCTCTTTTTTAATTTAATTGGATTTTAAACATTTCTTAAAGACTATTTTTCAATGTGATTTTAAACATATATTAAGACCTGGTCTAGGTACAAGTTATTGAATCGTTGGGACAATTCACGAGTTACTAGCTTAACTTTTTTTTATCAAAACAATAATTTTTTATTTTTTAAAAATAAATTTTTTATTTTGACCAGTTATGTTTAATTGAATCAATTAAATTACAGATCAATTCCTTATATTTTATGAATTGGAATAAATCTACACGAAAAACAAATTCAAACTGGAATCAAACTCTGAATCTAGCAGGAAAAATTTAATATGTGTACCTAAAATCTAGAATTCTCGAACACTTGTCCACCTAACCACTTGTTTTGTTACATCATGGCATGCGATGCTTGAAAATGGTATGGAATTGGGAATATAAGCATTCATAACAAGAATTCAAAAACCATGCGAGCCCAAGTCATCAGTGAAAAGGTTAAAAGTTGATGAGAGAAATCGAGGGAGTCAAAAATGTCATAAAAATCAAAAACCAAAAGCTAGGACATCATTAGATATGATCATGAAACGCAAGATAATTCTCATACTCAACATCATGAAAACGCATATGCAAAAATAGAGTGGCGAGATTGATAAAACCAATGCTTCAAACGGGGAGTAAGAATCACAAAAGTACTAAGCTCATGCTGTCTGCTCTGCCTTATGATCACAAATCCACCTTCTTGAAAGCTAATGTTAACATAAAGGATGGACAGAAATTCTTGAATAGAAGAAGAAAGGTGTTGGCTGGCCTTTTTGCTTAATACTTTTTTTTTTTGGGGGGGGAGGGGCTTTCCCTTTTGATAGCTTTCTCCAATTTTCAAGTTTGCTAATTATACCAGACCTATCAGGAAGTATCATCATCTCTGGCTGGTTCTTGAGGGAATCTTCAACAGGGAATGGTTTTTTTTTTAAATCTTAGCTACTGCTTGTATTCTATTCTATATCATCTGAATAAAAGAAGCAGAACAGTCCTTTGAATTGAAAAATCCTGTGTGCACAAATTGTTCAGGGTGAGAATTTAATGAGAGGATCCATCATTTTCACTCACTTCTTTCACCAAACAATTTACACCTCATTTCAAGTGGACCTATCTGTGCTGGTTCCTTCATTATAACTTGCCTACAAGATTCTCTCTGTTTGTGAGAGAGACTGTTTTGTCATGGACCCAGATAAGCATTACACTTGATTGTGTTTTTTTTAAAAAAAAAAAAAAAGTGGGATCCTGGGTTAGGTGAAAGGATAAAATCTAGGATTTTTGACAATTGACTAAGCAAGAAGCTGTTTGGAGACCACATAATTCAGTCAAGCTGGCACAAAATCATATATACTGATAAGCTTCATTATAGCTTTAGAGTTTAAACTTGTTTACCTAATGATAAATGTTTCTCAATATAGAGAGGGTTATTTTATTGATTTAGAGAACAGAGAAGCCATGGACATTCAAGGATAAGAACAGCCTAAAAAAGATTTACAGAGTCGTGAGAACCGAAGAGTGGGATGAGGGGAATCAAATTCTGCAGCTCTAACTGTATTTTTTTCTTGTATTTACCAGAACAGTGATCCGCAATTGGGCCTATAGTCATGATCATTGCTGGCCAGATTCTCGCTTCCCATACATACCTTATTCAGTTTGGATAGCAGAAATGAATGCTTTGGTGAGCCAAATTTGGAAGAATAATGTCAACTTCATGCTTGTCCATCTTATCTTTTCCTTGAATTTAAGAACCCTGATTCAATAATAACTTGAGAGTACATAATCGGAAGAAAATAAAGGAATATAAACCTATAATATTCTCACTGGGATAAGTATCGATCTTGTCTTGTCATCTTGCACAGCCAAAACACCACCACCACCATCCAATTTGAGCATACATTGAAACAATAATTTCTTTGAGGCGTGTTTAGGCTCATCCTTGTCCATTTAATAATGGCCATGGAGAACAGAATAATTCCCAATATATCACAATCATGATCACAACAATTACAAGCAACACACCAAGCATCCAAAAAGGGTAAAGGGTAGCTTAGGGAGTGACCGGATAATAATATGGTTGGACCAACCGGGAATGTAAGGTGACGAAGCTGACACCCTTTTCTTGTTTCTAGTGCTCGTGTTTGGCTCAGCCCTTATTGAAGGGCCTGCTGGTTCTGATATTCTTATCGGGAAGAAGAAGAAATACAGTTCAAAGATACTGTGCCTTGACTGATAAGACCTTTCAAAATTCTTTGTGAAGCTTCACAAAAACCCTAAGGAACAATCAACATTGACAATGAAATATTCCTGACTTCCTGCTTATGTACCCCTTAGGGAACTGGCTAAAATTACAGAAGACTAGGAATCCTATGATTATCCTGGGTGAAATTTTTGGCTGCGTTACTTCAAAATTTATTTTCCTTTTCTCCTTTTCTTGGTCTTTCAGGCGACAGATTGAGGACCTATTATGGTTTTCCACGTCAGAGTTCCACATTCAGAAGTCTCAAAGCAGAAGAGAGGGCATAAAATGCGCACCAATAGTCAACAAGAAGCAGGTGCACTTCCAGAGAATGAGTTCAAAGTTGACAGTTTCATAAGCTAATTCCACCTCAACTTCAAAATCATCAAAAGGAAACTGTTGAACGAAAATCTCTGGCAATATCTATTCCAAAACCTCACGTTTGCTGGAAAAGTTTGGCAAACACAAGTTCTAAACAATGATGTTTGGAAAGAATATCAATGGTAAGAAAAGAGGCCTAGTCTATTCCATGAACACAAAGGGTCTTAGAATTTTATACCAATTCCAACCAAATACAGACACTCAATTTTAAGACAGAAAGAAAGCTAATCCTGCAAAATTTAACAGCGTCACTCATTCTCAAGAACCTTCCCCTTTAATTATGTGATTTTTCTAGTATTATTTCTATAATTATATAATCCTATCATGTATAGTTTATCTGCAAAATTCATGGTGGACAAACTCTATACATCTTTTCCTGATCTGTGAATGTGACTTTTCCAGCTATAGCCCTCAGATTTTGCATCTTCGTCATCCTCCATGCTATCACCTCCTGTAGTGGAGGTCCCTCCTGTGTTTACAGCTAGCTGCAGAGGACCTTGGGGAGAGCCAGACTTGGAACTGTTAGCCTTTGAGGAGTCACCATACTGATCTTGGGCCATCCACAAACCCCCCAAAACAATAGCAGATTGGTTTGCAGGGGCGGAGGCTGTAGCTGGTGGCACTCTCCGTGTATGAAGTCGGTATTTCTGCAACAAGAAGAAAGTTCTATCAGAACTTAAAAACCTGATATGTCCCTTGCAATGAGCAAGGGAAAAGGAAATTGCTTCGATACTTGAAGCATTTTCTTTCCTTTTACCCATGCTTCTATAAATGAAGCATGAGAAAGAGATGAAATGGAACACTCACTTGCAAATGACTCTTCACTTCATCATTGGTCAAGCCATCAACTTGCATAAGTTCTCTAATCTGCTTGGGAGTAGCAACTATAAAATGCCCAATAGAATCGAATTAGATACTTCCGAAAATTGAATCAATGAGCAGAAATGCAATGCAATAAATGAAAAATTCTACTTTCAATTTCCAGTGGATTCATCAAGTTTACACATATTGTTAATCTCTCATCTCATCTCCATGTTTCTAGCCAACATAAGAATTTACCTAAAACTCTTCATGATTTTCATCTTTCAAGCCAAGCATAACTATAATTTTGCATCCCATCTATCATTCTCATCCAACAATATACATAAGCCCACACAACCATGATTCTAAAACCAAAAGACCTGGATTCAAATTTATACTAACCTTGAGCGCCTCCAAGTTGCTGTAAAGCATTGACAAACTGACGGTGCAACTCTGGTGACCAGCACCTCCTATGCTTCCTAGAACTCTGCTGCTGGGATTGAGGTCCATTTCGTAAATTTGATTCTGAATTCGGGGCAGTAGTAGAAACTGATCTACTACAACCGCTTCTTGAACCTGTAGAGTTGGATTCCTCTTTCATGCTCTTAATTCCAGGAGTTAAAAGAGAAAGAGCAGGAACCGGCAATTCCTCTCTATTACTGTCATCCTCTTTCCGTGACGAACCAGGGTAGGCTTTAAATGGCATAAATGTTCTTGCTGCAGTCCTGCCTTTACAAGCCTGGAATGCATCCTCATTCACATATTGATTTGCTTTCTTGTTTGTCTAAAACAAAACACAAAATCATAAAAAAAAGAAAAAAAAATCATTTTCCATGTTCTCTTCCTTTTTAAGACTTCAAGTTAAAAACACATCACATGAACTTCAATTAAAGTTATTATTGTTATACCTTAGATTCTAATTTGAAGCTTTGTTTTGCATCAAACAAGTAATCAGTAGAGGGATGATGATCATCAGTAATCCATAACTGAACGGAACTCATCCAGTTTTTCTTGTCTATAGAGTCTTTCTCCTTTATTAAACCATCACTTTCACGATCATCACCATGATCATCGATTTTTTTCTTCAAGGGAATGAATTCTTCCAATACTGGTTGTTGATTGTTTGATGTTCCACATTGCATCAACTCCTCCCTCACAACTTGAATTGCTGCAACATGAAACACGGCAGCAAAAAAAACATTGATCACATCATCAACAACCAAAAAAATCCATCTTAAACTTAGTTCTTTAAGCCAAAGACAACCCATTAATCAAAATCATCAAAAAAAACAAAACCCATTTTTCCAAACTGATTTTTCCATGGATACAACTCATGAAACTGAAAATTCAAAATACCCCATTAATCAAAACCCATTAAAGAAAAGGGAGTAAACCAACCATCATTCAGAAGGAGCATGCAAAGAGGTAACTCTCGTTTAAAAGCATCGATCTTTGTCTTTTCTTCTTCCAAGTCATTAAGAAAACTATCAACTTTCAAACCCTTCACTGAAGCATCACCGATCATGGAAACCTCCTTGAGAAAATCAGTTATCGTTTCAGGCAAAAACGTAAATGTTTTTATTGCTGAAGTAAATGTTTTTGTTGTTGAAGAAGGCCTAACAAAATCCAAGCTCAGTTCAGGTGGAACCGAGCCCATTTTTTTCTTTCAAAAAAGACTAAAAGTTTATGTTGTTTTGATAAAATCTCTGAAGCACAAAGAGAGGAGGGAGAGATGCAGACATGTAGAGATCTACACGTATATAGAGAGAAAGAAAGGATTCTCTGGATTTTCAAGGGTTCTTTTGTCAATAAAAAAAAAAGGAGAGATTCTGTCTATGCGTTTTTTTTTGTGTTAACGTTATGGATTCACTTTCGTTTCTCCGCATATTTTATCTATTTATTTCTATAACTATTTTACTCGCTCAAGATTTGGTCCCTCGCGATTTTATTTAGTTTGATTTGGTTCTGTTTCTATTTATTTTTTTGCTTATATTATTCCAATATTTAATTTTTAAACCACATATAATTCTAACTAGATAGGTAACCCGCGCTTCAATGAGGGTCAAACCAAATTCTCCGTAATGTAAAAAATATTGCTCAAGCATTATCAATGTATTTTAAAAAAGGAGAAAAAATCCATAACTCGATATCATAAAAAAAGAATTGAAAAAAATTACAATTGTCAATCCCTGGGAATCCAAACATACAAAGATGAAATAAAATAATAGTGAACAAAAAAATTCTAAAAAAAAACTAGAAAATTTAGATGATGTCACCAAAACTCTCGAACGAGATAACAAAATAAAAGAAAAAATAGGAGAAAAATAAGGTTTGATTTTAAAAAGAATAAAATATTGAAAAATGAAACCGAATACAATAAAAAAGAGAAATCTTAAAAAATACCTAGGCCACTCGGTCAAACCTAATTCCTAAATCATAAGATGGGGATAACTTGATGGAAAGGAAACCAAAGAAAATAAAAAAAAAAAGTTTATTTTTCAAGATGAACAACTTCAAATGGTGTAATTGAAAAACAAATGATATCAACTCTCGTAAACTTTTCAAAACCACGAGTCTAACTAGTAACTAAATTGGAAGCAACCCATATGAAAAACCACCATTTTAAAACTCGAGTCTACCCAATTGAATAACCCATGACTCAGGTGACCCGAGGCTCAAGACGTGTAAGGTTTCAAAATAAATTTGGGAAGAATTGACATGGTGTGAAATGATTAAAAAAAAATACCGGTTGACTTATGACTCGGTCAACCTATGGCAAACCTATCAAAATAGGGTCAAACCCGTTAACTATTTTCCTTTATTATTTTCCAAAATGATGTTATTTTTACTTTTTTATAAAATAAAAAGATTTGGTTAACTTAAGTCAACCTACTTGACCCGTGACTCAGTACTTGTCCTAGATCGACTCCCAAAAAATAAGAGGACAATCTAAAATCTTAAATTAAATTGAGAAATTGAAAAGAAAAATCAAATTAACAAAAGAATTCAAAACAAAAAAAATAAAAATTGAGAGAATGAGAAAGATGATCAAATTTGAAAAATATAAAAAACCAAGATCATGGATCAAATAATGAAATTGAAAACAAATTAAAATTTGATAAAAGGACTAAGAATCAAGATTTAAAATCAAAACATTAAGAGTCAAACCTTAAATATCATCAAACTTTGAATTAAAGGGTAAAACTAAAAAGAAAAATCAAATTCACAAAGAATCAAGAACAAAAATAAAAACCAAAAAAACAAGAACCAAACATGAAAAAAAATTAAATATCAAGATTATGGATTCAAGGATAAAATTGAAAACAAATTAAAATTTAATTAAAATGCTAATAATTAAACTTAGAAATCAAAACATTGATAGCCAAATATGAAATGCCATAAGATAAGAGGACATAATTGTTTTTTTTTAATGGCCAACATGAATTTCAATGGAGAGGAGAGAGAGAAGAGGAAAAAAAAAGAAAAAGGGGCGGCCAGGTGACAACTCATCACTGTAAAAACCACACGTGCTTCTCCACGTGAAAGAAAGCATCATGGAGCTTCAAACGCTTTAGTGGAAGTTGGTGTTCCTCCATCAGAAGATTGCTCACGCGTTGTTTAAAGAGCACAAAGTTGCCCTATACGCCAACAACTTTGTTTTTTTAATAATTTTTTAAAATGAAGAAAGACTAGATCGCCCCTAACCCACCTTAATAGTAACATAAAAACCTATAGAAAATGACATAACACCCCCAAACACAAGCCTTAAGAAATTTGATTTTAGAAGTAATTTAGTCAATCTGATTTTAAAAATAAAAAGTTAAAAACAAACAATATCCCTTAAAGTAATTAAATGAAAATAACTTTTCAGAGTAATTTAGTAATTTTACTGTGCAATAAAAATATAAAAATATGAGGTGGCTATAATGCCCCTTATGATTTTGGCAATGACACTTGAACCCTTACTAAAAGACCGAGTTATCCTCCTATCAAAGCTAAATGTATTTGTATGGCAAAGGTAAAATGATAAATTTACTATGTAAATTCACAGTAAATTGTGAGTATATACACAATAAAATACATACTATTTTTATCATCTTTTGTAATGGCATGAAATGGTTTATGTTGTCTCTTTGATTAAATTTCTATTCTATATTTTTATATTTGTTTTGTATTTTGATCTATTAATTGTTATAAAAAAATGTTTGAAGTTGTGTTGGATCATACTATTATTTTATTCCAAATTTGAGAAATCAAATCCTTTTATTATCTTACAAATATGAGTAGTAGAAATACATGAAAGGAATTGATTGAGGGGTGATGATATTGGGATAGAATAGTAGAAATACCAAAATGAGTAGAATAAATAATAAAGGGACCAGATAAGTGCTATAAACCCCATTTGTTTTCTACTAAATGAATTGTACGTACGAATAATTCATTCCAATAAATCGAATAATTAATAGAAATCAAGCACCAAAAATATGATTTTCGAATAAGGGATACAAGACAGTGCATAAATTGATCTGAATAAAGCTTTATATAGAGTGGATTAAACAAAAAAAAGGAAGAAACGTCAGGATATGACTTATAAAAATATATATAAAGTGAATTAAAATGCTTTTTACTGTGTAATTTTATCATGCAAGCCAACAGCATCAAAACAATACTCAGGACACAGAAACTACTCTTCAAGGCAAGCCCAGTAGCCTTTGTGCTCCTTCGAAGCAAAAACCTTTAAGAAAAAACGATTGAAAAAGTCGTTTCCCAAAAGCTCAAGATCACCAACAGCAATTTTGTTACCAGCAAACGCACTAAAAAAAAAAAAAGTGTGAGAACGCTTTCCCTTTTTCCTCCAAAAGCTAGTCTAAGTTTTTTTTGAACTGGGCAGGTAACATATCCCGAATCTGTCAAGTTGACTCAGCAGGCTTCACAGTCAAATAAAGGAGCATCAGCATAAATAAATTAAACACGACCCTTTTTCTTCGTCAGAGGTCAAGAATCATTCATTTCCATGAAGGAACACTACTCGTAGGCCACCAAGATGGAATAACATTGAAGCAAAGTCCATATCATAATCACCTCCTTTTGTACTTTTACTTCCTCTCAAAAGCATATACAAGCGAGTTGTTTTCCAAATATTGCAACTGGCAAGATTTTTCTATATGTTGCTGGTTTAGTGCTCTTCTCCCAATGCCAAAGGAAAAAAAAAAAAATTCTCTCCTTCGTTCTAATACCTTATTATATGGTTGGGAAACAATGGTCTGAACCTAATAATTTAAATTATTAAATAAAATTTTAAAATATTATTTATATTATTCTTTAACACACCCTTTTAATAAAAAATTTTAAACTTGAAATTTGTACAAACTTACGTTACTTAATCATTAATATTATGATACTATATTAAAAAATCATCTTAATTGAATAGCTTAAACTATTAGATAACATCTTCCCATATAATTTATATTATCTATTGCTAAACGGTTCATGCACAGGCAGGGCTTGTCATAGAATTGTTGGTGGTGCATTTATTTACATATAGCTGAATCTTACATGACATGCTAAGATCTTGTCTAACCTACCATTTTAATTAAATATTAGACATTCTAGAGATATCATGCTCTGGATATAGCAGTGCTAACGTGAAAAAAGAAGACGATAGACCTGGAAATTGAAGGGATCAAAGCAAACATGCATACGCATTGTTCGTGGAAGGTAAGTTCTTCCTCTCTCTTTTTCTCGTATCAAGTGTGGATCAAGTCAGTCGAGCTCGCATTACATTGGTATTTTATAAAATGGAAATCAAATCTGTAATCGTTTTTCCTCGTCAAAACCTAAGAGATGAGAATTATTTCTCCCATTCACTGGCCATTGGCCAACTTGGCTTGAATAAAGAAATAAACAGGTGGGTGGATAGATTCTCTTTCAAGAAAGGGACACTCATTGCATGTGAATAGGCTTGTATTCAAGACAATCGTCGAATTGTCAAATTCTTAACGTGGGGTTAAGCTTATAGATAAGGAATCTGGAGGATGATATTGAAGCGTTGGTGTTGGTGTTGCTGTTGGTGCGGGTCCCGAGTCTTGATATTGCCAGATTTTTCATCTGGAAACATATTTCTTCCATGGAATTAATTAAGAATCTCTCTCTCTCTCTACATCACGACCAAACCTGCCAATCACTTTAATTAATTCTTTAATTACGATGGGAACCTGTCTGTTCGTTTAGCAGAATCGCTTCTTATCTCGAAAGACTTTTTTTTTTTTTGGTTTTAATTCTGTACGAAAACGTGTAGTTTTCCAAGGTGGACTTTGGTATGATGAAAGTGGTTGTTTTTTTGTTTTTGATGGAAATATATTAAATAATTTTAATTTTTTTTATATTAGTATTTTAAAATATTAAAAAATTAATTTTTTTAAAAAGAAATCAAATTCTGACCTAACTGTCTTTGGGCGCCACAAACGCTGTCTAATTGATTGAATCAATACCTTTTCTTGCATCTGCTTGAGTTGTGTCGGATGCTTGTTACACCCTGAGAATTTATGCATTTGTGTAAATTACCGTTACACCCTTTATCAACAGTGAGGGGCACAAATAACATAGCCCGTATATTTGATAAAAATAAATAAATAAATTATTGAAATATATTGTAATGCCAATAATTATGGTTTATTTAACTATTGTATAATGATAAAGAAAAAGCATACCTCGTTGTGTAGTCTTCCAACTTTTTGCGAGGGCGTTCCTTTTAAAAAATTATTATTTTTTATAACTAAAATTATAAAAAAAATAAATTTAGTAGGATATATACAAAATTATAGTGGAGATATTAATCAAACACTTTTAAAATTATAATTAAATCAAAATAAAGCTTTCATAATATCTCACCACGCTACTAAACAATCCTATTATACACAAATGTAGTCTAACAGTGATTATATTTGATAATTTTTTTATTAAAATATATTTTAATATTAAAAATTATGATTTGCATTATATAATGTGAATATACTAGCCTCATCGTGTACTCTAATTAAGATTCAATGAACTTAATCATTTAGTAGGTGCCCCAGTAGTAAAAGTTTAGTATCAAGAAGTTTGCTCCTCCTATGATCTCAACTTCGAATCATGTGATTGCTAATATGATAACCACTGGAGGTTTACATGGTCGTTAATTTTAAGACCCATGGAATTAATCGAGGTGAGTACAAGTTGACCCAAACACCCACGTTAATAATAATAATAATAATGAAAGATTCAATGAACTTTGAAGCCACAAATTTTGAGCTATATACGTGATTTTAAAAATTAGTCTTCACTTCCTCGCGTTCAAATGCTAACAAGAGTTAACGCCAAATAATGTTTTTTACTGTCTATGTTAATTTTTCATGCAAGACCCGTTTTACAAAGATATTTTAAATCACTTAACAATTACAAAATTATGATGTAGATCAAGAGGTTTTATGATGACATTTCTGGATAATTCTTTAAAGAAAAGACTTGCTTTATTAATTTATTTATTTATTTATTTTTAATTTAATCTTAACTTTCACTAAAAAGGAATGTCATTTAAGGCTTTTTATAAACACAGAAATCCCACACCTAGATCCATAAAATCATGGCACCTGTCTTTTATAGAGCAAATAATATGGCTACAGTGTCCAAGTTTGAGTTTGTTACTGGATATGGAGTTACATTCAAAAGAAAAATAGTACATGGAGCAAAATAAATAATTCTAAAAGTTAAAGGACTATAGTTTTGTTCCGTTTACTGAAAGCTCAAAGAAAATTTGGAAGGAATACCCATTTTTTCCCTAAACAAACTCAAATTGGTTTATCGCACTTCATGGGAGATTTACAACCTGATGAGCTAGGATATTTTTGTTTTATTAATTAAAGAGTTCTTCTTCTTTTTTTCAAAGAGTCGAATGTGATTTCTATGCATGGAAACGATGTCGGTGAGGCGAAAAAGTAAGTTTAGTTGACTTTTAAGATGGTTGTGTTGATCCAACGAAAAAGAAAAGCACAACGACTCATGAAAAAAAAAAGAGGTTTTTTTCTTTTTTAACATAGGAAGAAAAATGGTAAGGTAACAAATTTAAAAAAATAATTAAAAAACTAGAATATTTTCATGAGGTATAGATAGCATATACAACTCGCTTTGAATTTTAAGTCCTGAGACCCCCTTTCTTCCTCTTTCTCTCATTTCCTCTACTCTTTTATCTCTATCCCTCGCTCCTTCCTTCTCACCACCAACTGGATCTCTCTTTCCCCAGCGTCAAAAAACACCCCAAGTAGCCCTAAAACACCAATCTCTCTCTACATCACCAATCTCTCTTTCTTTCTCTAGCTCTACCTACAATAACCTCTCTTTATCTCTCTCTACCAACTACAGGGCACCCACATTCTAGCCAAAACAGCCACCACCGGTCACCCTCACCACTCACATTTCACTTTTAAAGGTATATTGAACATTTTCCCTTAATTAATTTGATGTAATTTATGTTTAATTATTGTTAATTTGATTTTATTAGATATTAGGGTTTTGAATTACGAATCAAGTTAATTAGATGTAATTTAAGTTAATTAGATATAATTATGTTATTTTGTTAAATGATCAATTATTTTAGGTTGTTGTTGATTATAAATTAACAAAATTATGTGTTTGAAATGTTAATGTTGTTTAGGTTAAATTATGGATTAGGTTAATTAGATATATTTTTAGTTGATAGTTAGGTTATTTTATTAAATAATCAATATTATATTTTTAATTGATAATTGATGCACTTTGATTAAACCCAAGATATTAATAAATTAGAATTGTGTTTTTGTTATGTTGTTTGATAGAATATTTGAAAATTTAGGAATATTATGCTTACATAGTGGTGTCATTGTCAATACTAACAATGATATCACTTATAATAGAGGAAGTCATGAATTCCTAACTGCTACATAAGACATGTCCATTAATGAATTATTGAGAATGTTATATTATTGACTTGGCTGGAATATTATGTTTAAAATAGAAGTTGAAATTACTTGGAAGATGCTGCAAACTGGAGTTAGTCAAGCTTGTTATGTCAGTGTTCTAATTTGTAGTGATGGGAGTGTGAATTCAATATTTAGGTTTGGGAGGATCAATAGGATTAATATGCTGAAGCTCTACTTAAATTCTTTATATTGCTATAGAGAATCCAAACCAAGTGGTGACGAAGATGAGTGTCACATTGATAGAGTTGTGGTTAATGAGGAAGGTGAGGATGATGGGGATATTGAGTTAGCTGAGCTTGTTAATCAATACATGACACCTAATGCTCTTGAATTTAAGGCTGTCAATGCAGGTGACCAATATGGATGCAATGATTAGGCTGATTTTCGTAGGCATTCGAGTTTATTAGTTGATGAGTTGGAGATTGGGAAAAGATTCAGAGACAATTCTGAAGTGTTAATGCAGTAAAGTGGTGGCATATAATTTTTTTTTTGTAGTACAAGGTCCATCATTCAACAAAGTCTTATATTCAATTGTAGTGTGTTCGGGAATTGTTTGTGGATGGTATTTACGTGGGGGTATCACTAAAGGTCTAATTCATAGGAAATTTCAAAAATTAAAAAAGCAACATCATGTAAAAACTCTTTTATTTTGCAATGTCATTGTTAGATTAACTCGAATCTAATTGTTGAGGTGATGTTGATAATTTTAAAGAGGACGTCATGTACGAGTGTTGCAGTAATTCAGGGTACCGTGGAGAGCAGTTATGGGTATGGATTCTCTTTATTATAAGGCGTGGATAACAAAACAGAAAATATTAGAGAGGTTATTTGGTACATACGAAGAGTCATTTCAAAACCTACCTCGAACTCTACTAGTCATTAGAGATTTAAATCCAGGAATAATTGTCACTTGGGATCATAAAATGTTTGATGGCAATAAAGCGATATTTGAGAAAGCATTTTGGATCTGGTTTTTGAATTTGCTTCGTTGATGTGTGATTGGGGGACAGACTGAGTTGTGTATTTTTTCAGATAAACATGTGGCAATAAAGAATTTCATAGCATGGATTTTTCCCGAGCCTATTGGATATCATTGATGTTATTCACGACACTTTATGAGTAATTTCAACACAAAGTTAAAAAATGTTGCCTTGAAAACTATGTTACATAGGATGTGTACAAATCCTTCTAAACAAGAGTTTGACATTTTATATAAGGAGTTGGTAGAGACAGATGATGCGATGAGAGCATAACTAGATGTTGAACCTAAAAAAAAGTGGGCATTGTCTTATGATTATGGTGTTCGTTGTTATAGCAATATGACTGTGAACTTGTCACATGTTACTAATAATGTTTTAAAAATTGTTAGTGGATTGCATGTTTCAACTATAATGTAGATAATATTTTTCATGTGTAATAAATATTTTGTGGAGCGTAGTGATAAAGTTGAAGAATTTTTTAGTCATGATGTGTTATGGCCTCCAAAGGTCCTAACTAAAATACATGTTGACGCTGCCACCTTTAGATCAGACCTGATATCTCTATTTCATCTTGAAGGTAGTATATTTCAGTTTAAGACACCTTTAACAACTGATATTACAAGAGAAGTGTAGGAAATTATTAACATCAATAAAACAATTTGTACTTGTGGCAAATGAAAATTATATCATTAACCATGCTCACACTTAATTGAATGTTGCACTTTACAAAATGTGGACTTTGTACAATTTATTGATAATTTTGACTTCAACCTATCATATAAAAATGCATATAGTCCTCGTTTTCAACCCTTGAGTGATATGTCATTGTGACCTGCATATACTAGTCCAGATGTATATGGATGTCCAACTAGATGGTGGACAAATAAGGGTTAAAGGAAATATACTCATTTACATAACGAGATTGATGCCAGAGAAAGGCACTCATTGAATAAATATGGCATATGCAGTCAAAGGGGTCATAACAGAAAAACTTTTAAAACTAGACAACGTATGCTATTTTTTTATATTTTTTTTAAATTATGAATTAATAAAATTATGTGTTTGAAACTTGTGAATATACTGGTCCTCAAGTATACCCAAACCCTTTAATATGGAACATTAATCGAGGTCAACAAAAATCAACTTGATTACATAATGATATGGATGCAAGAGAGGGCATTTCCCAATATAGGTGTGGCATATTCAGTTAGACATGGCATAACAAAAAACTTGTGAACATAGACAACGTATATAACAAGATACTCAATTATTTACCTTGTGTTTATTGTTGTTTGTAATTAATCGTATTTAATATATATTTCATAATTTTGAATTATATTTTTGTATTTTACAAGTACACCTGGTTAGGATGCCACATATGTGACATGCATCTTCTTTATCTACACGAAGAGTTTCTCAGTACATGGATCCTGATCCGATTAAACCTTTTGTTCTATGGTTACAGGGAGTTACACGAATCAAAGGTCATATGGAATGGGAATGTATTTTTGCTTTCATATATTAAAATCTATTAATTATTTCACTAATTATCTTATAATTCATGTTAACACATCAGACATTTTTTTTATTATACAGGATTTGGGTAAGATGTACCATAAATTCTATAGGTTGATATTGCTTTCAGATCATGTGATCCTATACATCATGCAGACGAGTTTTTATTACATTACATGTCTTCAGCACGTAAAAATGGATCATGACTTGCTCACAGTGCTTATTGAAAGATGAAGACAGGAAACTCACACATCCCTTCTTCATGTAGTAAAGATGACGCCTATATTACAGGACATTGCTATTATGCTTACTTACCTATAGATAGGCAAGCACTTACTGTCGTGGGTATTTAAAATAAGGTCACTCGATGTGAGTGTGCATTTGGATGAGTACCCCTTCCTAAAATGTTCAAGGGGAATGCTTTATGCATTAGATGACTTTGAGAAAACTTTTCTAAATTACCTGGTGATTATGATGATGAGATCCTATGGCGGCATGTTAATGCGTGCTAATAGTTCAATTAATATATTGATTTGTCTATATTTGATTTAAATTCAATGTTTTGTTGTGTAGCTATGTTGAGCATACATACTTCATATGTTTGGTAGTATACTTTTCACAGATCTCAATGGGATACATATACCTTTATTCTACCTACCACTACTGGAGGATTTCAAATCCATTCCATTATTTAGTTGAGGTTCATGTGTCCTTGCATGTTTGTATAAGCATTAGTGTCAAGTTAGCTTTGAGAAAGCAAAGCAAGTTAGAGGATGTTTATTACTTTTACCGGTAAAATAAATGTAATAAGTTTTTTTATTTTTGTATTATTTTTTTATGTTTAATTTGGTTACTAATTATTGTATTTTTTTAACATAAAGTTATGGTCATGGAAAAATTCACATTTGGGATGCCCATGAATTGAATCTAAACTTGTTATGTCTATTCAGATTTTGGAGGTTGAACTATAACTTCCATTAAGATACAGTTAATGTGTTATCGATAATATAAATGATTTTATTTAGATTATGAATGTTTTTCAGGGAAACCTTATTTAATAAGTTCTTTCTTTTTTATTAATAAATAGTGTGGGAGTAGATATTTGAAAATAATCCAACCCACGTTTTATCATTTTATCATAGCGAGTTAAATAGACAACAATCAAATCATGTATGTTAAAATAAGTTGCAATGTCGATGTTACATAAAATGATGAGATAATTTTTTTATGTTGGAAAATATTGAGAAGTAATGTTGAAAAATAATTGCTTGTGTTGATGTTTGTAAATGATGAGAAATAATTGTTTGCGTTGATGTTGGTTAATGATGAGAACTAATTTTTTGCGTTGATGTTGAGATTTATTTATATTAAAAAATATTGGGAAATAATTGTTTACGTTGATGTTGGTAAATGATAAAAAATAATTGTTTGTGTTGATGTTTAATTTTTTATATATTGAAAAATGTTGGGAATTAATTGTTTGTGTTGATGTTGGAATTTTTTTATATTAAAAAATATTGGAAAATAATTGTTTGTATTGATGTTAGTAAATTATGAGAAATAATTGTTTATGTTGATGAAGTTGACTTTTTTTTATTGAAAAAAGTCGAGAAATCATTAATGTTGGTAAATGATGAGAAATAATTACTTGGGTTGATGTTGAATTTTTTTTATATTGAAAAATATTGGAAAATAATTGTTTGCTTTAATGTTGGTAAATGATGAGAAATAATTTCTTGCGCTGATGATTTAGAGATTTTATGTTGCTGGTAGATGATTAAAAATAATTACATATGTTGATGTTAGTAAATGATGGAAAATAATTGCATTGTTGATGTTTCAATAGGTTGTGTGGAATCTTCATTCAAAAGTTGGTATGACAGCTACTCCTGTTATATGCACATTGGTCATGAACTTATAGACATTGGTTATCCTATTATATTTTTTTAGGTTTGTTGAGATGCATTACTCAAACCATGTAATGTGATAATCTAACTGTAAACAACACTTTTCATCTGATATAGATATATTACGAGTGATCCGTTGCATTCCATTAGTCATTTAGATAGACATGTTGATTATAATAAGATGATTCACCATCTCAAGTATATATCGATGTGAGATGCATGAAAAAATTTTAATTTTAAATAGGTGTATCCTGAAATTTCCGGAGAGGAATACATGGGCTAGTACTTTAGTATAACACATTGAATCAGTACACCAAACCTAACGCATGTTCCTCTACGCGAGGAGATGGAGTATGAGCCACATGCACATCGATTTCAAAATAATGTAAGTATTTGTTACTTTTTATAAACTTGGACAAAACCATTGCATTTTATTTATGAATTAATAATTTCTATTTACTTCATATTAGGTTAGATAATTGTTACATGATAGTCGACGTACGGCGACTAATCTTCGTGGTGATGATGATGATGATGATGATGGACTTGCTTATTGTTATGTATCTTCTTGATTTAAGACATATCGTACTATACTTAACCTATTAGAAAAGACGTCGAGTGTAAATGATATTGTCTTAGAGGATGAGACAACACAGACAAGTGAGAGTCGTGCTATTAATGAAATTGGCTCATCCGCTCGTCATCACAGCAGACATAAATAGGCTTAGATGCATTATTATATTGTGTTATTTTTTGGGCTAAGAATTATTTTTATTTTTATTACTTTTGTAATATTATTTTAACTAATTATCATGTTGATTTTAATATTATCTTGCATATTATGCATTTTCATACTTATTTAAAACAAGCATAATTTAAAATTATTAATTAACTAATTAACAGTTGATATGTGAATATGTTATTTAAAATTTCAAATCATCTTTTTACAAGTTAAAAAAATATACATCGTTATATTTTGTTATTGACGTTATCAATTATTTTTAAAAATAATTAATAAAAACAGTATTTAAAAATAATATGTTTGAATTTGAGATTATAAATAATAAATAAAAATGATGTTAAAATATTGCATTCTTGATTATGAGTTTGGTAATTTATAATTTTTTTTAGCTTTTGTGATGATTTAAGGTTTGTGTCATATAAATTTAAGGTTGGTATTAAAAATAAAATTATATTAGAATAACACAACTACTATTCACGTTTATATATTGAATAACCGTTATTATTATTATTATTATTATTATTATTATTAGCTGTTATTTAATACATAACAGTTGTTTAAACAATGGAGTCAAAGGATGATATTTCCCGATACTTTTCTATACTAGCCACTGGTTATTTCAAGTTGAAAACAGCAAGAGGGCCATTATGGTCAAATCAATGAAACGTGCCCCTCGTCTGTTGTGCGGCGGTGTTTCGTGTTCTTCTCCAAAATATAGCGGTCAAAGCGATAAGGTTCTTTTAATTCTGCCTCTAATGAAGGTAATGATGGCATGGGATGGAAGAGCCTGGCCATAGGGATGCAGAGTCTCTAAGGCCCAAGAAAGAAAGAAAAGGCACGGTCAATTCAAGAAAAGATAAACAAAAGTGGAGGCGTGGAATTTTACTCTCGAGAAAGGAGGGGAGAGAGAGAGAGAGCTGAGATGGCTTGACCAACTGAGCTATCGATTTTAATATTTGATGGCCAGGACAAGGCATCTTATTCCTGGGGATTACCCTGAAGAATCCAATAAATGGTATCTGGGAAGAATCCAAGAGTGTTCATACCTATCTATTTCAAGAAGACGTATAGATATAACTAAGGACTTTCCAAAGAGTCATGGCATTCACAAGACAAATTAACGTCTCTTTACATCGAGTTTTAGGTCGGATGATATCAGAAATAATGAGAGAAACCAGTTTGGTGAAGAGTGTTATGGTAAATGATGATGATGATGATGATCTGAACAAACAAGGAGTGCTTAGTTCTTCTGCTGAAGCAATTCAGTACAGTTTTTGCATGCGATGCCATGTTCAATCATTCTCACCAGAGCATCATAATGGTAAAGACTGTCAGCTCCAAAAATGGTTGGGGTAATTTGTTATTGAACTCGGAGCATGCAGAAGAGGCTGCAAACATTAATATTTGCAGTAAAAGACAGACCAGAATTCACAAATTGATTGTAAAGGTACCCTCTACCGTGCTCGAATTCCACACTCCGAGCAAAGTAAACTGTGTGTAACATGTCACAAAAACTTTGACTAACTCAAAAATAGCTCTTTAGTCAATCAGATTGATAAACTTCTTGTACATTCAGATGAAGCCAGTACTCCGTTTTTTTTTAACAAGAAGACTTACACTGACAAATTACTCGAGACCCTTTTTTTTTTACTTACAAATGTTGCCGTGAGAACCCAGTTTGACTACTCCAAAATAATGGAAGACTAATTTGATGACTTCAATGGATCCATGGAAACCCCAATTGAACGCAGTGGGAGGGTTTCTTTAGAAACAAACATAAATCATGTTCAACAGTGTTATGTGCACTAGCTAGTAAAGAGTGTGAGCTTGCAAGGGTGACCTAGTTTTTCTGCGAGATTCACAGTGCTGAACGGGCCAGTTCTTTTCAGGAAAGTTGCAAACCAATTTGCATTGAATCCAAAGAAACAGCGAATCAATACACCTTATATGAGAGGGTTTCGACGCGCTCCTTATCGCCCTCAAAAAGCATCTTTCACGTGATGACAATGGCTCACGTTCATGGCGGCATTTTGCGACCCCTTCTCACGAGAGGTATCTTTCTGTCTTGTTATTCTTCCATTGCCCTTGTCAAGATGGAATCTTGTAAGGGTCCCTTAACATCTTGTGAGGCTGTTCATGTCATCTAGGGCTTCGATGTCTCTGTATACTTTTAGGAGTTGTTTGAGTAAGCATTATTGCTTGTTCATGCTTGCTGCTTGAAAGAATTCCACTTCTTTCTGGCCCCATATCCTGACACAATCATTTTTACCCCCTTCCTCTTTTGACATCTTACCCTGCTATTTGAACTCTTCGAGGATGATGACTCTTCACAATTTTCCAATTGTAGTTTTTGAATTTTAAATTATTATTTATTATACTTTTAAATTGTTTTGATGAACTTAATTTGGACTCCAGTTGAATGAAATTTTCTCTGGAATAAATCTCTTGATTGTTGTTCCTCGCATATGCCTTGGATTGGACACATAATTAGAAATGAAGGGAGATGAACAATGAGTATGTCTCAAGGCCTTCCATCCTCCCTCCATGCTCATCTTCTACAGTGCAATGATCGAGCCCCATACCTACTGTCACAATCACATCCATGATAGGGGAGAAAAAAGAAGTTTCCTTGCGGATTCCCAAACTAAATTATGATATCAACACAGAGGCAGCATAGCATGATCATGATCGTTTCAATTGCTTCACAGTTACGAGAATTTTATCGCACACGCCTTTGATAAGCGAGGCAGAATTCAATTAGAATTTTGAAATGCTATGAGAACCACCCAACAAATCAAATAGCATTGTTTCTCTGAAGTTGTCAAATTGGGCGATTAGTCAAGCATTTTGACTTTGTATTTCTTTTCATAAACCAATCGAAGGCTTTACATTTTTTTTTCCATCAGCAGATGATCTCTCTTGATAAGTTTCCGACGACTACATGCGACCTAATTTTATTTCTTTTAAGTCAGAGTAACATGTGATATATATATATATATATATATATATATATATATATATATATATATATATAAAATTAAATTTTTGACATATCTCGATTAGACCGCGCTGTCAAATAAGTGTTAAGGGTGAGTTTGAGATTGTGGTTTAGAATAATTTTTAAAAGTGTTTTTCATTTAAAAATATATTAAATAATTTATTTTTTTAATATAAACACCTTAAAATCATCAAAAAAAAATACTAAAAAAAATCATTTTAAAGCTTTTCTAGAAAAAAATATATTTTTAAAAATTATATAAAAATAAAAACTAATGCACTCTAAAAAAAGCAACCCTCCAAATAAACGAGAGATGACTAATTATGATTTTGTAAGAGGATATTTAAAAATACAAGAATGGTTGTTTTTTAAAGTATTTTTTACTCGAGAAAAATATTAAAAAAATATATTTTTATTTTTTAATAATTATTTTTTATATCAATACAACAAAATGATTTAAAAATATAAAAAAATTTATTTTAAATAAAAAATTAAAATTTTAAAAAACACATTACCAAATAACCTCTAAATACATAGTCATAATGACGATGATACAAGGAATTCCATGAAAATTCTACAACTTGCTTTAAACGTGAGAAAAAAGAAAAAGCACTCCTTTGAAACAAAATGGTTGACATAATAAGTGGGTGGAAAGAGAAGTGAGGGCAAGGAGAACAAGCAAAGCGCGTGGAGAGAATATGGACATTGTTAGGGTAACACGTGGAACGACGTGGCCAATCCTACGAAGAGTGGATGGATAGGGGAATCGCCTCACCACATATGAACGGCGGTGCTTTGAACAAATCAAATATTAGTGGGCCCATCCTAATAGATTCTTTTTTTTTTCAACAATTAGGGTTTTTTTTTTATCATTAGCATAGTTTGATAATTTAAAAAAAAAATAGCATAGAAGAGAAATATTTGATAAATAAATATTTTTAACTCAACTGTTATTAGAAAGCATAATTTTATTAATAATAGTTAATGATAATAGTAATTGTGTTAAGCAGCATAACCTTTTTTTTTTAATTTTACATAAACAAAGTTTAAACCACCATAATAAAATATCAGACAAAACCACAAAGTCTAAACTATCACAATAAAAAATCAAATAAAACCATAAATTACCAAACTTCAAACCTATAACTGAAACAAAAGCTATTTTAATATTATTTTTATTTAATTATAATCCCAAATTAATACACTTGTTTTTTAAACATTTTTTATTTATGTGCATTTCTTAAGTTGTTAATAGATGCTTTGAATTTTTAAACAACTTGTTTATTTGTTAATTAACGATATTAAATCATGTTTATATAAACTAAGTATGATAATGCATAATATGTAAGACAACTTTAAAATCAACATGACAATTAGAAAAAAAATTAATATTACAAAAGTAGTAATAATAAAAATAACTTTTAAGTAGAAAAATAACACAACATAATAAACAACATAATAATACATTTGAGCCTATCTATGTCTTTTGTGATGACGAGTAGATGGACCAGCTTCATCATTAACACGACTTCCACCTGTCTGTATGGTGTTATCCTCCGAGACAATATCTAGGCTTAATGTCTCTCTTAACAGGTCAAGTGTGGTACGACATGTCTCGAACCAAAAAGATGCATAATAACAAGCAAGTCCATTATCATCGTTGAAATCACAACCTGTTGAAACATCAACAATACAATTATTTCTCATCATTTACCAACATCAACCATGAAAAATTATTTCCCAACATTTATAAATATCAAAAAATTTTAAAATTAACCTATGTAATAATTTCCTAACATTTATCAATATCCAAAAAATTAAACATCAATGCAAGTAATTAATTTTTATCATTTACCAACATCAACCCATGAAAACTTATTTCCCAACATTTACCAATATCCAATAAATTAAACATCAATGAAAGCAATTAATTCTCATCATTTACCAACATCAACACAAATAATTATTTCTTTCTTATAATTTGTCAATATATTTGATTTGACTAATGTTAAATTTAACTCATTATGATAAAATGATAAAACGTGGGTTGGATTATGTTCAAAATGTATACCTTTACACCATTTGTTAACAAATAAGCAATGAAACTTATTAAATAAGGTTTCCATGAAAAAATATTCTTAATCTAAACAACATAATTTATATGTTTAATAACATATTACTTATAACCTAATGGAAGTTGTAGATCAATCTCCAAAACCCGAATAGACATAACAAGTTTCTCAATTCGTGGTCGCTCTAAGTGTAAATGCTCTCACGATCATAGCTTTATGTAAAAAAAAACTTACAAAAATTAGTAACCAACTTTATATATATATATATATATATATATATATATATATATAAACATAATACAAAAATAACAAATTTATTACATTTATTTTACCTGTAAAAGCAATAAACTTCCTCCAACTTGCTTTGATTTTTCCAAGCTAGCTTGACATAGATACCTATACAAACATGCAAGGATGTCTGAACCCTAACTATAAAGTGGAATTGATTGGAAATCCTCTAACAATGGTAGGTAGAACTAGGGCACAAGCATCCCACTGATATCCGTAAAAAGTATATTGTCAAACATGTGAAGTATGTACGTTGTAGCATACATAATAGAACATCGAGTTCAAATCAAAATATAGATAAATTAATATGTTAATTAAACTATTAGTATGTATTAACATACCATTGTAGGATCTCGTCATCATGATTATCAGGTAATTTAGAAAAGTTTTCCCTAAGTTATCCCATGGATAAAGTGTTCCCATTAAACATTTTAGAAAGGGATACTCGTCTGAATGAATATTTGCATAACATGATCTTATTCTGGATACCTATAACAATAGTTATTTGCCCATTCATAAGCATGCCAAGCATAATAGCAGTATCCTGTAATGTAGGTGTCATCTCCCCAACACGAAGGTGGAACGTATGAGTCTCCTATCGCTACCTCTCAATAAGTACTGTAAGCAAGACATGATCCATCTTTACATATTGAAGATATGTAATGTAATAAAAAACTCGCCTGCATGACATATAGGATCACAGGATCTGAAAGCGGCATTAACTTATGAAATTTGCAATACATCTTACCCAAATCCTGTATAATAAAAGAAAATGTTTAATGTATTACCATGAATTATAAGGTCATCAGTATAATAATTAAACATCCTTTTTCAAATGAAAAATAAACATACATTTCCATTCCATATGGCCTCTGATATATGTAATTTCTGTAATCGTAGAACAGAAGGATTAACTGGACCAAGATCCATGTACCGAGAAACTCTACGTATAGATGAAGATGACACATCTCACATATGTGACATCCTAACAAAACGTACCTATAAAATACAAAATATAATTCAAAATTAGAAAATAAATATTATAAACAAACAATTAAAATTAAATGACAAACAATAATAAATAGACATGTCATTGTCTAACTCAATACACACGTTGTCTGCATTCACAAGTTTTTTTTTATGATGTCTTGTTTGACCACTTGTGCAATGTAGTCATATGCATCATCTTTTCATTTAACAAAATAAGCATTAGTCTTAAAAAATGTTAATTAGACTAAAGCAAAAACAGGCAAAGCACGTGCACCTTTCTAAACATGATTAAAAGATTCATAAAGGCTTGTTGTCATATTACCATATCGGTGACTCCAATTATAAGAAAGTGCCCATCTTTCTTTCGGTTCCTACTCAAGTCATTCTTTCCATTCTAAATGATTATTACCCATATCATCAAACCATACATCAAATTTATGCTTCAAAGATTCATAACATATCCTAAACAACTCCTTTTTGGCTGACAAATCTTTGAATTTGTGATTGAAATTGCTTTTCAAGTATCTAACATAATACCAATGATATCCAATCGGTTCACGAAAAATTGTTGTCATTCCATGCTTAATATCAATATGTATATCCAATAGTATACATATACCACAACAATCATCTGTAATGTGAAGTTGAATGAGTAGTAAAAACCATCTTCAATTGACATTGTTTTTTTCTTTACCTAGTATGTAAAGCCAAAGGAAAAATCTCATTG
Source organism: Populus deltoides (assembly GCA_015852605.2). Lineage (NCBI taxonomy): Eukaryota > Viridiplantae > Streptophyta > Magnoliopsida > Malpighiales > Salicaceae > Populus > Populus deltoides. The sequence continues at coordinate 7,452,201 of CM027573.2, read as the reverse complement.
TCTGTATCAAAAACAATTGCAATCAATAACTTTCCACTAAACCTTTCATACAAATAGGTGTCATCCACACTAATAACTGGCCTAGAAGACTTGAACTTCTCAATTGCAGGACTAAATGCCTAGAAAACACAACCAAAAACAAAATGTTTCACCATCAAATTGTCCATTATATTTCCACTTAACAACTGTTCATGAATTTGATTCTTGTAAAGACACAAATTAAGGTAATATTTCAAATAAGTCCTCATATGTTCCAAAAAGTTGCTCAAGTATCTTTTATTTTGTAGCCCATGTCTTATACTAAGAATTTTTAAACTAATAAAGTTTCTTCTTGTATACTGGAAAAAATATAGACAAGGTTATCTTGAATAAGAATTGCAACCATTGATGCAATAAATTTACTATTAAGCTGATGATGGTTTTTTTGATGTATGTATTGGTATATACGTGTTTACCTTTCAACTTTGTTATCTTAAAAAAATATGAACTTTTATGGTACCCCCCACGTAAATATCATTGACATTTAGGTGAATGAATACACTATAGTTGAACAAATTTTTGGTTTAAACATTGAGTACGATATTCAAGTAAATGTGCAATGTGTTATTGCTTAATAACATTCATCAAATCAACTTTAGTTCTGAAATTTTATTCAAAAACCAAATCACCACTACCAACTTATTTTTTATGATAAACAAACCACTTATTACAAATCATGTCATCGACTCCAATATCATGACCAAATTCTATAATATGAGGCTTTATCATCATCTAATTTTTCAACTAAACTCATGACACCCTCATCTTTATTATCACCAAGATTGAAGGAGTCATACCTACATTGATTACAATATACAGTTTTAATTCTATTTTCATCATAAAGTCATATAATTCTATCTTTCAATGTCCTAGATGTACCAACACCATTCGAATGTGATAATTGTCTAAATGGCCAAGTATATATGAGCATAGATATATTAGTAACTCCATGCTCTGCATTATATGAGGTATTAAGTTTAGGTCGGCTATTCACATACAACTCCATCATATTCATTCCATTTTGAATGAACATTTACATCATATTTCTAAAATCTACATCACATGCAATTAGGATAAAAAAAAATAATGAAGTTCCCTAATAAGACACATCCAAGTGATATCTATTTCAACATCATTATAATTCAACTCAAATCTTTCATATGCAACTTTTTTGGTATCTTCAAATGACATGCTTCTACTACATTCAAGAACACAATACTTCTGTCAATATAAGTGATAATATTATTCGTATCAGGAACAATAGTACCACCATAATGACACAACATAAAGAAGTTTGAAGGCTTATTCTGTAAAATAAAAGTACTTATTTTACCAAGAACAAATTATCTCACAATTCAACACAAACATAAATTACTATTATATAGACCATAATAATAGCAATAAAACAATAATTAATTTCAGAAGTTCAATTACGATAACTTTTACAACTAATCAATTGAACAATTTTTACAATTAAAAAATAAATTATGACAATTGAATATTAAATAAAAAGAAAATGATCTCTATTGAAAAAAAATCTACAATTATGATAATTTTTAAAAATATTCAACGCAAACTCTAGTCTAATTGCATCAATTAAAATAAATTTTATATCAATTCAAAAAATATAATTAAATATGAAACTAACCCAATAATAAATTTAAACTCTAATTTCTCTCATTCAAGCATAATTGATTTCATAAATCACATCAATTATATTAAAAACACATAATTGCAACATTTAAAACATAAAAGTATCTAATTATCAAACACAACACAAATACATAATTAAATCAAAACACAAAAATTATCAATTCAATAATTAAACTCTTCAAACTAACAGACAATGTTAATGTTTTACCTTGATTTTTGTGATGTGTAGGTGGTAGTTCCCATGGTTGTGGCGGCGGGGAGACTGGACACGGAAGCTTGGGCCGGAGGTTTGCAACAAAACAAATTGTAGAAGCACTCGTGGAGATAAGTGGAAGATGATTCTGGTGTTTTGGTGAAGAATTGGACGATGTTTTATGCTATTAGGGGTTGTTTTCTCTTGGGTTTTTTTTTTGTTTTTAGGGTTTTTTTCTTTTAAGAGCGATAGTCATTGAGAAAAGGATGGGTGTTTATAAATGCATCATAAACGCAATTTAGAATCATGGTTTTGTTATGAAACTGCTATTCTGAATCGTGGTTGTTAAAGAAACGATATTGGGAATAATGGTTACATTAAAACCGTGATTCTGAATCATGGTTTTTATTTAAGTTGTTATTCTGAATAACTTCTTCAACAACCATCATTCCCAACAACGGTTCTTTACAAACTATGACATTTGCCTAAAAGTTTTCAAAACTGTGTTTTTTCCTATTAACTTCCTTGAAACTGTGTTAATTTTCATATAGAATCCAACAATTAGGTTTTTATTTTATATATAGACAACACATTCTATTTTAAGTTCATTTCTAACCCCACTACTTCTTTTTTCCCTTCTATGTATTTTTCTTTATCTTTACTGAATTACAATCTAAACCCTAACAACCCTTTCAATTCATAAGGAAAAGACAAGGAAGGGTTCTTGCACTCTTGTCCTTTTCTCTTTCCTACTAAGCTTAACAAAATATTATTAATTGTTATTAGAGTAAACTAGTTTACATATCCTAGTTATTGACTGGATCAAATTTTTTTAAACATAACAAAAAATATCAAAATCATAGAGAATTATTTGATATTTTTATTAAGCTCGGCCTAACCTTCGAAATCTTATGAGTTGACTTCTTACTTAACTTGTGTTTAAAATTAAATCGTGTAAAAGTTATCTCAATATGGCTAGTCAATTTGGCATTTCCAAAGACATCTCAGCTGACCAATAAAAAAAATTGATGATTAAATTGAGAAAGAAATCATGAAATTGACATAAAAACACTCCTAACATAATTTCCTGCCCAACTCAGGTTTAAATTTAACTGTATATAAGTTGTTTTAATATGATTCAGTTGACTTGATTGGTCCATAGACAATTTAGCCAACTAGTATAAAAGAAATTGAGAATGAAATTAAGAAAAAAAATGATGAAATTAATAGGAAAAAAAAACCTTTCAACCTGACTTTTTACTTAACTCGAGTTTAAAATTAAATCGTATGAGAGTTACTGTGTTATAATCCAATTAACTTGACCAATTCAAATGCAACTTGAATAATTGTTAAAAAAAAATATGATAATGAAATTAAGAAGAAAAGAAGAACAAAATTGAAATTTTAAAAAAAGAGGGAAAAAAAATGAAGGGGTAAATTGAAAAAAAAAGATGTTTTACTCTTTATATAAATAGAAATTTTATAATAATTCTTAATTGTTTTATAATATAGAAGTACATAAGAAGAAGGGCCATGCCTTATAACGCAAATGGTTTGTCTCTACAAGGTAGGAACAAAGGCAAAACTGGCGATTACATAACAAACGAGCCGTGGTCGTCATATAATTTATTTATTTATTTATTTATTTTCATAAAAATTGATTCATCAATTAATTAATGTCTGTGACAAATGAGTGATTAACCTTGCTGCATATCATCAGAAGAACCAAAGAAACAAGAAACATATTCGGTGTGAAAACTATTATTGGTACGAAGATAATGATAACAATAATAGAGCCTCACTTAACTTTTAACCCCAATTATTGACCCCCTAATATAAATATTAAGATTCTATTATATATATATATATAGAGAGAGGCTACATGTTAAATGCTTATTCCTCATATTTAAAAATGAAACATAAAGCATTATTATTATTATTATTATTATTATTATTATTATTATTATTATTATATCATAATTAGTTTTTCTGAAAGAGGTGACTCAATCGGGATTCATGCGAAATGACATGGAAGAGGGAAATGGAATCGAGAAATTGGTCCGTGCCCACCATCCAAAAATAATAGAACTGTGACATACAAGTCAAGTCAGCTCCAGCACAGGATAGACCAAAAGGATTCCACTTGGAAATGGGATAACTAGTCAAGACATGACCTTCATGTTCACATGAATTCACGTGAACACTATGTGAAAAATGCTTTCTTTTCACAACGTCCACCAGTGGGAACCCTTTCTGGAGGTTCTCCACACAGCAAACATTCCTGATTCTGTATGCAAAATACAGTGTTAAACAGGCGTGTGATTTATGGCTATCACAATTCTGTATGCACGCCAGCTAGCTGATAACCCTCTAAACTCAGCCTTACGGAAAAATAGCCATTCAGAGAACGTGTCGAAGGGGTGTGGGATGTTGTTGAATGTTCGGTTGACAGGGAGTTGCTTCAGAAAATGACATTTTGAATCTTTCCAACACTCTTCTTCCATGTAAAATTTCCTGCGGGAAACTTCCAAATACTTGCACCATTGACAACAATGCTTCAACTGATGAACTCAGCAATTCATTTTGGCATTAAAAAACAACCCATTCGTTTAATTTTAATACCAGTCTAGTTCCATCACACACAGACACAAGAGGATATGTCATGCCGGGCATATTATGAAATATCAAAAATTCTGGCTAGCATTTAACGCCCACCAGTTGGATATCACAGAGGACAAAATAACATACCGCATGCTTGACAAACAAGACATGTTGCCACAGATCAAACATGGTGTGAAAGTTTCCCTTGACCTTATGATCCTAGTGAAACCACATTGCACGACAAACTTGTTTTTCCATGTGGCCAAATCTTATCATTCCACTCCTTGTAAAATTCTAAGAGATATTGGCATATAAGAAGCAAATCATGTATCGGAGGTAAACCAACTCATCCCACCACAGTACCACATATCTCCACGCCAAAGTAAAAAAGAATATAAAGAAAAGATAAAAAAATAGGTTGAAAGAAACCTCCTCAAACAGAAGAGGAAAAAAAGGGGGGAAATGCAAATTAGAAATCCTATAAGAAAAATTAGTAAAAAGAACTACTATTTTGCAAAACTATTTCCATTTCTTCAACGAAGAGCATACAGGCTGCCAGAGCGAAATGGAAAAGGGTAAATTCAACTCAAGCAAAATTTCCCACTTTTGATGGGCTCAAGTTATGTACATATAAGCAACTCACTGTTCTGTCTTGATAAAATGAGATGACAGGAGCTTTGAGACTGTAAAGCCATTGAAGGAGTCAACCTCAAATAGTTCCTTTAGCTTGTCATCACAAATAATTCTCCTCTTATCAGCAGGATCCTTAAGAAAAAACAAGAAAACTCTCAGTATGATAAAGGTGCAGCTGCCTGAAATTGACAGAAGTCTAAAACAACAAAGACAAAATAAAGCTGATCATTTTACCAAATGCATCAGTATGATACAACAAGAGATTATCATAAACCTGGAAAAAAAAGGTCCAGAGCTTAATAATCACAACAAAAATTAAACATAACCATACTTCAAAGGACATACTATGTTAGGTAGTACCGGAAGGGACACAGCCATAACTGGAAGTGTATTCAGCCAAGCAGTTTAAATTCAACAGTGTTATTGCTATCTAACTCGCTCAGGGTTAACTTCAGATATCAACATTGAAATTCAGCCTCTTAAGCTGTGACTTCCATTCATAAATTAGTTTCAGCTATCCTTTCCTCTCTTTTCATGAACACATCATATGAAAGAAGACAAATAAGAAAATGGATTGAAAGTTCACTGTTTTCTCTTTTTGAAAAACAGGTGCATCACATGTGTACATTCATGCCTTGCAATTCAGATTTAGAAAATTTCAAGTTACTGGCACTCTGGTTATTTTCAGGGTGCATGTTGTAATTTTGTAGCAAACTTGGTCTTTCCTTATCATGGTGGAGACCTACTCAGGGCTGGATTTCTATAAGAAAATTGATAAACCATGTAACTGGTGACACCCTCCACTCAATATACTTCAATAAAGATCATAGAATGAAGAGAAAATTCATGAAAACACAGGGCTAGATTTATAGTGAAAATAGATAAACCATGTAACTGATAACACCATCCACTCAAAAAGCTTTCTTGTATAGGATGAAGAGATGATTCTGAAACACACACATGCATGCATGCAGACACACAATTATATGTGTACTGAATATTGGCGCACAAAATATGAATTTTACCAAGCTTAAACTTAACGCAAGCTCTGTCAATATGAAAGTTACCAAGACGAGCTCAATGCAAAGTTCTATCAATATGAATGTTACCAAACCAAAAGCATCTCTCTTTGTTATTAACAGCCCTCTGTAGTGTATCTATATTTGCATTATTCCTATGTCTAGCCTCAAGCCTATTCTCTGAACACAATAAGCTTTACCAACAGGCTTGTCAGCAGATCAATTAATTGAAGTTGGCAAAACACAGTGTCCGTGAAAGATAGTTCATCAAACCAACTTGTCCACTGCATGAAGATTCAGTTGCTAATGGAATTTAGTCACATTCATGGAATGTACATATGAACATCAGAATTATTGAACTGTCAGAACAAAATCTTGATCAGGAAGGTGATGACATGCCTGGAGATCATTCTCTTTTATATATTCCCACATTCTATTTACAACATCAGATCGAGATAATGCATTTTCACCAGTGCCAAAAAAATTGACAAGGGCGTCTGAGATTTGAAGGGGAGCAAGGAGATAAGCACCTTTCTTCTGCCGTTTTTCTTTCTGTTTAGGTTCATCAGGATCTGAATAGTGAGAAATAACAGATTGTCACTATTAGAGTGCCAGAATTCATCCTCAGTTCTTTTATGCGAGAAGGTTGTGCAACTACTACGAAAATAAAAGCGTTATTAGTTACTAGTCTCACCTTCTTCTCTTCCTTGTTTAGCCCCCTTTTCCTTTGGTGAAGAGTTGCTTGGAGCTACAAGATCAGGATAAAACATTTTCTTTAAGCAATTTGAACATTCTCATGATTCCCAGATACTAGAGAATACTTGAGTTGTGATTTTGTGTCAACACAACAAATGAGATTTGCACAACATATTTTTGACAACTGCAATATGATAAAATTAAAAGTTTAATGAATAAAAATTAATGAGAAAAGGCCATAGTCAGTGCATAAAACACCTAAATTCATTAAGCTCTATGATACTCAACTCACTAGCCTTAATCCCAAACTAGATGGGATCCTCTACATTTAAACTAGAGCCGACCAAAGTAAGAGAAAGAAGTAGATGACATTTACTAATATGATGAAGAGAAAGAAGTTCCTGGCTCGTAGAAAGTATTCCAACGATACTTTAAATTTATTCCTCATTGTTGATCCATCAATTCTTTCTCGAACAACTTGAAACCTAATAAGTTATATTTGTGACCATTTACGTTCACGCATTAATCAAAGTTCACAAAAACTGCTATATAAAATAAAAAGAAGAAAAGCAGTTTGGAAGGAGAAAATGTACATTGATTAAGTCAAACCTAGCAACATGTGTCAAAGGGGATATCCCTAAAATGTTCTAATCATTCATCTAAGAGATATGAGTTATTAAACCAATTCAAAAGCTCAAAATTAAACACTATGAAGGTTTCCAGTCACCAATTGATAAAAGAGGTCCTCTTCAGAGATGGGAACAAAAATTACAAAATATCATGTAAAATGGCAAGGATTAATAAAAATTAAGGTCACTCTCCTCAAGAAATTCATCATCTGTAGTTTGTATGAACTTCGCAAGGAGAGCACTAACTTAAAATAAGAGTGTAATAGAACCATTAGAAGTTATGAAACCTAGGATGAACCAGCTTACTCTAACTGAGATATATATTGTCAGTAGTTAGGATTAACTTCTAAGACAATAAAGGCCACATTGCCTGGAAGTTAAGAAGAACTGCACTTGGGGAAAAACACAGACATAACATGGGATATATGTTTGACACATCTATGCTACACATTCTATCATGTTTGTTTTGCCTCTCTCCCCAGCAATGTAGTTTCCTCTTCATCTTTAAGAAGTGGCAACCAGACATCCAATCCCTAAATGCATGTAACAACAATTTTATCCACAGGATACAGCCTAAAGGATATACCAGCCAAGTATCTTTTTTCACTTTAATAGAAAGTCAGTTAAAAGAAGCTGAATCATCAATCCTTATCCTTATGTTCATGAACTGAAAGGAAAGTGTGCAAACATTACATATAAAAGAAAAGGTTCACATGTCTTTTATCACTTTGATCAAGCAACTTTGAGATGTTCAAAAAATTAGATAAAGCAGGTTTTTGTGAGATCCCCTGTTCTAAATTTGATGCATCAATTTGAAGCACATGTCTTTCGCTAAAAACTAAATATGATTTGAAATTAAAGTAAAAAATTGCCCAAGAAAGTATTTTATTATAGTGAAGATAAGGAAGCCAAGTTTTCTGGACAATATTACCCTAAAGGCTTGGCTTAACAACAATAAATTTAAAAGAAAAGCTCATTAAGCGCGTACCATCTTCCTCACAGACAGCCCATATGTGTTTGGACAGGGCTTTATTCATTTGAAACATGTCAATAGAATCAACATCAAAAAGAGCACGCAGTGATTCATCACATATTATGTTTCGCTTATTCTTTGGATCTTGCAAATTCTTCTCCCGGATATAGGCCCAGAGCTTCTTCACAACCTACCAAAACAAAAGGGGATGGGAAGAAACAAGTATGGACTATGATTTAGTAAAAAAAATAAATCTTAAACAATCATTCTTCAGCTCAACTGATAACATAAAGAGCATCCAGGCATCTGTTAAAATACCCCAGTTCTGGCCAATTCAGGAACACCAACAAGCTCTTGAAGTTGAGGAGAAAGACTGCACAATTTAGTAAAGCCGCCTCCTCTTTTCTTAACATTTTCATCCACCTTAGCAGATTTACTGGATAAGATAAGATTATTTAGTCCATAAAACAACCATAAATATTATATTTAATGGAATAAGAATGTCATGCTAGTCCTCACATTTCCTAATATCAGTCTAGGACCACTAATCACAAACAACCTCATATCATCCACTCCAGTAAACCTCAAACATGCAGAATGGTTATGAAAATTAATAATTTTTAGAACCTGAACCAAAATTTCTTTAGTCCATAAAATGGCAGGAATTTGTCTAAGGGAGAGCTAACCACCTCATTATTTTCAGTGGTGATATTTTAAGGATAAAGTTGCATTTAGTCATAAAGAAAACCTCAACCCCTAAAGTAACCATATCATAAGTTAAAGTGAGCATGGGTAATTCCCACGCTGTCAAGTAGGGGAATCATTAGGAAACTCAAAATAATGGCAAACAAGAATAGAAATTCACTCGTGGAAAAAAGAAAAAAGGAGCACAAGAAACCCACCGTCCTTTCTTGCTTCTTCCATTACTTTCTTTCTTGACCTCTTCCTCTTCCACCTCTTCCTCCTCTTCTTGTTCCTCCTCCTCTTCCCCTCCATTGTCTCCTTCATTCCCAAAATCATTACTGTCTTCACATTTTTCTTTCTGTTTTACACTTTCTGATGGTTTAATAATATCATTGGTTAATATAACAGCCAAACAATCATCTGATAACACATTAAGAAGAGATCTCTAAAGGTAAATAGTTAGGAGGATTATATTGTGCCATAATGAAATAAAGCAGAAGTTCGAAGCCTGTTCGTAGGAGCTGAAGTTGAAAGTGCAGAAAATATAAACATCTTAATGTATCAAGATACCAGGGGAAAGGATTAGTTTCCCTGGAATAACAAAGTATTACACCACAACCAATAAAAAGGGAGGAGGTCAGTAATATCAACCCAGGAGAGGAAATAAAAAAATCATAGTCAAAATATCTGATAAAAAAATTGTCAAACCAAACAGAGTTTAATGCAAGCACTTTCCCTGCCCACTGATTTGTAAGAAATAAAATCTTAGTATAAGGTTAAGGTATACTCTCCCCCATCAGCTTTTTTTTTTTTTTTGGAAGATAAAAATTACATTGTTGGATTTAATTGCCAAAGCAAAATACGCCCAATTTCCTAAACTAACAGAAACACAAGTAATTCATAATTAGAACAGGATAAAAGCATGCATAAACATCCTAAACGACCTTACACATCAAAAGCAATAAGATACTACTATCAAGCAAAAACAACTAACCACCCATTGTCCCACCACAGAATAAAACAAAAGAGGATAACTTATTAAAGAAAGTACCATCTTCTCCAGTTAATGGCCAAATATGCTTGGACAGGGCTTTGTTCATTTGAAACATGTCAATTGAATTTACACGGAAGACAGCACGCAATGCTTCATCACATTGTATTTTTTTCCTATTCTTTGGATCCTGCAAGTTGTTCTCGCGGATATAGGCCCAAAGCTTCTTCACAACCTGGGATAGCAGAAGTAAGGAGAACCAAAGTAAGAACCTGATCCATGAACTACCACCTGAACCAATCTCCAGAAATGAATCATCTTCAACAAACCTCAGTTCTGGCCAATTCAGGCACTCCAACAACTGCTTGAAGTTGTGGAGATAAGCTACTTAATTTAGTAAAGCCACCTCTTTTCCTCACTTTTCCTGTCTTGTTTGACCTAAATGATAGATAACACAAGAGTGACTAGCATGATTAATAAGAAACTGGTATCCGGGATAATTGGATATCTGACATGCATTAAATTAAAATGGAAGCAAACACACACCTATTTTCTTTCTGTATAAGAAAATAAACAAACAGAAAACTAATAAAGCCTCTGAAATGAAACACAAAGATTTAGTATTCAAAATAAACCCACTAAAACACCAAATAGATCCAGTGCAAAAACTAAAAAGAAAGAAATAATCAATGAAAATTATTAAGCATTAAAAGTAGAGAAAACACGTCCTTGACTAATTCGGCATCTAAAAATTACTTCTTTAGAACTCATAAAAGAGAGGATGACATTTCTAGACTGTATTACTAAAATCTACAAAAAGACTACCTCTCTCATACTCACTACCCCGTAATGAACCAACACACACCAAAACATCATATACTAACTTCACTTCCAATGTAATCTCAAAGTAAGTCATAGACAAATAATCTAATTTTGCTTCCAATCCAATATCCTCCCCAATTTAATCATCAATAATCTCTAAGTAGCGTCACATTATTCATTGCCCACGATTAAACTTACGCATTCATTTTCTTATAAAACAAAACATAACATACACTCCAAAAAAAAATGCATAGAAAAGCAATTAGCGTACACAGCTCATAAGACACAAAGTTCTTGACCTAATTAGAACAAAATAATGGCACCACAAAAACTATATCCCAATTAAAAAAAAAAAGCCAAGCAATATGTCGATAAACGATAAACAATAAATCTCAATATCTAATTTCTATTTCCCATAAAAAAAAAACACCTTATTTCTTTCCCAAAAAAATAATTTGCAAGCAATCTCTACATGCATGCATGATTAATTCATTACACACTATGTTGCTTATTTAACCATAAATATAAGTAAAGAAAAAAGTACCCTTTGCTTTCCTTTGTCTCAGTCTCTACCTCTTCCTCTTCCTCTTCCTCTTCTTCTTTAACGCCGTCGTTTTCATTTTCCTCGTCACCAACGGCGTCGTTTTCGGTATTTTCATTTTCTGACACATTCTCTGATTTACCTTCTCCTCCATTAAAGGTTTCGAGAAAAGTATCAATTTGCTCTCTAATAAACTTCTTTTTCTCAGATAAATCAACGCCGAGATCCTCCTCCAACTGCCGCCGTATACTGCCGGCAGTGGCCGTGTCCAAGTCCGACCTCCTGAGTATTTCACGGAGCCGAGTCACGAGGTCCGAGTCCGACACCATTTCTTCTTTATTCTCTTCCTGGAAACCCACTCACTCACTCGGCACCAATCTTCTTTCTTTCTTTCTTTCTTTATTTGTTTTTTTTTTTTCGTTGTTGTTGTTGTTGTTTTGAGAGTGGAGTCTTCTCTCATGCAATGCAAGGCAGGTGTGTAAGGGTGTTTCTGGAATTATAAAAAGAGAAAGATATCCTTTTCTTTTCTTCTTCTTTTTTTTCATTTTTTTAGGGAAAAAATAAATATATTATCTGACCTAGAAAGCTATTTATTATTTGATAAATCCGACTGACCGTGGGTCCACACAATTTTAAAATGGTAAATTTCACAATCATTTTTACTAATGGAAAGGGGTAAAAGTATTTTGCTAATTGGATAAACAAATACTATTATAAAAAAAAGAGAAAAATCACGTTAATTGGGTTGATTTCACCCCATCCGATCGATCATGAGAGAAATATAACTTACCTGATTTTAGATTTTAAATTTATTTTTTAGAAATTACCAATTTGAGTCTCATAAATTTTAAAATTACTAAAAATTTATATAATCGTTAACTTTAAAACCCATGAAATTAGTTAAGATATGTATAAACTGGTCTGCACAATCACGTTAATAAAAACTATCAGGAAAAATAGAACCCCCAATAAAAAAAATCAGGAAAAATAAAATCCCTGATTTTATGCATAAGAAAGCATATTTAATATTTTATAATAATAATTTTTTCAATATATTTTTTTATTTTAAAATATATTAAAATAATATTTTTTTATTTTTTTAAATATATTTTTAACATCAACAAATTCAGCACATTAAAACAATATAAAAATACTTCAAATATTAATTTGAAATAAAAAAATTAATTTCTTTTAAAAAAACTTTTAAAATACAAAAACAAATATTTACCTTGCCGGAGACCTGCCAGCAAAGGTTCACGAGCAAGGCATGAGTGTGTTAACATCATCTTCCCAGTTTTCCTTTTTTCAATCATCCTTTATTTAGCAATCTTCATGTTCAATAGTTTTGTGTTATACATACAAAAGCATGCCGTATGTGTTGTTATATACAGAAGTGCCTTTTTTTCACGAGGAGCGCAGCGCATCCAGAACGAAATATACTGAGGTGCAAAAAGAAGCAGAAATGCATGCTACAACACATATCGCCGACGCTAATACACGCAAGAAGATTATGAAGATGAAAAAACAGCACAAAAACAAAAGAAATAATGGCATCGCCATCACCATTTCCTTTCCTTTCTTTTATTTTGCATTGTTGTTTCAAAAGATAAATGGGAAACCAGAAAATAAGAAGAGGAGAAAACTTGATCCTTTATCCTCTCCTGAGTCCAATTCGAATGCCTTGTCCTCGCCCTAAACAGAGACTCCATCAATATTCGTGCATGGAAGGTTGTGAATTGCAGAGATTGAAGCGCCTTTTATCATGTGGCACCATGTAGAAAAGTCATGGAGAAAAATCACAAGGTGTGTGTGTCAAGGCTTTTGTTTATGTGCGTCTGTGCAGTGAGTAGCAGGGAAGCGATAAAAGGCATATCTGTGACAGCAAAGCCGTTATAAAAATCCATATACTTGAAGTTCATCGCAAGATTTTGACTGGGAGAGTTGCAGTGAATATGGCTTTGTCAAAAAGATAGGTCTCTGAATAGCACACCCGACAAAAGTTTGAAAAGCAGGAGCTCCATTAACGCTTGAAGTTGCAGCAAAGTTTAGAGAGATGACATCACAAGTGGAGAAACAGGTTTTCAGATTTAAACTCTTGACATAAACCACAATAACGTTGAAATTAGACACGATACTCTTGAACACACCAAACATAAATGAGGTAATAAAATGAGATACACTCAAAACCAGTTTAATCAAATTGCTAATTTCAATACATATAAACATCTATATGTTCAGCTCTGAGGTTGTTGACAGTGATACAACATAAGTGGATAAGCATGTGGGTTTCACATCCAATCATTTTCAACCTTTGGCGGTCTCAGAGCAAATCCCAGAAAACAAGAGTTGAACCATACAAAGCCTAGTATGCCCACAAAAGTGCCTATTAGCTGTCCATGTCACCATCCTCAGACGCCTCTTCATCGAAATCAAACCCACTATCAAAATTCATATTTTGAAATTCTGCCAAATTATTCTCTAAGTTATGTTCACCAATATTTAGAAAATCTTTAAAGTCATCTAAGATATAAGGTTCTACCAGTTTCCAAAACCATGTAGAAACACTTCCAAAAAAACCTATCCAAAACACTTTCCCCTTTATCTTCACCCTGCGATCCAGAGATTTTGATTTCAAAGTTTTGATAACCCTTCTAACACCCCTAACACTCTTATTAGCTTCACCATAATATCCCTTGATGATGTTCTATGACCCCATACATATACTAGCATGCAAGACCCTGAGATGACAGCCACCTGTGGATTAGCTTTGGTAGTTGAGGCTATCCTCTTGGCCAGAACTAGTCTACATCGAATTAAAAATAAGTGTGATATGGTATAAAATCTGCAAGGGAAGTCATCAGTATTACTATCATCACCAGGCTTACAAGATGGATGCAGCCACTCATTGTGCTGGTCATGTAAATGTCTCCTAAAAATAAAATTTTTGATAGAATTCTAATCGAACTCAAACTGAATCGTGTGCTTCTTCCCATCTGATTCAATTTGCAAACCATTGTAAGAGTAAACCCACTAATATCTCTCTTTGCTCTTTGCCAAGCTTGAGGAAAGAAGGCTTTCTTACAGCTTTCCTGCTCAAAATCAGAACAGACTCAGGCTTTTCCATCAATGAGGATTCAATATCATATTTCTTTTGGCACATTAGATCATATATTATTTCTGGATTTACATGGTATCCAAATGAGAGGTATCCACTTAAAATAGTATTGCATGGTCAGGCATTAACACTGATTGTTTTGTTATTACGCACATGGTTAAATATCTCCTCAACCTTGTCAAGATTACCAGCTTTCACCAAAGAATCCAAGTATATGACATGGACACTCCAGCTGGATCGACATTTCTCAAGGCACGAAGAGAAGGCCGACTCTAATTTATCATGTAAATTTAAATTAAGGTACATATACATTACAGCAATAAAAGTTGGAGTAAGCGACTTCATACCACCCTGAACTAACTCTTGTAAAAGCAACTCTGGAAGTTCCACTTTTTCAGCCTCATACAAGACTTTTATAATTTTATGATATAGTGCAAAATTGTAAGAATTTAAAACCTCTTGCATCTTCCTCAATGTCTCCAATGATTTTATAGATTCTCCTGCCTTTCAAAAGACTTTCATTCTACATACAAAAACTTGTGATGGGTGATCAACATCAAGAAGGATGAGTTTGAGCCAAGTCCTTTCTGCTTCCTCTAGATTTACATCCTTTGCATAAACTCTCAACATGGAATTAAGCACTTCTTATCTCTTCTCTACTCCTGCTTGCTTCATCTCTTGCCTTAATGATGCAAGTCTTTCTTTATCTATTGTGTTTAGCTATGTAGCCAAATGAGACCATCATAAATATACTTATGTACCTCAAGTCCACATGTCATCAAATTATGATAAATAAACTCAGCATGTTTAAGATAATATTTTGCAATCATCCCCGGTTTGCTCACAAGAGCTCTAAACAAAGAATTGTACAAACCCAGTCGTGGCTGGTAACCTCCCGACTGAATCATAAATGTTGCACAATTCCTCCAGGCTACTTTGAACAGACATAATCAGATATGCAACTAAAAGAAAGTAAAAAATCGATTCAGTGGGAACACGTCCCTGACTGATAATATCATAAAAAATCTCCCTGCATTTCACAAACTTTTACTCATTGCCCATGTAATCTGCTAACTTAGCGGACAATGCAAAATCAAACTGATACCAAAACTACTGCACCATCTATTTATACACCTAACAATTAAAAAGAAATCCCAGTGATGACACTCCATCTTTCTCTATTTCAATCTAGGGGTTTAGATAAAACTCCAGCTTGATCCTAAAAGCATCTAGCTTCACAACAACCTAATTCACAAGTCAAGATCTCTACCATCATTTTCCTATATGATACCAAATTTTAGTAATAACCCCTTTAAATTAATATCACAACCCATAAATTTTTAGTATCTGAACATTTAAGTATAAAATAAAACACTAAGCACTAAAATATTAGCACTGCAAAACAAAAATTTTAAAACCCAAGTTTGATAATAAAATAGTATCCTAAACCAAGTCTCATTTCGCTAATTCGAGTACAATAAACGGTAATATAAGTGGCATCTTCCTACCTCATCCATTTTCTCTGCCCATTTAGTATCCTCGCAATAGTAGCTGGCTTATGCGTTGGCAACTCCTTACATAACCACGCCAACTTAGCTCCCTCCACTGCTCTGGCAACTCCGATAGCTCCTTCACCTCTAGTGCTGGAAAATCCTAGCCCATCATCGTGGAGTTCAAAAATTTCCTTCTCAGTTTCATCAAAATCCACATTCCTTGGGATTTCGAATCGTTTGCCAACTATTTAATGGAAGTACAGAAACACTTTAGGATTGGAATTGGGTGAAATTCTTTATGGGTGTTATTAGTGGAGGGAAAGTAGATGCGGTGTTATTGGTGAGAGGGAAAGAATACGGGAACGTATAAGGGGGAGAGAGAGAGAGAG
The DNA here is from genome assembly GCA_015852605.2 of Populus deltoides. NCBI lineage: Eukaryota > Viridiplantae > Streptophyta > Magnoliopsida > Malpighiales > Salicaceae > Populus > Populus deltoides. Next base: position 7,435,730 of record CM027573.2, on the reverse strand, counting down.
AGAGAGGAGGTGTACGTACAGGGATTATAAAATAAACCTCAAAAAACAATTAAAACAAGAAAATTATAAAACTATATTATAAAAAAAACCGATTAAATTAATTAAAAAATTTTAAATAAAAAATTAATTTAATTCAAAGTAACTAAATTAAACCAAACCGGTCTAAAAGTTACTAAGTACTATCAATAAAAAGAATTACATTCTAACCCTAGCAATTAGCAACAAGTCGTTCCCCTCCACAGTCACATTTTCAATCTCTAAATCTAAATCAATATCTTCGTCTTTCAATCTCTTTTTTCTAAATCAAAGTTGCTCCAAAGTTGCTCCTTCAAGCTCTTTGTCTCTTGATTCCCTTAATCTCTCAGTCTCTTGATCTCAAGCTTGCTAGTCTTCTCTCTTCATTCTTTTGTAGGGAATGCTAAGGTGGCATGAAAAACATTGGGTTATGTGTCCAATGTAATGTACATCATCATAAAAACTTGAATCGTTGAGCGACTATGATTGTTTTCCATCAAACCCCCTAATGACTTTCTAATTGCCTTCTCTTATTAGTCCCTTTTGCACTTTTTAATTGACCTTTTTTTCTTTAATTTATTTGTTTTACTATATTATTTCAAGGATGGTCATTTATTTGTAGTTGCATTTTGAAGAGAAACAAAGGCTGGTAAAGCTACCCTCATTGTTGAACCCCTTTGTCTCTTTGTAGAAGCACATTTATTTATCGGTTTTGAATCTTAAATAACCAAACCGAACCGGAAATAATCGATTTAAATTATTTTTTGTTTAGTTACGGTTTTAAATCCTAGAAGAAAAAAATCGGGTTGGTTATTTTTTTTAGTAAAAACCGAACCGAAAATAATCACCTCTAGGTGCGCATAGGATGAGAACTGAGGGTTTTTGGATCCGAGACATGAGTACTCGTTTTTCTTTTTTTTATTATAAATTATGCTAATTTCAAACTCAAGACATTAGATTTTATTTATTTTTATTATTGAATTTTAATTTTTATTATTTTATTAAATTTTTATTAACTAGTGGATTTTAAGCTTGAATTTGATTTTAATTAGAGTTTTATTATTAGTATGCATGCTAGGAATTTGATTTTATATCAATTGCAAGTTTGAATAAATACTAAGCATGCATGCTAATATTCTTTTAATTATATTCGTGTTGGAAGCATATTTATCATGAGTTATTAGTTTCCATGCTTATAAATTTAAACTTATATGAACAATAGGCTTTCTTTGAAACATTTTTACGTTTAACATATCTTGTTATGATAATTCAAACATCCTCGCTCACTAGTCTATTAGTCTAATATATTTACAATTTTTTATTAACATTCTTAAGGATTTATCCTTATATTAGACTTTATTTAGTTATCTTGTACAGAAAAAATAATAATAATAAAAATATATTAAGTGTGAAAGAGGTTTTTAATATTTTTAAAATTTAAGTTATTATTTAACTTTCTTTTAAATTGTTATATTCTCACATATAGAATTAATTTTAATTTTATATGTTTTATTAGGTTGAACATGATGGAGATAATCCTAATTTATTAGGTTGTGTTCAAACTATATTGATAGATAATCCTAATTTATTAGGTTGTGTTCAAACTATATTAATTAAGGTTTCAAATAATGTTTGTTTCAACCCACGCTATCAGTTATATAGTGTTCATAGTTACGAACCTAGAAAACTTGTAGATCTTTTTCCTATGTCTTCTCACTATAAAATATTTGATTCAACTGAATCATTTGCATGTAGATTTTATAATTTGCGTGTTGATATTATAAAACAAATTAAAGCAAGTAATAAACAATATAAATTTTGAGCTGATTTGTATAAGTATCATGATATACTTAATGTTAGAGATTATTTCGTGATACAAATCAGCCATGAACGATGTCTTTTGAAAACTAATCATAAATTTCAAGTGAGTAGTTCTATATCATTCAAAGTGTTGCAAATGATTAAATTAAACAGTTATGTTGCAAACTGCCATCAAACTTTAATATTATCTCTACTTTTTACATAAAAGACTTTGTTATATATAAAATACAACCTATATCCAATGCATTTTAAAACCTCTGCCCCATTAACCTTATCTTTGGCCCAAGAAAAACATGTCAGTGCTATTTTGGATGCACAAGTTGTTTTTACCAAGAAAGGTGAACTTTAGCGAATCTCAGTATATGAACTTTAGTGAACTATTCTTGGATTATCGTAAAGATATCACAACAACTAATCATGGTCTTTGGGAGCATTATTGGAGCCGCTTTAAACTACACTCGACACGGTCGAGTTTCTCTAACCCTAGGATAGTTGGTGGGGACACCAGACCCGAAACACTGTTTATGCACTCGTATGATCATAAACGATGAGGGGGTAGCCCAAACTATTGAGAAATTCAACTTTAGCTTATGTTTTGGTTTAACTTATTTGAATTTTTAATTGAGATTTATTAATTAGGCTTTATTTGTTGGGCGTGATTTAATTATTATTTAGTATTTTATTTAGTGGTCTATAAGCCCAATTATTTGTTCTAGTTAGGGTTTTATTATTCATATCATATTTTTCTAAATGTTAGACAATTTTGATGAATTGATAAAATACAGAATTTTCCTCTTCTGAATTCTCTCTTATTCCTAGTTTCTTTTCTTTCCTTGCTTTTAATTCTTGGCTTCTTTCTTTCTTTCTTTCTTTGCTTTTAGTTTTCTTTAGTTTTTTTGTTTCGATTTAAATGATCACATGGTCAAGTCTACTAAGAAAATATTAACTAATAAGTTTGACATGAAAAACTTAGATGTTGTAGATGTAACAACCTTAATCTTGTAAACTCAAAATATACAATATGTATTTGTAGTTACCAATTTTTTTTCTTTAAACTTATATGTTTTACTAAAATTTTGGCAGAGTTTCCTTTGTATTCTTTTGATATCAAATTATCGACTCAATCATTTCTCAACCTGTAACATCAATCACAATATTCATCCATCATTTGGACTTTCAAAACTCCAGCATATATCAATATCTCATTTTTATTTTCTATAGAACAATTTATTAAAAGCTAATAAATTCATAACATGCATCATCTATTTAAAAAAAAATATTTGTGCTCAAAATATATATACAACCAACCATAATTCAACTTAATAACATGGACAATATAAATTACATCATACACAAGATAATAAGTTAAACATTACAATTCTTAGTTATAAAAGCATATTACAACAAAATATTAGTTCTACTATCCAGTTCAAGGGTGCAACGTACCTAAAAACATAATCACATTAAACTGATTAAATTGTACATTTCAACAAGTAATTGGATAAGGACTAATTATTCATGCACATAAGATAATTTTCACATCATTTAATAAATTGTCTTATTTTTTGTAATTTACAATTTTATATATTCTTTTCTAGACACAGAGAATAAATCTATTGAAAAATAACAAGAGTGTCTCCCACAAACTTGCATATTTAATCTCAAATTAAAGTTTTACAATTAATCTATATTACACCAAGAGGTTATCCCATTAACTCATAAGTTAATTTTCTTAACATGACCATTCAACCAGGCATTATTTTCAGTAGTCAGGAAATAATCTTCTCGGGTCGCCCATTCAACAGGACATCATTTCTAATGATCAAGAAATAATTTTCTCATGTAATTTTCTCATGGCTTGCCTATTCAACGAGGCATTATTTCTAGTAACCAGAAAATAATTTTCTTTTGAACTTTACACTAAAATTACAATCTATAAAATTTCTTTTACAATAATAAAAATTAAACCATTTAACTACTCCAAGGTGTCGAACATCTACCTGGTGTCTGTGCGCGTGAAGAGGTCAATTGTTGCTGATTAGGTCGTGGTCTTCTTGCACCAACACAATTTACTTTGTCATTTTTTATTCATTTGAACCGGTAAAATTCTAATACTAATTACATATTTATTTTTCATAAAAATCTTTATTCAATTTAACCTATCAACATCAATTATCTTCAATTTGGCAAGATTTCTCAATAATATTATTAAACTCCATTTTCTAATTTTCTTCTCTTTTTAGCCGAAAATAACCTAGGGAAGAAAATAAAGATTTTTTTTTCTTTGAAAAATTCTTACTCCTTTCATATAATAACACTTATAAACCTTTATCTTCCCACATTTTCAAAACAATTGAATTAAAACCTCAAATCCCCTAAAGTATTCCTCTTTTGGCTAAAAATTCAATTAAAATGGGAGGGGGGGATTTTTGTTTCTTTTATTTAAAATTAAACACTTACCCAACCATAATTTATGCTTTCTAACATGGATAAATCATAATTTGCATTATTCCTAGAATTCATAACATACATCCACAACTTCACATAATCAAAATTTTACATAATCCTTCACAAACATAAAATTAAAGGAATTAATCAATTGGAGCATTTTATTTAGCTCACTTTGATAAGGATTCAAGGAAAGAATGCAAGAAAAATCAAGTTTTCTTCTCCTCCCTCGTCAAACCCTAGCTTGAAATTCTTCCTCCAAAGCACTCATCACCTTAAAATCACTCCCTCTTGATGTTTAACTAAGTTAATCACCCTAATTACTCATTTTAATTGGTGAAACCAACAAAAATTTAAGTAGAAAATCACACAATTCCTCCCCCTCTCTTTGTTTCAAACTCACGGCCAAAAGAGAAAAATATGAAGCATTTATAGTCTAGCTTTTAACTATTTACACATTGACCCTCATTATTTCTTAATTCTATTTTTGTCACTCAACTCTTCTTTTTCTTAATTTACACCATAACATATTATCTTTTACTCTATTGTATCCATTTACTATACTTGAAATCCCTTTTATTTAATCTATTTGGTATTTTATTTATTTTACTCAGATTATAATTTATCGAGTTTTTACAAAAGATGTCATACTAGTAATAAAAATTTATAAGACATCTAATGGATTGGTATTGTCCCAATCTCATTACATTATGAAAATTCTTGAGAAATTTTCTAAATGTGACAATAACATTGTCAAAACACTAATTGATATATATATATATATATATATATATATATATATATATGTTTAAGAATAAAGGTAAGAGAATAAATCAATTGGAATACTCTTGAATAATTAGAAGCCTAATAGACATTATGAACTGTAAAAGACCTAATATTGATTATTTATTTAGTAAACTGAGTAGATTTACAAATAATCCAAGTATGAATTATTAAGAGGTAATAAAAAAGGGTATTCAAGTATTTGAGGTACACCTTGGACTATGACCAACACTACACTAGTTACTTAATAATACTAGAAGGGTATAATGATGCTAATTGGATTTCCAACATCAAGGATTCAAAATCTACAAGTAGATATATCTTTATACTTGGTGGAGCAACTGTATCATGGAAATTCCCTAAACAAGTTTGTATCATTAAACCCACGATGTAGTCAAAATTTATTGCTTTTGATAAAACTGGAGAGGAAGCCAAATGGATTTGGAATTTCTTAAGGGATATTCCATGTTATCTAAAATCAGTGCCAACTATTTGTGTCTGTTACAATAGTCAGTCAATAATTAAAATGGCATAAAGTAGCATGTATAATGGAAAGTTTAGGCATATACATCATAGACATAATATCGTTAAGCACTTGCTCTCAAATGGAACTATTTTCATTAATTATATAAAGTCAAAGGAAAACATTACGGATCCGCTAACCAAAGGTTAATTTGTCGAGAGAGTTTGTGTATAGTTTATCGAGAGGAATGAGCTTAAAAACTTAAAAAATAAAAGAGTGTAATGATGATAATCATATCTAGTTGATTGAAGATCCCAAGATCTTGGTTTAAATGGAAAAATAAGTCATATAACATATCGATAGCACTAGAAAATTATTATTTTCTATTTATTCCAATGATAAAATAAGTGTTAGTTATAGTGTGATAAATGGTGAGTTGAGCTCTTAATGATTTTCATATATTGGTACACCAAGTGAAGTATAGCATAATACTTTAAATGAAAGATCACCTATATGAGTGAAAAATATGGTCATTTCTTTGAGAATTTTGATAAAAAGTGAATTCTCTAAAGCACTCATGAGTCCAAGAGTTGTTCAAGGCAAAAATAAACAGTGATAACCAAAGGAAATCTCTAGGTGGAGAACTATATGAGTATTATTGTCTTGGTTTACACAAAAAGTTGAATAATTTAAGACATCGCATTCACTATTTAATCGAGTAAGTCTGATAGTAATTCATTAAGAAATGTTTAAAGCTAAAATTATCTATTTTGATGTCGTAATCTACCAAACCAATATCTCTCAACAAATCTTTGAGTCATTTTCAAATTGATAAGACAATTTTTATTTATGTGGGGGATTTTTGAAAATTTGTTTTAATTACCATGATTTAAACAAATTACGAGTGAATGAAAAACTAACTTTAAAGAACCCTTGGTTTCTTTACTCAAAAAACCCTTGGTTTTTCTAAATTTAATTCTTGATTCATTATGGCTAATCAAAGATTGATACTAATGTGAATTAATTCTTCAACCTTTTAGCTTTTAAAATTCATTGTGTGCTTCAGGTCGCACAGTCTATTCATCAAGTATGAAATTCTTTTGCAAGTTTGAAATATAATGTATTAGATAGATCTAGTCCTTCATGGGCGAGTGAGAGATATTTGTTATTGGATTAGGCATGGTCCGCCCATGAGAGATGAGCTTGATCCAAATGTTTACAGGAGTTACTAAAAGAAGTAATTGCTTCCTCTACTTATATATATAGGTACATGACCCATTACAAGATGAAAAATTTTTTACTTTGAAAGATAATGGTTCTTTTTTTTCTCTTCTTCTATCTTTGACTCTCTGAATTAACTTGACAAGATTTACAAAGACATTCGTACTGTGAAATTTCTATTTATTTCTGGTAATTAAAGTAGCACTGAAGCAATTGATCTAGAGACAAGAAAGCAAATTCTCAAATCACAAGTAAATTTCCTTTAAATCTACAATGGTATTAGGGCATGATTTTAAGATGTGCATTCTATTAGATTTTTATGCGATATATCTATTATTGTACAAATGTTTTTTTTTCTAATACATATGAGTACATGCTATTTCTTTGATTGCATCAATAATTGCACCATGTATTATTTAAAAGAGAGATTCTAAAAATGTTTGTCAAATTTGCTTTTCTAAAGCCAAAGACATTGCCTTTTGACTATATTGATTGTATCATAAATTTTTTGTTCCTAGTTTTTTTTAATAAATAAAAATATAACTGCTTCAAAATGACAGTTGTGTAACTACCATTTCATCCATTTAAATTCCATTTCATAGAATTTATCGTGGTTTTTTTTTTAAAAAAAGAGAGGTTATAATGGCATTTGACATTATGTAACATAAATTCTTTTTATTATTATTTTTGAAATTCATTAATTTGAGATATATAATTAAATTTTTAGAATTAATTAATCTAATAATAATGCATGATACCTCTTGCCAAATTGTTCAAATAATTTGAAAGAAGAGTTGCTTTTTAAACTATACAGACATATTGGTTTGAAAAAGTGTGCCTTTAAACTCTACAGATGTATTGGTCTGAAGAGATGTGTCTCTAAACTTTACAGACACATTGGTCTGAAAGGGTGTTATTTTATTTATAAATACCAGTTCGATGTTGACAAAAAAAACAAGAAACAATTGGGGGGCATTCCGAGAATAAAACTCTTTGTTTATGTTTATCAGAAACAAAGCAAAACTTCTTAATAAACTTATAGAAGTTGTTGCCTATAAGTTTTAGGCTTTGTTGTATCCTTAATGTATATTGCTTTAATGCTGCAGCAAATATAGTGGGGGCAATTAATACCTTAAAGATAGTGATCCTCACGGCTCAAAGTTTATTTGTTATACTTTTGATTATTATATGTATATGCTTTTGGAATATTTTTTGTTGTAGTGGATAGGCAACAACAAATTAATTATTTATTGGGTTATATCATTAAAACTGTTCATAAAATTCAACAACACATTGATTATATGTATTGTTGAATGAGTAGACTGACTATGAGTGGTGTTAACGAGTTCTATATGGAATATCAAATGTTAAGTGTTCTCAATTATCTACTTAATGAATGGATGTCGATGCGACTATTGTTGAAATATAGGCTAGGATCCTTAGATTTCAACAATCTCGCTGATGAAATGTTGTTTGATGAAGCACAAATTATATGGATGTTGCTGCTAAATTCATTCCATGGTTCGAGCATAATGAAGCGTAGCGTGATGGCAAAGGGTCAAAGGGTTTGAGATCTGCACAGCAGGTCTCGAGTTCGAGTCAGGGCATGCACCTCTTGTAAGAGCCTGGGACAGCCGGGGTTTTACTCCCTCACCTGGGCCCACAAAGTGCGCTTTCTGGGGGGGTGAGGTTTCCTCGAATCCAAAAAAAAATAATGAATTTAGAGGAGATGACTTTGATGAAGTGGATGATGTAATTGGAGACCCTAATTATATACCTACAATATAAAATAATTTTGAAATTTATTATTCTTAATTTTGTATTTTTATTATTATTTTAATATTTTTTTGTTTATATAATTGGTTGATTTTTGTTGAATTGCATATTTTTGTAATTTAAATTTTGCTTACATTATAATCATGTATATGAAAATATCATCAATTGGAACAATGCGAGTTGCTAGTTGAAACTAATAACTATAATTTTTGCACTCATTTAAATTTCCAATAATAATTAGATCATAAAATGAAAATTGATTAAGTATTTAACATTATTTTCATTTCTATTGTATGTGTTAGATTCTTATTTGTTTAATTTAGAATGGAGTGACAATAAATATCATTTACATTGTACTAGATACTAATATTTGTAATTGGTGTCAATGACGCTTGATATAACTGCATCTAAAAGTATTATTGCTGATTTGAACTATGAAGACAAAAAAAAGTGAAAAGAATTGCGATGTTTGGCATCGTAAGATTGAGTATCTCCTAGAAGAGTAAGAAATGTTAGAAACAATTACTCAACTGATGGCTAAACCTGAGCAAGGAAACACTACTCAGCACAAGTTTGATATAGAAGCATATCAAACCTATAAGCGCAAGGATCATGTAACTCGTATTCTAATGTTGAGTAGCATGAGAAATGATATAATGCTGTGTTTTGAAAGGCATTGTTCAGCCCAAACAGTTGGAGATGTAGTGAAGATTTAGTATGGGAGAACCTCCACTACTAGACTTCGTCAATTAAACCTCAAATTTGATGGTTACAAGAAGCGTAAAAATTAGACAATGAGGCAGCATCTTACGGTCATGTCTAACATGATTGGAGAATTAAGAGGTGTTGGGCATGAGATGACTGATGAACAATAAGTCCAAGCTGTGATATGCTTTTTGCCAAGCAATTGGGAACACATACGTATTAACCTTACCCACAATGACAACATCAACACATTTGATGATGTTGCTCATCATGTTGAGCTTGAAGAAGATTGATTTCTCGCTGAAAAGCCTATAAACGAGGCTTTTATATATGAGACTAAAATGCAAAAAACATATGGCTCTAAACATAAAAAGAGCAAGGGTAAGGGTCTTAAATATGGTAAGAAAGGAATAGAAGCAAGTAATGGTGGATATAAGCGCAAGCATGAAAAATACGACAGTAAAAAAGACATGAATATGAATTATTCAATTATGGTAAACCTGGTCGCTTTGCTCGTGTTTGCACTGAGCCAAAGACTCAGGAGCAACCAACCACATAGCAAGAGATCGAACAATCTTTGTGGAATTTTGTTGAATTTCAAAGGGAAGTAGATACATATACATGGGGAATCATGCTTCTGCTGTTGTGCTTGGGATCTAGGGGCAGAACCAGAAAATAAAATTAAGGGGGGCCAAAATATTAGTTGTTTTATTATTTAAGTTAAAAATATAAATATTGTTAAGGGAGGGGCTGGAAAAAAATTTTCTTTGCAGGGGTCGGGGCCCCTGCCAGCCCCCCTATCTCTGCCCATGTTGGGATCGGTACCAGTAACTGGATTTGCAGGGCAGTCCCACACTTTATCTTCATGACATACTCTATGCTCCTGAAGTTCGACAAAATCTTGTGTATGTTCTTGCTTTACTAGAATTAGGCTTTTATATTATTTTTGTTGGTTGTTATGTGAAAATATATCTGGAATATTTTTTATTGTTTTGATTTTATATTAAATGGTTTTATGGTGTTAGACACCGTTAATGTATCTATTAAGGATGATGCTTCTATTTATGTTGTTCAAAGTCCAGCATTACTAATGATAATGATATCATGTTATTCATTTTTTTATGGAATATATTGTGAGTATCATGTAGTATAATTTGTTAAAGTATGTCGATAGACTTAGATTGGCTCACTCACATGAGCAATTACCTTTAGTGCTTGTAAGGTGAGTAGAGATAAGACTATTTGAGTTTTAATGCTCAATAGACGACTTGGACAAAATGAGAGCAATTTTAACTCAAATAAATTATTAAAAAATCACATTGGTTGGGACCAAGATAAGGTTCTTAAATAAAAGAATTAACATGAATGAATTCCCATAATTCATGTATCTATTATGATTGAAGTCGAGTATAAAATTATTCATCTACCACTAAGTAGTGAGCAAATGAGAATTTCTTATTTGAAGTCTATATTTTTTTTACGACAAGACTAAGACTTGTATGGTGTATTTCCTCTAACAAGGAGAGCAACGACATACACTCTTTGTCTTCAGCAAATAAAAAAGTAAGCTCCACTATAACATGTATTTCATACTACATGTGCTAACGTCCATTACAGAAATAAAAGATGGATCTCTGCTTCTTTATTATGTGAGTCCTGGAGATCATGTATAAGATCTTAAAATCTTACCCTTTATGACTTTTAACTGTATCATGAGGTGATGTGTAAATGATTGTTACTTTAATAGCATATCCTATAGTCATGGAATGATTCGACTTAAAGAAATACTCCTAGGAAAGCGAGTTAATTCAGATCTGATTGATATGAGAACGAAAGAAAAGGTAATTTTAGTTCTACACTTGTTACTCGTATTCACTGGCCGAGATTATATCACTCGAATATGTTTAATGTGATTTAGAATACTTGTAATTGTAAGGATTGATTAAGTGTGAAATTCTTAAGGGATTGAATTATATTCAGTCATATGTAACTAAAAATGCTTAGGGTATAATAGTACACTTTAAAGAGTAACTAATTATGAGGTTGATGTCTCCTATATAACATGTATTAGGTTTATATATTCGAGCTCCTTGTACTGTGTGCTTCAGGTCGCATAGTTTGTTCGTCAAGTATGAAATTTTTGTGCAAGTTTAAAATATAATGTATTAGATAGATCTCGTCCTTTATGGGCGAGTGAGAGATGTTGCTTATTGAGTTAGGCCTAGTCCACCCATGAAAGATAAGTCTGGTCCAAATATTTAAAGGAGTTACTAAAAGAAGTAATCGATTCCTCTACTTATATATATAAGGACATAACTCATTAGAAGATGAAAAGGTTTTTACTTTGAAAGATAATGGTTCTTTCTTTCTCTTCTTCCATCTTTGACTCTCTGAATTAACTTGACAATATTTATAAAGATGTTCGTACTGTGAAATATCTTTTTGGTTCTAGCAATTGAAGTAGCACTGAAGCAATTGATTTAGGGATAAAAAAACGAATTCTTAAATTACCAATAAGTTTCCTTTAAATTTACAATATACTTAATATGAATTCTAGTATTCTTGTAATTATATTTGTGCTGAAAACATATTTGCCCTGAGTTATTAGTTTTTATGTTTATAAATTTAAACACGTATGATCAATAAGTTTTTTTGTCTTGTTATGATAATTTAAAACATCCTTGCTTACTAGCCTAGTAGAAAAGGTCATATATATATATATATATATATATAAAGAAAAAAGAAAATAGAAATTGCAACCGAAGTTTGAATTCATTTTGCTTGATTGGATATACAAACTGACCTAATTTGTGGAGCATAAAAAAATGGCATGAAGATCAGCCACAGTTGCACCACCTACCATGTATTTGAGAGCAGGCAGCAACCTTTACGTTAAAATTACCACGCTCTTCGTTGAAACAATTGCTTACTGTAATGGTACTGTTTCTCTATTGGTACGGCAAGGGCCCCATGCTTCATAAAGCACCTCGTTTTGTTTTGTTTTGTTTTTTTTTTTTTAATGTTTCTAGGGCAAGATTGTGTGGCTCTCTATTATTGTGGAGAGTCAAATTGTACTTTGTACACTGGCTTTCAATTATCAAGTGATAGAAAATTAAAAAACCTCCCCACAATCGTAGTGATTTTTTATTTTTTTTATTAATATAATATTAACTAGATTAATTTTATAAGCTCTAAAATTAATAATTATATAAATTTTTAATAATTTTAAAATTTATAACATTTAAATTAATAAATTTTAAAATAATAAATTCAAAATCTAATTAATTAAATTACACTGATTTTTTTTATTAGCGTGGGGTGTTCGGGTCAGCTTGCGCGCATCATGACAATTACCCATGACCTACTGAGTATCCTGCAAGTCTAGTGAGCGGGTAAGGCACTGTAAAAATAACATGCATACACATAAAAAATCAAACTCCGAATAAAAATAGAACAAATCACACGATTGACGACTCTGAAATTACACTGATATTAACATACGTGGTTATTGCACGTTGCTGGTCAAAGATTAAACGCTTGTACTCATTGAATCGATATCCCACTATCCTCTTTCCCTTTCAATCAAATAATATAATAATTATTTTGCTATTAAACAATAAAAAAATATTTTAAAATTATATTAATTGTAGTACAAACATCAATTTTTTTTATGTTTTAAATTATTTTGATGTGTGTATTAAAATTTAATTTTAAAAAATAAAAAATATTATTTTAATATATTTTTAAATAAAAAAATAAAAAATAATTTCTACAATACTTTATTGGATTCTATGATTAACTTTTTTAATAATCTTAAAACACATCACAAACTTCTATAATTATTAACATGTACTGAGAGTGTTTTTGAGAATGTAGTAATAATTGTTTTTTTAAAGTATTTTTAACTTGAAAATGTATCAAAATAATATTTTTATTTACTTTTTAAAAATATTTTTGATATTAGCATATTAAAACACCAAAAATTATTAATTTAAAACAAAATAAATAAAAATAAATAAAATTTTTAAAAATATTTTTAAAATTTAAAAATAAACAAATTCTAAAACTCTTTTACATCTAGTCTGGAAGGCTCAATAAATTATATTCCAACTATTCTTGAAACTTCATATCTTAAATCCCAATTTCTTTCTCTATGGACTTTTTATATTTTATTAACATTTCCGGTCTTTTAAATTTCCTAACTTATCTAGTAAGTAGAAATAGAAGAAGAAACGTGTAAAAAAACGTAATATTATTATTAACATTTATAAAAAGAGCTTGACATTTCACTAGAACAAAAGTACCTTTTTATTTTAGTTCTTCTAATTTTTGAAGATTTTTTTAAAAATTTCAAACATATATTTTTAAAAATTTCATGATCTAATATTAGGTTTCTAGGTATAGAATTTTATAATTTATTTTAATTTACTTTCTATGGAGTTATCTCAATCTCATGCCCCGCGTCACAAATTTTACACGTTAGCCATGTTGATTCAGGTCATATTTTTTTGTCCATTATTAATTATTTTTTCTTCAATTTCATCATTTAACACTAGATTGGTTAAGAGTCAGAGTTATATTTTTTTTTTATTTACTTTCTATGGAGTTATCCTAATCTTATGATTCGGATTTGATATGTTAACTTTGGTTGACCCTGATTATTTATTTTTCTTTTTTTATTTGATTTTTTTCAATTTAATTGGGTTGATTGGAAATTGACTCAGGTTTTTTTTTTCCTTTTTTAAGTTGAATTTCTTTGAATTTCATCCTTCAATATGATGCTAACTGGAAATTAAGTTTTATAATTTGTTTTGGTTTAAATTCTATAAGGTTATCCAAGTCTCATGATTCTGGTCACGAATTTAATCGGTTGACTCAGGTGGCTTTGTGTGTTTTTTTTTTAAATTTCACCCTTCAACATTGAATTGATTGAGAATTGAGTTTCATAATTTATTTTGATTTAATTTTTATGAGGTTATCTTGTTTTTATTATCTATGTTTAACAGTTTACCCGAGTTTACTTGATTTATTTTTTTAGTTGAATTTTATTTTGAATTTCATTATTCAACATTGCGTTTATTGAAAATTAAGTTTAATAATATTTTTTTATATAAGGTTATAAGGGTCTTATAACCTAGATAATAGATTTGATAGGTTAACCCGAGTTGATCCAAGATAATCTAATATGTTGTCATTTCAATATTTTTTAAAAAATGTTGTCCTTGTTTTTTAAGTCAAACTATATTTTTAATCTTTAAATCTGTTAAATTGACCAGGTCATATCAAGTTACTTCTCATATAGTTTTTTTTCCTAAAAAATATATTAACAACATTTGAATTTTTTTATGTTAAAAAGTATCAATTCGATTCTCAACGTAGTGTGAGAATAATCTAGTTAATTAACATATAAGGGCTTGACTTTTCAATGAACAATATAAAGCCAAGCCCTATTTCATTGTGGTCCTCAAAATATTTTAGGATTTTTTTTTAATTTCAAACATTTTTTTAATTTCATCTTCCAATATTGGATTTAGCAGGTATAGGATTTCATAATTTGTTTTAATTTTCTTTTTATATAGTCATTCAGTTTTATGAACCGGGTCACGAATTTTACGGGTTAACCGTGTTGACTCAAATTATTTTTTATACTTTTTTAATTAATCTTTTTCTCAACTTCATCCTTTAATATTGGGTTGATTGCGAATTAGGCTTCATTATTGTTTTTTAATTTGATTTATATGGGGTTATCATAGTCTTGTAAATCGGGTCACTAGTTTTGTGGGTTAGCCAGGTTTGCTCGGGTTTTTTTGTTATTTTGTTTTCAATTTCATCTTTTAATATTGAGTTAATTGAGAATTAAACTTTATAATTTGTTTTGAATTGCTTTCTATAAAATTATCCTAGTCTCTTGACCCGAGTTTTACAGGTTAATACTAGTTGACTCAAGTTATAATTTTCCTTTTTTTGTTTGATTTTTTTTAATTTAATTATTCAACATTGAGTTTATTGAGAATTGAGATTGATAAATTTTTTTATTTGCTTTTTATAAAGTTATCACGATCTTGTCACTTAGGTCACAGGTTATGTAGGTTGATTCATTTTTTTCATCCTTTTTTTAGTTGATTTTTTTAATTTTATTTTTTAATATTGGGTTGATTAGGAATTAGACTTCATAATTTATTTTTGTTTGCATTCTATGAGGTTATCCGTGTCTCATGACTCGAGTGGTTTTTTATGTCCTTTTTTTAATTGATTTTCTTAATTTCATATTTCAACATTGAATTGATTGAGAGTTGAGTTTTATAATTTGTTTTGATTCTCTTTTTATAGGGTTATCCATGTCTCATGACCCATGTTTGACAGGTTAATCCAGGTTGACTCAACTTATTTTTTTAATTAATTTTTTTATTTAATTTCATCATTTAACATTGGGTTGATTGAGAATTGATTTTAATTTTTATTTATTTATTTTCTATAGGGTTACCAGAATCTCATGACATGAGTAGTGGATTTGGCAGATTAACCTAAGATGATCTGGGTTGATATAATATGTTGTCATTTTAATATTTTTTTTAAAAAAGATATCATATTGATTTTTTTAAGCCAAACTATGTTTTTACCAGTCGCTCGAGTTGTATTAAAATCTGTCAAGTTGACCAGGTTACATCAGGTTAATCCTTATATAATGTTTTTTTTAAATCAACAACACCAATATATTTCATTTTATATTAAAAAAAATTGATGCGATCCATAATATGACACAATTAATGATCTAGTAACTATGCTAATCTATTTAGCATGTGACGTCGTAGATTTTATACTATCAAACAAAAGAATTCAACATGAAATTTAATGCTACTAAAAGTGTGCTGTGAGAGTGAGGTTATTTATGTTTTTAAGTGTTTTTTTAAAATATATTTTTTTAAAGAAGTATTAATTTGCATAGTTTTTAAACCCGACCAGTGGTTGACCCGATATAATGACTGGGGGTCAAATGGGTTGACTCGAGTCAACCCATAAAACAAAATCCAATGCAACACTTATAGAAAACACCTAACTAGTTACAATGCAACACTTATATAAATCAAATTTTAATTTTAAACAAACAACATAAATTTAATTCAATATCCAAAACACAAACCAAATATAAATTTTAAAATATTTAAAACAAAACATCCAAAAACATAAATTCTAAATCAACAACACATTCACTTTTGTTGAATGAACACATTAAGTTCTTCGGTGTCCATAGGAGCAAAATTTGAATCAAATGTCGATGGAATTGAGCCAACCTCATCAACACCTAATAAAACATCAACATGCTCCTTTAAAACTTCATCGTCACAATCATATTCAATCTCATTAACATTTATGAAATCTATATTTAAACACAATTAACAAATAAATATTATGTGTTAAACAATACTTTGTTTTAAATAATATTTTTCACTAAATGATCAATCATTAATTACCATCATCTAAAGTATCTTGTATGGTCATTGTTGATAGAGGTTGGTGAAAACTCTTTGCTTCTTCAGTTGTCAAAATTGACGGGTCATCTTCTATTACTTAATTTTCAATGTCACAAATTGTCTCAAAATTAATTGGATCATAATTTCATCATTTCCAATAATTCCTATATATTCAAAGTGAAAGTAAACACAATATAAGTATTAATAATGCTACTAGATAAGATAAAATAATATTTAAGGAATTAGAGAAAAGAAAATACTTTTATTTCAATTTTAGATTGGAGTAGACGTGAACAAGGTTATTAAGCTTTTAGTGCTCCAATCTATTTCTCTTCTTGGAGTGAATATGTTAAAAAATACTCAAATTTCTCTCGCATCCTGAAGAACTACAAGTTTGACTTAACACTTGTATAGCCAAATGTTATAGATTTGGAGGTTCCAAATGTCATCCACTATTCATCTATATAAAAAAAAAAGACTGTCAAATAATATTTTTAAATATAAAAATTATATACCTAGAGGTATAAGGGTGCGATTATTTATCGTGGACATTCGACCAAAGTTATGTTCTGCATTACTAAACAACTTTATCTCACTTGTAATCTTACTTTGTAATGGTAAATTTCCATGTGTATATTTCTCAAGAACATCTAGAAGTCCGTATATGGTGCTCATATGTTTATCCATTATATTTGCATTATATTGAAATCGAGGATTAAATCAAAATGCCGCTGCATAAAGATTTCTATATAGTTGTCCATCCCACCGATTATTGATAATGTCTATGAAATGTTGCACTCTAGCCTTTCTCTTTTGAAATCTCCTTAACATTTCTTCTTTTGCGTAATGAATAGCATCATATAAATATCCCATTGAAGGTCTATCATTACCATCTACCATTCGTAGAACTCAAACTAAAGGTTCACTTATTCGCACAATTATTGCACATTCTTCCCAAAACAGAGAGTTTAGCACACTCTCAACAAACTTTTTTCCTTTGCTATCTTTAGCATAAGCAGATGAGACCCATTCCCTAGATGTCACCATAGCTCTCAACTCATCTTTATGAGCTAAAATGCTTTGCAATGCAATGAAATTGGTAGCAAAACGAGTAGGAGCTGAACGAAGTATTTTTTTTTTCTCCAGTGAACTTTCTTATCAAATATAATGAATAACAATGATTATAAATATACTTTATGATACCAGAAGCATGCTCAACGATAGAACAAATTAACTGCAATTTAACAATGTCCTGGAGTATGAGGTTGATGCAATGAGCAGTACAAGAAGACCAAAATATTGAAGGAAATTCTTCCATCTATAACTTGCCAGCAACAACATAATTAGAAGCATTATTAGTCACCACATGCACAATGTTTTCTACCCCAACATACAAAACAACCTCTTTAAATAATTGATGCAACAATCTAGCAATCTTTGAGACATCTGATATATCTACATATTTTAAAAAAATTGTTCCTTTAGGACAATATACTAAGAAGTTAATTAAAGTCCTCCTCTTTTGATCTGCCCATCCATCAGCCATTAATGTACAACCAGTCTTCTTCCAAATCTCTCGATAATTGTCAACATAAATCTTCACTTCATCAACTGCTTTTGCCAAGTAATAACCACGAATAATATGCAAATTTGGTTCTTTATAACCAAGACCCATGACTGTTAGAGCGTCTATGACATGTTAATAATACACAGAGTTAACAGCATTAAATGACACACATGCATCAATCATCCACTTCGTTAAAGTAAGATCACACTGTTCAAATGCTTCCTTCTTTTGCCAATAATTTTTGAGAGACTTTTAAGCATCAGGAGTTGTTCTCGGCATGAAATATGCCCCCAATGTTGCAGATTCCTTTTGCTTTCCATAACTTACATTCGATTGTTTTACAGTGCTAGTGCTTTGACTCTTTTTTTTTTTTGCAACCGTCGGTGGTAACATATGTTTTTTAGTATTGACATCCTCCTCCTCATCATCATCACCAACATCATCATTTTCTAATTGTCTAATCATCATCTCTTCATGCTCCCTTTTTTGTGCATTAAATGGATTGAAATTTGTTTGCATTTCTCTAACTCTCTTTTTTCCAGCATTTCCTTTAAGATTCAAAAGCATTTGATGTCGAACATCAGGAGGATATTTGCGACATTATTCAACTTCTCCTTTAGCTCTAGCTAAATGTTGCTTAAATCGATTAATGCCACCACCCGCAAATACTTTAACACAATATAAACATACTAATTTAGTTTTTTTACATCCAACACTAAGTTCAGGAGCTTTTCTACAATGACCCTAAGTCAAATTTGTTCTTCCTTTACTACTACTTGACATGAAAATTGAAGGTTGAGATGAATGGATTGTTGAAGGATCACCATTTGGAGTACTACCATTTTGAGAAGACATTTTAAAGACCTATATTAAATGAGAAAAAAAATCTCACGAAATGAAAAATAAAATTACAGAATATAGGACATTATAGGAAGAAACAGAAAATAGAAAAATCTATTAATATTGCAAAAATATGGGAAACTAATAGAAGAAATATAAAATAACTCTCATAATAAGCAGAACATCAAAACGAATATCTATGGGAAACAAACGGAAGAAAAAAAATAGAAAACAAAAAAATTCCTCATGCAACATTCCAATACATGACCGAAAATGAGATGATAGGAAACTCATCTACAAATTAGCATTTAGGAGTGTGTGATAGTCAATCCACCAACAAAGAATATATAACCCAGAACACGCAAAAAGAATAAAAAATATAAAACACAAAAACTATTGGGATTGCAGAACAATAAGGCTTGCACTACTAAATTAGTCAGCTAAGTCTTCTTCTTTGTCAAGCATATCAAATCAACATGATATGCAGCTTATGAAGAAATAATTGAAATAAATCAAGAAAAATGAATCCTTTATATACAGTTATTGCTTCTCTAGTAACATTGAGACATAGGCTTTAGTAAGTTGCATAAATAAAAAGAACGAAGAAACATACTTGTGGGTGTGAGAATAAGAAAGAATCGATGCCAGATCCAGAACTGCAAGTTCAAAAAAGAGGCAGAGAATAAAGAAAAGAGAGAGTGAAAGAAGGATAGTCGTGAAGAGAAACAAGTAACATCAGCTTCAGCTAAACTTATTCGCGGATTTGAAATAGTGATCAAGAGTCCTCTGCTCCTCTTCTTTTCTTCGCGAATTGCAACTGAAATGGCTTTAAAGATTTCTTTAATTAGGTTTTCTCATTTTTGTCTTCATCATTAATCGTTATGGCCTTTTAATCGTAAAAGACAAAAACAACGTCGTTTTACGTGTGTGTGTGTATAAAAGTCGGGTCTCAGCTGGGTTTACCCGGGTTGATCGAGTTTTGTCGGGCCAAATCTTTAGCTGGTTTTTACTTAGACCCGGCTCGGTCCTAGGCCCGGGTCAACCCGTCGGGCCGAGTTTTAAAACACCATTAATTTGACTTTTTTAGTATTTTTTTATAGTTTTAATATGTTAATATAAAAAAATAAAAAAAAATTATATTAATATATTTTTTTAAAAAAAATATACTTTAAAAAATACAATCTAATAATGGCAGACACAATCTAAAAGCTGATTCCAAGCATGCCCTAACTTTAAAGTAGAAAGCACATGAGACAAGGAAAGAAGGAAGTGTCCACAATGGCAATCTCTTCCTCCCCGCATCGAATCAGAAAGCTCCTCCTCCGTCCTCGTGACCTGTGAAATGATACCATATCCAAACTCCAAACCCATATCAGTCATTTCATTACCATCACCGTTCAGACCAAACCCTTGAAAGTTTTTTTTTTTTTTTAAAAAAAAAGAAGCCTTAAATTAACCCTTGAATGTGACTGTCAACATAAATACTAAGTGTTTATTAACTCTTTAAAAGCTAATATCAACTAATATTTTAAAAAATTATAATTTATAACTTTTTTTAAATTAAAAGCAAAAAATCATAGCTAATTCAAAACGGATCCTTAGAAAACAAAATGGTTTTCCGATAAGGAAAAAAAAAAAAAACTCACAAAGGAAAGCTAAAGGTGTGTGTTTTCTTTCTTTTCCATTTCAAAGGTTTTGGATAAAAGACAACTCAAACTCAAAAGCAATAAAGAAAAAAAAGTAAAAGCAAAGTGAAGGACAAAACTCTGTTTTCTTTCTTTTGGTTATAGATAGAAAGAAAGAAGGCGTAAAGAGGTAGTTTTTAGAGAGGAGTAAAAAGAAAAAAAAGAAAAAAAATACTCAGCAAACTTTATCACGAGCTCTCTCTCTATATATCTTTCTCTATTTTATATCTCTGCAACTCCCATTCTCTAGTAAAAATAATAATTGAAAAACCCATAAAGGGCTGGTGAGGTTTCCACGTGTTTTTTGGTTAAAAATCCAATCTTTCGGTCCACGTATAGTTCTATTTCGATCTCTCTCGAAAGGGTTTTCTCTAGTGATGCTGATAATGTGAGTTATTTTGATTGAGCCCTCTTTTCTTCTTCTTCTTCTTGTGGATTCTTGTTTTTTTTACAGATATATTTGAAGTAGATAGTTAGAAGGAGAAATGGATAGATCAGTGATGACAGTGGGGCCGGGAATGGACATGCCGATCATGCACGATGGAGACCGGTATGAGTTAGTGAGAGATATTGGGTCAGGGAATTTCGGGGTCGCCAGGTTGATGAGGGACAAACAGGCTGATGGACTTGTTGCTGTTAAGTATATCGAGAGAGGTGAGAAGGTTAGTACTAGTGTGTTTTTTTGGTCGATTGTTTTTGCTTTTTTAAGAGATTTTTTTGGTTTGATTGAATTTGTCTTTAGTTTGAGCTGAATTGGGGGGCCGGGGTCTTAATTTAGTCAATATGGGGATAATAGTCAAGAGCAAAAACACAACCAATCTAGAGGTTCAGTAATCTTCCAGTTATTTCCATGAATTTGTGGTGTGTGCATGGCTACAGGTGCAGTAATTTTCCAGTTAAAGAAATATAGAGAAGCTGGAAATTAGTTTTCAAATGAAGCACCCTGTGAGTCTTGGAACCTAGGTTTCTTTAAATTGGCCATCCTTTTTTAGTTTGTGTTCTGACAACTAATGTAGAGCTATATCTATGTTATTGATCGAGGAGTCAGCATTTCTGGGTGTAACACAGGCACCCTTGGTACTTCATGTGCAGCAATTCAGCTATAGATAAGTTAACCTCAATTTATTTGCTGTGTAACAGATAGATGAAAATGTGCAAAGGGAAATCATTAACCACAGGTCACTTAGGCATCCCAACATCGTCAGATTCAAAGAGGTCTGTCAATTCCTTCTTATCATTTCTTTTCTTTTCAAAGAGGTACTTTTTATTCATTAACTCCATGACACAACTATAGGTCATATTAACCCCAACTCATTTGGCGATTGTAATGGAATATGCGTCTGGTGGAGAGCTCTTTGAGCGCATATGCAATTCTGGTCGCTTCAGCGAGGATGAGGTTCTTACCCTAGACATGGTATGTTTTAGTGCGACTAATTTTTTTTAATGTACTCTGCCTTGAAATGCAGGCACGCTTTTTCTTTCAACAACTTATATCAGGAGTTAGCTACTGCCATGCAATGGTTAGTAAATCATGTATTTATTTCTGCCTTTGCTTACTGGTCTTACTTTAGCAAAAAGTATGAGGGGTTTTGATGTTTTAATATGTTCCTTTGTGAAGCAAGTGTGCCATCGTGACTTGAAATTGGAGAATACTTTGTTGGATGGAAGCCCGGCTCCTCGTCTGAAGATTTGTGATTTTGGTTACTCTAAGGTAGAAGATTGCTTATTATTAACGCTTATATTGTTGAAACAAAATCCATTCCATTGGATGCCTATAGGATCATGGATGAATATTTGTAAAGTTTTTTCCTGTTCTGTGAACCGTGGATCTTATTGGAATCGTTGTCCGCTCTTTATGTATGATATGTTAGCTCAATCATGGCAAATAGAAATTGATTTTATGTTTATTTGATGCCATTGTTTTAATCAATTGCTGATATACTTGTAAATTGTCTTTATGTGCCTTCAACAGTCATCATTGCTACACTCTCAACCAACATCTACTGTTGGAACTCCTGCTTATATTGCTCCTGAAGTGTTACTTAAGAAGGAATACGATGGCAAGGTACTATTACTGCTTATTTACTTGTTTCAACTTATATGAGCTAACAGATGCTTATTTACTTGATTCAACATATATGAGCGTTACAGAGTAAAATTTTTATAAATAACATGGATAATCTCTGTTGTTCATTTTTCATTTATTATCTTTTTGGGTTTTCCCTGCCTGAATCTTGTAGGTGTAATGAGATTACAGAAATTAGTCACTTTCATCAATGGAAACCAATGTCTTGCAATAACTTATTTGTAGATTATGCTTGATAAATGTACGGACCATTTATGCTGTCTGGATGCAGCAGTTGCCTTCATCTGTGTTTGGTATTTAGATGGTTTTTTCAGAAAAACCCACAACAGTTCTGAACATGCATGAGAAGCAACCTCAATTCCAAACACACACAAACCAGGATCTCATACTAGTCTTGTAATAACACTGGAGCAAGGATGTCATTTATGCACTGCAAATGTGTATGTTAGACCTCAATATCATACTGATCTCTTGCTGTTAATTCTATCTTCCAGATTGCAGATGTATGGTCTTGTGGAGTAACTTTATATGTTATGTTGGTTGGGGCTTACCCTTTTGAGGACCCTGACGAACCTAGGAATTTTCGCAGGACAATCCACGTAATGCATCATCTCTCTTCTTCGCTGAGTGTGGGAGCTTTCTGAGATCCTTTACCAACATATTTTGTTGTTTCTTGCAGCGAATTTTGAATGTCCAGTATTCAATCCCTGACTATGTTCATATATCTCCTGAATGCCAACATCTAATCTCGAGAATTTTTGTAGCTGATCCTGCAAAGGTAGACTGTGTTAGCATTTTTACAATCATTACCAGTTGTCCTTCTCAAAAACAGTATTTTGATTGCTTATTTTATGTCAAATGATTAATATTACTCTTCACTGTCATGGACTTTCTTTCCTCAGGCTCATTATTTTACCTCGTCAATGTGTTGTCCCAACTCCTTAACCCCCCCCCCCCTCCTGGCTTTATTATTGACTATTTGTTGGTAAAGATTCTAACCTGAATACCTTTTTGCAACAGAGGATAACCATTCCTGAGATCAGGAATCATGACTGGTTTCTAAAGAATTTCCCAGCAGATCTCATGGTGGAAAATAATATGAATAACCAGTTTGAAGAACCTGATCAACCAATGCAGAGCATTGATGAGATAATGCAAATAATAACCGAAGCCACCATACCTGCAGCTGGCACCCCAAGTCTCAACCATTATTTGACTGGCAGCTTGGACATTGATGATGAAATGGAGGAGGACCTAGAGAGTGATCCGGAGCTTGACCTTGATAGCAGTGGAGAGATAGTATATGCAATGTGAATGCCTACCTATGAAGGATTATCTAGAATGCCTTACTGGTTGGCTGTGGAAGTGAAAGTGACTGTAAAAGAGCGGGGGGCAAAGTTTCTATATATGTTTGAGGATTTGAGGGTAAGGAATTTGTAATATCTGCTGAAAAAATCCCTTCTGCATGGCAGGTGTCCCGTTATGTTAGCACCTTCTGTTCTTCTGTGATGTGTTCTCACACCATCAAGTGGCATATAATATACTGTCCGTGTACTCTTTGTAAAACTTTCATGTAATAAAGTTTTACATCTAATCTTGAATCATATTGCTTTTCCTTGTTTCTGCAATAATTTCCACTCCCGGAACTTTTTGTTTGCTGGAATATTTAGGGCGTGGACAGGCCTTTGACAAAAGGGTTTGGCTGTCATTGGTGCTTCTGCTGGCTACGGGAGAACATTACGTTCTCTCTTATAAAGAATGTGTGTCATATGAAACTTCGACATCTCTAACATAATTTCTTGGCAAAGCTGTTCAGTAGTAAAAGCATCTTAGCCTCCACAACCATTTTGGGGTATGGAAGCAAGCAGCAAAATTCGGATGATTTGGTTCAAATCATTACAAAATAATGGAGGATATCTAAACGCCTCATTGTGAACGAAGACAACCAGTGCGAGACAAGGGGAAATGGTTCATGTTGCTGAACACCTTAGAGGAGACTGATGATTAGAACTTCTACTGGTTTAGCCTGAGGTAGCATCCCTAAACCTTGAGGGTAATAATAATAGTGATGACAATGGATTGAGGTTTTATTATTTTCTTATTTTATCCACTTGTTAAGACAAGGAATTTAGATATTCAACTTTATTCATTGAATTTTGAATATATATATATTCGGATATCCATTATTTAACATAAAAAATATGTACACATATTTAATGATGAAATTATATATATATATATATATTGAAAAAAATAATTATAAAAAATTCATCAATTCAGGTTAGTTTGGATAGTATCCATTACATTCGAATCAAATTTGTCAGTCCTATAGCGATGATATTATTACTCGCCGAGAGAAGTGCTTGTTTGTTCATGGGTTAACGCGCACCATTATTTTCTTTATATTAACCAATAAGTGCCTGAGGTAGCGAGATGGTGCCATGTCTGGGTGGTGTAGTTGGTTATCACGCTAGTCTCACACACTAGAGGTCCCCGGTTCGAACCCGGGCTCAGACACTACCTTTTAATTTTTCTGTATTTTTACTTAATTTAAAAAGCTAAAAGGCAAATTGAACCCGACGTGAATCGAACACGCAACCTTCTGATCTGGAGTCAGACGCGCTACCATTGCGCCACGGATCCTATCGTGATATGTTACCATCCAAATATATTTATTATTGTTTAGCACCTAAATTTTTCAGCGAACTACATACTTTAAAATCACAGACAACCAGTTTTTTTCATTAAAATGTTTGCTAAAATCAAAGTAATTATTGTCATTATCAGCAATGGATTATCCTGAACCTTCATGTTTCTTCAAACATAGCAAGGTTATAATAAAGGAGTAGGGCGCTTTTCACCTAATTTTGTTCCCATGAGGTCAAAAGGATTTACGAATTGATTGACTGGTTTTTTTTAATAGTTAAACTATCTTTGATCAACTCTCGCATATTCAAGGATGAATCCAAGACCGTTGATATGAGGGTGACATTTTAATAAAGACAAAAATAATTATAATTCGAAGATTAAACTAAAATGTGGTCCGATCAACTTTTAAGATGTAGAGCTACTTTCTGTCTTTAGAGGGTAAAATTTGTTAATAACATAATTCTTTTAGTTTGTAAGCATGTCTATAGACATATAACAATGAAGTAGCTCACTCACGAGCTAATGGAGCTAGACATCATAAGCAGAAGACTATCCCTTGTGGTGTTTCAAGCCTGCATATACTTTATAATAGTAAAACACACACTCAATTAGCAAAAATGAAAATACAAACACCCAATTATAGGGGAAAAAAAGTGAGTAAAAGAGCAGTAGACGGTTCATGCATGCATCACTTCAACAGCCACACGATGCCAGCATATATTTGACAAAAATCTAACACAAACTCTAGATTAGAAAAACTTTGAAATTTCATATATTCACTAGAAAAAAATATACGTAGGGACATTCTAATAGAAGTAATTAAAAAAGTTTGCACACCAAGTTTATAATTATCTCTTTACTAAAATCTCCCACATTGTTGATCCTGCTGACTTTGTGGAACATACATCATGAAAATGCAAACAACAGAGTCCTCCATAACACTCCATTTGCAAAGTGTGGAATAAATATACGCCCCCAGTATGGATAATAAGGACCTGGCAATTTGATCAATGTGAAGACTATTGCAGTGACAATCAGATGCCATGGAACTTCAGCATCCTGTCAATATATTCAGATGACAAATTAGATGAGCAAAGCATTCGTTTGCTTCACTTTGTCCACAAACAAACAGATCAAACCTCATAACTCACAAAAAAGAAAACAATTGCTCAAAGGTGCTCAGAAATAGCATCAAAAAAGGCTGATTGGCAAAAGGGGCATTCAAACAGAAAACATGCAAAGTTTCTTTTGAACACACACATATAAAAGAGAGGGGAAAAAATAATAATCAGAGAGCCTATCGTGGTCAATCTCATTGGTTCTCTTTTCGGGTTAGGTTATGCATTCTAGGTGGATCTATCCTCGAGAGGGAACTAGCGGGTCCTTATGCATCTCCATTCATAGTTCAATATCTGGTGATAAAGCCATTTTCACACCTTGGATTGTTGAGGGGTGGGGGTTGGGGATGTGCTACTTAATGTGGATAATCACTAATGGTCTACCATTTCCTAAGTGGTAAAGTAACACTTGATAAACAGTTCTACCTTGAGAAGCGGAGATAGTTCTAAGGCAGTTTCCTTTACGACCCCGGCAACAATGATGCCAATGAGTACTGGAATTGGGACAAGGAGCAGCTTCTTCTGATGCGCGCAATATGACATCTCACTAAGGGAGGAAACCGCCAGTAAAGGCACACACAAATATTTGACAACCATCACAAACAGGTCAAGGATGAGCTGAGTGAAGTTCTCCAATGCTCTTTTCCAGGGGAAGCTCTTGACTGGTTGAGGAGAACGGTCCCAGATTTTTCTTGCTTTATTCATTAGATGGTCAAAATTTATCTTCTCAGGATCACCAGACTGTCCAGCGGCCATGTTTATTGCACAAGAGATGTTGAGCCTAGTCTTCTGGAAGACCTCACCTAGTTTAACACCCAGACAACTGCTACCAGCTTTGAGATAGTGTGGTGACCTCTGCTAGAAATAAAATATGCTCAACAAGAGGAATAAATATGATGTGGACAGGATCATAATTTATCTGTTTCTTATGTAATCACAGGGCATCCGTCTATTCTATAAAATCAGGATGCTGATGCTTCAGCAAAATACAAACACCATATTAACAAAAATGGAACAGCAATCTAGTTACATATCCCCCATCAGAGTATCCAGTTTCCCATTTAAAACACAATATCGTAGACATGACAGCATTTTCCCCTATGCCAAGATTCTTCCTCAACAGGGAAATGGTTATGAATAAAAGAAAGAAAGATAAAAAGATGAACGACGAAATGACACAGGTCAAATTGATGTATGGAAAAAGATTTTCCTAAATAATCAGAATACAAAATTAACTGTCTGCTACATCGATAATCATTACTCTAACAATAAATACTAACAAAGTAAGATTTGAAATTCAAAAAAAAAAAAAAAAACAGAGCCTACGTCTTGTTAAGTGCCCACAAAAGTAAGAGGGAAACAGTGACCCAGTTCAACCTTCTTAATCAAATAAGCGATGAGCACTGAAAACTGATACGAATTCAAAGGCCAATATGTCATTACAGCTCGAAAGGCTGGAGCAAGTTAGCCAGAAAAAAAAACCCAAAACCTAAAATGATGACAGAAAATTCATTCCTTAAACAACCATTCGTTTTAGAATTTTGGGTTATCCTAGTCCCTTTTCTTTTCCTACACAGAACGCAAGAGGAAAAACCATTTCTTTGCAGATTTGAAAAGAATTAGTTTTGGATCATTAACCCAGCAGATAATTTACTAGGAAATAAAAACAACGAACACCCTCATAATCAATACAAAACCCCACACAAGAACATCAAACCCATATTTATCTCAATCAACCAATCAAACCCTCTCTAATCCGCTACAAGAACCATTATTTAGGTCAAGATTTAAAGACCCATTTCCTAAACTATCTTCTTCTATCAAGAAAAAAACATCCACAAAGCATATAAACCCTAAAAAAACACCCAGGTAAAAGTTATACAAAAAAAAAAAAGCTGAAAGAAACAAATTTCTTACCTCAGGTCCTTGAGTGGAAGGAGAGTGAAGTCGAAGAGCATTTTTAGTTGTTGTGGTTCGGAGATGAAAGGAGGCAGATAACAGATGAGAAGGATATGTAATTGTCGCCGTCATTTTTTGAGAATCTTTAACAGGGCCCTAATTGATGGTTAGGTGCTAAAGTCTCATTCTTGATTCGAAGAAAGATAGGTTTTTGAGACCCTCTAAAGATTTTTGGGAGTTCACGGTGGAAAAGGTTGTTGCAGGGTGACAGGGGTTTAAGGAGCAGGAGCCGTTATCCAGCACCGCTGCGTTTTGCAGTTTTGGAAAAAACGGTTCAATTTCTAAAAAGTTTTAATTTTTTTATTTAAATTAATTTTTTTTAATATAAAACCTACTTTGAATTATAACCACAGCTATATATTTTCAAACACCATGATGCTTCGAAAACACCATAGTTTTAAAATCCAATTTAGTTATTAATCTGGTTCAATAATTCAATAAATTAACCCGGGTCAACCTAAAAATAAATACATATATAAAACATCTAATTAATTACAATGCAACACTTATATAAACTAAATTTAAATTTTAAACTAACAATATAAATTTAATTCAATATCCAAAACACAAACCAAATATAAATTTTAAAATATTTAAAATAAAACATCCAACAACATAAATTCTAAAATATTTAAAACAAGAGAACTGATACATTACCGGAAGAAGCAATGCCCAATCAAGAACTGCAAATAGATAACTTCATGATTTTTTAAAAAAATAATTATCAAGTTTTTTTAATTTTAGAAACACTTTATATTTTGGGATGCAAATTTAATAATTTCTTTTAAATGCTA
The DNA here is from genome assembly GCA_015852605.2 of Populus deltoides. NCBI lineage: Eukaryota > Viridiplantae > Streptophyta > Magnoliopsida > Malpighiales > Salicaceae > Populus > Populus deltoides. Next base: position 7,406,328 of record CM027573.2, on the reverse strand, counting down.
ACTTTAATATTAAAATAAAAATTAAAAAAAGGACAAATCTCTTTAATTACCAAAACCAATCTTTAGGTTAAAAATGGTATTAAGCAGACAAGGAAATATCTAATTACTAGCCATTGAGAGAAGGAGAGAGAAGTCGCTTGTATCAAAAGAAATAAACGGTTGGAGGCGGTTTGCACGTGTAGAGGTAAGAATAAAAGGAGAAATAACAAAGACATTGAGGGAAGTTGGTCTTTTCTGCATCAATGCATTGTTTATATTGACCTTTTAAAAGGCCAAAACAATATAGTTTGACCTCTATGCGCGCATATATATATATATATATATATATATATATATATATATATATATAAACCGGGTCTTAGCCGGATTTATCCAGGTCGACTGGATTTCACCAGACCAACTTTCGAGCAAATTTTACTTCAAACCCGGACCGATTCCATGCACAGATTAATCGTGTCCCAGGTCAATCTACCGAACCGGTCCGGGTTTCAAAACTAAGAAAACACAACTCAACTTTGGATGATAAATAATAATATTCTTTACGTTCGCTAAGTCAGGATTACTGAACTTTTTAAGGATTTTTTTTCAAAAGAATAATTAAAAAATAGATTAAATGAGATAAATAGTTTACATTTTTATTATATATTAAATCATTGAATAGTTTCCAATCTCTTTAATTAATATTTTCTCTTAACGCTTCACAAAGCATGAGGATTGGACTCGGCACTCTTATTCATGGAAAACGGGACCGCGCTTGTCGTCAACCATAAACTTACACAAACAAAATCCTGAAATCAGGTTCGAATCGTCTCTGATCGAGCCTTTGGTCAGAAAGTTTCAAATTCTTATTGTAAACGAAAATTACAACACGAAATTTGACAAGTTACAATATTGGAACCAGCACAGCCTGGACAATTAGACCTCCACTGAATCGGCTATCTCATCATCTAACTGCACCTATGATTTCTTGACGACATCTTATTAGTTATTGAGCTGATAGTACATGTTCCTCTTGAGCTCTTCTAGAGTGTAGAGACTCCTCAAAGACAAAATTTCACTCCACCCTAACCTGCAAAAGCTTGTGAAAATAGTTCAAATCAGACTGAGAGGTAGATCGACAGATGATTCTGAAGTCACAAGTCATCCTTAACGTGCATTAACAATTAGAAATTCAATCTACACTCTTGAAAATAATGGAATCAGCGTGAAAGAACAGGTTGAAATGGACAAAGCACGTTAAAAGGAATCAACCAGCCATGAACATCGAGTTATATTGCACATTTAAAGATACATGATCATAGATATTAGTATACCATAATAATGCTGTCAACCAAATAATAAATACGCTGCAAAGGAAACAATAGAAAGAAATCCCTACAATGCTGCGATGCACCACAAAAACCAACTATTTCATCTGCAAAAAGTGATGAAGCTATCCACAAGAACAAATGGGGGAGGCCAACAGAGTGTATGGAGGATGTGAGAGCAGAAATGATAGTCTATGAATTAAATCAGAGATTTTAAAAACATGGATTAGAGCATCCAAAAAGCCTATTCCCAGTAGAGGATGAATTGCTTACATGTTCAGTCAAAGAAAAGTAAAAAAGTCTCAAGGAAACAATGGCAGGTAGCCAAGCCCTGTGTTTTCTGGAAATCCCATCATTATATTTAAATTTTGTAGAGCTTGACCAGAAGCCCCCTTCACAAGATTATCAATCTGCACCAAGGTTTTAGAAGTTAAGCTAGTCAGAAGGGAAGAAAACAGCGGTATATGAAAAGATGGAGAAAGTCAAGTGCAATGGCAAAGGAGAAGATACATACAACTGATATGATTATTGCTCTGCCAGGAATTCGGTCAGGAAATACATTTATATAACAATAATTTGAGCCTCGAACATCATGAGTGCGAGGAACAGCTCCTTTTTCCAATAATCTTACAAATTCTTCATCCTGCAATAAAAGTTAAAGAAAGAACGAATGACTAAAATGTGACAAAGGACAGCAGAAACCAGATCGTGGCTGGACTACTAACTTCCATCTTATATGACTCAAGTATTAACACAGTTTAACCATTAAAGGAATGTGCAACACACATTCCTTAATCAAATTTCAGGTCAAAGCATTGATTGTATTCCGAGTGATATCATTGATTTGTAATGTCTCATAGTACATAAAGTAGAAAAAGTGTGTAACTAATCACAATATTTATAAAATATATATACCTGGTAAGAAACTTTCAATTGCTGGTACAAATTGTCGGTTGTCACTCCTGAAGCCATTTCCACATAGATAGTTGATTGCATACCACGGGTCTAAAGAACAGAAAAATAAACAATGTTGGACTGGATTCTTTTATAAGCAAAGATTACTTCAATACACTTGGGCAATTGTTACCATTGGCATTAAGTGTGGAGTAAAACTGATGGTTACTTTAGAACGCGCAGCATCGGATAGCCCCTGTTCAATTTCTGGAACTGCAATTCAAAACCAGAATCTATATTATTGCCTTATGATACAACCCAACTATAACAAGTGAAATTCATATCTTTTGCTTCACGGTCAAGGCAATAATTTGCAAGAAGAAGGGATCAAGATCCAATTTCTGAGATTCATATTCACCATGACGATGCCTTGTAACACCATAAGACATGATGCCTTCAGTTAATTCAGTGTACAAATTTGCCACCTTAGCACCACGTCCTGCACAATTTCCAGACATCAGAAACTACCGAAGAAATTGATGCAAGTAGAAATTGAAACATATTACTGCTACAGACAAGCATAAAGATATAAAAAAATGCTGTGAATTTTTTACCTGCTCCACTCACACCAGATTTTGCATCAACGATAATATTCTTATGTTCAATGAGATTGGCCTGAAAATTCAGAACACGATGAGGTTCAGGGTGTGCTCTAATTTAAGAAAACTAGCTACCTTAGAAAGAAAATAATTGTAAAGCGACAATTGATCTTCTGCTGAAAAAACATGCATGGAACTACTCAGTCATGCAGGATGAAATGAAATTAAACTGCAACAGACACATACCTTTATCAAGGGAACTAAAGGAAGCTGAATCGACGTTGGATAACAACCAGGATTAGCAACAAGATGTGCATTTTTTATTTCCTCTCTCAAAATTTCAGTCAAACCATAAACAGCTTCTTCCTAAATCCATCAAGAGAACACATTAATGTAAGGAAAAAAATAAACGTAACCTTCCACAAAAGATAATTGAAATATAAGCACAGAAAACAGCTAAAACTTCCTTCATGAGGCCAGGTTGATGTTTTGAGAAAGGAGAAAGATTCCAGGAACTTTACCTGCAAATCAGGTGCTCTGTGTGGCTGGCCATACCATTCTTCATACTCAGAAACATTTCGTAATCGGAAGTCCTAAATGAATAACAAGATAATACATGATATTACAGCATTATAAATTTTCAAAATACTGCATGACGCCTCAAACATGATAATATACAAAAACATAAACTGATATGTTTGCATTCAAAGCATACCGCTGAAAGATCAACAATCTTTAATCCCTTGGGAAGACCTTTGATGATTTCCTGGAAAAAAAGAGCATATGGATCAAATATTAGTTGACATAAAGAAACTCAGTAAATGAAATTCCCTATGCTGAAGGTAAACTGCATTAAGCTTTCAAATTAATTGTTGAATGGGTTAAAATATGTTACATGAAAAAAAAAAAAATGTACCTGTGTGGTTCCATGAGGCAAGCAACAGAATACAGCATCAACATCAGAAAAATCTGCATCGCTGGTAGAAACCAAAACTGGCAAATCCTGCAAATCAAAACAGATTCAATTCAAGCATCGCTTGCGAAAGAGAAAGCTGACAGTATACTATTTCAAAACATTTTCCCCCTTTTGGTGAGACTCAATGGTCAACTCTAGCAATATCAAACAATAGATTCAGTTTCACCATAAAGAGAGCTACACAGGAACACCTTACTCAACTAATACGTAAACATTGATAAAAATCCAATCAAAACCTTACCTAATACTCAATAGTATATGATGATACCTTTTGTGTGATTAAATGAGGAAATACAGAATCCATCGACTTCCCAGCATTTCTATCAGCAGTCATCACAGTAATACCAAAGTATGGATGGTTTGCAAGAAGTCTAATAATCTGCCACCAAAAAATAGTAACTTCACTCCTCTCTCAATAATTGAATAACAGTGCCCACAAAAGCAACAAAACCCACAAACCTCTGCACCAGTATAGCCACTGGCACCAAGAAGAGCAACACGAACTTCCTTCTCCTGCTTAGCATTTGAAATCTGCAATCTTTTTGTGGACAAAGAAGTTGACCCACCAACATGTAGCTTGCAATTTCCATTTTTACTCTTCAAGCTTGAAACTTTCACTTCACTACCCTGAATTCATTAAAAAAAAATAGCTCGAAATAAAAAGTCACAGTCTTTACTAATTTTCAACAAGCAAACGCCTCTCTTTCTATTAAAGTCTCAAACTTTCTAGTAGAAAAGATGAATTCTAACCTTCAAGAAGCAGGTAGAACTGAAAGTTGCACTGCTCATTATTTAATTTCTGAATGAAATTCTACAAACACAATTTGACATTATAAGAGAATGATATTTATAGAGATACAAGCAATAGAAATGAAGGGGTTTTACCTTCAAGAATTGGATGCTTTGACGATGGGAAATTTGAGGTTGCTTTTGGAAAAAGAATAAAAGGAGGGAGGAATTTAATTACTGGTTTATTTTTTATCTGAAAGGAGCCAAAAAAAACCCTAGAGACAACTGGAACAAAAATGGTTAAAAGTAATATAATTTAATTAATTAAAAAAACAGAATACAATTAATAATTAGCCGCCTTGAAATTATTTTGCTCCTTGTCTAGGGTCAGAATTGGCTAGCAGACTGCAGGAAGGCTCTGTCTTGCATTACGTCCTGCAGGACAAAAATCACTTATCACAGGAGCCCATGTTCCCATACAATCAGCCCAAAGTAGGTCCTTCGTAGCTATGGTGTGAACCCAATTTAACACATTCTAACAGCCATGATTTGCTTATGAAAAACATATTATTTTCTATTTTTTAAAATAAAATAAAATGAGCTCCGTGATGTAGAAAGATGCTAGGGTGCATCTGGCCTAATTTAACCAGCTTTCATTGATTATTTTATCTTCATTTTTTACAATGCAAAGGGACAGATAGATTACAGAGATGGTTGATTACCGTAATTATCAAGATTATCCTTAACTACTGTTCCCAGGAACAAAAGCATAACTAATGAGAAGTTGCCATGACTGCCCGTGGTGGATATGCGATGGTAATAATAGTAACAAAAAGTAAAAAATAAATTAAATAAAATTGGATGCATGTGTTGTTTAATTGAATAAAAGATCCTAATCGTTCTGTTAAGATGGGCCAGGTAGTGAAAGACGAGGCAGATTTTTTGAGACTTGCCTTCTCTGCATTTTAAATTTTACAGCAAAAGAATAGATTATACAGGCTTAACAAAAAAATCGATATGTACAGGCACCAACATAACAGGCAAAAACACACGCATGAGCTTGGCTTGTAGTGCTGTATAACTGTCATGCGGGAAAATCTTTAATGCTATCGGTCCAAGGCAGAAAAAAATGGAACTTGGCCCCTTCTTGGAGTTTGATGGTTGTCATCTGTCCTTGAGTTTATTGGTGAAGTTTGGGGCCTTAGCTCAGACAATCGTATCCTTTCATTGGTAATCTTGGCCTGCAGAGTTTGGAACTATGTTAGTGTATGGGAGATCATCTTTTAGGGTTGTTTGGTTGACCCTGCTAAGAACTTGTTTAGACGCAGAAATCCATAATGGAGAAAGAGAGAAAAAACAGTAGTGTTATTTATGGATTTTGATTTTTTATTCCTTACCTTGACTGTCAAATCTTGCAGTTCTCTTTCCAGCGAAGTGATTCTGTTTTTCAGCTGCTCAAGAGCATCCTCAGCGATGGTTGGGGTTATACTGGATACAGGTTTTGTTATCCCAGCTGCCTGAAATTTTCCATCAAAAGAGATTTATCTCTTCGATTCTGAGTGAAAATAAAAACCACGTGGCTAATCAAGGATACACACATACCTTCAAAATGCTAGTACACAAGCCCAATAACTTTTGTGCTAATTGCACCTTGTCATCCTCAGTTTCCTGTATGGATTCAATTAACAGTTGAAAAAGCCATCGATATTAACGATATGTAAAAATTATTAGTACTTGTTTCTCTACTTCCACTAACCTTAAGTTTGTTCATTAACCTTTGTTCCCCTTCAAAATCTATATATGGACTTTTCCCAACAGAAGCACGATGATGTGCAAGCTCTTCCTTGATACGTGAAAGGTTGATCTCTGCTCGCCGCAGCTTAGCACTCAGGTCCTCATTGTGAATTTTAAGCGAATTGTTCTCTTCCTATTACACCAGAACACGGATCCACTTTGGATGAATAAAAAAATGTTTGCACAAGTTAACAGGTCCAAATTCTCTGAAATTCAGCATATTTTTTATGTAAACAGAACAGACTATAGAAAATATCTTGCCTTGATTTTTGCATGATGATGTATACGCTGCTGGATATTTTGCTGGCCAGACAGTTTCTTTACCTCCCCCTCAAGTTCCATCACCTTCTTCTTATGATTTACGTTCTCCATCTGAACAGAGTATAGGAAGTAAATACAAGACACGAGACAAAAAATAGAGGGGGCGGGGGGGAATAGCTCAACTGATCCACTGGAAAGGAAAAGTGCAAGGCACAGGCTTCAGGTTTTTACCTTCAACATTTCATTCTCAGTTTTGAGTAACTGATCCCGCTGATGAAGCTTTTCCAATGCTACTTGTGCAGCAACCAGCTCAGCATGTTTACAATCAATTTCCTCTAGCCAACTAGAAAACAAAATGTGAAAGAAAATACATAAAATAGCTAAAGATTCAAGTACAGAGTGCCAGCCAATATTGGCAGCTTTGAGCTTTGAAGCAAAGGATGCCTACCCTCGCCTCTCCTCAATAAACCCATTGAGCTGCTGCTTAAGCTTGATAATTTCCTGATCCTGTATGAAAAGTGGAAATGATTTAGGGAAAACATGTGGGTTTCCAAGGTAAATTACCAAAGCAAAGAATACCTTTACATGAGGCTCAAAGGTACCAAGCTGAGCTTTTTCTGCAATCTTCTGCACTTGTTTATCATCCAATAGTGACTGCCATTAACACAAAGGTACATGAACAAACACATTCATGGAAACTTAAAAAAAAAAAAAGGGGGGGAGGTTTAAAAAAAAAAAAAAAAAAAAAGGGGGGGGGGGAAAATACATTCTCCTTTCTCTTTACTTTTTGCTTCATTTTTCTCCAATGTTTATTCAGTGCACATTATCAGAAATTATCATGTACATGACAAAAAAAAAAAGAGGAGATGCATGGTCTCAATTCTTTATAGGTCCGAATTACCAACAACCATGATTAAGCAAAAGAGTAGTGTGGGAACACATAAATTTACCACATAATTTGTCATATCCAGTTTCACTCCTAGTAAATCTCGGATTACATCATGGGTCATGCTCTCAGCAGCAGCCAATCTGGCATTCAAGGCAAATATCTGCAAAAGGATCATGCTTATCAAATGAGCCATTATCTGGCATGGATATAGAGTTGGATTTACATTTGGAAAGGAAAGGCTACCTCTTTCTGTCGATTAACTGCTAAGGATTCCAGCTCTTCGATCCTTAGCCTTGCAGATGCAAGGTCCTCATCCTTCTCAGATTTTATTTGTTGTGCCAAGCCCAGACCAATGCATTTGAAAGGGGAACTGGAACCCCTGGACTTAGCAGCATTTTTCTCTGATTTGTTTGATGAAGAGCTCATGCTATGGGAGATATGGCCCTCAGGTTTTACTTGTTCAACCATGGCTTCCAATGCCTTGAACTGTTTTCAGAATCTCTTAAAATACAACTTCAAGAAATAGAGGAAGAAAGAACTATATAAAAACTTCAAACCCTGGCCTACCTTCTGCTTATACTCACTAGCCTGTGCTTCTGCATGCAAATTTAGCTCAGTGACATGTGCCTTGAACTGTGAAATCTGTTGAACAGTAAGAGAATGAATGTCAAATGCTGAAACCTCAGGTCAAACAACGTTAAAACACTTGTAAGAATGTACCAAAATGATGCATAATAGCGCTTTACCTCTGCATCCTTGTCAGATATACTGCTTTCAAGGATCTGTATATGCTTCAGTGCTTCTTCTAGGCCTCTTTCCTTCTCTTCCAAATGCCTGCAGGTGAAAGACAACCATGTTTTGACAATTTGAAACATCATAGTATCTAAAAAGCAAACATACAGAGGAATCTGATAACAGAAAAAAAACCTTTTAATGCCAGAGTCAACATTTTCAACATTCTGCATCTGATATTTCACAGAATGAAGCTCGTCTTCAAGTTCTTCTCTCTGCAATCTTTGTCGTTCTGCTTCTCCTTTAAGAATATCAACCTGACAAGCAGTAAATAAGATGCTGATTTTGAAATTTTAAACTCCTTTAACCCAATAATAGATTAGAAAACTAACCTTGTTTTCAAGAACATTAATGGTGCACTCTAGCTCTTCAACAGATCTCTCAAGTAGCTTTACCTCTGCTTCTTTTTCTTCAGCATTGATCTTTCTGGATTCAGCAGTCTGTCAACAAGTTAACAGCACAAGATCAGGAAACATAAAATAGGTGTAAATAATTATTATTTAGCATATACATAAAAGTTCAATGCACCTGTTGGGCCTCTTCTGCAATAGCTTCAATTTCTTCAGCCCAAGCCTCTGTCCTTTGTAGCTTATCTTCTAAACTATGCAGCTTCAGTTGGAGCTGATCTCTCTCGCTAGTAAGTTCACTCAGATGACTCCTTAAAGATTCAATTGTATCACTCATTTCTCCAAGAGCATCACCCATTTGTGAGAGTTCTGTCTCTAAGCTCTCTGTCAAACTCCTTTTCTCAGTTAACTCCTCCTCAAGAGAACATTTTGCAGCCAAGGCTTCTTGAATATGGGCTCTCAGATCCAGATTTTCACAAGAAAGACTTTCTAGGGTCAAGTGTCCCTTAGCAATATCAGACTCAAGATTAGACACTGCATCTATCTTCTCCATGAGCTGAGCTTCAAGCAACTGACTATGAGCAACAGTCTGTTCAAGCTCACTTGATTTGACAACCAGCTCATCTTCTAGAGCCTCCATAGAAGCCATCACTTCCTTCAGCTTATCCTTTTGATCCTTAGTATTAGATGCTGACTCCTGCAACAGGCTCATATCAAATGACAGTCCTTTTAGAATATCATCCTTCCTCAATAGCTCAGCCTGGAGGCTCATGTTGTCAGAGACCAGATCTGCAGTGCAACTTTCCAAGCATTCAATCTCTTTTATGAACTCAGACATCCCTTCTATATTTTCACAAATCTCATGAAACATTTTTTCTGCAAGCATATAACACTCTTTCTCCATTCCGTTAAATAACTTGTGACTGATTGAGTGTACACTTTCCACTGATGCAACATACTTTGCTGTGTTCAAAGCTGACTTGGTGAGGACTTCATGCAAAACTTTCTTGTGAGACCTAATTTCACTTCTCGAAAGAATGTTCTCATCCTTCAATGCATTCAATTTGCAGACAAAAGTTTGCAAATCTTGGTTTTTTAAGCACATATCAGCTTTAGCAACAGATTGAGAATTCTGGAGTTCATTTACCTCGGCACTTTTCATCTCCAGATCAGTCTGTAGACTGGCAATGACACTCTCCAAAGAGAGAATTTTGTCCTGCAGCCTATCATTCTCCATATCAACCTGGCTTAGAGATGATTCAACTTTAGATTTCTTTTTCTCCAAGTCTTGTAGAACCAAGCTCTTTTCAGTCTTCAAATTTGAGACCTCATCCTTTAGAGACTTGTTTTCCTCTTCCAACCAATTCAATCTTCTGAGCTCTGAATCTTTCAATTCCAGCTCAGTTTGTTGTTTGCTTGATGCTGTTTCCAATTGGCAAATGCTCTTCTGCAAGTCTTGCTTTTGTTGGCTAATAACATCAATGTGACTGGAAGACTTTTCCAAATCTGATTCCTTACTCTTCAAATTCTTTTGCAGTTTATCACACTCGGCTTCAAGTTCTTGAATCTGGCTTAACAATCTCATCCTAGTTGTCATGACTTCACCAAGTTCACTTCTCAACTTATCATTGGAACACGCAACATCCTTCAGACTTGATAATAGATCCTGCACCTCCCTATTTGCCTCTTTAACTTTTCTTTGCAGAAGAGCAACATCTGCTTCCTTGGCCACTAATAGATGTTCCTTCAACTCAGTGTCAATTTTGGAAAAAATTACTTCATTCTTTAAATTCTCCAAGATAGAGCAACAATTGAGGTGCTCTCTCTCCGCTGCTACTTCTCTGAGACACATCTCTTCAAGCTGTGATGCTAAGATGAATGACTCGATGTCTTTTGAGCACAAATCCATCATAAATAGCTCAGTTTGAGAATTCCGAAGTTCCTTTTCATCTTCCAGCATTTTCTCTTGATTGAAAAGGGATTCTACAGCATTTGTGTTAGTTGAGTCCAACTCCTTCATTAGAACAGCAAGCTGAGAACCCATGTAATTGGACCTCTGTAACATCAACTCCTCTTGAAGCTGTATATCAGAGATCTTTTTCTCAAAAGACGTTAACTTAAGCCCAAACCTCTCTGTTTCCTCTTCTTTCCTCAAGATCCGAACAAAACTGTTCTTGATGTCAACCAGCAGTTTCCCCTTCAGGGTTCTGCATGTTTGAAGCTCTCGACTTGTTTTGGAATTACGCTCTCTGAGATCAGTTATAAGCGAGTCTGATTCAGACAAGCCGTGTTGAAGCAAACCATTTTCTGCATTCAGACCTGTTACTGTTTCTAACAAAATGCCCATGTGACAGAGATGTAGTACTGAGACAGCAGAATCCTTTACTATTATCTCAGACCAGACATCTTCAAGCCATGACCGCACCAATTTTCCAGAGTCTAAAACCAGTGTCTTCAAGCTGTGGAACTCACACAACATAGACAAAAAAATTTCGAAAGAGATCTGGACCTGTGAAATGACACCCTCCAGCTGCACAACCAGATCCCTTGTTTCCATTAAGTCTGAGCGAAACTGCATTTCAAGATCTTCAAATTGTTGATCCTTGAGTCCATTCAGGGATTGCAAGCTCTGAACTTCATTGTCAAGCATATCCCTTTCACTGGTTAATTTAACTTCAATTTGTTTCATCCTTTCCATATCAAGCTTCATTGCTTCATTAGCTATCATCAGTTCATTGATCATTATATCAGCTTCTTTCATGGTATCTTGGGCCTCTTCGAATTTGCCATAAATACAAGAAGCCTCCGCCATTTTCTGTACTGCAACTATCTTTGCGTCACCAACCTCCATTTCAAGGAACTATAAAAAAATTATTGGAAAAAAATGATGAAGTATATGGGAGTGAAATAAATAAATGCCGTAAATATAATCTATCTGCAAACAACTGGGAAACCAAAATAAAGACAATGGGACGAAAAATGAATTGCTCAGGATGATTTAGTTTGGGTTATCATTGCAGGCAATTTTGATTTTCATTTTACGAGAGAGTCCATAATATACAAATTTTAAGAAAGATACCACATACTTGTCTTGAGGAATCCCAAGCCAGTAATGAGTTACAGAAAAATAAAACAGAGAGAATACTGTAGAAAATCTAGCAGGTCACCTCTTTGGTTTGGCACCAGCAAATCCCAGCTTCTTGGATGATTTGTTCAAATGCTTGTAGCTTATCATTAACAGTTTGTATCTTCGTTTCAAATTGTGTTTCAAAGTTATTAAAAACTTCTTGAAGCGTGAGTATCTGAGTTGCGAAACATTTCATGCTTTCCTGACTCTGTTTCTCAGACATCCAGATTTCTTCTTTCTCGGCATGTAATTTAGCCATCTCCCTTTTAACCTCTTTCAAGCTTTCAAGAGCAAACTCTATTTCCCCTTTGAGAAGAATAATGGTGACATCCTTGGGAGTTCTGAGACCCTCATCTTTCCTACCACATGAAGTGCCCAATGATCTCTTTCCTATTGTAGAAGAACTCTCAGAGACATCAATTCTCAACCCCTCTCCAGCATCTGTCTGCAACAATATCAAGGTATAGCAATTACTAAACCAAATACCTATTAGAGGCTACTATGACATAAAATTAAATTAAAATGTTATATGTCAACCAGAGAGCAGGAGTTATCTTACCCATCCACTGCCACCATTATTAATTGTGCCATCTCTTTGTCTTTCATTCATTTCAGGACTCTGATCATACTTTCCATGGGTAGCCATGTATGACCTGATGGAGGACACACCAGTTTTCAGCTCAGCCAATTTCTCCGTTGTGTTCAAAATGTCGCTTTCTTCAATTTCTTCAAGCCTTTCTTCCATGGCACGTGCATGTTTCTCCTCCTCAGAAAGTCTCTGTTGAAGTTGAGCACATGTCTCCTTCAACTCTGATACTTTCATTTTCAAAAACTGAATCTGTTCCTCTGCTTCTTTGATAGCAGTTGCTTGGTCATTCAGAAGAGCTTCCTTCCTTTGGCTAATTGCCGCTGATTCACTAAGTTGCACGTTCTTATACGCTAATTCATGGAGATTGTTGAGATTCACTTCTGATAATCTATTCACAACTACAAAAGCAACCGTTGCACAATCTGATGCCTTTCTGGCATGAAGTTCTGCTACCTTCACTTTATTCTCCAGCTCTGCAATGGTAGATGTTTTTGCTGCCACCTGAGAATTCAAGAAGAGAATTTCTTCCTCCTTTTCATTGCACTCCTGCTGGTTTGCTTCGTTCATTACCAGTGCTGCCCCTCTCAGAGAATTAAGCATGCATTCCACATCATTTTGTTTATCGTTAGCATCCTCTAGACATTTTCCAAGTTCTTCGATCAGTAATTCCTTCTCAGAGATGGTTCTAATCAACCTGCCAACTTGTTCAGAGATCCAGATCCTCTTCTCAGGGAAGGAACTAGAAATAAGGTCAACCTGATCAGCAGCATCCATGATTGCCTCTTGTCCATCAGCAAGAACTGCTTCAACCTCACAAGCTAGAAATTCCCATTCTTCAGATAAGTTTTTCAGTTCCCCATCTTTGCCCTCAAGCATTTCGTTCAGCCCCCTGTTTTCTTCATTTAAAACATATAGCTTTTCCCGCAACTCTTTCAATTCAGTTTCCAAGAGCATCACCATGTTTTTAGTCTCCATCTCTTTCAAGTGGCAATCATGGACCTGATTCTGAAGAATGGAAAGCTCTTCCTGCATGCAGACAATAACTTCAGCAGTTTCAGCTTCAGCCTGCTGACGAACTTCGTCCATTTCTTCTTCATTAGATGCCTGAAATGCATGATCATTTTGGTATAAAACATTCAATCTTCTGGCCTTCTCAAGAGAATCTTGCATCCTCTTCAACTTCTTCTGTAAAATTGAGTCCTCGCCCCCTGAATGCTTGGAAGGGAGATCTCTTAACTCCTTTTCAGAAATTTGCTCCTTCAGAACCATCATTTGAAGCTCCTTTTCACCCAAAAGCTTTGCATAGTGAATCTTACTTTCCCTCAGGTCTTCAATCTCATTGATTGCTAGTATTTGCTGGGACTCAAGAGCTTCAACAACTAACTTCACCTCCTTCAGTTCACAAGTGGCATCTTCAAATTGTTTGGTTACAAAGTTAAGTTGTACTTTTGCCAGTTCAAGATCTCTGGTTGAGCACATTGACCTTTCTTTTATTTCTTCATGAGAAGATCTCTCTTCTTTGAGAATAATCTTCAATATATCAAGTTCGAGCTGCAAATCCAAGACATCTTCTGCATGTTTCATCATTTCTGGAGCAGATTCCATGCTTTCCAACTTACACTGAACTCCATCAAGCATGACAGTTTCAGAAGTTGGAGCTCCTGAGAAATTCTGAAAATCAGGTTTATTATCAGTCATCATTACACTTGATGGAATTGCATGCCACATGATAATGATGGATATGTGAGAATGAAGGACAAGAGTTATGCAAACATGCATCTGCTGGAAATTGCTGGTGAAACACGGTGATCCGTCCAGTAAGGCCATAGGATTGTGCCTTTCCCAGCATGCATGGTAAGTGGAAATATGAGTAGCAATTCTAAAGGCTCAAAGTACCTTTAACGTTTTAATGTCACCATCCCGGTCATGGGTTACAGATTTGAGGTTGTCTAGCATATACTGTAAATCATTAATTTCCCTGCAAAAGATGGAGATAAATAGCCCGCATTAATTAATGGATTCTGGGTGGGTGCAATTACAAATTTTAATGAATTTCAAACAGGACTTCTTGAAGACCTACAATCAGCGTTAGAATTCCTGACCTGCTTAATTTTTGGTTTTCCTCTAAGCAAGAATTTAGATTACGCCTGCACTCGTCTAATTCATTGAGGGTGTTCTTCAACTGAAACAATTAAAAGTAAATGTCACAGAAATGGATGAATTTCAAGAAGAAAGGTGTAGTTCATGTCAAGACAGTGCAAAGCAACCTCTAGATGCAGAGAATCATTTTCCTTGTTGGTGCGCATAGCTTCCTGTTTTGACAAGGAAAAAATAAAGAAAATAGTTTACATCATCATGTTGTGAAAATAAAGAGCTTAAGACAACTTAACATGGACAAAGTGTTGCCCTACAGAGACAAGGAAAGGGTAGGAAGACTGAAGAATGTAGTGAATCAGGCTAACCTGAGGTTGGCTATTTGCATTTGGAAGATTTTGCATCATAAATTTCCCGTCAAGAAATTGAAGAAGCTGCAACATATGATTTTTAATAATCACTCGGGTTACAAACAAATAAACAAAAATAAAAATGTATTTTGCTTGAATTTTCTAACTCCATGAAAACCTGTTCTCGCAGTTTAGATACTTCTTCCAGGAGGATCTCCCTCTCCCCTTCTTCATAGAATTCTTGAAATCTATAAACACCAAAGTGAATAAATAGTAAAAATCGGTGCATCTTTTTAAGAGTATGTTCTGATAAACAACAAAAATTACCTTCTGAGTTGGTCCAACAGCCTTATGTTCTCCAATGCGAAGCGAGTCACTTCAGGATTTTTGTCTACTTTAGCTTGAATCAACTGAATCTCTTCAGAGAGTGCTTGGTTCTCTTCCAGCAAATAAGTGTCAGGAGGTAACAAGCCACCAACCAGTGACTCCATTCTCTGAATCTTGTCTTCTCGAAATCTGAGCATCATTTTAGTGCTCCTGGTATCTTCTTCTCTTTGACGAACCTGAGATGCAGTTAGCATTAGATAATTGAGCTGCATTTTTTAAGAAGACAAAGAAACACCTCTACATCATTTGTAAAGAACTACCAAACGATTCAGTTGCTCAATCTCAGCTTCAAGTTTCTTGATGGAAGTCTCTGCCATCTGCTCTCTTCTCAAAGCGCCGGCAAGAGTTGTCTCCAACGACTTCAACTGTTTCAGCACCATTTTCAATACAATAAATTTTCACTGAATCTTACTATTAATGTAGAGGAAATTCAGGAATAGCATCTCAGTTACAGAATTTAAAAAAAACTTAGCATGGATGCAATGGAAAACTGTTAACAATAATCAAAGAGCAGGCATAATGATGCCTGGTGATATAGTTAATTAATTAAACAACAAATGGAACATAAAGCATTCACATGTATATTCATCCTGTGTCATAAATACAGCAACCCAATTCCATTCAGATACACAGTATTATTATTATTAAATTACCATAATGAAAAGTCACCTAGTTACCTGCTTAGTAGACATTCTAACAATGCCTTTGCCTCCAACTCCACGCAAATCATCAGCATGCTGTTGATCCATGTCATGCATGATTTCCGTGGAAGCTGTATCTTGCTCTTGCATTGTATCTTTTCCAGTTGAACCAAATGACAATGACCTGGAGACATTCTGACGTTTTAGGAAAGAGAGCTCCTCCTATCACAAAAATGATCCAGGATCTTCAGTTACAAAAATTGTGGATGGTAACTTTCTTAATAAAGAAATATTGTAAAATTCAGAATCACACCTTTAGAAGCCGTATCTGATGCTGAAGTGCAATGACATCTCCACTGGAATCTTCATTAACCACAGCCTACACCGTGAAAAAAGCCATAAATTTGTCAAACTGGTTGATTCCTCGTAGAAACAGAAGTTTGTCATGGAAACAAGCTTACTTACATTGTTTTGAATAAGTTTTGCTCGCTGAGCAAATTTCAGTGTATTAAGCGTTTCAGCTGCACAGCTGTATAAGGCAAGACTGTAAGAGATGGATAAATGATAAGCTCTGTTGGTGCCCAATACATCAAATACTGGCAAGCAGTAACATATGCATGAACTAACCAGATAGAAGGGCTAACATTAGCAATGATCATTGTTTTTGAGTTTCCTCCAAGTGAGTCCTGCATTGCCAATAGAAACAAGCATGTTATGATGGGTAGAAGACATAAACAACAGTGTAGACCAGAAAATGGAGGCAGCAATGACCTGAAGAAGGAAGGTCAATCTTGAATCCCTATAAGGGACATGTCTTGCCCTCCCATGGACCACATCCAGTAGAATCATAATTACATGACTGCAATACCAGTGTACAGAAAGCACCAATTATGTTGACAGAAGCAGTAAACATAACAATCAAAATAATAAAATATGATGGATAGGTGCTCGTCAAATTTGGTAAAGCTCGTATTACCCCAATGTGGACAATGATTTATTAATGTTTGCAGCTTCCTTCAAACGCTCGCCCTCAGCTCCTGAACTCTTCTGCCTGTAATTCATGTTACATGATAACACTAAGCAAGTGCAGCGAGAATATATTTTCAACAAACTTTGAAAGAAATGTGCTCACCTTTCTGAACCAGCAAGATCAACTAGGTTTAGTCTTGCAAACCTTAGGTTAGTTGTGGAATCCTTCTCCCACCTGCTCTCAATTACACATGTAAATACACTATGTGAGCGGCTGCTCTCTCGGTTCATATTTGTTGCTGCAACTTTCCTATTCAAGGAACCCTACAGGGAACAAGCTATCACATTAAAGAAAACATGTGTGCAGAACAAGGGTAGAGAGTTTGAACAAATAACAAACAAGGATTGTAACCTGAGTCAAAAGCTTCAAAATATCGCTCACAGTTTGAACCTCAAATTCTGAAAGATTTTCTACATAGACACCCTTCTTGACATCCTCTCGCAACTACAAGCAGAGAAATGACATACTTAAAATTAATCTCAAAATGATCCAAAGCAAATTCACTGGAAAAAGAACCAAACTTACAAGCAAATTGGTAGATGAGGGATCAAGGAGGTCTGTAATTTGTTCGTTGTAAATCTCTAAGAAGGAGCACTTGCAATTGTATTTTAGCCTTTCATCCTTGCGACTTTCCTCTTCCTGCAAAGATAAAGATGAAGAATAAAAATGCGATAAGCTGTAAAAATCGCACTGGTTGTTTCATAATTGGAGTGTGTATTAAAATATATTTATATGATATGCACAGAAGAAAAGCTAAATGGTAGGGCATGGAAATTACTGCTTGTATCCTTGCAAACAAGAATTCAAATATCCGCGGTGTCATTCCTCGATTCGGGCTAGGCTTCACTTCTAGACCATCAATTTCACCAAGCATTGTATACGTCTTCCCACTTCCTGTCTGCATTATCAAACACACTGTTATTAAATTATTTTAAACTATAGTTATGCAGGACAGGAGGTCAGGTATATCATTGATTTCAGGTTGTTTTACTTGCATGGAAACAATTCTCTGATTCACAATATTTCAAAGAACACTGGAAGTCTGGAACATTCAGCTTCGATGTCTGGAGTTTTGTATTTAGTAGAGCACCTACTGAAGCACAATCCTCTCATCACTTGGTGAGGAGTGTTTCAATCAATATTTCAAAAAAGCAAGTTCCTTGTAATAGTTTCTAAGTTGCTTCTAAGGAAAAGAGCAAAGTGATGATCCCCTCTCCATGTATACCATATAAAACATGGGACACAAAGGGTAAGAAATCTTAGACCTCCCTGAATCCCATTATATTGATACTTATCCCAGCCAATGAGCTTGCATGAAAACGTATCTGTGTGTGAGGTACATGTTCTCAACACAGGATATCAAATAATGAAGACATTTGTATACATCCAGCACCAATGAGAACAAAAAAACAGTACCGGTTATATGAGTTACACTAAGATGACAATAAGTCAAATGAAGCAGAAAACAGGATAGCATTCAAGCTTTATTATCCATGATACCATGCCTATATAAAACCATGAACGCTTAACTTAGTAGAAGCTACTTCACAAAGCAGAACCATCTGTAAAAGCAATATATACTCCCAAAATTACCTGGCCATAGGCAAACATACAGCTATTGTAACCAGACAAGCAATTCTCTACCATAGGAAGACCAGCCATTCTGAAAAGCATTTCCTGCAAATTTAAGTTTAAAACATTGTTTACTTGCAAAATAAAAGGCATGGCTTATTGTAAAAGTAATTATTTTCTTCCATGTAACCAGACCTGGTCAACTGTTTCACATGCTACATGGTCAAATGTGAATCGAGTTTCTGGTTGACCAATCCAAGTGATGCTCTGAGCACCTTCTTGCTTCAAGCACCTGTTGTAACCATGCATACTCCTCTCCATGCTATTGAGAGGACGTACACGTATAAGGACCTACATAATTTCATCAAGCATCAACACAACTAGAAAAGCACTCATCCGCAAAACAAACAAGAAAGAGCGTTAGCATCAACATTACTAGAGAAGCACTCATTCGTTTGAAACATTGTTCAATATTAAACTTCTTCAAATACTAAAACACGCCAAAATTCAAACCTTTCTACAGATTGACACCCATTTTGAAATGTTTCTCATTGTTCACAAAAAAAATAATAAAAAAAGAATCATCTCATTACTCTTTTACAAAATTATCTATTAAACCACACCAAGACAAATTAAATACTATTCAAAATTAAACCTGAAAAAAGAACCCCACAAACTACCTGTACATTATGCTCCATCCAGAATGATGGATCCTCCTTAAGATCAAAATGAGGCACTTCAACACTATTAACAACCGTAGTCCCCCCCAAACCAGCCGAAACCGGAAGACCTCTATACAATGCAGAAAAACTCCCTCCTTTCCCCCTAAACCCCGAATTCACAGGCGGCTTTGAAACAACACTCTTGGAGGGCGTACTTTGCGTCGAATTACTCTCTGAATTGGCCCTCTTATTCCCCCTTGGGGTCACATTAGGCCCTACAGCCCCAAATCCACCACCTCCCTTGCTCAAATCCCTAAAATCAGTCCTCACCTCGTCCCTCGACTCATTACTTATCACACTACTGCCACCGGACTCATTTCTCTGAGCCCACCCGAATCGATACTTGGACACCTTATCTGGTGTGCGGAGAGGCTCAAAGTTTCTAACTTTGGGCTTGTTTGGAGTTTTATCATGTCTAGGGTTAGGGTTGGGAGCTGGGTCCTGAATTGTATTCAACGGTGGCCTAGTTGAGTCAGTACTTGATTGACTCGCTAACGAATCTCTAGGGTTAACAGGTACATTCTCAATTTCTTCATTGTTCTTCGCATTGCGTCGAAGAAACTTGAAATCTCTCAACATCCTATGAGCAAAATCGAGAAATTCAGAGATCGTTAGTGATTAGGAGAGATTTATAAAGAACAAGAAAGCTCAGTAGTAGCACTAATTGAGTTGAATTACCTGAAAAACAGAATCTGTAGATTTCGACTCAGCTTAAAATTATAAACAAAACTGGAATTATTTGATTCTCAAGCAAGCATCTCTCTCTCTCTCTCTCTCTCTCTCTCTCTCTCTCTCTACTTTTTTCGGATTTGAATTGCAAGTGAATTGAATTCTATTTTTAAGTGGAGTTTAAACTGGGGTTTTGTCAGTGGTGGGGGAAAGTTGATGGACGGTGGAGATTGAATGGAGATTTGAAAATTGAGGGTTATCGCGGTTTTGGGATTTGAAATGGGAGGGGCGTTTTGGTCAAAGGGAATCGTTAAAGGGCATTACAATTATTGTGTCTGTGTTTCAAATTTCAACGGCTATCTAGGGAGCTGTTTCATAGGAGGCTGGCTGCTCGGAGGTTGCTCCATCAACTAAATATAAATTTTAATTTAATTAATCCAAAAAAACCCGCCCCGTGAAGTGAAAGAGATACTGGGATCCGACCACATGGCCATGTTCTCTAAACCAATTGGAGCTTTGGCTCTAAATAATAGATCTACACTTTAACGTCATGATTTTATTTCAGAAACAGGTTAAGCGGGTTTGTCTTGTAAAATGCTGCGCAAAATAATGAAAAGCAGTAGCTTTTAGCTTTAACAAAACATGTGGTATAACCTCATTTTTTAGTGGACCCATCTCTTAATCACACATCAAATTTCTAACCAAACTGCTATAAATTGTGGTTGGGATAAAATACAGCCCCAACCACAATACCAAAAGTATAAATTGACCCGTTTCTCTTATCATGGCTAATGTCCAGTCCTAGAGCTATTTTGTCACTAAAAACTTGATAAAAGTTCGATACTTGTTTGGTATTGTGATAATGATTATTTTTTAAAGTACATTTTATATAGAAATAAATCAAAATAATATTTTTTTTATTTTTTAAAATTTATTTTTGACATCAGCACATCAAAATGATATGAAAACACCAAAAAAATATGAATTTGAAGCAAAGAAGAAAATTAAAAAAATTATTTTTTTTAAAAGTACTTCTGAAATGCAAAAACAAATAGGCTTGAGTGTTTTAAGAACACCCAGAACCTTTGACTCTAAAATTTATCAAAAATATATAAGGTGTGGGATATTTATTGTAGCGCTAAACATAGTTTAAAACGGATTGCAACGATGAGATTATTTTTTTGCTTTTGGATCAGGAAAAAAAAAAAAGAAACCTTGAGAGTGGGGGTGCTTTAGTCTTTTACACCGGCATGTTGGTCATTAAAAGATTGTTTGGGGTATATTAGTCTTTTTAAATTTTTTGGTAGAGTAAAAAATACACTTTTACCCTTAAAATAAAAAAAAATCTAGAGTTACTAGCCAAGGATTTTTTTAACTTTTCATAAGTTTTTAAAGAGTAAATATACTTATTTACCTCATGATCAAAAAAAATATCGGGTTGTTGGCCAAGGGAATTTTTTGGTTTTTCCCTTCTTCATATACAGTTAAAATATGTTATTAACCATTGAAAAGTCAAAAAATAAGTTTGCATTTGAGGGTACTTTTATACTTTCACATGATATTTTTTTTGTAATTGCTAGAGTCATAAGGGGCATTTTAATGTTTTCACGTTGACTTTTTATTTTTTTTATTCAAGAAAGTTGATGTTCATGCTCATTACACACCAATGAGAGATTGATGTTCACGCTATTGGAACAACAGATACCTGATATCAAGCCACTTGATGCCCAAACATAACATTTCATCATGTCTTTGGAAGTGTCGTCATGTTTTCTTTCTTATGATGTGGCATATAACAGTGTATGGTGGTCGGATTATCGTTAGTGATTGTTTCTTTTTTATTTCCTTCTTTTCTCTCTCTTGCCAGATAAAGTGCACGATTGTCCTCTTTGTTTTTGCCTTTTCAATTTCAGTTCTCATTCTTTTGATTTCTTATTTCATACTTATTCCTTTTATAAAAAGTTTTGTTTGTTTTCGATTTAGTCATTCAATTAAAATTTCTCATATGTTTTTCTTTTCATTTCGATCCTCTTTTTTCATGGTTTTTTTGTTAAAGTTTTATTGGCTTTCAATTTTATCCTTTAATCAAAGTTTTTTGTTTTTTGTTTTTTTTTCAATTTCAATCCTCATTCTTTTGATTTCTTATTAATTTTATAAAAGTTTTGTTTGTTTTCAATTTAGTCTTTAAATTATAATTTCTCATATATTTCATTTTGGTTCTTATTCTTATGATTTTTAATTTATTTCTTTGGCTTTTTTGTTAAAGTTTTATTGGCTTTTAATTTCATCATTCAATGAAAGTTTATTCTTTTGATTTGTTTTTCCTTTTTTAAAGCTATTTTTTGATTCATTTTAACCTTGCAATTGAAAATTTTTGTTGCCTTCTAATATATATATATATATATATATATATATATATTCACCCACATTATTTTAATTAAATAGTTTTCTTAGATCCTTTTGTGTAATTGATTTTTTTTTGTTTTATCTTTTAATATTTGATTTGATAAGGATTCAGCTTCACATTTTTCCATTTGCAGCGCTTATAATCTAATGACATGGATCACAAGTTTGAAAAGTTAAAGTTGTTTGACATCTTTTTTTTTTTTTGCTCATTTTCTTCCACGATCTTATTGTTATGCATTATTTTTATTATTATTGGTTTTGTAATTATCTTTGGTTTTTTTTCCATGAATTTATCCTAATCTCGTGACTTAGATCGCGGGTTTTGCACGCTTTTTTTTATATAAGTTTTTTTTAAATTGTTTTGTTTATATTTTATTTTTAAAGATATTATTCTGATTCATCTATAAATTTTTTTTTCTTTTATACAAATTTACTTTGTTTTTCAAAAAAATATATTTATTTTTAAATAATATCTCTTATATGTTCGGCCTGGAATAATGTTTTTTACAGTATAAATTTATTCAATCAGTTTCATTTGTATATTTATTTTTATTATCTTTTATCAATTTAAATAAATAAGTTCAATAAACATAATCAAGTAAATGTCTCTTTTTGTGTGATTGAATATCTTTATCTACATTAATCTCTTAAGTTTTATAATTTCTTTTTTGGCTATCGTTTATGACTTTTTTTTGTTTATTTACATAGATGATTATTGATTTATTTAATTAGATGCTTGCATAGGCTTTTTGATTTACACTTTAATTTTTTATGTAAAAAAACACATCGAGATAACTTGCATGCCCGGTATTTTTTTGAAAAAAAATATCTACAACTTGCGGTGAAGCACGGGTGAAGAAACTATTAAAAATTACATTTTGTATCAAGAAAAGGATAATTATTACCTCATTTGGGCTGAGCTGATACAATATTAATAATAGGTTTTTGAGCCAAGGATAAAACAAGTGTCTAATAGATTAAGTTGCCTTCTTCCCATCTTCAACCATAACACATGCCAATGAAAATGAAACAAGTAGAAAATTGTGAGCCTCAAGCAAAATGTAACTTTGTAAATTGATTGCATAACATGATATAAATATCAATTTGCATATTCATTATAAATTACAAATCAATAAAATAAGATTTTTTTCTGCAAATTTTATATCGACCATCTTTTTTATGGTAAAATTGATTATCTTGTTTATAATTCTCAACCATGATGCTATAAAAAATTTTTCAAAATTAAAAAACTAATTGATGTTGTTTCAAAATCTAATATGCTCAAGAATGATTTTTAGTGTTTACATGGAGAGTGATTACACATTCATGTCAAAATTCCTTTATCTAGAGTTTAAGAAGTTGATTATTGGCGATACAAGACCTAAAACCTACAATACAATTTCTTTTGACGGGATCTAGGGACCCTATGATGATAAAATCAATTATTTTTAACAAGAGATTGCAATAAATAAAAGAATGAGTTTTAAATTCCAAGAATAAAAGTGTTTATTTTTAGTCGTGTGTGATAAATGTTTTGAAAATAACAATATGAATACTTAAAGAGTAGGGAAAATATGAACATTTTACCTGAGTGGTTCAGAGGGTATATATAACATTTGAACTTTGTCATGTTATTTTAATTGAGGGGTTGAAATATCATTTCCTCCTGATAGCATTAATGAAGGCAAAATTAAGCTTGGGTTGATTTGGCTAAAATTAAAAAAATTAATTAAGTTAAAGGACTTAATTAAAATTTTATTGAATTTAATTGACTTAATTAAAGACTCCATTGGAATAAAAATCAAGTTTGAAAGTCAATTTGGCTAAAATTGAAAGAATCAAATTAAGTTCAAGGATTTAATTAAACATTTTTAGTATATAATTGACTTAATTAAGAACTTAATTGAGTGAAAATTAAGTTTGGAAACCTAATTCAGGTCAATTTGTGATAATTAAAAGATCAAGGATCTAATTGAACTTTGAAAGTGCTTAATTAGCTTGATCATGGGCTTAATTGGAAGAAAAATCAAGCTTGAAAGTCAATTTAGCCATATAAGAAGAATTAATAAGTTCATGAGCTTAATTAAACTTGAGATTGACCTAATTAGTGTAATAAATGGTTTAATTAAAGGAACTAAAAGTTTAAAATATCAATTGAGGATGAAATTGAAGAGTGTCAAAACCAAAAACCATATTGTAATAGGCACTGGAAGTTGAGGTTTTAATTGGAGATAATTAGGAGTACAATTGAGAAGATTCTCGAGAATTATATTTAATTAAGAGGGTTAATCACAAGGTTTTAAATGATTAGGATCTAGAATGGAAATAAAAATATTTAAACCCTAATTAGATTTGGGATAGCCAAACAATGACATTTTAATTTAAATGAAATAACACGATATAGTATTGTTGAAAATTGATAAAAAAAAAAGAAGAAGAAATGAAATCAGAAACGACGTTGTTTCCAATTGCATTGTGGATTGTTCTCTACCTCCACCTATTAGAGACTTTTCTCCACCTGGAGAGCAACAACAAAAATTCCACATCTCCAAACATCTAGTCCATCCTTATCCTCTTATATTTAGACTTTTTTTTTTATTCTTGAGCCCAAATCATACCAGCTTCCTAAAATTGATAACCTAGTTTCTCCTCTCCTAAATCCTACAGTTTTGTGCCCTTTTCTTTTTCTTAGCTAAAGCCTCTCCCACATCACAACAAAATCCTCCCTTGTTTATTCTTTGTATAAAATAACCAAACTATCATATATTGCCTAAAACCACCTTATAGCCACCCTGGTCCTTTGTCCTCTAAGCTATTGTTGTTAAAATCACAAGTTAATTTGTAAAATTGTACTATTTTACTAGTCAACATGTATCTAAACTGAAAAATCAAACTAAAAACTCGAATACAAATAAAATTGAATTAACTCGTGCAAAATCGGTCTGATTTTACGAGTTTATCAAATTTGTGATATGAATCAAGTCAAGTCCAAATTTAGCGTTAAAATGTCTGGTAACCAATTTTGTAAGATTGAACATATTTTTTAAACTGTATATTGGATAGAGTTGAAATTTTACAGGAGAATAATAGACATATAAAAATATATTGTGGTAAATTTTCAGGTCAAATGGAGTTCGGAAACATAATATTTTAAAGTGTCAAAGTTAGTAGATGAATCTTGTCAAATCTATCAAACTAAACCTTCATATACTGTTTTGGACATATCTGGAGCTACCAGTGGAATTGTGATGTGATTAAAGTTGAGTTAGAAACTAGACATCTCAACCTTTTCAATCATATATCATAGGTTCAGTAATTCATCCAAACAAGAGAAAACGACATGTTTGAAATTAGAACTCATATCTGCCAAGAATATACGAAAATTAAAGATTCGGGCTACATAGAGGAATTTTAACATGAAGAATTTTTTTTATTATTCTATTTTATTTATTTATTTATGAATGATTATTTTTAATTTAGATTTTTGCTAGCACATTAGACAATGTTTAGGGATTTATTTCATTATTGAATTTATGTTAATTAATTACTAGTTTAAGCTCATTAACTTACAATCCAAAAGGGATTCATTAGGACTTATTGTAATTGAAACAACCAAGTTATTACTAGATTCATGTGTATTTTTCCTACCATTAAGTGATTCTCCTATATCGAAAAATTTTATTCCGATACTTTTTATTTTTCAATGTTATTAATTTATTGATTCATACTATTTATTTATTTATTTTAGATTATTCATTGATTATAATGTTGTTGACTCTCTTCATTAATTTTAATATAATTTAATTTCTTAACTAAAATTTTTAATATATAATTAATTAAAAAAATTACTTATAATTTTACAATTTAAATTTATAACCCAAGTTTATATTATATTTTTAATTTCATGTTAAAACGAAAAAAGGTGCAGTGGTTGGTTGGTTGACTTTTAGTTGTGGTTGTTTGAAAAATTAGAAGGTAAAAATAATTTAAAAATATATTATATTGATGGTTTTAAATTTAAATATTGTAGAATTAATTCTTCATCTTGAAAAAATAATACTTTATATATAATGTTTTTTATTATTCCATTAAACTATTTATAATTTCTTGCTCTGAAAATTAGCCAAAATATACCTGTAAAATTGATATTATAGTGCGAGTGAATTTAATTCACTATATACAGGAAGACAGCCAAAATTTTTACCCAATTTTTAAAAGAAAAAAAAAAGGAGGGGGGGGGGGGGGGGAAAAAGGGGGGGGGGGGAGGGGGGTAGCGAAAAGCAAAAATAGAAAAAAAGGGGGGGGGGGGGGGGAAAAAAGAAAGTCCTCCCTTCTCCCCCCCGGGGGGAGAGAGGGGGGGGGACGGGGGGAAAAAAAAGGAGTTTTTTTTTGGGGGGGGGGGAAGGGGGGGGGGGGGGGTACAAACACAAGAGACAAGGATGGTACAGTACTGGTCATCTAAGCCAAAAGCAACAAAATCCCAACCAACGGCTGAAGAGGAAGGCTTTGGTGATCAAATACTATGGTGTTGCCAACAAAGAAAGTGTAGAATCCTCCGTTGTTGCCTATAAAAAGAGAGGTTCTGAAACAACTGGGAGAGAAGAGAATCACTACCATGATACCAAAAAAAAAAAAAATTTTTATTACTCTTTTAAGCGCATAATAATAATTATTTTCGATTTAGTTTGATTTTTTTAAAAAAAATAACCAAATCAAAAATTTTTTTTGAAAAAACCAAAACCAAACTGAAACTAGGTCAAACCGACTAGTTTCGGTTCGGTTTGGTTTTTTAGAGAAAAAATCGGTTTAAATCGATTTGGCTCGGTTTTTCTGGTTTTAGCTCGGTGTTTTTGGTTTTGGCTCTATTTTTCCGGTTTGGCTCAGTTTTGGCTCGGTTTGGCTCGTTTTTTCGGTTTCGGTTCGGTTTTCTAGCTTTTTGCTTATAAAACCAAAACCGAACCGAACCGGCCGGTTTTTTCAAAATTTTAATTAGTTTTTTTTTTATTCGGCTTTTTCAACTGTTTTTTTTTCCAATTTTCTCAATTTAATTAATTTTTCAGTTTTTTTCTCACCCCAAGCCTCCATATCTTCCACTCTAGAAAACCCACAAATCTTCATCTCATATATGGAATAATGGCAGACCTAACCCTCATGCCATTGCGACAAAGTCCGGCTACTTGAAATATCATGGAACCAAACCCAGACTGCCTCCATCTTTTTTTACCTTATTCCTTCGGTTTCAAGCCTGTGAATTATTTGAAGCTTTCCAAGTCACCAACTTGAGAGGAGGAAGACGCGCCCAGTTCTCTTTGGAAGGCAAGAATCAGCAAATCGTCGTTGTTTTTGCAATGTAAAAAGGGGGGTTTATCAGGACCTGCGAAAGCAAAAGAAAGGAGCATCAAAGTAATTAAAGTGTCAAGAAGCTTTTCGAATAAGAAGCCAGATTGGTCCCATTGTAACGGGTATTGCCTCTGAATCTTCCCTTTCTTTGTGGTTACATGTCCTCTTGTTTTTTTAGACACTGTACGTTAGTAAGGTCCTTTTTTTAAACATGGTGGGCATGTCCCTAGCTAGTCCTTGTAAAGACCTGGAAACTCGATAGAGCATTGTGCATTCCTTTGGTATAACTTGAAATCTTGATGTCTGTTTGGTTAGACAATGGATATAGACTGGGTGTTGCTTGAGGGCATTGGATTTATAGGATTACCAGAAGCCTCTTTTCATCATACTTAGGTTATGGATCGAGGTTATCTAAGTGTTGACGAGAACAATAGTAAAACTGCAGGCCCCCACGTTTCCTTTTGTGTGAAATGAAGTTATCATGCAGTCTTTGTAAAGCGTGTGTGTAGTTAGGCTTGGCATGGTCGCGGGTTTGTCTCCTTTTTTTAGCATGAAGGTGTATGGCTATGTGAAATGGTTTCTTCCTGTCCTTTTTTACCAAAACATCCTTTTGTTTCTGATGGATTTTAATTACACAACTCATTTTGATCTCCTAAATATAAATCATGCTTTGGTCTTTTGTTTATGGTTTAGGCTTTCCAAACCCTTTTTTAAAAAAGGGCAGGCTGTTTTGTTTCTCTAGCCCGTTGGCTTTTCTTCCACCAAGGCCTGTTTTAACTTTTTTAAAAGCCCATACAATTTTCCTTGGACAAGACCCACACTTTGGACTAAGCTGGGAAGCCCAGTTCACATAACTGGACTGACGCTTTAAGGCTTAAGATCTGTATTGACAAAGCTGAAAATTGTCAAAAAAAAATATATATTTATTTTTAGGTCATTAATTTAAAGATATATTTGACAAATATACTCTAATTTTATTTTTTTTGTGTTTTTCTAAACATATACTAGTTTAATTTTAATTAATTTTTAAATTTTTAAAGAACTATTTTGTAATTAATTTTGGTTTTTTATATCATTTTGTCTTTTTATATTTAATATTTGAGATTGTAAATTTATATGTAAAATACTTTTCCAATAATAAATAAACTAGTTAAAAAAATGGAAAAAAAACAAAAAATATTTCTTTAAAAAAAGAGAAAATAAATATATATTTATGTCCTAAATTTCATTCAAGCAATTTTCTCCAAAAAAAAATTCATATTTGCATTTTTAACCAAAAAAAATACAATACAAAAAAATATGAAAGAGAGAAAAAAAACCAAAAAAATATATTGCATGATTTAGTATTTTTTAGAAAATATATAAAAAACAAAAATTAATTTTCATATTTTGCATGTATTATGGATTTAGTAACAAGTTTATTAAGCTCATGTGGACTTGATCTAAATTTCAAATACACTGAAAAAAATAATTTTATCTATTTTTAATATCAAGGATTATAAACTTATATTTATTATGTACCTCTAATGTTAAAAAATAATAAAATTTTATTTGACTTTACAATCGTTATGCTTGACTTATAAAGTTATAATTTATCTTATTAAGGTGGATTTACTTTAATCAAAAGATAAATTGATGGATAGTAAAACACAGCAAAGTCTTAGTAAGGTGTATTAGAGGTTATACTATCTGTTTTTATACACAACCAATTTCTTTACCCAGACTTTGAAGACCAATTAAAGTTCTTAGCAATCAAAATATTAGGCGTTAACTTTAAACCTTTATAAATTATAAAAAAACCTTGAATTTCTTATTCTTTCCACACATCACCAAATCTGATCTAGAAGGATGATCGCCATAATACCTACATGCACAATAATAAAAAAATTCACATAATCATTTTTTACTATGCAATTTCTAATTTCAACTCACCAAAACAACAATTAATTTGAAATTTTATCCATGAAACTTCATAAAAATCAACCACAATAATCACATAATATCTCTCTCGCTAAATACTAATGATTGAATCAAGCTTAATAAATCATATTCATGTCAAATGTTCTAATCCAATAATCAACCATCACTAAAAATTTCACAACAACATTCAAATCATTTGTTAATTCAAATAACCCAACCTAAATCCAAATATAATTCATGAATCAAAGTTTAAATGTTTAAACACAAACACCATTTAAAGAATAAGGTCACATCACTTAAAGAATAAGCTTACAATCCATCGTAAAATCAAGTAATCAACATGTAATTCAAAAATCTAAGTTATACGATTCAACTTAAAGTAAAAAAACATAAATTCAAAGAATAAGCTCACAAATATCAGTATTCAAGAACATAATTATGTTGTTAAAAAAAATCAAATGAGAGAGGAGACAAGTGAAGCAATGACAAGATTATTTTGGATAATACAAAATCAACGGTTTAATGGTGTTGGTGCACTCTCTGTGCAATTGTGGTTAGTATTCAACAAAAACAAGTTATACTTGCTTTTGCTGAACCTGTGGTTATAACACAAGATTTATGGGTCTCACGAGTTAAAAAGTGTGATTAACAAGTTAACCAAATAACATAATTTTTTGTGGTTTCAACTGAACGTAGAAGTTACCACAAAAATAGGTTTAAGAATTTCATCTATTTTTAAACAATATTATGTTCCATTTTTTTTTTTTACAATTTTTATTTTTTAGACTAGTCTTTATTATTATTTTTATTACATTTGACTCATTAAAAAAACTTATTATTGATTTTTTTTGGATTAAGGATTTTCTCTTTTAATAAAAATTCATCAACACAGGTGTGATAAACCAAAAAACCAGAAATTTATGTACTAAACTGAACACATTTCGCGAAAAATGCTTCCTTTTTTTTCCAAGAATTTTTATTCTTTTCAACTCTTTTTTTGTTGTTTTTCTTTTTTAAAAAAAATGTTGAAAACAGGGTAAAAAACAAACGAGCGATGACAAGGCTTGCTCAGTTATATATCTTCGTCTCTTTCATATTCATGAATAGAATCAATCCACATCAACAAATATAACGCAATATTGTACCTTTATTCATACCAAATCCCATTATTTTTATACACGATATATACTGCTGAATCTCATAGAAGAGACTTTTTTCTGTAGAAGGTAGTGATTTCTTGTTACTTGATGGACAGTGCTCCCTCTAGCTTATCAGCTCTCTCGGACTCTAGAATCCTGAAGTGATAAATTTGGATGTTCTCTACATCAAGCTTCTTGAAATTACTGCGCTTTCTCGTGACAAAAAACTTTCCCCAGTTGTATGGCTTGTATCTGACAGGGTTTTGCTCGTTTGTCAGCTCCTCCAGGGGCTTCACATCAGTGTAGTGTGCCGGGTTGAAGAAAAACGGAATGGAAAACCTTTCCCTCTCAGAGTTCACCATAACTCTATGTTCCACACTCTCATAAGCATCATTGCTCCAAACCTGCACAAAAAGTAAAGATTCTACCGAGTGACTTTGGCAAATGCAAATCTCAGAAACAAGCCTGCCAGATAATTGATTAGTGTTAATTGCTAAATCATCTTATCGTACTGTGATTTTGGTAATGGTACCTGGATAATGTCACCAATATTGATGATAAAGGCATCCGGGGTTGGCTTAACTCGAATCCATTCCCCGTCTGTTTTTCTTTTGACTTCTAGTCCCCCAACATCATCTTCAGCGAGGATGGTCAAGGCTCCAGCGTCCTTGTGTCGACCAACGCCAAGAGCTAGTTGTGGAACAGGGCAAGGGGGATAATGATTGAGTCTAATGAAGCTGGTTTGGTCTTCAAAGAATCCATGGAACCTATTTTCTGGTAAGCCTAGACTCAGGGCAACGAGCCCCAACAACTTGAAGGCTAGTTTTTCCACGTCTTTAGCATATTCTTCCAAGGCCTCCCTGCATGCAAGACCAAAGAAACGTTCATAATCTTATATTATTAAAGAACTTGTAGACTGGCCTAAAACATTCACAAGTCGTCCAAATTGTGCAAAAGTTTTTTTTTTTAAAGAAGTATAGTTACCTTAGTTCAAGGGGATACTCGGGCCACTGATCATTAAACCATTCGGTAACTTCCTTGTCATCAGGCTCATACGAGGATGGCACAATGGTTGGAGTCTTCACAGCAAAATCAAACACTTCTTTCCAGTCCCTAACATTTTTGGTATGCTCGGTGTCGTAATAACCCAACACCTTCCGCTCGTCTCTCCTAACCTTCCTTTTCTCCTCTAATGGCTGACCGAAAAATTGTCTTGATGCATTCTCAATCTTTTGTCGCTTATCAAGAGGCACCCCATGATTGATCACTTGAAAGAACCCCAAGTTCTTGCATGCATTCCCTATCTCCTTAACCAGACCATCAAGCGCTTGAGAGTTATCCAAGTTGGTGTTAGGAGAACTAATTATGGATAAATCAATTAAGGGTATTCCTTCTGCTTTGATGATCTCAAGCTTTGGCCTGTGCTCAAGGTCTTGAATGAAGGCTGGATCAACCTCTCCCATGATGATCTCTCTCTCTCTCTCTCTTGAATAATTTTTTGTAAGCAAAAGGGTTGTGGGGTATGGTCTTATTTATGCTTCGAGAGCTGGTATAATACAAAGTGAACCTAGACAGACTTTGGGTGTTCTTCGGATGGGGGGAACCGATATATTTGGGGAACGGTAAAAAGTAGAATTTTTTATTAAAATTAAAATAGTTATGTTTTAGACGTGGGCAAAAATAATTTTTAAAAAAAAAAAATATTATTGGTATGCATTTACACAAAAATTATTTAAAAATCCTACTTTCAAACACTCTCCCATGCAGACAGATTAAGTGACGTTTGTGCTGGCAATTGTTTTTTTTACAACAACATTTTTCAACCTTAAAAATAACGCGTGTCTAAACTTGGTTCATGCTAGTTGAAGATGCTTTACGTTTCTCTAATTTAGATACATTGAATGTAGACATTTTTTTTATATGAATATCGCAAAAAAAAAAAAAAACGTAAAAAGATTAATTTAAAAGAAAAAATTTAAATTTTAAAAATATACGATTTAAACCCCATTTCTAAATACACAAATAATTAAACTAGTTTTCAAATCAGATCTATCTTTATTCATCATTATAATACCAAGCTGGTGTCTAATTTGGGTCAAACTTGTGTGAGTAGATGGACCAACTTAATTTTTTATTAAAACAATTATTTTGGATTTTATTTTAAAAAATAATACATCGTTTTTTTTATAGTAAAAAAGCCTCAATCTACATAAAACTTGAACCAGTTACAAGTTGCTAGGTCACTAAATTAAGCCACCAGGCTGGGCTGAGTCAGGTTTTATAAACCATGTCTCTACTCTAGTGCAGGTGACTGACTTGAGCTGGGCTCTAGAACTTTTGTTTCTTTACCATTCAGAATAATTAGGCAGTCAATAAAATATTTTGACTTTGGATCGTTTATTTTTCTACTATCCTGACAAAACGTATCCTGCTACGCACATGTTCGGGACTTCGAGTATTTTGGAATTATAGTAAGGATGATGATAATAATTTAAAATATTTTTTATTTAAAAATATATTAAAATAATTTTTTTTATTTTTTTAAAATTATTTTTGACATCAGCACATCAAAACGATCTAAAAACATAAATGTTTTTTTATTTGAAGTAAAAAAAATTCAAATTTTTTTGTAACGTGATGGAGACTCACCCTTCACACACACACACACACACTAGATGTCATGCCCGCGTGATGCCGCGGGCTTGTGACATGTTTGTGCGTTATCGTGGATTTTTGAAAAAAATAATAAAAAATTATATGGAGAAAAACTGTTGCAATCCACAATGTTTTGAAGGAAAAAACTATAAATATAAATTCTTAACCAGATTAATATTTAAAAAATAAAATGAACAAAGAAAATTTTGGAAAAAATCATAACAAAAAAAATAAAAGGAAAAAAAACCATGCAGGGAAACACTGTTGTAATCTATAGTGTTTCATGAGAAAATCTACAATTGTAATTCTTAACTAGTTCAATATTAAAAATAATAAAATTGATAAAGACAATTTTGAAAAAAATTAGAAAAAAATCATGTGGGGGAACATTGTAGCAATCCACAATGTTTTAAAGAAAAAAACTACGAAGCTAAATTCTCAACCAGCTCAATATGAAAAAAATAAAATCGACAAAGATAATTCTAGAAAACAAACAAAAAAAATCATAAAACAACCATGCGGGGAAACACTGTAGCAATCCACAGTGTTTTAAAGAAAAAACTACAAAGCTAAATTTTCAACCAGCTCCATATTAAAAAAAATAAAATTAACAAAAACAATTCTGAAAAAAAACACAAAAAATTGAAAAAAAAGAAGAAGAAAACAATTTTGAAAAAAAAAGCAAAAAAAAAAAACAAAAAAAAACATGTGGGGGAAGTTAAAGCTGAATTCTCAACCAGCTCAATATTAAAAAAAAATCGACAAAGAGAATTTTGGAAAAAAACACGTGGGGAAACACTATAGCAAAACAAAAACCATATAGGGAAACATTGTAACAATCCACAGTGTTTTAAAGAAAAAAACTATGAAGCAAAATCGACGAAGACCATTTTGAAAAAAAAAAGAAGAAAATTCATAAAAAAATTAAAAAAACCATGTAAGGAAACATTGTAACAATCCATAATGTTTTAAAGAAAAAAAGTACAGGACTAAATTTTCAACCAGTTCTATATTAAAAAAATAGATAAAAATAATTTAAAAAAAAACACAAAAACAAAAAAGAATTTAAAAAATAAAAAAAAGAAGAAGAAGACAATATTGGAAAAAAAAAACAGTAAAGCCCAAAAAAAGGGAAAAAAATATGAGGAAAAAAAAAGGAAAAATAATAATAATAAAAACAAATACAAAAAAAATGAAAAAAAAACATATGACGTGGGGAAAGGTACGGTACTTTACCCACATCTTTTAGAGTATTGTTAATAGTATTAACTATTTCATCCGTACTCTATTATGATTATAATTTATTTTGATTTATTTTTTTAACATAAAAAAATTCAAAGTGAAAATTAAAATTTTTATAGAAATATGTAATCAAATAAAATTGATAATTATCCATGTATGTAAAGAAAAACAATTATTAGCAATAACTAAAAGAGAATTTAGAAAAATTAAGAGAATGATGTAGATCAATATGTTTGATCTCGTAAAATAAGATATTTACCCGTTTATGTCTATCAAATTTGCTTATTAAAATTAATAAAAGATAATAAAAATAAAAACACATATGAAACTGATTGAATAAAATAATAAGAAAATAATATTATGCAATTCCAAACATATTAGAAATATTGTTTTAAAATAAATATTATTTTTATAAAATAAAGTTCAAAACAGCTCTGTGTTGCTTCAATCATCCCTGTTTGTTTTTGTTTTTAAAAGTACTTTTGAAAAAATTATTTTTTTCTTTACATCAAATTAATATTTTTTTGATATTTTCAAATTATTTTGATATGCTAATATCAAAAATA
Organism: Populus deltoides; assembly: GCA_015852605.2. Taxonomy (NCBI): domain Eukaryota; kingdom Viridiplantae; phylum Streptophyta; class Magnoliopsida; order Malpighiales; family Salicaceae; genus Populus; species Populus deltoides. The sequence continues at coordinate 7,371,291 of CM027573.2, read as the reverse complement.
ATTTTTTAAAATTAAAAAATTTTATTTTAATATATTTCTAAATAAAAAACACTTAAAATAAATTCGTTATCAGACTCGCAATCTTTAATGTGCAATCTAAACAATATAATCCTTCTCCCCCCAGCGAATCAAAAAGCCTACAACCTTCCAGTCTCACCTGTCCAGCACAATGGCAGTGGCCTCCACTTATATTTGAGTCACCGAAGACAGTGAAACACCTGTTTGTGTGTGATTAAGGCATCTAATATCTTCATTCGCACGGACTCCAACGCATGCTTTTCAAGTTATGAAACTTCTTGTAACCTTATACCTACAGCAACAATCATCAGAAGAATACCTGGAATAGATGCTCTGAACTAACAACAAACAATCAAAACTATCCAAAAAAGTTAACTACCAGGTCTGATATGTAATGTTTTGAAATAAGAAGAAAAATTTAAGAGGAAATGGCAACAATGCCCTTGAAAGAGTAGGTTTTATGTATAAATGAGAGGGATGTTTCAGTGTGTGTATGTATGTATATATATATATAGAGAGAGAGAATCGGGAGGAGTGAAAGAAAGGAGCAGAAGGAAGAGAGGACAAAAGGAAAGGGAAGAGAATTGAAGAAATTAAGTGTTTAAGGTAAGATTTAAATTTGAATGAGTATAATTGTAGTTTTTAGCTTTGATTTTCAATTTGTTAAAGTTTAGGGTTTGAAGTTGTATTTTTAGAGATTAATTGATGAACTGGTTATTTTGTGATGGATTAATTGATTGTAGTGTGATGGTTATAGGTTGATTACTAGTTAGATGACCTGAGCTACGCCGCAGACTCACCTTTTATTTTCATTAAAAATATCATTAAAATTTAAGACTTAAGAGAATCAGATCCCGATGCAGGACCTATTAGACTTAGGTGTTGCCGCAGGACAAAAGAGAATTGGATCATGGCTGAGCACCCAAAAGAATTGGGTCCTGACGACTGACTCATTAGCATTAGGTCCACACGCGGACCTAAACAAATTAGGTCTGGCGGCAAGACCCAAGGCAAGCGAATTGGGTCCCCCATCAGGACCCAACTCTCCTGGTTCAGCCCTGGGTCCATTAGCCCTGGGTCTTGTCGTTGGATCCAAACGAATTGGGTTTTGTTGCAAAATCCGTCAGTTTTGGGTCCAGTTACCTGGACCTCTTAGTTTTAAGTCCTGACACCAGACCCAAGAGAATTGGGTACTGGCGCAACATCAAAGATACCTGGGGTCGATGTCCGTACCCACCTCTCTTGGGTCCAGCCCTGTTGATGGACCTAACAGCCTTGGGTCTTGTGCATGGACGTAGGACCCATTTACATTTGGGTCCCGAAGATGGACCCATTACATTTGGGTACGGATGATGGACCGATTACTTATGGGTCTGGAAGAGGCCTGACCTGTAGTTCCGCTAACGTAAAGCGAGGAGTTGCATGGACTTGGCAGGTTTATTAACGCAGGACCCAATTCACGTTCCTTGGGTCTTGCCTCCAAACCCAAGCAAATTGGGTCCTAGGCTGACCCAAGAAAATTGGTTCTTAAAGGGGAACCCAATTCGCTGGGTTCGCGTGGGGACCAAAGGTTAATGGGTCAGGTGCCATGACCTAATTATCTTAGGTCCTTGTGTGGACCTAAGGCTAATGGGTACTGCAGCAGAACCCAATTCTCTTGGGTTTCAAAGCAGCACCCAGGTCTAATAGGTCCTACGTTAAGATCCATGTCTAATTTGTCCTGCTTCTAGATCCAAGGTTGATGGGTTATGTGGCGGGACCCATTCAAATTGATTAATTATTATAGAAACAATATTAACTATAAAAAAATAATAACATTATAATACAAATAATAATATTTTTCATATTAATAATAATATTAAACCTGTCTTGCCCATTTTTATAGTTTTTGTAGTAATAATGTTATTTTAAAAAATTTAATAATAATATTTAACTTGTTTGCTTAAATTCTTATATTTTTTAATCTTTTTTTTTAAATATTTATAGTTTTTGGTTTCCTCGAATCCAAAAAAAAGTAATAATAGTTTTTTTAATTTTTAATAATAATAATAATAATAATAATAATAATAATAATAATAATAATAATAATACTTATTTTTAATTTTACCCTTTAAACGAAATAATCAATAATATATCTTTCAAATTTACTAATGATTATATTAATAATTTTAATTATTATAAAAATAATATTAATAATAATTGATTTTAACTTTTAAATTACACCTATGTTTTTTTGAGTGGGACAGGTCCAAGGTAGCAGCAATGCAATATACATGCCAGAACCATTACTCTTGGACATGGTAACGACCAAGTTCAAGGTAATTGCACTTGACATGTAGCCTAGTCCAAGGCACTTGATCTTTGGAGTCGGGCAAGTCTAAGGGACACCTAGACTTGGCTGGTGGCCAAGTCGACGACATCATCCAAGTGTATGGGATAACTGGACTTGACATATGCCCAAGTCTACGAATCAATTGGACACATATTGTTTTTTTTCCCCTGATGGTTGGTCAAGCAACAAAAATGTTGTATTTTCTGGTACATCATTATGGATTTGATTAGTAGGTATTCTTAATTCTCTCATCTCTTGAACCTAGATATAAAAATGAAAAAGACCCCTCCTCCAATTCTTTAGAGTTATGAGACACATTTAAATTCAATAAAAGTCTTCAAAATTCAAAATACAAAAAAAAAAAAATTAGAGGGAGGGATCAAACTTTTTTATAATTTGTATGTAATTTGCAAATGAAAGTAAATGTAAAATTAAGTGTAATTTGATAAAATAATTATATTATTACAAAATCATTCTAAGCCAAGTCTAGTGTACTTGGACTTGGCAGGGGACCAAGTCTAGGGTATGTGGAAGGCGACAAAGTATGGAGGTGCAATATTTTTTGCTAGGATGAAAATAACATCCATGGAAAAGATGAGATTGCTAGGTAATAACAAAAGAGAATTGCAGGCAAGTCTAGTATTAAAGGTCTGATAATATAGATAAAGTTATAAACAAAAGTAAAAGTGTAAATAGGTTGCCAGATTGTTGGGCACTTAAAGCACAATGTTGTTTGCACATTATATCAAAATTACAGAGATAACAATCATCTTCTTGTTGCAGAAATCCAAGTTATTAGTACAGAAATTGCTAGTTCTCCTATGATGGAAAGACAATGAAAGAAATAACATAAAAAAAGAAGAAGAAAGGATGTGTGAAACTTGTGTGCTGCAAGCATGTGTAATATAAAATAACATGGAATATATAAAATAACATGGAATAATAATTTGTATAATAAAAGAAAAAGGGTTTGCTATAATTTGATGCTTTAGTTAATGTCTTTTTTTTGACATGTTAAATAGTCTCTAAAAAAATATTTTTGGTTTTTTATTTTGTGTTGCAGATGGAATTGAATGTTGAAAAATCTATCAATATTTGTGAATTATATGAAGTTAAATGTGTGGATGAGACAAGAAAATAAAAATCACGCGTGTTTAATTTTTTTTTAACATTACCTTATGTACAATTTATATAGCCATTATAAAACTTTATTTAAAGTTCTATTGATTTCAAGTCTCATGGCATCCACCAAGGAAATAATCATATGTGACAATGATTTGTAATTTAAAAAAGAGTAAAAGTTGCAGGCATGGTATTACAAATAATAATAAGAAGCAATGAAAGAATGTGATGTTGAAAATCAAACCTTTGAGGGTGATGAGGATGTTGTTCGTTGTTTTTTTTAGAGGTGAAAGTGAGTGATCAAATGTAGTTATGCTCTCCAGACTTCCTTGAGCTTTAATTGCGCTGGCACGCTCATTTTCATGACTATTTTAATCAATTTAAGGAGATGTATGGCAGAAGAACTATAGGTTAAAAACCATGTAATTTAGCATGTGTCAAGGACATATTTTTTCTTTTATAAAGAAAATGTGTGGGGAAAGGTAAACTTGCCTAAGTTGTTGTGCTGTAGTTTCAAAATCAAGTGCATGTCGTGCTCCACAGTTCAAGCTTGTTTCGTTGTTTGGTGATATATTCTAGGATGGTGTCTTCAAGGAATTAGGAGCAATCTTGAGTTGTGTGATAATATTTTGTAGAGTACATAAATCTATAAGAACCTGTTTCGTAGAGGTTAATGGAGTGGATGTCTTGGATGTAGTAGATAATTTAGCTTCTGTAGGTGGTGTTTCTAGAGGATGGATGCTGTTATTTGTGGTGTCATCAAACATATTAGTTATGATAATCTCATATTTGTTGGTGGTGGTGGATTTGAAAGCACCCAAACGAAGTTGAAAAATCATGCTCTTGTTTAACTTAGCTGTCATAACAGGCAGAATAACTGATGGACCAATATTTTTTTTTTATTATAGACATAATGGTGGGCTAATGATCCAAAAAAATTCTCAGCTGTTTTTCCAAATAAAAGGAAATTAGTGACATCTTCTCCATTAGTAACAATGCATTCTAAGCGGAATCTATGATATAAAATTGATGGCATGTTCATTAATAAAGAGTGTATGATTTTGTATCCAAGGAGCATGTATTGTTTGCATTTTTTTATTTAACAACTTAATATTGTCTTAGTTGAGAAATTAGATAAGTTACCATGGAACTGGAAAAGAGTTAATAGTATCATGATCCATGCATGTGTAATTGTTTTCGCCGCTATTAAGTTTTTTGTTGCATTTTGGATAGCTTGATTGAGAAAATCAAAGTTAACAATCAAAGCTTAACAGGTGAATCTCAAGTGCTGGTAACACAAATGAAATATATGTTAGAGGGGTGTGGTTAAATGAAATTGAAAAACTAATTATATGAAGAAGTTAATGCATGTTATCAAAGTTAATAATAAAGGGGTGAAAAAAAATAACCTTGTGCTCATAAGGATTCATGCAAAGAATCTTATGTATTGTTCTCCTATTTTCTTTGATTTTTTCCTCCATCAACAAAATAACATTTGAGGATGAGGGAAGCTGTTGGATTTCGACAGGTAGTTGTGCAAAGCTGAATGCAGAATTGATGCAAAAGGATGGTGAAAACATAAGTAGTTATAAATTTTTTTGATAATGGTAAAGCATAAAAGAGATGGCTGATGTTGGGATAACTTACAAATTTTTATATGCTAAGCATTATGGTATGTCTGGATTGAAGTACCAAAGAGAGGCAGCTGTACCGTTAAGATTTGGTTTTCCTTGTGTAGAAAAGAGTTTTTTTTTTTTTAATAAAACAAAAGGGGAAGTAGTTGGATTAGACTGAGAATAAAAATCTGAAAGATTGTTTTTTAAGGAAAAAAATTAAATGGAAGTTGAAATTATACTTAAATTCCGTGACACGAAATCCAGCAAACACAATGATGACTGGAGATAGTAGGTTGTGAAGAGCGAGTTCATCAAAGTCTTGGGCACTATCACCCAAAAGAGTTATCCGAATCTCCTTACCACTTGGAAAGAAAATACAAAACAAATTTTATCAATAAGTTTGATGAAAGTAAAGTAATTGCATTTAATTTTTGAACTTACTCGTCTCAAGCATGAATTCTCTTTTATTTTCGAGCATATGTCCACGAACCATAACTTGTTCAAGTGGCTACAATGCTTTAAGTCTTCAAGGACATCTTAAAAAATAAAAATGAATATTTTTAAGTGATCTTGTCAAATTGAATTGAATAATATAAATGTTTTATAAAAGGTTAAATGAATGAAGTAGATAGCAAACCTGTAAGAACTCTGGATCATTTTGACTTGGTCATAATATGTGCATAGTCAATAAAATTAAAGTAGTATCTAAAAACATAAGGCTGAATAGTTTCAATGGCTGCAATTTTTGTGTTAAATGAGATCAATTACAACATCATGGGTAGCAACTGTATTTATTGCTATGTTTTCATAAGTATAGAATCCGTTGATTTCATAGTGATTTCCTTCAATAATTGTTGTTGCAAATGTTGGGAGATCCCTTACTTTAGCTAAACCTTGAATAGCTCTACCTATATAAAAAGAAGTTTAATGTTGGAATGAAAAAAAAAAAAAAATTGTTCACCATGTCAACAACCAAACGGATTAGAATTTTGAATGCAATATGCAATAAAGTTTAGAATTTTTAATGCAGTATGTAATAAGGTTTTGTAAATTATTTAAAAAAGATTTTTTTTTTACCTTGGAAGCGAGGTACTGGCACCACTTGAATATTAAGGCAAAAGGCTGTAAATTATTCCTATACAAATTTTAAGAAAGATTTTCTAAGTTAAGAAATATGTCTTTAATTTAAGGTAAAGCATTATTCCTAGCAGGAAGGACATATATTATAATCAATTATTGTAGATCACTGTAAAAATAAAAGTTGTATATAAAAGATGTATAGAATAAAAGATATATATACTTTTTGGTTGCTTCTTAATGCTTGTATATAGTTGAGTGTAATATACCTGGTAAACCATGGGTGTAATATGGAATTATTTTGAAATTTTCATACTCAATTGGTGTAGTTAATAGTGAATGCATCATAATATTTTCAAAACTCTTCTATTAAATCATGTCAAATAATGGAATATGTGAAAGTATAAAATTTTCTATGGATTATATAAAGCAAATGCAATGCAAAAAGTTTGTCTGGTTTTTTTAAACATGAACAGAACAAAGCTGATTGTTAATTATATATAGATATGAAATATATGGAAGAGAATTGGCATAGGCATGACATTCAGATTTTTCATATCAATGATTGTAAAAGAAGATGACTATTGCACATAATTTTGATAATATTTTTACATAAAAAGCATTCACTGTTAAAAATACATTGTTCTTACATGATCATTCGCTGTGTTATATTTTTTTATAATTTCAATAGTTAAAATGTTTTTCCAAGGAACTGAATAAACAATTCTTGATCTAGGAGTGAATTTAACTATAACAAAGTCTAGAGTAACAAATTAAAAAGGAAAGGAAACTTGGTTTTTTATGGGGAATCCTAGGAGCAAAGAACTGTCCTTGGTTAAGTAAAAAAAATGGTAGGTTAAAGAAAATATTTAGAAATGAGTGGAGATGTATTATCCAAAGATTTAAATATATAAAAAATAAGATTCATCAGTGGCTATATTTTCATGATAAATTTTACCTAGTTATTAACAAAAACACAATTAAAACTACTAGCTAGCCAATAAATTTAGCAATCCAAACATGACAGGCTCTAGCTCGTAATGAAGGGTAGAAGTTGTATTTTTTAATCTATTTCACAGGTAAAGCCATTGTCTTGCAAGTGATTAATAAAAAAATAAAATTAAGAGTAATGATAAAAACAACAAAGTTAATATTAACAAAAAGAATATATGAATGGTAAATTGTGGGGCATGTATTGCAAATATTTTACTTAAAATGAATGGGGGAAAACAACAAATGGAAACATGCTCAAATAAAAAATAACAAATCAAATAATTTTATCTTACCTTAGAGAAGCAAAAAACCAAGGAATAAAAGCTTGGCAAATAAATAACATGTGGTTCCAAGAGATTATGACATTGATAGAGCGAAGAACATCCTCATACATAATGTTTTTCGCATAGATTGAATGATTTCCTTTAGCATCGCATGTGATAATTTTAAGTCCTTATTTTGAGGTAACACGTGAAAGAGCAACATATAATTGTCCATGAGTGAAAAATTATTCCTTGAGAAAAACTCTAACAACCTTCAACAATTATCCTTGACTCTTATTTATTGTCATAGCATAAATGGTCTTATAGGAAATTGTCATCGTTTAATTGTGAATGGACATTTTGTATCATTTATTGGAAATACAATCCTGGGAATAAAAACACGATTGCCAATAAAAGAAACCGTTATTATTTGAGCTTCTATGACCCTCTCAACAAGTTGTGTAACAATAAGTCTTGTGCCATTACATAAACCAGTTGACAAATTAAGATTGCATAAAAGCATTATTGGTGTGCCAATTTTCAAGGAAATTGTGTGGGATGACACTCCGTTGAGCTCAAGTTAACTGATAAATTCAACAGGATGCAAAATATCTGCCTTGTTGTCATCCCTTGATACTTTGCAAACATTATCAGTACTTAGGTAAATTTGCTTCATTCCTGGTAACATGTTAAAGATACAATCGTTGATTTCAGAGACTGTAATATTTCTTGGAGTTAGCATTTCTCTCTCTCTAAAATAGCACGGATTAATATTGATGTCACGAACATAGGGATACAAAGCTGAGACAATTGCTAATATAGGGTGGGATCCAGTTTCAAGCAGAAGATCTTGTGGTATTTTAATCATGGATGCATCATAATCATCAGGGAACAAAATATCCTGCTGAATTCCATCACCAATTGTAAGAATCTAGTTGGTAAAAATAGCAAGTTCTTTCTTTTGATCATCTCAAAGTCCATTGAATGATAGCCTCGTGTTCTCTGTAAGATTGAGAACTTTAAATTTAGACCACAAAATAAAGCTGCAAAGAGATATATGAACAATCTATTCCTTTGTTCCTCCGGGAATAACAGGCAAAATCTGTCTGAAATCTCCTCCGAATAAAATTGACTTCCCACCAAATGGTTTATCATTGGGCAATTCGTTACCATTTTTTAAGACATCACAAAGTGAGCGGTCCAATGCATTAAAGCAACATCGATTATTCATTGGAGCCTCATTCTACACAATTAGAGAGGTCATTTTTAGAAGTCATGCAAGGTCTGTTTTTTTTAATCTCTCACGATGAAGTATCAGAAACATTAAAGGGGATTTTAAATCTTGAATAAGTTGTGTGACCACTAGGTACTAAAAGTGATGCAATACTAGATGATGCGATAGCAAGGACAATATAACCATCTGATCTCAACCGATTAATTATTGTATGCCACAAAAATGTTTTCCTTGTCCCCCTATAGCCTTGAACAAAAATTAGTTCTTGTTTTTTTTTATGGATAGATTTAAGAACACAATTATAAATATTTAGTTGACATTGATTGAGTTGTGGGAAAGCTAATGAATGCTGACATATAAGATTTATAATATCGTAATTAAGTTCTCTCAAAAGTTTATTCCTTATTTCTGACAATAAATGCCCATCAAGCATTGGAAGCTTTTGTTTCTCAAGAGATGAGGCAACAACATTGAATAGAAGCTCAAGCACATATAAAACATAGTTTTTAAGCTCATCATCGAATAATTTAAGATTAGGCATGGTAAAGCTGGACTTGAAACGAGTGATAATATCATCATACATTGAGCGCCAGAATTTATTAAACAAAACTTTTGGATCAACAACATCATAGAAAAGAATAACAGTAACAAAGAGATTCCTATTCTGAGGAGATGTTGCATTAGCCATGGCCTCATAAAAGACTTCTTCCCATTCTTTTTCATCTTCTAGAAGACATAAGTTCTCGCAAACAAGTTGAAATGTTGGATGCATAACACCCAAAAAAAATTTTAGATAATCAAAGCTCAACGCTCCTCTTATGTGGTTAAGGAGTAGTCTCATAAAATAAAGCTCTCCTGAAGCAGGGTGAACATATGTTAATTGACTAAGACTGAAACCTTTTGATCTTGGAATTTACTCTTTTTGACCAGGATCCTAAATATATTTATATGGAAATTCTGAGTAGTAAAGTTGACGTGCTTTATGATCAACTCTATTACGTTTGAACCATTCTATGAGCATTGTTTTCTCGATACCTGGTTTTTTAAGTATTGATTAAAGACTTTCATTTCCTGAATAAACAACATTTTGATGTAATGGCAAATGGATCTAAAGTCGTTCAACATGAAGTGATCTTGAATGTATTGGAAATTATAGAAGATGCCAGATCGCTTCATATGGGCATATAAAACGATAATTCATATATGCATGGATCTCATCAGTACGGTCTTTCTCAACAACAACTCTACATCTGTTGGAGCCTTTGCTTACATACTTAAAAAATAATAATACTTGATTAGCATTGATTGATGATCTAAAGTCGTTCAACATGAAGTGATCTTGAATGTATTGGAAATTATAGAAGATGCCAAATCGCTTCATATGGGCATATAAAACGATAATTCATATATGCATGGATCTCATCAGTACGGTCTTTCTCAACAACAACTCTACATCTGTTGGAGCCTTTGCTTACATACTTAAAAAATAATAATACTTGATTAGTATTGATTGATAGCAAATCTTAATATTTATATGGGCATTATATCATAATAAGAGTTTCCTTTTATATGGAACAACATATTTGTTATTGAGCTGAATGCCATTTTTCATAATAAAATTGTTTTTAAGATCACGACGTCTATAATAAACAAAGCCATTATAATTAAAAGTAGTTTGTGACTTGAATTTTTTCGAGAATCTTTATGAGCAAACTCCCTCATTCATAAATTGAGATTTTGGATTTGCAAGACTACATCAACCATGTATCATGAATCTTGAAACAATTTCATAGCATATTGGATATGTAAATTTATCAGGAATTTCAGCTGAAACAGTGAAATCAACATCTTCAGCTGTATGACATTAAAATTCGAGTGTAGCCAAATCAACATATAAGTGTGTGGCAAACCCCTCTTTTAAAATTCAATTGCACAAATATCTACAAAATGAAAAAAAAACTAGGATAAACAATCATAATAGCAACAAAAGGTTGTAATCTTTAGAAGAAATGAAATAAAAGATAAGGTACCTGTAATTGTCCGACCAAAAGGTTTGCCTGATTTTATGAAGGTTAATATATCAATAACCTTTGATCTAAAAACATGTGTAGTGATATCAGGTTTGTCTTCCCTTAAGCACAACTTCATAGATACCTTTATAAACTTCTGCACATAATTGTTTTTTAATTAGCTCTATTATAATCAAGATGATCTTCTTCAATATTAACAAATGCATCGACCAAGAATTATCGGTACAAACAACCTCCTTTGATGATGGTATTATCGCACCCAGGGCTTTCATTTATAAGGTAAGCATAATAAGCTCGCATCTGAACTCTTAACCTTTTCCTTGTTTTTTCATGTCCATGGTCAGCAAACATAATATTAGAGGAGTAGCCATCTTCACTGTAAGGAAACAAAAAGGAATACTGCAACGCCATGAATTTTGGATGCAATTTTGAGATCCTCTTTATAGAGCCTGAAAAGCATTCAATAATAATGTCTCATTTAAAGAATAAATCTCCAATATCCCCGACAACTAATCCATCAATGTCATTGGATGTAGGATCATTATATTGGTGTGAGTCATGTTCTTTCTTCCCATGTAAACGAAGTTTATAATCAACAGATTGAATATTATGAGTTTTATCTCTAGCTTTGCAAAACAATTTGGCAAACTTGTTTGTTTCATCAAGCATCTTTAAAAGATCCATAATAATATTTTCATCCAAAGACGATGATCTGGAGTTTCCTGCAAATGGTAAAAGTCTATTTGCAACTTTATGAGCAGTGCCAAACATATAGAGTTGTGCAAACTTTGGTGATTCTCCATCCACAGGTAAGAGAGAGCCCATTAAATGATGACAATGACCGTTTATCTTGAACACATATAGGGAAGGTTGATCATTAACAAAAGTATTAATTTTTACGCTCATTGATGTGAAAGCAAACATAGAGTTATAAGCTTGTATATTGTCTCGAAATGTTTTAGAGGTAAAGCCATTGCTGGGGTTAAGAAGAAAATCAAGAATTGGAGGAGTTAGTTGCATAGCAGGAAGTTTCCATTAAGGCAACAAAGCGAGAAAGATGGATTCTTTTTTTATGAACGTGCAAGATGTTTTTAAAGCCAAAAAAGTGCATTATAATGGCGACATGTAAAAGTCTTATCACTAAAGTCAATATACTCGCATGTTTCCCCTAGAAATTACAAAGAAAATGAAAAATAATGAAAAAAGGAACATGAATGATGTAAGGTATAATAAAAATGATTGAGAGTTGATGAAAGTTAAAGATAAACTCACTTTTCCTCTTTTTTTTCCTAGTATTCAGATTGATCAGCTAATGGATTTAGATAAGCAATTGGTCCATGTGTTGTGTTAATATCAAAGCTAGTATTGTCATTGAAATTTTCATCGATGGGCAATCCATGAGAAAAATGTGCCTAACTCATTGATGCCATTGAGGTAGAGGCAATATTATTTGAGATGGAACAATTTCCTTGTAAGGAAGTACAATATAATGCACCAACATCAATTGTATATAAAAGCGAGGGATCACTGATTAGATAATCAGAGTTGTATGGTGTTGCTTGTGTGAATGAAAAATTTTCGTGACCCAAATTTCCTTCACTATAAATTTAGGCTGTTAAGTTGTACGGTGAAGAAACATCAGGTTCGACATCATGAAATGATGTTATCTTTGTCAATCGCTAGTCATAAAGTCGTTTCTAAAAGTTAAAAGAAAATTTTAAATGGTCAAAATCAGTCTAAGTAAAAGTAAAACTAAATTCGTAAGGGCAATGACTTTAAATTTTCCAATCAAGGCAATTTTAATAACATGGTTAGAATTGAGAACATAAGGGGAGAAGAAAAAAAATTATGTAAAAGAATAAGAAACTGAACAGAAAACATAATTATGTAATAGAGGAAACATGAACACATGAAAAAATTCGAACTGATTGGTAGAAAAATTAAGCATATAATGGAAAAGACAGATACAGTAACAAAGAGAGCATGCAAAAAGCAGGCCAACTTTGAAAATAAAGGTGAATCTATAGCTTGAGTAAGACAGGAAGAAGGTGGTGTTTCAGTTCCCTGTAATGTGTAGATAGATCAACAACAATTGGAACATCAGGCTTGCAACAAATGGGAAAAGTTAGAAAGTTAGCAAGAAAATTTAAACTTGAACGGTGGACAATAACAACAATAAAAAACACATGCGATTATGAAAATCGCAAGCAGACAATTATGAAAAATATGTTAGTTCTACCGCAAAACTGAGAGTTATTGCAATGGAAAGAAGCAAATGGAACAATAAAGAAGTGGTATTTGTTGTAACAAACAGAGGTGGTAACAAATGAATAATTTTTTTCTCACTAAACTCTTGTAGTAAACCAATTTAGCCACTAATTATATTATATGCAATCCAATTGAAAATGATAATTTAGTACCAATTACATGCAATTCAAATTTAAATAATGACAATTAACAGTATAATTTCAAGAAAGAGAATTTTATTTATGCATGTGTTGTTGAAAACAAAAGTAGTCAGCTATCATATGTAATGTAATTGAATCGAAAGGCTTTGACATGAGCAATACACATTCATGTAGAAAAAATAGAACCCAAAAAAAAAAATTGGTTAAGCATGATGTTGTAATGAAATTTAAAGTGATAATTCAACTGCCAATCATATGCAATTTAATTCAAAATCTAACTAAAAGTAAAATTGCAAGGGTAATGGTTTCTAATTTTCCAATCAAGGCAATTTTAATAGCATAGTCAAAGCTGAAAATTTCAATGGAAAAGAAAAAAAAAACCTACTCCATGAAAGAATAAGATTAAGAAATTCAATACAAAACCTAATTATCAAGTAGATGAACATGTATATATAAAGAAATCCGAACTGATTCATAAAAAATTAGGCATAAAATGAAAAAGAAAAATATAGCAACAAAGTTGTAGGCATAAAACATACTAAGTTTAAAAGTAAAGATGCATCTATAACTTCAGTAAGATAGGGAGAAGGTGGTGTTTGAGCTCTTAGCAATTTGAAGATAGTTCATCAACAAAAGGAATAACAGGGGTACATAAATGGTGAGAAATAGAAAGTGAGCAAGCAAATTTAAGCTTGAGGGGTGGAAAACAATAATAGTCATAAAGACGTGTGATTACAAAAATCACAAGCAAATAATTATGAAAAATGAGCTCATTCTGCTGCAACAATGAGTTGTTACAATGGAAAGAAGGAAACACAACAATAAAGAAAATGAGTGGAATTTGTTGCAAGTGATACCAAACTAATATTTTTTTTCCATCAAATTTCTGTAGTAAACCAATTCAGCCACTAATTACATGCAATCCAATTGAAAGTGATAATTTAGCTACTAATTATATGCAACACAACACAATTTACGAATTATTCTTTACTTGAAGGAAAAAAAAAACCTTACCAACTAAAGGCTCACCAAAATGCAAAAAATTGATCCATTACATGCATTAAAAAAAAAAGAAATGAATGCACAACATTACTTATCTACATAGCAAATGCTAAAGTAAAGCACAAACTAAAAAAATTTGTTAAAAGTTAACTAACAACAAGGACACTTATTTAAATAGTTGAGAAAGGAAAAGGTAAAAAAAAAGGAAAATGGTGTGCAAAAAAAGATGAGATGTAGCTAACCAGAAGAGAGAAGGAGAAGCCCTGCACAACAATCCTCAACCGGTAACTAACAAATGTTGACAGATTACTGCAACAAAAAAAAAACCAAGTTAACATGATAACAAATAAAATAGTAAAGGCTAGAAGTAGCAGACAAAATAGAAGATAGTGTTGTGCCGAAAAATAGAAGGAAAAAAACATAAGAAAAAACCAGTAAGATCAAAGGTTCAAATTGCAGATATACAAACAAGTTTTAAAGCAGCCCTAAAATAGAAAAAAACACAGCAGAAATGGTTCTCATGTTTTCTAAAACAAAGGAAAAGGAAAAAAAAAGTGTGTAAACTCCCTTGCAGACCAATAATCCTTAATTGCAATGATCCTTAGAGAAACACATTAACCATCAATGTGAGAACCACATATCAATCAATTTAGAAAAAAAACACAAAAAATTTTATATAATTTTCCACAAACCAATGATCTCTCAATTGTAAGGGTTCTCACATAAACTCAAAGGACAAAGTCTTGTCAGCAGACACTAAAATAAAAACGCATGGAAACACTACACACCAAAAACAATGAAAAAGGACAAAGTTATATCAACAGACACCAGAAAACAAATGCATGGGAAAACCACACACCAAAGACAATGAAACCATAGAGCAAGCAAAATGCAATCATAGTTAATTCCTAAGAGAACAACAACAACAAGAAAACTAAAAGAAAATGAACTGGAAAGCTAACCAAACATCATTCACTAACTGAACGGTAACCCATCATAGAAATACGCAGCCTATGACAGTCAGTGTGCATTTAATGCACTATGATGACATGTCCACTAACTACACAGAAGAGCCACACCTCTAGAAAATAAAGTCTACAGGCAGCAGATGACCCTTAAAGAAAAGAAGGGGCAAGCCGTGAATAACAGACACCAACAAATTCTCCTCCCCAGGCTTGATACACAAAAGCCACATCTATAAAAGGATGGCATGCCTAAAAGACAACAACACATGTAGAAAAAAAATCCATCAACCAAAAAGATGAGGAAGTGCGTGATGATAACAACAAGAATAATAATTTTTTACAAAACATTTACTAATGATGATAACAACAATAATAGTAATATTAATTCTTAATTTTACACTCCAAATCAAATTTATTTTTGGTTTTCAAAATTTATAATATTTTCTACAAATTTATTAATTGTTATATGAATAATATTAATTATAATCAAAATTATAATATTTATAATAAAAATAATGGTATTTTTAATATTAAAAATATTAATTATAATAAAAATCATAATAAATATATCACAATAATAATATTCTTAATATTAATAGTTTTAATTATTATAAAGATAATAATATTTAGAATACAAATAATAATATTTATCATATTAATAATAATATTAAACTTGTCTTTAAGAGGATCTAGACCCAAGTTAACAATAATAATAATAATAATAATAATAATAATAATAATTTATTTTATCATTCAAATCAAATTTATGTTTTTTTATTGTAATTAAATTTATTTCAAATTTAATAATATCAATGAAATTAATAATATCTATAATATCTATAATATTATTAAATTTGTATAGCCCAACTTTTTTCTTTATAGTTTTTAATCCATTCAAATAAAATTTATTGCTTTCCCTTGTTAGTAATAATTGTTTTTCAAATTTAATAATAATAATAATAATAATAATAATAATAATAATAATAATAATAATAATATTTACTCTTTACCGTGTGAAAAAAATAAAAGAAAAGAAAACAAAATTACAGTATTGGGTCCCTTGCAGGCGGGACCAACGCTATTTGATGGGTCTTGCTAGGGGGTAACCCAACCCCGTTTAATGCGTCTTCTTTGGCGCAAGACCCAACGCTATTGCTTTTCCATATTCATAATATTTTCTACAAATTTATTAATTATTAAATGAATAATATTAATTATAATCAAGATTATAATATTTATAATAAAAATAATGGCATTTTTAATATTAATTATAATAAAGATAATACTATTTAGAATACAAATAATAATATTAAACCCGCCCTACCAAAGTTTTTATAATAATATTTTTTAAAAAAAAATTATTAACTATTAACAATAATAATAACAATAGTATTAATAATAATAATAATTATTATTATTTTTTCATTCTTCTTCTCTACAGGGTCTGCAGATCCAGTCGTATGGGTCTCCAACCCCTAGGGGGTTTGTAGAACCCAGTGCATGTTATTTATAATAAAAAAATGGTATTTTTAATATTAATAATATTAATTATAATAAAAATTATAATATTTAGAACACAAATTATAATATTTTTTATATGAATAGTTTGAATTATAATAAAAATAACAATATTTAGAACACGACTTATAATATTTTTTATATGAATACCCTAAATTATAAGAAAAATAATATCATTTATAACACAAATAATTATATTAAGAAACTCAAGCCCAAGAACCTTGGGTCTTGACAGAGGACCCAAGATAATTGGGTCTTGACACAGGACCCAAGAGACTTGGCTCCTGACCTAGGACCCAAGCGAAATGGGTGTTGATGCAGGATCCAAGAGCACTGGGTCTTGACAGAGGACTTAAGAGGATTGGATTTTGACGCAGGACCCAAGAGGATTGGGTCCAGATGCAGGACCCATGAGCAGTGGGTCATGATGCCGGAACCATCAGAATTGGGTTCTAACGCAAGACCTAAGGCTAAGGCATCCTAAGCGGGTGTTCAGACTCGCTATCTTGGGTCTGCAGCCATACGCGCGGGTCAGCCCCAGCGTTAGGTGTTTGCAGCTGAGGGCTGCAGCCTCACCAAAACTAGAGTTGACCTAGGGGAGTGGGTTTGCAGCCTCATCATGCCACACAAAACAATGCAATCCACAGTGAAAGCACTCATAGTCCACAGTAATTCCCGTTACAGTAAAATATTGATCCCTTTTAGTTATAGTTAATATTGTGTTTTTAAGGTTTTGGGTTGAGATTGTGATTTGTTGTTTTAGGCGAAACTGATCTGGAATTCATGACCAATCGGTTAACCGGTTGGCTATTAGATTTATATCCACTAGTTGAGTTGAGCTAGTTGATTATGCAGTAGGGTATAATAAGTTCTTTTAGGTTTGGTCAGTTTAGGTTATGTTTGGAATAATCATGTAGATCCGTTTCGCTTTTATAATTATATTTTGATTCCTAAACGTACAAGGCTATGGGTTAGACCCTGATCATTTGTTGAATATGAATTCTGAATATAAGATATGTGTATATCTGATTTAATAGCTTCTCATTTGATTGATGTCATGAGTTAAGTTTTGAGATATAATTCTATTTGTTTGATTATAATATGACCCTTTGGTATGCCAGTTGGAATACCCATGCTAACAAGGTAGTTTTAGTTTTTGTGCACATCATATTTGAACCCTAGTTTGGTTAGGGAAGTCACCAACCTATACGAACTAATCATTTCATAGTCTGGAATCACAAGCTCATTACATTTTGATTTTCTCACGATCCTCATCTTATGATATTCCTTGTTATGACATGTTTGTGAAACTTTTTTGTAAAAGCCTAAAGTCAAATTTGTATATGTTTCTCTGATTTATTACCTCGTATGTGTATATTGAATGTTGTCTACTCATTGAATTGTAGCACTCATCATCTTGTTATTTATTAGTTTCAAGCGTATAGCTTTGCCAGGTCACTTTTATTGGACTTTAGAACCTACTTTTTTATTATAATTAATGTTATCCATTATATCCAGTTAAAGCTCCACAATTACAATATTTGTATTAACTCTTGTTTGTTGGATTTTATAACCTACTCTTTTATTGTAATTAATGTTATTCCATTTTATCTAGTTAAAGCTTCATAATTATGATATATATATTATTCTGATGTTGATTTATATTATGAATTTTAATTATGATATCAAAAGTTGTGTATAACTCTAATTTTTTTAAATGATAAAAGTTTATATGTAAGTTTAAGTTTGTATAGGTATAAAAACTTGAAGGAAAAACTTTTACTATGTGTTGGATTCAAGAATCGGTCGTGACATTATATATGCATCAAGCTTTGGAATTCTGCTAGTGGAATTGGTAACTCGTAAGGAAGTGGCCAGTTTGGTAGGACAGGTTTCGAAAATGACAGAACCAAGGATTGAAACGGCACATGTTACAAAAAAATAGTCGTTCATATGATCCAAAAGACTGGATTTCCAAGGATCAAAAGGTGAAGTTGCTTCAGGAATACAAGGACTAAGATTTTCGTTTTCCTTTTTATTTTTCTTTGCTTACATTGGCACGTTTACATAAATGTCAGAGAAAGTGTCAAAATCACAATCAAGATTCAAGAAAAAACATTGATGAATTGGCTCTGATCTTTCATTTCACAGTAACATCATGCATAAAAATTTAATGGCATACATACTGAGTACAAAAACAACGGTAATGTGACATTGAAGGGAAAAAAGAAAAGATACTTCTGCCATTCTCTTCTACATATTAGAGCCTTGAAAATGTAATTTACAAGTAATTCATTTTCATTGTCAAGGTAGCAACATACTGTTCCAGGTTCCTTATTTTTTTTCTTGGATAGCGATAGAGAGAAGTGAGAATATGAAAGAAAAAAAACAGAGAGAGAGAGAGAGAGAGAATCTCTAGTAATGTAAACAGCAAGAACTTCCATTCCATGAAGAGAAGGAAAGCAAAACAGTTATATTTCCTGGTCAAGAAATTGAACTAACAAAGTTTCTCTTTAGCTGTGTACATAGTTAGCTTTTTGGCACTACAAACAATGGTCATATATACTAACTAGTAGCCTGGGAACACTGGTGGAGGTGGTGATGCGTATTGGAATCCGAGGTTTGGTGGAAGAACTATATCTTCATTTGGGGGTGGTGGAGGAAAAGCACGAGGAGGATGAGGAGATACAGTTGGTGGTGGAGGAGAGAAAATTGGAAATGGAGATGATTTGACTGGTCGTGGTGGTGGTGGTGACTTAACATGTGGTGGTGGAGAGTGTACTGGTGGTGGAGGGGATTGTACGGGTGGAGGGGGGGACTGGACTGGTGGAGGGGGTGAGTGTACTGGTGGTGGTGGAGGGGACTGGACTGGTGGAGGAGGGAACTGGACTGGTGGAGGAGGTGAGTGTATTGGTGGTGGTGGAGAGTGAACAGGTGGAGGGGGTGAGTGTACTGGTGGAGGGGGTGAGTGAACAGGTGGCGGGGGTGAGTGAACTGGAGGAGGGGGTGAGCGTACTGGTGGTGGTGGAGAGTGGACAGGTGGTGGGGGTGACTGGACAGGTGGTGGTGGAGAGTGAACAGGTGGAGGGGGTGAGTGTACTGGTGGTGGTGGAGAGTGGACAGGTGGAGGGGGTGACTGGACGGGTGGTGGTGGTGAGTATACTGGTGGTGGTGGAGAGTGAACTGGTGGTGGAGGTGACTGGACAGGTGGTGGTGGTGAATGTACTGGTGGTGGTGGAGAGTGAATTGGTGGTGGAGGTGACTGGACAGGTGGTGGTGGAGAGTGCACTGGTGGTGGTGGTGGTGACTGGACGGGTGGTGGTGGAGAGTGAACTGGTGGTGGTGGTGGTGGTGGTGACTGGACGGGTGGTGGTGGAGAGTGAACTGGTGGTGGTGGTGAGTGTACGGGTGGAGGTGGTGAAGAGTGAACTGATAGTGGTGATGAGTGTACGGGTAGAGGGGGTGGTGACTGGATAGGTGGTGGTGGAGAGTGAACTGGTGGTGGGGGAGAGTGGACCGGTGAAGGGGTTGAGTGCACAAGTGGTGGGGATGGTGATGGAGAGTAAGGGTTTATAACTGGTATTTTTGGTTGTGGTGATGTTTTTGGTGCCTTGGGTTTTAGTGAGAAGGTTGGTGATGGTGATGATGGTGTCTCGCCATGTCCACCAGCTCCTGGATTATATTCATCATCAGGGGATGGTGCAGATTTTGGTGATGGTGATACATGTATCTTTGATGTTGATGGACTAATAGAGAGTGATGGTGGTGTATCGTGGTGGCTAATGGGTGAGCTACCAAATGAATCAGGTGATGGTGCAGAATTTGGTGATAATGGTGTCTCGTCATGACCACCAAATCCTGGATTATATGGATCAGATGATGGGGCAGATGAATTGATTGATGGAGATGACGGTAAGGGTATCTTTGGAGTCGATGGCCTAATAGGTTCAACCGGAGTTTGCGGCAACTCATGTTCTGGTTTTGGTGATTCTGCTATTTGAGGGGTGGGGACCCGTGTTGATGGTGGCGTTGGTGTAGAAGAAGATTTGGGAGGAGATGGAGCTGGTTCATGTTTTGAAGTAGGTGGTGTGGGTTGGGGCTTTGGATGAGGGTTTGAAGAACCTCCTCCTCCAGCACACTTGTCCTTGCTGCAATCCACAGGTCGGCTCACCACTGGATAACATGTCCTGGCTGACTTCTGCTTTGGCCTGTCAGACAGGCAATTGCTGGTATCATCCAACACAATGTCTTTCCTTGATGGAGGCACGCAAGCTTGAGCCTCCCCCTTGAAGTAGTTATACGAGAATGTGAAGTTTGTCAAGCTTGGCAACTTGCAAATGTTCTCAGGCACAAATCCTGTCAGCTTGTTGTCGGCAAGATCCAAGAGTTCAACCTTCTTTAGGCCTGCAAAGCTGGGCGGCAAGATTCCTGTGAACCCATTGTGGCTGGCATCAAAGACAGTCACATTACGAAGCAGCCCAATTTCTGCTGGGAAGCAACCACCAAGGTCATTGCCCATAAAGATGACCTCGTTCAAGTTGGCCATCTTGCCGATGCTGTGTGGAATGCAGCCGGTGAATTTGTTGTTAGCAAATGTGACAACAGAAACTGCGGAGTTGCCTATTGTCTCCGGGATGGTGGATGTGAATCGGTTGTCATTCAAGAACAAAGCATCGAGTTCCTTGTTGAAGAGTTCTGGAGGCAAACTACCTTCGAAATCGTTGAATCTGACGTCAAGATACTTGAGGCTTGGCCAAGATAGAACAACAGAAGGGAAATCACCAACAAAGCGGTTGTTGCTGACATCAAACTCATACATGAGTGTGAGCTTGGAAAAGCTCTCGGGAATGATACCACAAAACCTGTTAGAGTTAATGTGGAATAAGGCAACATCTGTCATAAGCCCTAATTCAGCTGGAAGGTGCCCAGCAATGTCAGCACCGTTAAGATCAACACCTGCCACAACGCTCAGACTGGGGTCGTCTAGAGCTGGTGCACAAAACACACCATTATAGGCACACACATTGGCGCCAACCCAATTGCCAGTAGTGTTAAATGGGTCGGAGTATATTGCCTTTTTCCAGGCCTGAAGACCAATATACGCTCTCCTCAGCCTTTGGTTTGCAAAGGTTATTTTCACATCGACCTCATACTCAAACTCATGAGGAAGCTCACTATTTTCATTTAACGTCAAGAGCTGGCGACGAGCAATATAAGATGCTTCAGCATCAGTTAAGGCAAGAGAGAAGGTTGAGAAAGAAGAGAAGAGCAGGGAGAAAAAGAAAAAGCAGCCGAAGGCTCTGAGAGGGTTCGCCATTAATGACCACCTTGGAAGGCCCAAGGCTGCTTATAGGAGGGAATGAAGATGAGAAGGACGTAATATCAAGGGAAAAGGAAGGTAAGAATTACAGCCATGGAGAGGTTGAGGAAAGACATCTCCAGTTATAGGCGCCCGAAATTTTCCGTAGTTTATTGACACCATAGAATTTGCTGTCCGCTAATATAAGCACAGGTTTTGCTTGGATTGTGGGGAACATGTCTTAATGAAACTTAACCAAGAATAACTAAAAAACTAACAATTGACCACGTCAACCTCTAACTAAATTTTGGTTCCAAGATGACATCATAAAAACTGGAGAAGAACAATTTTTGGAGAATAACAGATAGCCATCGCCATCTACACTCTTTTTATAGTAACAAGGGATCTTTGTGCCCTACCTGTGGTAATTCAGACAGGTTTGTTGGTAGATGATGCGAGGAACTATAATTAAAGAGTAAGCCACCTTTACCACAAGAATCTCTTCTGGTATTAATCTGATTATTTTCCTTCTTGTTTTTATGGTGGGAAAAAAAAAGGAAAAAGAAAAAAAGAAACACAACAAGACTTATGTTTCCTCCACATACTGTCATGGAAAGCAATTTTATGGCTTCTTGCTTTTCATCTGAGCTGCATTGAGGTTGTCAGGATTGTGAAAGAAAGCAAGATTAATAACATAGTAGCACTAGGAAAGGTAGAGTAGAAACCTTATAATTTGCATCAAATGTGTTGCAAGAGCTGTTTTGGAGTTGCGCAGCTCCCTGTCTTCCAGATTTCCAAAAATTTGCAACAGAATTGCCCCTTGCGAATATCAAGTGATCATTACGCACAGATAATATTATTATCCTACAACCCAGCAGGAATTTATTTTAACAACTCGAAACATTTGATGTCGAATTCACTACTGCCTGAAGGCTTCAGGACTTGGCCAATTTGGGCCAGAGGGCAAAATCTTAAGATTTGACATGAGATTAGGCATTATTCTGTGCATAAGCTAATAAATTTCTTGATATATTAACCTATTTCATGCTATATTTTAACCAACAAGATGACAAGTTTAAGAGATTCGATGTCGAATTCACTACTTCCTGCTAGTTTTATGTTTTGTATTCATCATAGACTTAACAACAAATTTATTAATCCTAGAAACTTGACTTAAATTTTAAAAATATAATTTTTTATATTTATTTTTAGTATTAAGAATTATGAATTTATACGCAAAACTATTTTTTAAGTTAAAAGAAATAAAACGCAAAAAACATGTTTCAACCTTTAAAAGGTTAGGCATAACCTGTAAATGCATGGTTCACTCTATTGTGGTGAGTCTATTTTAACTAATAAATAGACTAATAGTTAGAAAAACATAATAATATCATAGTAATAGTTAGACAAATAAAAAATATAATTTATCTTAGATAAGGTATACTAGAAATGTTATAGTTTTTTATATACATAATCAATCTATTTATTCAAATTTTAAATACAGTTAAAATATTTAGTGACTAAAATAATATATGGTGACTTCAAACCTTTATAACAGATAAATAACAAGAATTTTTTTTATTATATACTGCAAAGTTTAATTTAAAAAATTAATCATCGTGACAACGCACAATTACAAGAATAGCTACAAATGATGCAAAACCAAATTCCATTGTTAGATTCCACCTTTTTTTTATACTTTGCTAAATTTCAGTATTTAGCTTTCTCTTTCACTCAGGAGATCCCTTTTGCAAATTATAATCAATTATGGATGTTAGAACTTCGATTTACAGCAACTTTGATTGTTAATATATCATCAAGATCCCTTTATCTACTGTGCCTTCAAGAATTTTCAAAGCCAATAGTTCCTTCGTGTGGGATTTCTTTAATTTTATAAAGCACAAAATTTCTTAAGATTTCTATGATATTCGGTCATCAAAGAGCTGATATTCGGTCTCCTCAAAATAAAGAGCAGATATTCAGTTGAACTTGATTGACAAAGCATTTCTTGAATTTTATGGCCAAATATCACAAGTTTTGGTACGTCGAATCTCTTAAAATTGTCATCTTGTCGGTTAAAATATAGCATGAAATAGGTTATTGACTTGTGCTATGGTACAAGTCATATCAAAAAAATCTTTGGATAAAAAATAAAAAGAAGCTCAAACAAGTGGATTTAAAGAACTTGAATGACAAATAATAATGTGGTTTGGATTTAAAAAAAAATTAAGATGATATTTTTCTTAAACAAATATTGAGGCAGATATATATTAGATTAATTTGGGTTAACATATCAAATTCGTTATTTGAGTTACATGATTGTAATAACTTGATAAAAAAAATCATGTAGAAGTCAAATCAAAACATATTATGAATATTAATTTAAAATATAGCATGAAATAGGTTGTTGACTTGTAAAAAGGTACAAGTGACATCCTTAAAAAAATCTTGGAGACAAAAATGAAAAGAAGTGGATTTAAAGAACTTGGATGACTCAATATATAAATCCATGGTTTGGATTCATAAAAATAAAGATAATATTTTTTTAAAAAAATATTATTTTTAAAATTTTATTTTATTTAATTATATGATAAAAAAATTAAAAATAAAATTAAAAGAACAAGATTGATGGACAACTTAAAAAAAATTACGTAGATGCCAAATCAAAACATATTATAAAGAGCCAATTTAAAATCAATGGCCTTATGTTTTTAAAAAGGTAAGATAAATCATCATTTCTTGTTTAAAAATATTGAGATAAAAATATAAGGAGAATCGACGCATCATCTATCTCTGCTTAAAATCTGGCTATTATAATGGTGATTGACTCAATTATTTTTAATAACAATGTTTTTTTTTTTTGTTAGAAAAATCAATTTTTTCACCAATATTGACCAAAAAATACCTAATAAACACCCTTAAAACAAAAAAAAATTAAATCAATTTAACAATTAAAAAAAGCACAGAAAATGGTCTAAAAACCCAAATCATATTGGGAAAAACATTCTCTGCACCTGATTTATTCTTATAGACAGGAAGAAAGTTCGAAACAATCACATTCAAATTTTTTTTTGTCTAATGAAATCTATTGATACAAAAAACAATAAATTTCATCATTGACAAGTGAAGAAATCGATACATTTTTCTTTTCTCGTCATTTTCTGGCCAGTTTCTTTTCTTTTTTTTTTCTAACTCAAGAATTGAGAAATAAACAAAAATAAACCCTAACATTAAAATGAAAATTGTTGCAAATTTGAAGTGAGTAGTATATTTTATTAGTGTTTTAAATTTCAGTTATTTATCTTTTATTTTGATATTGTCTTTATAATTTCAAGTCTAATTCCATATAATTTGGTTATAAAAAATTGAAAAAAAACTAAATTAATTTCACTGTTCAACAGTGAAACCAACCAATTTCTGCCAAGTGTTAAAGTTAATGCAATGTGGTCAAGTGGCAAAGGGGATACCTTTATTTTTTGTGTTTTTCCTTGACAGACAATTAATGTTTGACCAAGCCAAGTGGCTAGTGACATCTTTGTCTCGGTGTTGGGTTGGATATCACATGGTCCAATTTTTTAAATTTTTTTCTCGCAAAATTTTAGTCTTAGATGTTGCTAGTTTTGTCTCCTCCACGGGGTGGTTATTTGCAAGAAGTATTTTTAAATATAAAAATTTCTCAATTATAAATAAAAATATTTATATATAAATTTAATTAATTAAATCAATATTTATCAAAAAATAACTAAAATTAAAATATTTATTTCTGTAACACGAATTATTATGTAACATGTATGTTTTTTAGAATATTACTTTCATTTAGAAAAACATAATTTTGTTTATGTTAATTATATGACAATAAAACGTATTATAATTTTTTTTGTATAAAATATATTTTTTAAAAAGTGAAATAGCCATGATAAACGTGTAAAGCCAAGATAGCAAGGGTAGATTATTAAAAAAAATAATAAAATTACATTATTCTAGGTTTGAGTTAAATAAAAATATATGTTATCAATAACAAATAGTGAAGTTATATATATTTTTTTTAAATTAAGGAATAAAAAAATCATTAAACTAAACAAATAAAAATAAATAATAGTCAAATTGTTTTGGATTAATTGGTTAAATCTATAATCCGACTAATGAACTGAATTCAGTTTAATAATTTATTTTATTATTTTTTAAAACCAAATATAAAAAAAAAAATATAAAAAAAATAGCCCAACTTGTGGGTCTGGGCATTAAAAAAAATAACCCAGCCAATGTGCTTAGTTTTTTTTTAAAAGTAATTTTTTATTTTAAAAAAAAACATACAATGCTTCGTTTATTTTACGAAGAATCCAACTTTTTCCAAAGAAAAATAATAATTAGGTATTAATTTGGGATAAAAAAATTCAATGATATAAAAAAAAATTAGGACAAAACTGAAAATTTTAAAAAATAGAATTACAAATCATATTGAATTGCGAGAGGATAAGGGTAAAAACTGTTACATTGGTTTCCCACACGGCACTTTCTGTTAATTAAGTAATTGGTTAATGTTTTGACGTAAAAGAAAATGTGCATAGTGTTTTGTCTTTATTTTTCTCCCTGTTGTTTTCCGACGTGGCAACTGTGAAGATCAATGTGTAGAAAGCACCAGCATCTTTCTCCACGTACACAAAATATACCCTCCCTCTCCCTCTCCCTCTCCCTCTCCCTCCATGTAGAAAATAAATTAAAAACACGCAATTTTCTTTATTTTTCTCCCTGTTGCATAAAAATCAAATTCCCTTCAGTTCATCTCGATCCTCATTTTCTTTTTTGATCGCGAGAGAAATTGAGAAATTCTGAGGTTTAGGAGACCAAAGAAAAATGAAGGCTATGGAGACGGTACATGATCTGATTGAAGAAGCTAAACTTCGAACGGTTTGGTGGTGTCTTTGTATCTTTTCCGCCACTTACTTCTTATCTCGTAAGTTCTCGATTCCTTTTGCTTTCTTTATCTATTTCTTGATTCTGTACAGTGCTAGTGAAGCTCGTTTTGAAGGTTCAATTTCTTAGATTTTTTGATTGATTAATCAGTGAATTTGCGTTTTGTATTGTATCAGTAGAGCTAGGGTTAACGTTTTATGGAACTTGCTATCACCACGGCGTCGGTGATTATTAACTGATCAGGAGTTTTTTTTTTCTTTCAAGATGAAAGATTTTAATTATTATTATTTGGTACTTAGTTTTGATCAAGGCAGGGTAGTTACGATTTTTATGTAATTTTTGAAACTTTTTCCCCACCTGATTATGCTTTGGTTGCATATGAAAATTAAGGTCTGTTTAGAAAACCAAAATTTTGATTCTTTTTATTAAAAAATGATGAAATTACATCAGTTGAGGTTAATTATAAATGGAAGTTTTAAGTGGCATTAAGTTGATCCATTGCTAGAGTCCTCGTCAGTGATAGATTTGTTGCTTCAAATAAATATTTTTATTTATGTGCATGTGCATGTTGCAGCTTTGGTGTGCTTTCGTTAGGAACCAAACAACGGTGATGATAATTATCCAATATAAATAATTACTCAATATAATGTTTTTCTTTTCTTTTTATGGTTCTTGTGGTAATCATTGCAATTCATTACAGATACAAGTTCATCAATGTGGATGAATCTACCCATATCAATTCTCATTGTGTCTGCACTAAGAATTTTGTCTAATGAAGTGGAGTTCAGCTGGAAAGCGCGCCAGTCAGTTCGTCGACAGTCTTATTTGTCACATTTGGAGAAGAAACAGTTGTCTAAGAATGACTCACGACTTTCTTCTGTGCCACCGGCACCAAAGTGGAAGAGGAAAATTGATTCTCCAGTTGTTGAGGCTGCAATTGGTGGTTTCATCGATAAGATATTGAAGGATTTTGTGGTAGACCTATGGTATTCAGAAATTACACCAGATAGGGAGGCACCTGAGCTGATACGGTCGGTAATCATGGATGCTCTTGGTGAGGTATCTGGAAGGGCTAAAGAGATAAATCTTATTGACTTGCTAACTAGGTAATTTTTTTTTTCATCCTATAATATCCTTTCTAAAATGAAATAGGTCACACAAGTTTTCAAGAAACTTTTCATAGTGAAATAGTCATTTATAAGCCTTACGTGTGAAAACATCGGAATGAAAGACTGTCTGGTGTTGCAGGGATTTAGTTGATTTAATAGGGGATCACTTAGACCTCTTTAGAAGAAATCAAGCAGCTATAGGAGCCGACGTGATGGCAACACTTTCTACTGAAGAGAGAGATGAAAGGTTGAAACACCATCTAATGGCTTCTAAGGAGCTTCATCCTGCATTGATATCTCTCGAGAGTGAGTACAAGGTGTGAGTGGAGTGTTCCAATTTTTTTTTCCTGCTTTTGTATGCACCTTCTTCATTGTTATTTAATGATCTCCTTTTCTTTTGCTTCCCATTTTCCTCTTCCAAAAAGGTTCTTCAACGACTGATTGGTGGAGTTTTAGCTATATTACTTAGACCTCGTGAAGCTCAATGCCCGCTGGTTCGGACTATCGCTCGAGAGATTGTAACTTGCTTGGTAATGCAACCTCTTATGAATCTTGCAAGCCCTGTGTAAGTATACAGATTACTTGGTCTTGGTTTTAGGCCTTTTTTTTTTCCTTATAGATGCTAATCTTCTAAAGAATTGAAATTATTTTAGGTGCAACATTAGAACTAGAGGAAAATTAGAATTAAAAGTAAATGGTGTTGCTTTGCTCAAGGCCACAGTCTAAGAATGTGTGCACGTGCCTCCTAATATTTGTGATGCAAATAGCACCTGGAAAGTTTATAAAAGAAGGGGAAAATCTATTTCTATAAGCATGTCTATTTGGCATGGTCCTAATTGGAGTAACCTAGACAGTTTTACCAGGTAAATAGAACAGAATTTAGGGGGTCTAACTGTCAGGGGCAGTTCTGTAATTTTCAGGGGTAATTTTGTGATTTGTAAAGTTTACCAGTCAACTTATTCACCATTAAGGAAGTGACTTGCTAACTAGCACTAGCTATGGTGCGCCTCCCTAGGCACCTCCTTATTAGCCTATATATATTGGTTGTAATCCCCACTTTTGGAGAATTATTTGAAGTGAATGAATAGAGATTTTTCAGCCTTCAAGGTTAGAGATAGCCAACTTGATATTGAATAGGAGGATTACTATGACTTTAGCACTTGGTAGTTTACCAAAGACGAAAATGAGGTGTGATGCCTAAGAATTCCTAGGAGTTATTTATAGGAGCCTAGTGTGATGCTAGGTTTGTTTTCTTTTTCTTAAACCTACTTGATCCTTAGCTCCTTCATGTTACTCCTCTAAAACACAACCTGTCCCCAATTTTCCATTTTCCAACCTATCAAATCTGTCACAACTTGTAAGCCACAGTACTAGGGTGCTGTAATTGAAGATCCTGCATCAATTTGGAGGTCATAGGAAAGAAGTAATATGAATTATAATAATGAAAAATTGGATTTTTTTTTTAAACTCTCTCCTAACAAGCTATATTATCAACCATTGTTGCTGGTTGGACTGTCTGATTGAAGAAGTGGTCATCAGCTGCTATCCTCCACCAAATGATTCATCTTTCATGAGTTGATTAGTTTTCAAAGTATATGTTGCTATGACCATCCTGATTGCTGTGTTATCTGCAAACATGTTATGATTGCTTGTGTTTTTCTTTTTTTGTATGTAATATTGTGCGGATTAGATAAATTTTTGGAACTCTTTAATGTTAATGTATACCTTTGTATACTGAATGATATGGTTATGCTTTATGTGACCAGGTATATCAATGAGGTACTTGAATTGATTTTACTTTCCATTAAAGATGATAGTCCAAAAGATACTGTTGGTGATCAACCTGCAGAGAGTGTGCATAATGCTGACTCTACCTTGAGAAAAGATCCCTCTGTAAATAGTAAAAGGACTGGAATTTTTGACAACAAAAGAGACTATCAAGGAACAGATACAACTTTGTCTAAAATTGATGATTGCGGAGAAATGTACTTGGATTATGACTCACAACAAGACCATATGCAGCCACATCCTGCAGAGTGGGCACGAATGCTAGAGGTGGCGACCCAGAGAAGAACGGAAATTCTTACACCTGAAAATCTGGAAAATATGTGGACGAAAGGAAGAAACTATAAAATGAAAGAGAAAAAAAAAGTTAAAGCAGGGGTTCAGCAATCAATGGCAAAGAGTTTAGTTACAAGCATTGCAACTGATTCTAATTTAGGAAAAGATATGCTGATGAATACCAATGTAATCTTTAAAGAAATGGATGAGAAAGCTATAGGGCGCCTAACACCTAGATTGAGTCTAGATACTTTAACAAGTCATGAGAACAAAGATGGGAGACAGTCTACTCAGGATGGTAGCCAGGTATTGTCTTTTGAAGGTGCACATGTTGGTGGTGAATTGGAGAATGCCGGCAATCTCTCTTTGAATGAAAAAAGAGGCGGACTTAAGAGATCCAATAGCACCTCTGCTCTAGAAGCCCTGGCTGATAAAAATAATGCATTTACGGGAGATGGAGGGGGATCCATTATCTCAGAATTTTATAGCCCAGATTTTCATAGGAGTCCAGATCATGCTGTTAAGGTCTCAAACATGGTAGTTAGTAGTGAGGGACGTCACAGTCCCAAGCTGAAGTGTCGGGTGCGTTTTCTTGTCTGAGTTACTGTGAGCCATACAGATTTTTGGAACAATTAAATTATCTCTGGATTCTTTGTGCAATAAGGGATTTACATTAGAGCTTCTTCTTGGGCCTTGCTCTTTACCAGTCATCATACTTGAATCTAATTCATTTATTTTACATCTTGTACATCCATGTCATTACAGGTCATGGGAGCATACTTCGAGAAACTTGGGTCAAAATCTTTTGCAGTTTACTCAATAGCAGTGACAGATGCAGAAAACAGAACTTGGTTTGTGAGAAGAAGGTTTGCTTCTCATCTAAAGATGACTTAAGGCTGCTAGTTTTACTAAAAGTTTTGCTTTTTCTCGATCCACTCCATTTACTATTCTTCATATTTACTGCATTGATGTTATTTCTGTGAAAGTTCTCGAAGTTTCTAGATAACTTGAAGCTATTTTGCTTTTGCATCAATTTCCATCCTCTTCTGCAGATACAGGAATTTTGAGAGATTGCATAAACATCTGAAAGAGATCCCAAATTACACATTGCACTTACCTCCCAAAAGGATATTCTCATCAAGCACTGAAGATGCTTTTGTTCAACAACGCTGTATTCAGCTTGATAAATATATTCAAGTATTGTCTAATCTGTACTCTGAATTTCTTATTTAGAATGCTTATTTCATTTTTCTGCTTCTTTAATCATGTTGCATTTCCCAGGATCTCATGTCTATAGCCAACGTTGCGGAGCAGCATGAAGTTTGGGATTTCTTAAGTGTTTCCTCAAAGGTAAGGATTCTGTGGAAACTGAAATTTGTTTCTGTAGAATTTAGCTGAACTTATTGTACCCCTTTTTTCTTCTTTATACTTCCATTTGTTAAATTAAATGACTCTGAATTTCTTTTTTTCTGTTTCCCCCCCTTGAAGAATTATTCTTTTGCAAAATCTTCCTCAGTCATGAGAACCCTGGCAGGTATGTGGGTGTGTTCTTCTTTGTTGCTTCATCCTAACTTCTTATTGAAACTACAATTTCGCTGCTAAGCACCATCTTGTTTATATGGTTTCTCTCTCTCTCTCATTGTCTCTCTGTCACAAATGCACATCATGTCTGAATTGTTTGAAGACTATGCATATCTTGGTGCACATCAAATTTCTTGTCTTAAATTGAATCTTTTGTTTGTTTTGTTTTTATTGTCCATCAACTTGAGGATATGCTACAGAACATGTGCTTTGACCCCTATTTTGCAAACAAGTAGTTTAGTTTTGAAGAGAGCCATTTATTGAAGACCTCTATAACCCTTTCAATCTGAATAGCAAAATCATCTCAGTTACTGTTTAATGCTGTGGATCCTGAGTGAAAGCTATGAGTATTGTTTCTTGTCTATCCCCTCTGCTAAAAAATTTTCCTCATTTAATTATGTGAATTAACTTGACAGTCAATGTGGATGATGCTGTGGATGATATTGTGCGGCAATTCAAAGATGTTTCAGATGGCTTTATGCGTAAAGTTGTTGGTTCAACTTCCCCACTCGACGAAACCAATTCCTCAATCTACAACAGGAACTTGTCCTGGCATTTGGATGATGTGAATAAACATGTCTCAAGGCAGGATACTTTAGAAACTGCAAACAGCTATTCTGAAACTGAAGAATGTCATAATCAAGGAAGCCATGACCAGAAGGGAGTTGGATCTACTGCAGAATCCAGCTGTTGTCATTCAGTTAATGAATTGAATGCAAAGGGTTTTCCTCCTCTGGTGTTCAAACATGATGAGGAGTCACGGGCCTTAGGTTTAGAGAAAAAACCTGTATTAGAGGAGAAAAGTGAAAGGATTAACCATGGCGTGTTTTCTGTAGCAAACTCTGCAATAGCTTCCAGTCATATGGATGATCCAGTCGGAATGCCACCTGAGGTATTTTAAGTTTGGTTATCTCTAATTTATCTCTCATTTTTTTCATGGCTCATGACCTTTTGCTGCAAAGATAATTTGGGCTTGGGGCATCTCAAATTACCTGATTAAGTTGATAGAGCATAACAATAGTTTCTTCTTGTAGACTTGCTGTTTCACTTTACTATTTTCCTACAAGTTAAAATAAGCATTGCCTTTTCAAGACTGGGTGATTCATTTAGCTGACTTCATTTAGTTTGGTATCAATGGTTAGTTCGGTCAAGTTCCTTCTCAATAAACCACACACAAGAATCTTATAAACATATAGAGTACCACCTTCTATTCCCCAGGTTTGAAATATTTCTTGCATTTTTGGTAGAAGATTTCTGTCTCCCAAATGTTTTATATCATTGGTCAGCTGAGTTCATAATTTTGCTAATGAACTTTTTTTGTTTTGGACACTTTCAATCGAAGAAACTTGTGTTCTAGGCAAAACTGTTCAGGTAGATTAGCTAAAGATACATCAAACCTGTCAAACCTAAACAGATTGAATGATCAGCTTCATGTTAAAAATTGTTGAGGCTATTAATTATTGATTTAAAGCTGAATGAGCATTTTATGAGATCTATGAGTAGTAATGGAGGCCTTCGAGGAGTTTACATTGTAAAAAAAATATTCAAATATATAAAAATTGGTTCCAGGAGTTGAGGATAGCAAGATTAAATAGTATTAAGATAGAAAAGGGCAGATGTAGGATTAAACTTGTTAAATAAATACAGTCGGACAAGGGCACTGAGACATCACAACCTAAAGGAGAATGTTGCTAGAGGTGGAAATGTTTTGGGTTAGGGACATGGGAATCGAGTAAAATAACTGCAATACTGAATCTGTATTTTATGAATGATGATGTCAGACATTGCAGTCATGTCAGTGTTCAGATGAGACATTCCTTTTCTTAAAATGTTTAGTTTGCCTCTTGATTTCTGAAGCTTGTTTTAATTCACAGCCTAGGGAAGTTTGACTTTGGTATTTTTGCAGTGGACTCCTTCTAATGTAAGTGTACCTCTGCTAAATCTAGTCGATAAGGTGTTTCAGCTTAAAAGAAGAGGCTGGCTGAGGTGAGCTAATTTTTCTCATTAGTTCATTTATTTCTAGGAAGTGGTTTGTATGCTATTTATAGCAACCCTTGTCCTTTCTCCTTACCATATATTTGTGCATGATGCACCAAACTGTGGAAGATAAGAATCAGATGAAATATATAATAACCATGTCATAATTAAGGCTTTTGCCATAGAAGATCTTCCATGCATGGACTGGAATTTGGGAAAGAATCTCAAATTGTCTTCCATTTGAAAAATTTGAGACATTCCTAAGCTGAGTTTGTGCGATTGTCTTCATTGAACTCATGTCTCCAATGAAGTTTGGTTATCCTCGATTTATTTGAGCTAGGAAATTTAAGTGGATATTTGGTGAATTCCAGAAGGTTACATTTAATGAAATTTCAATGCTCGATAGTTTTTCTGTGAAAAGTTGTTTTACCTGAATATAATATAGTCTTTCTCCCTTTCATGGTATGAATAATCTTCCAGAACCTGTTTTTCTGGTTATTGTGCTACTATTGGTCAGTCTTTCACATGTGATCATCTTTATTAGCACAGAAGACAGGTCTTTTGGATATCAAAGCAAATACTGCAGTTAATAATGGAAGATGCTATCGATGACTGGCTTTTGAGGCAAATTTACTGGCTTCGGAGGGAGGACACTATTGCTTTTGGGATTCAATGGGTGCAAGATGTGAGAACTGAACCAATTTTTTGTTTCTTCATTAAGCTTACTGCACAGATCTTTTCCCAACTGTGTACTTCATTAAGTTTACTGCACAGATCTTTTCCCAATGTGTACTTCATTAAGTTTACTGCACAGATCTTTTCCCAACTGTGTACGTGATTGTTATTAAAAAAAATTACTTGGCATGATGCCCGTTAATTCCTGCCATCTTCAAGTTTTCAAGTAATGAGAGAGGTGTTTATGATTGGCTATTAAAGTTTTCAAGGTTACTCTAGGCTAGCTTTGTGATTGTCTGGGCAACCAGCTTTACAGCATAAGCCTGATGAGGGCTATCTTAGGAGTGCCAATGTGTTTTTGCTGCCATGCTTGTTGCATCCCTGAGACCTAATTGTAAATTAAATTGTAACAAAGATTCTGGGTGCCTAAACTGTTGCCCAACACATGTGAGCGATACTTGGTAAAAAGAGTCTTCATTGGTATGTTCTCCAAGTTGCCGAGGCAGGATTACACTTCTGTTTGATAGTGAACATGTTAAAGCCATCCAAAAGTAAAGCATAGATGTGGCTATCCGAATTAGGTTGTGTTTCTGTTAAGTTTAATTCCACAGTGATGCTTTGTCACTGATCTGACTACATGTTAGTTAATGCCTTTTCCGGGTTTGTGTGGTTAGCCCTCATCAAGGCATCGTCTGATATTAAGATGAATCGATTGGGACAATTTTTTTTTTAAAAAAAAATAAGTTGTGAACTGGACTATAGTTTGACTTCTGTTGCTTTCTTGTTGATCTTGATCAGACTGACTGACTGTTAAATTATGTTATTTTCTTATGATGAATTACTTTCAGATTCTCTGGCCAAATGGCATGTTCTTTACTAGAGCAAGGGTTGCACAAAGCAAAGTGGACGATGACCAAATAAATCTCGTACCTTTTCAGATTAGCCAACTGAGTGGCAGTAAGGTCTCTAATAAGGGTTCATTCGAGGAACAACTCGAGGCTGCTTGTAGAGCAAGTGATATCAAAAAAATGCTATTTGGTGAGTATAGTTTTCTTAAACCATTGATACTTGTATAATTTGAGGTCCTTTTACTGGTCTTGAGTTTGGCCTCATTGGCACCATGGATTTGTTGATCATCAGCTCTTTGAGAAATTTCCAAATGGTTTTATTTATTTATTTATTTTCTTCAAATAACATTGACTTGTTTTTTTTTTTTTTTCTAATTTGGTAGTCATGTGATACTTGGATTCCACACAAGTTCATTTCTGATAGCATGTTTGGTACAACATGAAGGGGTGATGAAAATAGTGGTTAAGAGAATTAGGAAAGTGCTAGATTATTGTAATTACTTTAACTCATAAAGTTAGGTTTTAACTCACTTGGGTCCCTCTCATTTTTTTTTCATTTCCCTCTTTTTTTGTTCTTTCATTTTCATTCCTTTTTTTTTTCTTTAATTTTATCGTTCAACATTGAGTTTGTATTCATTTTTTTTTTAATTTCATCCTTCAATATTTAGTTGATTTTGAATTGATATTCATAATTTGTTTCAGTTTGTTTTCTACGATGTTATTGTAGTTTCAAACAAAGAACTATCTTTTTGTTATCGTATGACTAAGTAAAAA
Organism: Populus deltoides; assembly: GCA_015852605.2. NCBI lineage: Eukaryota > Viridiplantae > Streptophyta > Magnoliopsida > Malpighiales > Salicaceae > Populus > Populus deltoides. Next base: position 7,335,475 of record CM027573.2, on the reverse strand, counting down.
ATAATTAAGATAAAAACAAAGTTATCAAACCTAGTGAAGTCTATGACCTAGGTCACGGGGTTGGCGGGTTAAGTAGCAAAAAAAGAACTTTTTGTTATCGTATAACTAAGTAAAAAATAGTTAAGATAAAAACAAAGTTATCAAACCCAGTGGAGTCTATGACGTGGGTCACGGGTTTGGTGGGTTAAGCAGTAAAACCCATGTTGATTCAATATGTCGCCTTCTCAATATATATATATTTTTAAAAGATGTTATCTTGATTTTTTTAAACCAAATCATGTTTTTTACATGTCGTTTGGGTTGTCTTTGGACCCGTTAAGTTAACCGAATCACGTCGAGATATTTTTCGCACGTTTTAATGTTTAAACTGAGGGCTAGGAAAAGAGTCGGGAAGGGAGGTTCCGAGGTTGATCCACTAGGCCGGGTTTAATAACAATACCAAATAGTTTACCACGTTGAAAAAGTTTTTGGATTTTTTTATCCAACCCGTAGCTTAGCATGAACATGCAAACTAGTTTTAATATAAACAACTTGGAAAACAGAAATTTGTCCTCTCATTCCTCACTCTATTTCTCAAGAGAGTAAAAGTCGCATGCATGTTTTGCTACATGTTTCTATTTTCAACAAAAGCAAGTCATAGAAAGCTGTGTTTGTCTGATTTTGTTGGCAATAGTTTGTTGGAACTTTCATTGTTTGGATACCAAAGGTATAAGTTGAGGTTGTAGATTTTGTCTTCCAATTTTGGATGAACAGACTCTTCGCTTCAGAAATCTAGAGTTGAGTTCTTGACTACATTTATCAAGAACATAGTTACAAAATTTTCCCTTCTGTCAGATGGAGCTCCTGCAACTCTAGTCAGCTTGATTGGAAATAAACAGTACAAGCGCTGTGCAAGAGACATTTTCTATTTCACTCAGGTATAGTCCCCCCCCCCCCAACCATGAATTTTGATTGCTGTCATGCTATTCTGAACTGACTTACATAATTTTTTTTTGAGTTGCAGTCTACTATCTGTGTGAAGCAGCTTGCATATGGAATACTTGAACTATTAGTTATATCAGTTTTCCCTGAGCTCCGGGATCTTTTGCTGGGTCTCAACGAGAAGATGCGTGCTCCACCCGCATAGCAAATTCTTGGTTTAATCACTACTAAGCCGTGCTCCACCTGCATAGCACATTCTTGGCTTCATCGCTACGAAGCCGGCTGATTATTCGTACCAGCTATGATGAAATTAAAAATATCACAGCCACTTTCAAGGATCACCAGATTACATGATTCCATTCGGTTTGCCCATCATATTCATTTTGTTCACAAGAACAATCAGGTGAGGTATTACGAATGCCAAACAGGACTAGTGATATATTGATTTCTCTTGGACCGTGGCCATTAGCTGTACCCCTCGAATAATCAAATTGCACAGAAGTTGAAAAATTAGAGCTTGTATAGAGGATGGTGATGTTTTTTGTGTATAGTTTCCTGCTAATTCAAGCAGTACCCCTTGACACGGGGATTTTGTGCTGTCGCAGATCTTGCAATTTTTTGTGATAGATTATTTTACCCCAAATTGGTCCTCCCCCGTGTCACGTGATTGCGAGTCCATAAAATTTCTCCTCTTCTCCTTCACACGCATGTGCCCACATTAGCTAAGTGTTGCCCGCTAAGGAAAATCCGGTGAGGAGAATATAAAAGAAAATGAGTGAATAACCAGTTACATTGAAAAGATCCCGGACCAGTGCAACCACTTCATCTGCGGCTTTGTAAAAGCGTGTGTCGACTCATCAAAAGCAGCTAGTCCTCCTAGAGTCGAAGGAATTTGCGAGTGTCGATTGCAAATAAAATGGGTGGCGTTACTGCAGGGTGGAAAAAAAACATGTTCACGTATATAAGAAGTCGAAAACCTACAGGAATTCAAGGGATAGAGCGCCTGTGCTGAATCAAATAAAGAAAGAAAATGAGCGAATAAGAAAGGAAATCACGTGGGCCAATTAATCACGTGGGATAGAGCGCCTGTGGTAGAAGAGGTTTATCCGTGCTGGGCCAATTAATCAAGTGGGAAATCACGGCAAGTGACTCTTTTGGTGAGTCAGTGGGGAAATTGCATGTTTTCATAATCAAGAAGTCACAACCTTATTCCAAAAAGGAAAAGAGAAGGAAAACAACAGTAAATTGTGGATGGAACATGAATGACTTGGAAAAAAAATGGCAGCAAAGATTGAGAACAGAGAAAGATTATTTGTGGCTGAACCAGACTATTGCCATTACCATGTTCAATGGAGTTAAGCCTTGTTCTGTGGAGCACTGAGCATGCATTGAAGCAGTAAGAAAGCGATATAGTGATAGGGCATTACCTCTACAGGGGATGACATTGAGAGTCGTCGTTCCTTAGCAGGCGGTTCTGAAAGAAGATCAAGTTGAGTTAAAAAATTTGCTGATCTTAGACTATTTTGGTGGTTGGCTGAGCTTATTTGAGTTATACACATGATGTTTGTGGTTATAAGAAGGAATAATCAATGAAACAATGTTGTGCAATTTTGGTTTTCGTGTGGGTGATAGGATTTGCTTCTTGTTTTCTTCTGATTCTTGTTTCCTGTCATTTTGGATGGTTCAAGCAAGTTAGGGCAAATATGTCGAAGTTATGGTTGCAAGGCTTAGGTTTTTTTTTCCTTGGTTTGAATGCAATTTCTAGGTTTCTGCTCTTTTCCAGGTCTGGAATGAATTTATGGGTTTTTGTCTTTGAATGTTCTTAAGTCTTTTTTTTTTTCTCATATTTTAATGTTTTAGCTTTACTTGTGGTTTTAAGTTGAGACTCAGATTCATATATACTTGTTCTATACCATTATTTTAACTCTTTGAAGTTTATTTTGTATCAATTGTTACTTAGCAGATTTGAATATCTGGGTGAGGCTCTTTGATATCGGGTTTGATTTGTTGAAAATCAGAATTTATTGTGGTTGTTCGTGCTTAATTATGCATTAGTTTTTCATGTTAATTCTTTTTTTTTGTTTTCAATTTCATATGATCTAGTCTATAATAATACTCCAGTTTTTATGTTCATAAGAGTGTTTTTCAAGTTTTTGTCTCCTTTGATCTTCATTTCTTCGTTTTTTATTCTAGATCTAGTTTTTGGTATGGGCTTTGAGCCAGAAAACTTAGCCCACGTGGCTGAACTTAGTTAATTCTAGGTTTAATGTGATGTTTGGTTGTGCGAGATTTTATAAAAAAAATATATTTTTTTATTTTTTAAAACATGCTTGATAAACACACTTTAATGAATTATTAACAGTTTTTTTTTATGAATTTTTTCTTGTTTTGCCAAACAAGCCCCCAAATGATTTCTATTTTTTTTAATATTTATGGATTATTTTAAAATTATTTATGGATCTCTCATATATTTTTCAACTATTTCATTTAATATTTGGACTGTAAACTTTGATTCGGTATTAAATAAATATACTTGTTTTTCTTTGAAATTTCAAGAAAATACAAAAACAAATAATCCAAAATTTCTTATTAAAAAAATACAAAAAAACATGTTTTATTTTGTGTGCATACGGTCAAATTCTAGAAATCTTCATGCATATTTTATAAAATATTGAAAAATACAAAAAATTAATTAATGAATATTATAACAAGTTTGTGATTATTCATTATGATTTAACCAAAATTTCAAAAACATCACAAAAAATAATTTGTTTAATTAGTATTTGGGATGCGAATTTTACAATGTAATACATATTCCTAATATTAAATTAAATGAATTGAAAAAAATAAAATGTTAGGAATTAATTGTAAACTTAAATATTTGAGATATAAAATTACACCGTAAAGTATATCTACATGTATTAAAGTACAAATAAAAATAAATATGTCTTTAAAATTTAATCCTTAAAATTTGAGTTTTAACGGGTAAAGTAGAGACCTACGGAAGTTTTCAACCCATAAGATAAAAACTTTCTTTTTAAGAAAGATTTTTCTTGAATCTCAGATAAACCAATAAATATAAACACAATTAGAAAAGTCAATCAATAATCTTGTTTACTAGGGTAAAGTATGTAAGAAGTGATGTGTTTTTGTGCACAACTAGTTCTCTTATTTAAACTCTTGGATAATAGTAGGTTTTTAATAATTATAATACTATTTAACAACCTCATAATTTTTCAAATTATAATTTTATAATTAATTCCAATATATTCAAACCCTCCTAATCTAAAAAAAAAAAAACTCATCATCTTTCGAAACCGCACATACCACAACAGTTGTAAAGGTGCATCTTATTTTTACGCGATGGAGCAATGCACGGGAAAACCTAATTTTTCCTGCTAATCCAACACTAACACCCAAGATACAATCTAGATTGTCAAACCATACCTGCTAAACTTGTTCTCCTAAAGATCTCGAACAAGAAAAACTCAAGTTTCTATTGAATATAGACGAACATATGAAAAACAGTAGTATGTTTCTCTTACATTGAATCACGGACAACCCATCATTACATAAGATGGCTGTAACCTATTAGCTTGGAATAGACGCTTAAAGGAGCCCGTCAAACTGGCCGAAGACAGAGTCCCGAAGGTTGGAATATAGACCATACAGAGAGTACTGCCTGAGATTAGACACCTCATACCACGAATTAAGCGCTTGAAGATTCTTGTCAGTGCCTGAGAACGTTAATTGTATGCTCAGAAGACAATCATTAGCACCACCGTTACTCTTACACTTTGAGATTGGTAATGCACAGTCTTCACCACCGAGGCAAACAAAGTCCTTGGAGCATGATTGGCATCCAAATTTCTTCCAATACAAGTTTTGAAGGTTACCCTTCTGGAATTCAAGGACCTGAGACACAATACTTTTCTGATGTCAATGTACTATTGCAGCGCAGAAAATAACAGAGAGGAAAAGCCACAAGTATGTTTAATGAGTTTACCAAAGTAAAACTGGTGATGATCATATTATTGTCAGAAATCATCACTGGAAATGATCTTGCTGCATGCTTCCTCCCAGCAAATGCTACCATATGGCTACCGAGCGGTCCAGGCGTGCCCTGAAAAGTTTGTGCGTACTATTCATTTCTTGCAGTTCACATATGAAATAACATTGAAGTTTCTTTCTTGCAGTTTCAATGAAAGAATCGTAGCACTATCATGAATTTCAAGAACTATTACTAATTCGTAGCAGCAGAAACAAAGACCCCTTATTACATACCGGGTCGGAAGGACTGCTGTTGATGGTAAGCAGAGAAATCTCATCAACCTGAGGCCTAAACACAGCGAGCTGTGCTTTTTTACTCAGGGCTAGACGACTATCACAGGGAGAAAGTTGAACCTGATTGGAAAAGAAAGAATCCTTATCTGAAAATGCTAGACCGAATGTGAAACCATCGAACTTTTGTACCATAGCATCTGAACAAGGGTCGAAAACTTCATTGGTATCAGCTGCATTTATAGCAATCATCATCATCATCATCAACATCACCATCACCATCACCATCACTTTAACTATCATCTGTGTCGCTATCTTGTGCCTCAACATGGTCTTTATCATCTGCACGATTAAACAGAAAAGTGCACTCAGAAATTAACAAAGAAAAGATAACAAAATACAATCTGCTAAATTCAACATTGATAACAGCCAAAAATTCAATACGGTAATAACAAGGCAGAAAAGAAGAAGAAGAAGAAGAAGAAGCATAAGAAGAAAGAACAGCATGACATGCGAAATCACTAGACATATAATTAAATCGGATACACGAACCAAGCAATGTTACAATCATGAACGCAAACTAACAGCTAATGAGATCAAACACTACTTTCACCGAATATTGTTTCCGAAATCACCCCTCCCCCCTAAAAAATCTTATACATTGAATTCTGTAACTAAATTCAATCATTAAAAACTATCACGATGTGATTTCGTAATATGCAAAAGATTATAAATAAAGAGATTCAAGATAAAAACGGAGACCTACCATGGTCCGAATGAATGATCCTCGAAACAAAGACAATGGTGTTCTTGGTTCAATAGGATTCCTTTGATCAAATTTTTGTCTTCGTGGTTTGAGGATAAACGGTCACCAATTGAACATGGAAAAGAAGACAGGACACAGATGGGATTATATGTTGCAAAGTTTAACGTGGGAAAATATTTGATGGGTTTCTTTCAATGTTACATAGGAGGCTTCAAAAAACGCGCCAGGCGGTTATGTAGGCGAACCAGGTGGATCTTGCCCATTAACCGTTTTTAGAAGCTAGTTCAAGCTTTTTCCTGTCTCTATTTTTTCTACAAGTGGGTTCCGATAAACGACTGGCCGGTTAGTCAGTCATCCAATTTCCTTTTCAGTTGTTTTTGGTTGGACAGTAGCATAGAATTAAAATCCAGTCCGGTCTGGGGAGCCAACTTGAAACCCAATTGATATAGGACTAAAATCAGGTCGAGTTTATGAAAAATAAAGGTAGTTAAAAACCCGGCTTACCCGGCAAGACCCGGTTAAAAACTCGGTTGTAATTCATTGTTTATTTTTTTTATTTTTTTACCAAAATAACACTCATTTTGATTTATAAAAAAATTAAAATTAACCCAAATTTTAAACTAAATCGACCACCAAACCAGGTTTAAAAACACTTGTCAGTAGGGTTTCAGGTCATTTGAGTCTACTGGTGATCAGACGGATTGCTTTCTTGTAAATACCGTGAAATATTCATGACGATAGTGTATATGTATAAGAGTCCAAAAATCATGGACAAAATATAAAAATTATTGTCATCTAATAGAGTTGTCTATTAGGGATCAAATTTGAGAATCTCAAGCTTCATTCGAGGATTCATAAATTACTTTTTCTTCATTTGATTTTAGAGTAAAATATATTTTTAATAAGTATTATAATTAAAAATATATCATTTTAATTATTTTTTCGATAATTTGATTTGATTACATATAACCTTGTTAGGTCAATTTAGACTAATCAAATATATTACATCAATTTCTTAATAAATTTAATTTCAAATCTAACTATAGATAGAACTTAACTCTTTGATTTCTTAATTAATTTGTTGATCGAGCTAGTTTTTGCTTATGTGGATAAAAAGCATTTTTAAGTTTGTATTTTTTGAAATCTAGGTGAACATTTTAAAATTAAATTATATATAAGTGTGAGAGTATGTTTGGCAGTGTGGTAGCGGTTGCTTTTCAAATAGCTTTTTGTGCCGAAATACATGTCAATGATGTTTTTTCATTTTTTAAAAATCATTTTTGACATCAACACATCAAAACGATCCAAAAAGTACAAACCGCACTCAATTTTAGCAAAAAAAAATTCAAAACTTGATGAAACGCAGTTACAAACGCAATACCAAACAATCTCTAAATTAGTTTAGATATGAAATTACTCGCATCTAAATTGAAATTAAGGTTGTGAATACGTCACAAATAAAAAATTAATTGCATAAAATAAACTTGGAGATCAATTCCTAAAAAATTTATAATTATACAAATTGTCATGTCCATCCATTCATGAATTTCAAAATAAATAAAAAATAAATAGAACTAGAACATTATGGTGTAGGGAGGAAACGTGAACCAACCCGTGTTTCCAAAAAAATTTAATTTTTTTATTTAAAATTATTTTTTTATTTTATATCGTTTTGATACACTGATCTTAAAAATAAATTTTAAAAAAATAAAAAATATTATTTTAATACATTTCAACATGAAAAATATTTTAAAAACTAACCACAATCATAATTTTAAACAAACCATAATCCAAATAAAATATTATCGGTCTCCTAAATCAATGTTGGATGTCAAAAGTAAATTTAATAAAAAAAAAAATGTTCAAACAAATTCTTAATCGTTGGACCCATCACTCTCAAATTTCTCAATTTCTCCAAGTGTAAATGATGTAAAGTAATCTTTTTCTCCACCAACTCCCCACCCACAAGTAACTGAGGTGAACTCTCTCCAATACTTGTAAGAGGGCAGGCCCCTGATGGTCACCTACTCACCCTTGACTGACACGTGTACAGAAACCCTGTCAAGGTTTTTCCGATGGTGAAATTTGTGGGGTAATTCTTGACTCAGTTTTTGCACTCTGATTCTACCGAGTCAACTACAAATCCAAACCGAGTCCCTTTACCTCTCTGACACCAAAACGGAATGGAAACAGTTCTTTTTCTCCGTTCTCGAAAATAAGACCCAACTTGCTCAACTTTTTATATGCAGTGGTTAAAAAAGAAAATTCGGAAGATTTCTTGAGGGAAGCCAATAGCATGCTTTTATTTATTGTTAAGAGCTCCCACCAAAGCCATGGAGGTGGGTGGTTGATGGGGCTTAATTTCTCCTTAGTTTGGTCAATAAATCATTCCACGCCCTTGCAGGTAGGATTAATTTTTAAAAAATAATTATTTAGACATTGTTAACAAGTCTTTTTAGTGTAAAAACAAATTAAAATACATGAAAATTAATCTAATATGTTCTGATAAAACAATCTAAATAACCGATAAACATATAATTTAATTTAAAAAAATCATAACAATATCTTTTTTTAAATATCAAAGCAACAATACATAGTTTTAAAACCCGGCCCGGTCCAAGACCCGGGTTTTGACCAGGTCACCGGGTCTGCCGAGTCAATCCCTATTTTAAAAAAATTCAAAACGGTGTCGTTTTAATAATAAAAAAAAGTCAACGGGTTGCAATTGGATTTTTGACCGGGTTTTGCTGGATCATTGCTTATCCTATTTTTCATCAACCGACCCGGTTTCAGCCCCGGGCCGGCCGGGTTGACCCGCTAGGCCTGCCGGGTTTCAAAACTATATAACAATACATTAGATAATTAATCTGTTAAATTAATTATCTAAATCATAAAATTATCTTATAAAAAACAAATAAAAAAATTATTAAATTCAATTCTTAATAATAATTCTATTTATTATTATTATTATTTAAAACTCCCAAATCCCGAGGAAATGGAAGGAAGGAGAATGGAATACGAAGGCAAAGCCACCAGCCACGACATCCATCTTCCGTCGGTTGGTAAATGCCACTTAAATGCACATTAGGCAGTTGTCAAAGTACACATTGCTGTTTCCACTCCACGTATGACAATCTGTTCAATGTTCGATGTTGCTATCACATGTTTATATCATACTTATTAAATCTTGATTTATTCGGTGTCGTTTGAGTTTATTTTTAAATTATTTATTCGGTCAAACCTTTATATAACTTGATATTATTTTTTAAAAAAAATTTTAATTCAAAACCATATTGTTCTAAGGTCAATCTATATTAACTTCCAGTGATCTAAAATTAACCTAATAATCCAAACCTATCAAATATATAAATTACAAAGGGTTATAAGATCGGATAATTTCATAAAAAGAATTATAAAGTTTAATTTGTAATCAATTTAATATTAAAAATAAAATTTAAAAAAATTAGTAAGATAAAAAACTCGAGTTAACCGGCCTAGCTTTCGATTCGATTGGTCGTAAAACGTGATAACCTCATAGAAAATAAATAAATAAAAATTATAAATTTTAATTTCTAATCAATCCAATTTTAAAAAATTAAATTAAAAAAAATTAATTAAAAAATATCAAAAATTTTCCTATTTAACCGGATTAATCAAATTTTAATCTTGACATAGATTTTTTTTTTCTACAGTGACATGAGTGCATTGTACCCACTTACTTTCAAGATCACCATGTGGAGCCTGCGTTGGCGTGGAAAGGGCTATATCCACACACACACACACACACACACACACACCCACACACACACAATCACAGGTGGTATCACAATGAAAATATATGGAAACGGAGCATGCACCTTTATCACTTTCATTTATATAATATATAATTTTCAATACCTCCATTCATAGGATTTGGATCTTCTGTGTTGGTATATGAGTTTTTTTCATGATTGATTTTTATTAGATAGCGTTTGAGATTGCGGTTTTTATAAAAAAAAATTGTTTTTATTAAAAATTAAATTGTTTTTTATGTTTTGGATCGTTTTGATGCGATAATTTTAAAAAAATAAAAAACATCATTTTAGTGTGTTTCGGCACGAAAAACACTTTGAAAAACAACTTCAACTACACTCCCAAACAAACATAGAGAATATAAACCGCGGAAAAAACAAAATAATCTAAATGCATCAAACTATATTAATTAAGGTGAAGAATATAAGTTGTTTTTGTATACATAGATACATCAAATAAGTTGAATGTTCTTACGCATCTCTGCTCCACTTTTATAAGAACATAGATTTTGTTTTTGTATATATAGATTCCGTAAATAATATAAATTTTTGTTTTAAGGTGTGATGCTTTTTTAACCCATACTCCCGAGTATAAGCATTAATTTCCATTTTTTTCTAGAGGAAGAAAGAGCAGATGGTCAACAAATCGAACGGTGGAGATTAAACAAGTACAACAAAGTACAAAGCAGAGGATCCTTCTCTCTACGCTTTAATGATTGTCCGTCCCGTATTGTCCAAAAAAGGAAAAAGACAACTAAAAAAATTAACCTATTATTAGCACTTCTTACCTGGGTCAGGCTTTCGAGTCAGAACATGTCCAATTCAATGAGTCACGGAAACAACACACAACTCGTTCACCTTTAGATCAAGGTTTTTTTTTTTTTTTTTTAAAGGTTTAAAACTCTTTGACTAGGAAACACCTAGTGTTGTGTAAGAAAAGGAGCAGATCTGAAATCAAAGAAACACATCTTTCAATCAGATCTTTATCATTATGTAAATTGTCTCCCTCACTCACTCCCTCACTCCATCCCTGTCTTACCATACCCAAAATCTCAAATAAAAATGCCTAGACCTTTTTTTCAGAAGCTAATTCTCCCTGGCACCATCAGAGAAAAGAGACTGGTATATAAAAACCTTTCCTTCTCTTATTTTACATGCTTGTATTATTGCTTCTCAGGTGAGGTTTTGATAAAGGTTTAAACTTTATGAATTAAATTGTGAAATGATTGCGGTGGATGAGATTGAATGGAGTGATAGTTAAGTAAAAAGGTTTTGTTTAGATTTTGCTTATGTCTTGCTTCGTTGATGTGTTTTCTCGGTTTACATAAAGTTTGAAACTCGGTGATATAATTTGTGAAATGATAAAAACGCAGAACTTCTTTCGATGATAAGATATTCAGAGTGATACCAGAGAGAAAAGGGTTTGTCAAAGTTGTTTAGATTTTGTTTCTTTCATGTTTCTTTGTTGTGTTCTTTTTCTTCGTTTTGTCAAAGCTGTCTAGATTTTGTTTCTTTCGTTCTTCTTTGCTGTGTTCTTTTTCTTGGTTTTGACAAGAACCCTATTTTTTCTTTGATTAGGAGTGGACTATGTGAAGGAAGGCCAACTGGAATTGGGTTTTTATTCTCTTGCTTTCGTAGCTTTTTGTTTAGCTCAGTTTTTTGTACAGCGGGATTTTTCTCTGGAAAATATCTTTTGAAAAAAATATATTTTGAGATACTAAGAATTGATAATTCAATCGAGAGTCCATGAATGGAATTATGTCAGAGGAAAGAAATGTTTGCTTAGATATTGTTGGAAGAAATCCTTTGTTCAGCTTGTAGAGTTTTGTTTAGGTTTGTTTCTGATTCAATCAAACAAGGTGGTTACTTGTTTGTTGAAAATTATTTACAACAAAAGTTTAGGATACTATGATACAGCTAATTTAAATTGGTTATAGTTTTGCAGAAAGAAAAAAGAAAACAAAGCGTTAGCTTACAACTACAGTATGTATGACAATTCACTGCAAGGGAATGGAAGTAGAATAGCATTTCCTTCTTGCATTACATAACATTCCACCACAACACGGAAGTTTTAGTTTATCTTCATAAGGTTTCTTGGAAATTAAAGAAGCATGATAATAGATGACGTCTCGATTTGTTTTGGTGTACTGGATTGTCACTTTATTCTAAGATTGCTTAGTAAAATTGGACAAAATGAAGCATGGAATTGTTTTTAATGAATCTACTTTGCTTTCAATCATTCTAGAGATTTGAAAAGCTTTCTTTAGCTCACTGATTATGTCCTCTAGAAAAAGCATAAACTTCTAGATTTCATTTCCTATTTATTTTGATGATATCTAGAAAAGGAGCTTGCAGGTTCTGTTGTATACTGTGCATTAAATTTGTCTGATGGTTTATCTTTGCAAACCTGATGTGTAGGATCATTAGAAGATGTCATGTATGGAAACAAGTGGTGGCATTGAGAAAAACAATCATTTTCAATTAAAACAAAAACAATTAGTTTCACCAGGATCAACTGTAGCCTGCAGTTGCTACTGTGCTTTGTGGTTTGAGTGGTTCATGAAATTAGCAATCATAAAACACCATCATGCTTGGGTCTTTGGAGATGAATGTGCTTTTGGACCTCTTGGTATTCTTCTTTATTGTTTGCTCACAAAACAAAGCTTATGTTCGTTTGTTCTAAAATTTTGAGCCTACTTGGAGATAATTTCTTACATTTCATTGTAGAGTTGCTGTCAACTATAAGGAAATGGGATGTTCCAACCTTATGCAAATCTTTTATTGAGTTGAGCTTATCCACATTATCGTCATCTGCAACACTACATTATGAGAACAAAATATTTGATTCTCCTTTGGGGAAAATGGAGCCTAACTTGGTTTGGTTTTCTGCAGAGGATCCCAGATAATTTTGTCAAGAAATTTGGACATGACTTATTGGGTTTTGCGAGACTCATTGTTCCCGGTGGTCATGTGTCTCGCATAGGATTAATGAAAGCTGATGAAAAATTATGGTTTCATGATGGTTGGCAGCAATTTGTCGAACGCTTCGCCATACACGTTGGATACTTTTTGATCTTTCAATATGAAGGGAGTGCAATTTTTAATGTTCATATATTCAATTTGCCCACTTCTGAGATAAATTATCACTCCAACTCTCTTAGTGGGAAAATATATCTTGCATTTGAAGAATTGGAAGATGATGACAGTGCTGCAAGCTCAGGCATCCCCACCACACAACTGATAGTCAACAAAAGTTACAATCCTCCTGCCTTGCAGAATTTGCTCAGTGGATCTAAACTTAATAATTGCTTAAATTGGGGTGGTGAAGAGAATATGCACTTAACAAAGAGTGCTAATGTTTCACAAGTGGCCAACGAATCAGCACGAAATGTATTTGCTCAATACAACGAGCATAAGAATTCTCAAGAAGAAGTGAAACTCTACAGCCCAGATGGAGAAACACCAAAACTGAAAAAACGTGGAAGGAAAAGGCTGAAAGTTGATCCCAGTGAGTTCTTTTAACTCAGATCCTCTTTTCATCTTGCTATGCCATTAGTATTGAAAGTTCTCATTTTTTGAGCTACTCAATGAAACTGCAGATGAGCAGCAGCTGTCATCTCCAAACGAAGATGACGGTGAAATGAGCTTTAGATTTTATGAAAGTGCTTCTGCAAGAAAGAGAACTGTCACTGCTGAGGAACGAGAAAGAGCAATGAATGCAGCTAAAGCATATGCACCTGATAATCCTTATTGTAGGGTTGTCCTACGACCATCATACTTATACAGGGGTTGCATTATGGTGAGTTATTAACTGATCTGCCATGCTGAATTTGCAATCCACAGCATACTTTGCTTTGCATAATGATGCAGTTCCTTTTCTTTTTGTAGTATTTGCCATCTGGCTTTGCAGAGAAGAATCTAAATGGACTTTCAGGGTTTATGAAACTTCAGTTACCTGATGGAAAACAGTGGCCAGTTCGTTGCCTTTACAGAGGAGGCAGAGCTAAATTTAGCCAGGGATGGTATGAATTCACGTTGGAAAATAATTTAGGGGAAGGTGATGTGTGTGTCTTCGAGCTGCTGAAATCCAGGGATGTCGTGCTGAAAGTTACAGTATTCCGAGTTCTCGAAGATGGTGGACTTATGAACCATCCTTAACTATAAGATACCATCTGCATGAAATTAGATAGACATTTGATGTTTAGTCATTTCTGGATTGGTAAACTCTATCAAGTAACGCCCTTTTCAATTCGGATGATCTGTGGCTGTGGTTTGTGGTACTTAAATGTTTGATGTCAGAGCAAATTTGTAGAACTTTCAGTTGTTTAGGTGCTTGAACAGAAAGTTGTGGCTTGAGTAGGCCTGTAAATACACTGTCCAATCCAGTTGACCTCAATGGAGCAGAACAACAGATCTTAGGCCTAATCTATTGTCGTTTCGGTTTGAAGTATCATTTACTGCCCTGCGTCCATGGACTGCTTTGCTTGTTTGTTGGGATTTTGCCTTTTTATTTCATGGAAGATGAAAGAGAGTTTGGTATCGTCTACAGTGAATATAATATCATGTAAAAGCCATCTTCCCTTAGTATAGAACTTGGTAAAAGTTTTCCAAATAAATGTTAATTAGGTATAAAGTTCGTGTAGTGAACCATCTTTGTAGGCTCTTGGGAACTATGTGCTCGACATCAAGACGCTTGTTGTTCCGTGCGAAGTGCCACCTAAGTATCTGTGCACGAGAGCTAAATATGCATGCATGTCTGTTACAGAGGGAGGTGGCCAACTTCTTTGTATAAGGGTATGTTTAAGTTAAACCAGTGATTAACAGAATCTTTTGGACCGTGATTTGACAGGGGACATTGACAAGTTCATTTTTGAACCTTCCAGCCCTCTATTGTAATCAAAGAATTTGGAATAGACAGTATGATATTGTAATCAAAGTCGTGGAAAAGCTTCGTAGAAAAATGTAAACTTTTCTTAAATGAGAAGTTCTAAGTTATATCTATTAAATAAAGTTTTTAAAGAAACCAACGAAAAATATTATGATGTTTAAGTTAATATTTAAGTTTTTTTTTTAATCTCAAGTAACAAGCAAGTGTAAATTTAAAAAAATAAAAATGATGTTTTATACAGAAAAGAGATTTGTGTGTTCTTGTCTCATTAAATGTGTTCTCTGTGTAATGAGAAGGTGGTAAATATAATATTTTTGAATGAATAATCATCTGAATCTTTTTTTATTCTCTCTTTTTCTTTCTCAAAGTCAGAGAATATATAAATTGGAAAATATCTGAAAAATATCTATAAAAATATCTAAGAAAATATACTATTCATGAATGGTACCATGTAAATAGTACTAGTAATCAAATATTATTCATGAATAGTAAAACAAGGTAGCTCGACCAAACCAAGCCAAGGGAAAAGAGAGAAAAGAATGAGAGAGCGGTGGAGATCAGTTTGACCGAGTTCAGGGACTCAAACTCGTCTTAAATGAGCTTTGCATGATAAACACAATTAATGAATAGTAAGTATTATTAGTGAATAGTAAATTATACTATACCGAGCTAAGGGATAAAAGAGCAATGTACGAGAGAGATTTGAGGGGGTGGAGCTTGGTCTAATCAAGTCTAGGGACTCGGGACTTATTCTGAATCAGCTTTGCATGATAAACACTATTTATGAATAGTAAACACCATTTATAAATAGTAAACAAGTCTATACCGAGCTAAGGAATGAGAGATAAATAGAGGGATATGAAGCTAAGTTGGGTCATGGTCTAACCGAGTGTGTTGGACTCGGTCGGGCCACGAACCAATCAAGTCTTGTAGGACTCGGTTGGTCCTTGGCCTAACCGAGCTTCTTTTCTAATTTCTTTTTTTGTTTTTGTTTTTGTTTTATTAACACAAAAAAAGACTTGTAAATATACATGTTTGGAAGACTTTAAACAACTAAAGAGGGGGGGGGAATACTTAAAGTGTAAAAGTTTAGCACCATTTATAAAATAGTAAACCGAGATGAAGCTTAGTTAGACTGAGCCTTGAAAAATACTATTCATAAAGAGTAATAAATAACATTTTCATTAATATTAGAACTGAGTTATGAAGCTTAGTTAAAAAAAACTATTTTATTAAAAGGCTCAAAAGATGGAGATTCAAATATGTTAGTATAATCCATAGTGGATTATATGATCTCAAGTAATTGTTAAGCGTGCAAACTTCTTTTCTTAGCTTTGATTGTTTTTTATTTCACAAATCGGTGAAGGTAACCTCTGGTGATCAAACGTTCTATCTATTTTTTGAGTGCATGACACTCCTCAATGCCATGCTTGTTTTCATGTTAAAATAAGACAAAACATGTTAGGGTCCCTTATGTTTAAACCGTTTTCTTTTAGGTGGATGTTATAGAAAGTCTTTTCCTTGAATAATAACTAACGCCTCTGTCTATGTGGTGGTCAAATGTGTGGTTATGAGCTCAAGGAACGTTAGATGCTCTTGTTGAAGACTAATGGCGTGGTGAAGATGCGTAGAAATATAAGTGACCTTGTTTGGTCACGCTAGCTTCTTCCACCATGATGTGGTTTTCTATTGCTTGTTTCACTTTGAGGAGATCTTTATCAATGATGGTGTATAACTTTACCCAAAAAGAATAGTTGTATACTCCACTAATCAGAGGTTCTGTAGCTATAGGTTAAAAAAGTCTTTCCATATTGAGCATTTTTTTTATTGAAATGTTGTAGATAGGCCCTAGTACTTTTATCTTCTCATTGTGTGACTCCGAAGAGTTTTGTGGCACTTTTTTTTTTTGTAGGAATGCTTATGCTGAAGTGAGAAATTAGTTTGGACCTAAGATAATGAAAATGGAGAATAAAGTCATGCTCTAGACTGTGATACCATGTACGTGCAAATCGATGAAGTGTTGTTGGAAGAAATTTACACAAAACATCAATGTCTATGTGACAAGTTTTAAGAGGCTCTCACATTTTATATGCGTTCCCGATAGTCTATGAGTCTCTTGTAGTTATCTAGACCGACTTTTATAGAGACACAATCTTTAAAGAGTTGAGTGTGTAACACACTATGATGAAGTGTAGACTTTTGGTGAGCACTGTGTTGTGTCTCATGAACTTATGAATTTATTAAGGTTATCTCATTACTAGGTCTTTTTCTGGTGGAGTGACGTGATGAAGATTGAATTGTTTCGAGTGTCTCGTGTGAGGAAAAGGTATGTAACTCCCTTTAAATATAAGAATATGAGTGTTACTCACTTACGTGTCATTCTGCCTTATTTCTTTATAGAAGTGGAGTTGTGTATATATACTTGGTGTACGTATAAGGGCTTGTTATTGTGTAGGAGGAAGAATATGAAGATGCATTTCCATCACTACAATAACATCATTGAGTAACTGAACTTAGTTACAAATCTATTGGAGTCTTAGAAGAGCTAGAGTCCCTGTAGGGAGAACAATCACTCTCCTCTATTATGGAGTCTTATCACCCATGAAAAGTTTTTGAAAAAAAGGTAAAAAGGAATTAACAGACTTTTTGTTTAGTTTTCCACAAACGACTCCACTGATAAAATCATGAAAAAGATTCACAGAAAAATGTAGACTTTTTCAGGCTAAGGAATTATAGGCTTGAGTTGTAACTATAAAACAAGTCCCTTAAGGAATGAGAGACAATATAATACTTAAGTTAGTATTTGAGTTATTTTTCAAAGTAACAAGCAGGTACAAATTTAAAAAGATGAAAATGGTGTTTTTATACAGAGACGAGATATGTGTGTTCTTTGTCTAGTTTAGTGTGTTCTTTGTATAGTGAAGAGATAGTAAATGTAGTGTTCTTGGATGAATAATCATTTAGATCTCTTTCTTTATCTCTTTCTCAAAATCAGAGAATATATATCTGGAAAATATCTATAAAAATCAAGAAAAGTACTATTCATGATTAATAGTAATGAATAGTACCATTAAATAGTACTTTTCATCATGTACTATTCATGAATAGTAAAACTAGGTGAGATAAAGTAGCTTGACTAGACCAAACCAATAAAAAAAAGAAAAAAAAAAGGAAGAGAAAGAGAGGAGGGGGTGGAGCTTGGTTCGACTGAGTTTGGGGACTCGAGACTCATTCTAAACAAGCTTGCATAGTAAACATTATTCATGAATAGTAAATAGTATTCATGAATAGTAAGTGAGGCAATATCAAGCTTAGCAATGAGAGAGAAATGGAGAGAGATGAAGTTCAGTTGAGCTACGACCACAACAAGTCTTGTAGGTCTCAATTGCACCTCGGCCTAACCGAGTTGCTTTTTTTTTGAATTTCTTTTTTTTGTTGTATTAGATATATTCTTATGTTTCCAATATTATAAAAGTGCAAAAATTACCTTATCTGGTTCATTAATGAATCTTTATCTAGTTTCTAAAAGGGTAAATAAGAAAAATTGTTGATTAAATGCCAAATTAAGCTTCATTAATAATGATGATTTTACAAAAAAAAAAATTCTTTCTAAATTCACTATTGGAAAACTTCTCCTTTAAATTTGTGGGTTTCATTCATAGAACTTTTTGTTACCCACTTTTGATCCCACAAAAAAATAGAAAAAAAATCCAAAAATACAAGAAGAAAGCCTTGGAAGATTGCTCAAGTTGGTGATAAAGGACCAAGATGACAAGTAAAAAAATTGGAATACCAAAATGTATAAGATTATCAAAATTGGTAACCCAATTCTAACTGACAAAAAGGTTTCATTGGTGAATTTTTTTGGGTAAAGAAATACAATTTTGAATAATTAAGGACTTAATGAGAATTCTGGAAGGCTTAATTATTTTTATTGAGGTCTTGATTGCAAGAAAAATCACTTTTTTGAAGTCAATTTGGGTGTTAATTGGAAGAAACTAAAGTTTGGAGATTAAAATTAGACTTTTGAAGGTTTAATTGGTCAAATAAGAGGCTTAATTGCAGTTTTCTAAGATCAAAGACCAACTTGTAAGTGACATACAATTTCAGGGGTAGAAATTGGTGAGATCAGGGGGCAAAATCAAAAGGAAATGAAATTTTGATGGTCAATTAATGATGAAATTAAACAAATTAAAAATTAAGGACTCGTTTGTAAAAGGTGTTAAACTTTGAGGCTGATATTTTAATTTGAAAATGGTGTAATTGCATACAATTAAAAGTTGAGAGACAATTACAATGCAATTAAAAGGAATTGGAAGAGGAGGGACCAAATTGAAATTGGCCAAATCTAAAAATAAAAAACCCTAATTTCTGGGGTTTAACTTAGACGACGTTTCATTCACCCACCTTCCTTGACAATTTTGGATGATCAAGTGAGCATGTTTAAACAAATAAATGTGGGGCCTCTAACTATTTCAAGGGCTGTAACCACCATCATTCAACTGAGAAACACTCCCTTTACAATCTTATGCCCATGAAATTGGACATTTACAACTCAATTCTTCCATAGAAGTCTCCATTATCCTGTCCCCAATCAACATGTTCCATAAAATTTATTTGGGCATACGAGCCCATAATGAATTCAAAACACCATATTTATTCATGGGAATAAATCTTTATTCTAAACTATAGACAGACCATTGGTTAAGAACCTATCAATATCTTTAAGTCATATTTAGACTACGCAATGCAGCTTATCTTAGATACGGTACGCTAGTGGTGTTAATAGCTTTCATAGCTACAATCAGTCCTTTACCTTAGAATTTAATATAAGACTAGTCCACCCAAGTCTTCTAGGGATCCTAAATCAAACAACTAGGTAGTGACTCTTTGATCCTAACGCCACAACCCCACGCGCACACGTGCAACAGAACTTAATATTTTTTGGTGTGTAAAAACATATATACACACAGTAAATAAAAAATTATTTTGAAAAGGATTTTTGATAAAATCAACATTATTATAAAAAACTCTAAAACCAATCAGTTCTTGGATGAATAATCCTCTAGATTTCTCTCTCCCTCTCTCAAAATCAAAAAATATATATCTGAAAAATATCTATAAAAAATCTAGGAAAAGATATTATTCATGAATTGTAATGAATAATACAATGTAAATAGTACTATTCATGAATAGTAAAATGATATGAGACAAATTAGGTTGGCCAAACTAAGCCAAGGTAAGAAAGAGAGAGAGAGAGAGAGATAAATAGAGAGAGAAAAAGGGGTGGAGCTTGGTTTGACTTAATATGGGGATTCGGGACTCATTGTAAACGAGCTTTGCATAGTAAACATTATTCATGAATAACAAACAAGACTATATCGGGTTAATTGATGAGAGAAAAATAGAGAAAGATGAAGTTCGGTTGGGCAACTATCCAAACAAGTCTTATGGGACTCGGTTGGACCTCGACCCAACCATGCTGCTTCTTTTTTATAATTTTTTTTTGTTATATTATCAGATATGTTTTTATGTTTTCAAGATTATAAAAGTGCAAAAATTATTTTATTCAGTCCATTAATAAATCTTTATCCAATTTCTAAAAGGGTAAAAAAGAAAAAATTATTGATTAAATGCCAAATTAAACTTCATTAAAATGATTATTTTACAAAAAGATTCTTTCTGAATTCATTATTGGAAAATTTCTCCTTCAAATTACATAGATGCCTTTAAAATGCAAGAAAAAAAAATGAAAGGCTAACAAAGCTTTTACATAATTTTCTTTCTTTAGAAATAATACATTTACTTCATTATCCTTGAAGTCAAGAAAATTAAAAGATGGGTCAAAGGGTATTTTAGTATTTTTCTCATGGTTTTTTTGCTATACTCTATTTGAATTATGGAAAAATTATTATTTTCAAAAATAAAAATAATAATAAAAAAGAAAAAATAGGCAGCTCATGCTCTTACTACCCGCACACTTTGGATGACAGATGCAGTGTCGTGTAACCAAAATTTGTCAATTATTGTGCCATCCAAAACATCTAGTAGAGACATAGCTTATAGGCAACACATGTTTCTCGAATCATAACGGTTTGGTGTTAGTTGACGTTTTTTTTCCTGCCGCTATTTTCTCTCTCCACTCATTGAAATTCAAGTTAGGTTAGCCAAAAATCAGGGTTGTCCTCTTATTTATTTTGTCTTTCAATTATGATCCTTTTTGTTTTGATTGGTTTTTCTTTGTTTTGGATTATTTTTTCAATTTTTTTTTCAATTTCATCACTTTATATTTTATTTTGTTTTTTTATATCAAATATGATACTCATTCTTATTATTATTGTTGTTTTTTTTATCCTTTTTCTTCTTTTCTTTTTCTTTTAATTTTGTCACTCATTATTTTATTTCATTTTTTTTCTAGATTGAGTACTTATTCTTTTAATTATTTTTTTATCCTTTTTTTTTCCTTTCAATTAGTCCCTCAACATTTTATTTCATTTGTTTTTTTTTCATTCAATTTTGGTCCCCATTTTTTAATTGCTTTTTTATTTTGTTTTTTCTTTCATTTTGTCCCTCAACATTTTATTTTATTTGTTTCCTATCCAAATTTATTTGTTTGATTAAGTCTCTTATTATTTTTGTCATTATTTTTTATACTAGATTAGGTTCATTTTTTTTTTATTACTACTTGTTTTCTTTTTAATTTTTTTTATGGTTAAGAATTTTGTTCAAAATTTTTATTTGTCTTATGTAAGGTTATCTTGGTCTCATGACCAAAGTTGCTAGTTTTAAAGATTAGTCCAATTTAACTCCTGTCTGTTTTTTTAATTCCAGCATTTGATATTAGGCTATTGGGCTTTGAGCTTTTTATTTTTTCCATTTACTTTCTCTGGAGTTATCCTGGGTCATGGGTTAGTCAAGTTAACATAAGTTGTTTTGGATTTTTTTTCAATGTTTTTTTTTAATTTTATCCTTTGACATTGGACTACTGGGTCTTAAGATTTCTTGTTTTTTACGCTTTTCTTTTCTATAGGGTTATCATAAGTTGCAAGTTCATTATGTTAACCCAGTGTGACTTGTGTTTTTTTTTCTAATTTTTTTTTATGTTTAGCTTTGATCCTTTTTTTGATGTTAGTTTTTTCAAAAATAATTTTGCTATCTCAATCTTTTGTCGCGGATGTTGGGTTAATAGAGTGGATCCAGGTTGACTCATATTTGTTTCCTTTTATGTTTTTTTTTATAGATTTTATTATTTGAAATTAGCTTTGTTAAGCCTTGAGCTTTCTATTTTTTTTCTTTAGAATTATTCGGGATCACGAGTTAGTCAAATTCATCTGGATTCATTCAAGTTATTATTGTTTAATTTTTTTATGTTAAACAAAATTTAATTCTTAGGATGGTGCAGTGTAGGAAAAAAATAAAATCTAGTTTACGTCATAGTTATCAGACTCAGCCCGGCCTGACGGGTCAACCCGGGACCTTGGCCAGATATATTTTATTGAAAATCTAGGCCTGTAATTGGCCTAGAGAAAATCAGTCGACCTGCCGGGTCAACCCGGAATCTGAGTGACCTGACAAAACCCAGTAGAGACCTTTTTTTTAAAAATGTATTTTCTTCTTCTAGTCAGAGACCTTCTTCTTTTATATTTTTCAATTGGTTACTAACCCATTTCAAAGTTTACTATATAAATACTAGAAGATTGTTTTATTTTTTCAATGTGAGGTAAATAATATTTTTGGTTTAAATACTTCAACTTAAAACAATAAGATAATATCTTTCTAATGTGATAAAAAAATCTTTTAAAATAATTTTTTAAACTTTATTATTTATAATATGTATAACTTATATCTACATAAATTTTTTTAAAATTTTTTTATATAAAATATTAAAATATTAAATATTTTTTTTATTTTTTTAAGTTAACTCAATAATTTAAAATTCAATCTTTTAACCAGATCAACCCTGATCGTGTTCGGTAACCATGGTTTAAGCTATAAATAAAGTGGAGGGTAACTTTAAAGAAAGGAAAACAGGTGATGGGTCAATGAAATGGATAAAGGTGGTCATATCCTAGTGATTAGTGGACAAGTGGTTAAAAACCCAAGAATACAAGCCTTTGCTTTCTCAAGTTTTACTTATATAGTCACATTCTTACCAATAAACAGAGAATTTACACCATTATGATTCATTAATCACATGGGACTGCCAAAAAGTCACAAATCAAGAAGTCTGATGTAATCAATAACCTTTGATCCTAATCATCCATTTCAACTTTTCGTATTAAGGCCCCACGTGTGGTTCATACACCACGGGTGGCACTTGCTACCAAAAATCTCTAGTTCTTACATTGCATAGAGATGAACGGGACCTGTAATTTGGTCATTATCATCAGATAGTTACAGGCTTGCTGAAAGAAATGTCACAAGCAGCAGTAAAGCCAGACGGGTCTGATTCTCCGGCAAGAAAATCTTGCATGTTTTACAAGTTGATGGTTGCTTCCATTCTCCAAGACAAAAAGCTGGTAAACTTTAATTTACTTTCTTGCTCTGTTTGCTTGTTTGGTTACAGAGAAAATGAAGAGAAGAGTTCTTGTGTTATTATAGTATTTAGCTCCTATTTAAGTACTCAAAATGTAGAAATCTGTTTGGCTTTTGAGAAAATTGCAGGAGTTGTAGTTTTTCAGCTAGAATCCAGCTTTGATTACCGACGACGACTTTTTTATTATCCTTTTTTTCTTCTTATTGCAAATTTTGCTTGATGATTTTCTATCCTCATGGGAGTTGAAAATTTTCAAATTTGTTAACCAGGCAAGGTTGAAGAAAGAGTTGGAAATTAGCTTACTGTTAATGTCTCTACTCTTTTCAGATTGTTTTGACATATAGTTTGAGTTGTGGATCATCGTTTGCCTTATGGGTCTTTCTTTTCCTTAATTCTTCTGTATGTGGCCTTGAATGGTGTTATTTTTCATTTTCCTTTGTCTTTCTTTAGCCTTAATGTCTTGTTCTTTTTTCCTTTTTAAGGTATTTTCTGTGGTTTGCTCTTGTTTACTGTACAAGAGGATTCAATGTTTTGTTTGACTTGAAAGAGAGCGCCTAGGTTGTCTTGAAAGATGGTGTCTTTGTTTCGAAATGTGACTTGATTGTTTATGCCAACAGAAGATACCAAAAAAGTTTGTCAACAAATATGGAGATGAACTTTCTTCCGTTGCCACACTTACTGTTCCCTGTGGTCGTATCTGTCTAGTGGAACTGCAAAAAGTTAACGGCAAGTTATGGTTTCACAAGGGTTGGCATGAATTTGTAGAATGCTACTCCATTCGTGTTGGGTATTTCTTGGTCTTCATATATGAAGGAAAATCAAACTTTAATGTTCATATGTTTGATTTGACGGTTTCAGAGATAAAGAATCCATGTAATTCTCTTAGTCAGTTGCTAGAATCCAGCCATGACAATCCATGTCTATTACCCCCTGAGAAAGATGATGGCCTTGAAAAAATCTTGGGTTTCAGACCTCCATCTCCTAATCTCCTTTCCTCGATAACAAGCAAAAATTGTAATGAATATATCCATTGCAACTGGATTCAATCTACTTCCACTGCTAGTCTAGAGAAGCCACATGTAAGAACAGATGCATACAATATGAGAGAAAACTTTCAATCTTCTCGAGACATAGGTACACAGTTTAATGGGATGGAGCTTACAAGTACCGAGGATGGAGCTGGTTCCATTATCCCAGGCATAACAAGAAAAACCAGAGGACGCAAACGGATGAGTGAGAATAGTAAGCATTTTTAACTTGCATTCCGTCTTTATGATATGTTCTTAATTGACTTTTACATTACTAGTTAGTTGAAGATGTTGATAAACATGAGTCACTAGGCATCCAGAACGTGAAACTAAAGTCGACCCATGTAAGAAATACTTCTGAAACTCTTACAAGGAGGCGGAGAGCTGTAACACCGGAGGAAAAGGAAAGGACAATTCGTGCAGCTCACATGTTCAGGTCTGATAATCCTTTTTTCCGGGTTATCTTGCGACCATCTTATGTATATAGGGGATTTCTTCTGGTAAGCCCTTGGACTGGATTGTTTAAAATAATCCCAAATTTCATTTGTAAAGAATGTATATGAAGTTTCGATTGTTTTCTTTTACAGCACATCCCATCCAGTTTTGCGCGGACCTTTTTGAACACGGTTACAGGATTTGTCACACTTCAGGTTTCTGATGGAAAACAATGGCCTGTCCGATGCTCTTTCAAGGATGGTAAAGCAAAGTTGGGCCAGGGGTGGACGGAATTTGTTTGGGAAAATAATTTGGAGGAAGGGGATGTTTGTATCTTTGAGTTGATTCGTGCAAAAGAAATTGTGCTGAAAGTTGCCGTATTTCGAGTGCTTGAAGATGCAGCACCAACTGGCCAACTTTCAAATTAGATCCAGGCAGACAAAAACTATGATTAGTTTTTGTAGGAAGTGAATTGTAAAACATCAATCAGGTGTATCAATGTTCGTGTTCTATTAGTTTGTTAACCTTTGTTTATTCAGCTGCAACCTGATGCTAACTTCTTTCCATGCATATTGCCAATGTAACATGATTGATCTTTTATCTGCTGGTGCGATCTTAATTTCATAACTAGCACATAAAGGCCTTTTTTCTTTTCTTGTTTGTAATCCCAAATAATATGTGGCTGTCTGCAGGGGTTTGCCGCACCTTTTGCATCTCAATTCTAGCGATGTGATGGCATTCAAGCTGCCTTGTATTTGTGCATAGCATGACTGCTTTGTAAATTATAAAGAGTAATTATCAGCTTAGGGTTTCATGTTGTAGAATACATAAGCAACTCCCTTGTATTGTTTTCGTGTCACGTGTTAGGGGAAAAGAGTTATAACTTTTCCTTAACCAACTGGCCGCAAAGCAATCTTGTTCTCAATTCTCAGCATCTAGAGTCGCAGTTAGGTCATCTGAAAACCATTATTGCTGTTTTTGGGTTGGATGGAAAGGTTTGGAGCTTAAAATCAGAATTGTTGCGTAGGCAGCAAACACTTGCTCTCGGACACCTCTTTGCTGTAGATGTTGTTTTTCAAAGTGTTTTTGCATCAAATAATATTTTTTTGGTCCTGGAGTTGATTTGTAATTGCGTTTAATCACTTCTACTTTGCGTGCAATTTATCCTAGAGTTGATTCAAAAGTCAATTAATCTGAATGGGGCAAGTCATGAACTTCGTGCTTTGTGTGCAATTGTCCTAGAGTTGATTTGTAATTGCGTTTTTCTCTAGGTAGCCTTTTTACCATACAATTTTTTTCTCTGATTTCTTTTTACCGAGAGTTCCTGCTCGTAAATGTTGTAAAGGTATCTATTCTGAAATTTAAAGCGGTGGCGGTGGTGATTTTATTATCCTTTTCTTTCCTTTCTCCTGCACCCACTGGCTTAGCTGGGAAAAATATTTTAGTCAACCTTTTTAGTGTTTTGTCTTGATTCTTTAACGAAGATCATCAATGTGCCTCATTCTTTATAAAGGTAATTATCATTACATGGACAATCGGACTTAGCCTAGAGAATCATGGAAGATCCTGGAATTCAAATGATTTCCAGAGAAGAAGAAAAGGTGGTAGAAATCTGGATCAAACCGAAGAAAAAACATGCCAAAAACTGCCATTGTTATCGAATATCAAGCATGAAGGCAGCAAGCCCGAAGCAATTCAGACAGCTTCGATCCTCAAAAACTATAATTTCTTGATGTGAACGTTCAACTAGCCACCATTCCAAATAAGAAAGAAGTTTTGAAAAACATTTATCTCATAGACTCAAATCATTGCCAACCACGGTGCGCACTGATTTCAACAAAACTTTGTCGTCATCACACTTGCAACGATGGTCAAACAATAGAACTGACTTCTAAAACAACAACATCAAGCCCTGCAACGTCAAACAACAATACCTTAAAAATAAATGGATGGCCTACCGACATGACAGCTCTAAATAACAGCCAACAGATGAAAAAATGGCTGCCGAAAGGATTGTCTCTAAGGGGCACCAAACATATCACAGGAGTCTGAATTTTAGAGAAAGAAAGTGCAAATGAACGAGTAAGCTTATCACCGGTGCAACATTACTAATAGCTTCACAATTAAGGAGACCTAGCTAAAAAGTCAAATTTATATTATTAAAATATTATTTTATCAATTTAGCTCTTTAGTATTTTTTTTTGGAAATGCGATAATTACACCCCTCGGCCTCTATGAATCATTAGTGATGGCTCTGAAGACAATAAAGGGCATATATAATGAGAGAGCTAAAAATAAAATAAAATTATTTTTTAGCTTTTTTTTCTTGATATTACATCTCTAATGGGAAAGCCAAATAAAAAATCAAAATGGCTTTTCTGTCAAAGAAAAATCATTCCTGCATATCTATTAAAAAAATCAAAATATTTAAATAAATTATTTAAAGATTCATTCTTTCATTGTTTCAATTTTTTTCAATAGTTTTTTCCTTAAAAAAAAGCCAAAAGTATCAATATTAAATATATTAAAATATAAATGGATTGTTAAAATAGTTTTTTCCATTGCAGTGCATATAATAATAAAAAAATTATATTTATACTATTCAAAAAGTCATATCAACGATTTGATTCTTCTAAATAGCTTTTGTCATTGAAAATGCTCAAAATTATCAAAAGGGTAGATTGCATTTTGCAAGGAAAATGGTTTAGATGAAGGTGATGATTGTGTGTTTAAGCGATTAAGGGAAAGAATAGTGTGCTGAAAGTTACAATATTTCGTGCAGATGAAGATGGTGATCTTTGAATTGACATCTAGGGAAAAATGAATTGTTCAAACTCTATTGTTAGTATATGCTTGCTTATATTTATGACTTATTGATTAGTCCTAAAATCCAAGATGTATAGGAATAAGATGATTTCTTAGTTCAAATAACCTGATCAATTCTCCTTAGTCAAGGTGTCTAGTAGTTGTAGTAGTAGCAGGTGGTACCTGATGAGCTAGGTGACCAGTAGTTATGGTAATAGTGAGTGGTGCCTGGTGAGTCAGGTAACCAATAGTTTTTACCTATAAAAGGTTCTCTTTAATGGATGTGGAGACTCTTGACAAAGTCAGTAACTTTATGGAGAGAGAAAGTGCAATAATATTTTAGAGAGATAGACTCTGAAAATATATATGCTAAAAATATTAAGAATGAAGAGATTATAAACTTTTGACTTGAAGGATTCATGGTGTATTTATAGCCCATGAATCTTGTCATTTTTATGGAGAGGAGAGGTTGAAGTGTAATTTCACTATTGTGATATTTTGAGTTGTATTCTACTCGAGTTGTATTTTACTTAAGCATGTTGGGCTCAGGGTGCGCTTCCTAGCCCGAGCACATTAACCTCAAGCATGGAAGCCCGAACACACAGCGATGTTAGGATACTCACATAGCACCAAAGGTGTTAGACGTGTCACGCCTAGCAAGTTGTGAATGTCAACACAGGGGTTTTAGGATACTCACATAGCACCAACGGTGTTAGACGTGTCACGCCCAACAAGTTGTGAATGTCATGCCTATATTGGGTGTGATGGCACACCCAACATGGGTGTGTGCCTTGCATGCCTAGCATTGGCTTGGGCTTCTTGCCCGAGCTCATGCTCTTTAGGGAGTTGGGCTTGGGCTACCAAACTCCTCAGGTATTGGGCTTGGGCTACCATGCATGAGTCCACTCTCCTTGGGTTCCTCATTGTATATTGGGCTCTAGCTACCAAGCCCGAGCTTACCGGGTGTTTTTTTTCCTATTTTGGGGCATTTTTTGGGTCCATTTTAGTCCATTTTATTTGAATCCATTACAGCCCTCCAAGTCTTTGTGGTATTAATTTGTAAACACTTATAAAAATACCTTGTTATCATAATGAGTTTGTCGAATTTTCTTCATATGAGAAGAGGGGTTGAAACTTGGGGTAATAAATAGGAGAGTCTGTGTGTAGAGATATGCACCATGTTTCAAAAAATTTCTAAGTATGTATTAGGGAGCCATGGAGGAACCCATACTTAGCAAAAATCTTCGAAGGATGAGGTGAGATATAAAAGACTCCATACTTAGAATATTTTCTAAGATGTCATGAGAAATTTATGGAGAAAAAGCTCATACTTAGAAAAATTTATAAGTGGTTGGTGGAAACTTGTAAAGGGTGAGCGTATACTTAAAAAAGTATTCTAAATGGTTGAAAGGAACCAAAAGAGGGTATTCCTTGGTGATGTTCATACTTAGAAATTTTTTTAAAGGGCTGAGAGGAACCCAATGAGGGTGAGAGTGACCATTGGAGACTCTTATACTTGGAAAAATTTTTAAAGGGCTGAGGGGAACCTAATGAGGGTGACCCTTGGTAATATACCTTTATTTATAATTTTTTTTAAAAGTACGAGGAGAACCCAAGGAGGGTGACCCCTGACGACGCTCATACTTAGAAAAATTTCTTAAAAGCGAGGGGACAGATCCATAAAGGGTGGTTTTATTGCACTAGAAAAACCGCGTCCATCCATTAAAGAGTGGTTGTATTGGAGTGTAAGAGGTACGTAACCTCCTTAGGATGACATAAGGCATGAAAGCCCTCAATTGAAAAACAAATTCACTGAATAGTGGAGGTCTATAGCCTCCCTGATGATAGCGTGGGGGGTTTGAGAGCCCTTGAAAGGTCTGTAACCTCCATTATGATGGCTTGGAGGCTTGAGAGCCTTTTACTGCAGAATGGTCAATGGTGTGTGAAAGATATGTAACCTTTTTAAGATGATATGATACATGAGAGCCCCCCCACTATAGAGTGTTGTTAGTTTAAGACTGCATTGGAGAGGTGGGAGATCCAAGGTCCAACCCCTAACAAATTGGTGAGAGGCTCATAGGCATCACCTGGAGAATAGAGAATCTCATATCAACCCCTAATGAATTAGTAAGAGGCCTTTAGACATCACCTGAAGAATAAGGGATCCTAGATCAACCCCTAGTGAATTGGTAAGAGGCCCTTAGACATCACCTAGAGAATGGGGGATCCTAGTCACATAGAGAATGGAGGATCCCAAATCAACCCATAAAGAATTGGTAAGAGGCCTTTAGGCATCACCTGAAGAATAGAGGATCTCGAATTAACCTTTAGAAATTGTAGGGCTATTTTTTTTAGGAATACTAAGTCAATCCCTTCCTTGAAAAGTATCTGAAAGCCCACATTGAAAATATATAAATATAAAATGTATGTCAAAGATATATTATTTTTATTAAAAAAAACTTACATGTATATTGAGGATTATACATCCTAAGGTGAATTGAGTGATAGGTACAAGAAAGGTTCTTAGGAGTAACATGTCTTGGAGGTGGCGCTAAGGTGTTTGCTTCGATTGTCCTAATAACTTCAAATAAGTGATCATTAGGATATACCAAACAATTATGGGTTGATCTTGCATGGTTCTTCATCAAGCTTTCATTTCTATTAGGAGAATGATTTCACTTAGAAGGTCTTTCATGCTGGTTCTTTTAAAAACAAAGAGGCCCATGTCGTAACAAGCTGGCATCTTCCACCTGTATATGATTTTTCATGACTTGATTTACCTCGAGCAAGTTTTTATCAGGTAAAGCATAAAGTTTTTCCATAGTGTATGTTCCCTTACCCCTCTTATTAAGGCCTCAAAGGCTACTGGCTCAAGCAATTCTTTAACTTTGAGTATCTCCTCACTAAATCTCTTTAAATATGCTCGTGTGGACTCACCTATTTGTTGGATAACACTAAATAGTTTTGTTGAGCTTTTCTTAGCTGGTATGCTGGTGCTGAAGGGTGCCACTAATTTAGCACATAGGTCACTAAACCCATTAATAGAGCTTGGCTCCAAATTATTGTACTATGCATGCTCATACCCTTGAAAGGTTGTGGGGAGGATTTTGCATATTAAGTCATTATCCTAGATGACTAACTCTAAGCTACCACACACATTCTATACATGCTTCCATGGGTCAACCATCATAATTGGCGCGAGTGACCCCTTGAGGGATTCTCAAGATTGTCATTATGTTTAGTCTCATTTGGGTAATGTAATCATTTACAGACGCTTAGTGTAGCCGTGACGTTAAGGCGGTTGTGTATTGCTAAGGGTGTTAAGACTTGTCGGGGTGGTAAGGTCTGATTTTTCCATTGGATTCCCAACACGATCTGAGTAAGAAGTTACACTTGACTGATGAGTTGTTGAAGGTCCGATTGGGTAGAAGTATTTGTGGTAACAAGTAGATTTGTCATGCATCCTAACCCAAGTGTGTCTTAGTTGTATGCTATGGAATAACCTGAAAATGTCAAAAACAAATTCTAGAAACTAATGGATGTTTTATTAGGTCTTCATGGATGACACCAATTAATAGGTTTCAAGATCCAAGATGCTTAGGAATAAGGCTGATGTGTTGGATAATTGGTTAATCTTTTAGTTCAAGTAATCTGATCCATTCTTCTTAGTCAAGGTGTCTGGTAGTTATGCTAGTAGTAGATTGTGCCTGGTGAGTCAGATGATCATGTATATTAAAAATGTTAAGAATGAAGAGATTATGAACCTTTGACTTGAAGAATTTATGATGTATTTATAGCCTATAAATCTTGTCTTTTGTAGAGAGAAGAGGCTAAAATGTAATTTCATCATTGTGATATTTTGAGCTGTACTCTACTCAAAATAATACATATTAGATCAAAATATATTACCGAGAGACCAGTGTGGGGTCCTGAAAAAATATTTGACAAGTGTTGAGCTCGAGCTCGAGCTCATTAAAGATAGAAAATGAATCCAAGCATGTTCCTAAATCCAAGTATATTGGGTCAGGGTGCACTCCCTAACTCAAATCCACGAGGTTGTCGGGCATATCATACCCAACAAGCTGGGAATGTCATGTCTCTGCTGGGTGTGCTGGGATATGCCCAATTGAGCATGCGCCCTGCATACCCAGCATGAACTTAAGTTTCTTGGTAGAACTCATGTAATGTCTTATAAGGAATTGAATATTTCATATTGACATGAAAAACACACACATGTATACACATATATCCGTACTTGCTTAAAATATATATTAATTAATTTTTATTAAATAA
Organism: Populus deltoides; assembly: GCA_015852605.2. Lineage (NCBI taxonomy): Eukaryota > Viridiplantae > Streptophyta > Magnoliopsida > Malpighiales > Salicaceae > Populus > Populus deltoides. The sequence goes on along the minus strand of CM027573.2, from coordinate 7,303,731 downwards.
TAAAATCTAGTTAATAAATACTTATAATATTAAAATTTTTATTTTATAAATAAAGAATATAATATAAATATTAAAAAAATCCTACCCGCGGTAACCATTGCCATCCACTCGTAGAAAAAGAAAAGAAAAACATGTGTAATGGACTGCCAGTTGTAATCTTGAATGTACCACGTGGACAGAGGAGCCAAGATGTTATGCCACCTGTATTGTCCACAGAAAGGAGAGAGTACTTCTATTGACTCGAGAAGCTCGAGGAACGCACTGATGAAAGTGAGGTCTCGTCGAATATGAGTGATGTTTTTATGTTTTAAAAGTTGTTTTAAAAAAATTATAATTTTTTATTTTAAATTAATTTTTTATATATATTTAAATTATTTTAATAGATTGATATTAAAAATAATTTTTTAAAAATAAAAAATATATTATTTTAATGTATTTCTAAATAAAAAATACTTCAACAAATAATATCAAAAGTCGATAGTTTTTGTTTAAAAGAATGTTTAAAACATCGTGTTTTTTTTAAGTTTTGAAAAAAAATTTATTTAAAATTTTGTTATATATAAATATTTTATATTATTTTGATATGTTTATATTAAAAATAATTTTTAAAAATAAAAATATTTTATTTTAATATATTTTTAAACAAAAAAATATTTTAAACTGCTGTTACTACAGCAATCTCAGACATACCCTAAGTGTGTCATTTTGCTTGTGTAGATGAATCCTTGTCATGTTCATGAACTCTCATTTTTGGCGAAGGATCATGTTAGATCAATTTTTGGCGAAATTAAGAAGACATCCCCTTGCTGTGCCAGTTTTAACTACTAATTCCAGTCATTGATTAATTTACAGACCAACAAAGGGAAGTGTTTTCTTAATTTAAGGTATATTCATAGTTGATCCAAACCACCATTATTGCTTCTGAATCCATGACAAAATAGATCCATGTTCTGGTTTACATGCAAAGCACTTTCCTCCCTCTGCTCGGAGGTTTTTGTTCTTGTTTTTAGAATTTTTATTGGGCCATTTACATAGATTTTCTAGACTTGTGTAGTTTGGTACCCTCAATTTGGTATCATATTTTTCCTCTTCGAGGGTAAACTAATCGATTGACCTTTTGCATTCATGGAGCTCCAATGCATAAGACTTAAATTTGTCATGTATTCAAATTACAAGTAGCATCACCTCATTCTAGTCTCCCACCATAGTTACTTGACTGCTTGATTAATCCAAAGCTGATAAATGAGAAGCCTTGTGTAAATGTTCTTTATAAATGTCCACAATCTGGGAGCCTGTCACAAAGTGTCTATAGCATTGCTGCGAAACTAAAATTTGTCCTGCAGGTTGCGCAGTTGGAGCAAGAGGTAGCTGATCTAAGGCAAGTCCTTGCCTATAACGCCATGCTTAAGGTTAATATTTCCTAATATTCTTCCATGATTTCCAAGGCAAGTCCTTTTTTTGGCTCAGTCTTAGGATTCCCTAGCTCGGTACTTTTGAATTCTGATCTTTGTTGCTTTGTCTGTGCAGAAGAAAGCAAACTGTATAAAGGGAGACTCTAGATGATTTGGGAATAAATCTGGAGATTGTTGATCTCTTGCTATATATATATATTCTATTTCACCAAAAAAAAAAAAAATTGCATTGGGAGCGACTTGAATGAGATTGTTGGTGTGTTGTGAGATTTCTCTTGGAGATTTGAGAAGATAGAATTCTAGTAAAGGAAAATTGGACAATTAGAATAGGCTATTTACATCAATTACAAGGCTTTTGAAAGTCCATAAAAAAACTCAACAAAATTAAATCAATATTTTCTGGTTTTTTATTTTCATTTATCAAACTAAATTGAAAATATTGGGTTGAACTGATTTCGGTTTTTAATTTAAAAAATAAAAAAATTTTAATTTGATTTTTTCTTTTAAAATCAAACCAAACCAAAAAAGTTCACAAAAACCACACAAAGGGGGATAATGACCAACATTAAGTGATAGGTGAGAAATATTTTGGTTTGCATGTATGCTTTGTTGCTGACTATTTTTGTAATTCTAATGAACACAGTAAGAAAGCTGAGAAGTCAGATTAATTAATCAATGACTTTCAAGAGAGAAGTGAAACCCAATGGGGGTCGTAACTGGCGGTCAGATTCTCCGAATGAAAGACCACTGGTGCATTTCTTCAAGATAATCCTTCCTTGTATCTTAGATTACAAGAAGCTGGTAATTCACAACTTTTACTTGCTTAATATTACTAAATTATGGATTCTCCATCTAGTAAAATGTACTGGTCTTCCTTTCATGTTTCTTTTCCATTTGATTCTGCAGAACTATTATATAAATATCTAGAAAACGATCTATTGTATAGTGCACTGGCCACAACAAGGTTTAATATTCATCCATTCAACTATAATGTAGCAAAAGATAAACAATGTTGCAAAAAATATGATTTCTTTTCTTACATCAAAGACTGCTTTGATTAAACATGAACCTAAGACATTAAAGCTGATCATTATGTTTCTACGAATGTCTCTGAACTTCTTAAACAAGAGTTGATTGTTCTATATAGATTTTTGATAAAAGATCCAATGTTAACTGAAAATTGAATGTGACTTCTGGATTTTGATATTGGTGATGTTAATGTGGTAGAGATAAATTATAGAGAATGGTGATGGAAGGTCATGTGTTTCTAGTGTGCATGCATGGTTGCCCATCTCCGTGTTTATTTCTCTTGTTTTCTTGAATTTGGCCCCTGCTGGCTGAATTCTACTCACCCGAGGAAGAGAATCAAGTCCCTACTCTGTCCCTGCATTGTTGCTGGGAGGGTGCCACTAGGCTACAGTCCAATCGTCAACAAGTTTCTGAGAAATAACTGTTTCACTTTGCATACAGTGCTTCATGCTTTGCCACTCTTATCCCAGTGATAATCTGTTCACCTATGTGATTAGCTTAAATCTATAGATAATGAAAATCATGTCATGCTAAAATTATATAAAGCCTAAAACATATTGTTCAAAGTGCTTTGGTTGATTTTGTCTTGCATCAGAACATTTAAGCTAACTAAATTTAAGTACTTTTGCAGAGGATTCCGAATAAGTTTGTGAGGAGAGATGGTGAAGAACTTTCTGGTGTTGCTAAAGTCATTGTTCCTTCTGGTCATGCTTGGGAGATAGGCTTAACAAAAGACCAGAGCAATATCTGGTTTGATGAGGGTTGGCAAAAGTTTGTAGAGCATCATTCAATTCGTTTTGGATACCTTTTAGTCTTTGCATATAGAGGTTGCTTTAATTTTAGTGTTCTCATATTTGATATGAGTGCTTGTGAGATTCCATATCCATGCCCAGGTGTTGGACCAACCAGCGCTAAAAAGACTAATTATGGTGAGAAACGTTTCTTCAATCCTGTAGAAAAAATGGAAGATGAAGACTATTGAAATCTATGGTTGCAAGATTGCATCTCTTAATTAATGTGTTTTGAAAAGTACAGATTTAAATGGATTTGGAAGGAAAGGAAAATCCAGCAAAAGACACAATGCTTCAGCTGAGCAAGATCTTGGGATGAAAAGGCGTCGAAGGTGTAACTCTGTGCAGCAGAGCCAAAATTTGAAGCAATTCGGTGACAAAACGAGTGAAAAGTTTGTGAAGGAAGTGGATGCTGAGATAATTGATTTAGAAGATGATAGAGAGTCGAGGAAAGAGAAGTTGAACTATCATCGCATGTCTAGGACCTGTCGACCCTTGTTGAATGAAATCAAGGACAAAGGTGAAATTGATAGGCTCTTTATATAATTCAAATATTGGTGTTGAAATGTTGTGCTCTTTGTTTTTTGTATTGAATCCGTTAAATGCAGACAAAAATAAGTTACTGTCAAAAAGTGAAGATGCAGGGATTGTTGCTGGTATACCAGCACGGACATTCCCTGAAAGAAGCAGGGTAATTCGCCCTGTCAAAAAGTTCGAGCCTGAAAGTCCTTCTTTCAAGGTCACATTGAAGCCATATAATATCCATAAGCATCTTTTGGTAAGGCATTTGATAGAATATGTGCCGTGTGGATTTGCCAGAAGGCATTTGCTAGGAGGTCCTGCGGTTATTAAACTTCAGGTTTCCAATGAAAGATACTGGCCTGTACAAGTTGTCCGGCGTGAACATCGGCGAGTGACCCTAACAAAAGGGTGGAGCCAATTTATTGGCGAAAATGATTTGGTGGAAGGAGATGTCTGTACCTTTGAACTGTTCGAGGACAATGGTTCTATGCTGAAAGTTACAGAATCCCGTGATGGCAAGCCTTTGAAATGATTTGTAGGTAAAAGCAAAAATGTTAAGGATTGTTTGATAGCTTATGCTTCATCATGTATGTTCCACTTACCTCCACGCCCAAGACTTGCGTTTTGCCTTTTTCTGGCTATATTTATATTGACAATTAGAATCCAGTTATGAATCCAAAATAGCTCGTTGGATACCCTTTACGTTCTCCCGTACGGCATGCCTCTGATTTCTTTTTTTGTGAACAGAAAGTAATTCAGTTTCGGTGCCTGTTTGGGGATTTAATAAACTCATCAGTTTCTCGAAAACAATCTAGTTAAAAAGAGATGTAGCAGAAACCACTTTCTTCTTAGCAGACAAAGGGTGTTCTTTACCCCTTAAATTACTGAGCCTATAATAAACTCTTGAACTCAAAGTGAGTCGTAAGTATTACAATAAGCCATGCAAACCGGAGAAAAAACCCTATCGTAATTCCCATTTTACTAAGACCGGAACTGGAACTCGTGACTTTAAGCTATTTATTAAGAGTTCCAGAGTTCAAGTTAGGTTCTGTATTTCTTATAAAAACCTAAAATAATTCAAGTTAGGTTGTGTATTCACATAAAAATTTAGCCCAACTTAATATATTTAACCTATTCCCATTTAATATTTTTTAAAAAAATTAAATTTAAAATTTATAAAATATCAAAAATTAAATTTAATACATACATAAACAAAGACCGACCTAACTATATTCATCAATACCCATACTTTTAGTTGACAATAGTTGCCGAAAACAACATATGAAGAACTATAATGCTAGCTTTTAAAGCATTATCAAACATTTAAAAACCACAATTATAACCAAATTAATGATTTCCAGTTTCCCTCTCATATAATTAAATGATAATTGGTCTTCTAGCTTAATTGTGATGTATATTTCATGCATACTGAAAATTATACTATGCTGCAACTAGACAAAGCCTAAAACTCAGCTTGATCCAGTTTTTAGTTCAAGCTTGGCTTGGATTGAACTGATCCTAACGGTCCCAATTTTCCACTGTGACTAAGACAGTTGATGCATGAACCATCTTTCTTTGCTGTATTTGTCTTGGGAGTTCCAATATTTTGGACACAATTTCTTAGAGAGGCCCTATTATGTGACAATGATGGTCCATAAAGAAACTAATAGGCCGGCCTGCTAATTGTAAATTTTGTTGATTAATGAAAAGAAGGCAGCGTGAATCTAGATGATTTACGTGTCACTTGCATGCTGAAATTCCTATTTCCTAGTCCACCAAACATACCTCAGAGTTATTATAATAAAAAACTTGTTGCAACAGTAATAGTATATATTGTCACAGTAGCAATTTGCCAAAGATGACAGCAATGGCTCCCCGGAAGGAAGTGCGGCCAACCAGGAGTATTCAGGCGGATCAGAGCCCGTTGTGGCATTTCTTCAAGATAATCACTCAGAGTACCTTAAAAGATAAGAAGCTGGTAATTTTGATTGCATGCATGTGATAGTTAGGGATTCCTGTTCACTTGATGCATAAAATCTATAGCTAACTAGTAGATTGTCTTTTATATTTATTCTTCCCGATGAACATTTTTTTATGTGTTGCATGATTGAAGTTAGAAATGAGATAACTTGGAATTTGGCTTTGCATGAAGCAAAAAGAAAAGTCTTGTCATTCTTGAAAAGCTTTGTCCTTTTCAAGAAAGTTCCAGATTTAAGTTAATTTCTAGCACATTATCTTGGTCACTGCTGGGCCAGAAAGGATCTATTTTTCCTTTTCTTTTGTGTAGAGTGGAAGAAATGTTCTTTTCTATTGAAAAAAGGCCTTTTCAGGGCCAATAAGTTGTGCTGATAAAGATTGAATGTAAGTGACAAGCCAGGATGCATGTGACTTTTGAACTTCGATTTCAGTGACTTTAATGTCGTTGATACTATTAAAGCTACAGAGGGGCAACGATGAAAGGCTAGATGTTTCAACTTTAAGTGAAATATCTACAGAATAATAGTTACCACTCCTGTTTTTCCAATCAGTATCAGTCATCTATTTTATCTGAAATGAGATAGTTCTTGGTTTATGAAACATGAAAGTTATGACTCTGTTGCAATTATATAGAAAAAATTGTACATGGAACATTTGATCTAACTTTAATTTGAGTATCTGCAGAGGATTCCAAATAAGTTTGCGAGGAAATTTGGGGAAGAACTTTCTGATATTGCTAAAGTTGTTCTACCCAATGGCCATTCCTGGCAAATAGGATTAACAAAATCCAACAACAGCGTTTCATTTGATGATGGTTGGCTACAGTTCTTAGAGCACCATTCAGTCGGTTATGGGCACCTTTTAGTCTTTGGATATAGAGGTTGCTCTAATTTTGATGCTCTCATATTTGATAAGACTGCATGTGAGATTCCGTATTATAGATGCAGGGGAGGGACTAGTGGTGGAAAGATCAATTACGATGAAAAATGTTCACCATATGATGTAGATGTAATGAAAGATGAAGGTACAATTGCAAGCATCGATTCCCAATATTGTTGCGCACTGGAAAGTGGAGTTTTTGATGAAGATGCAGGGGAATCAAGACAAAGGCACCCATCTAAGCCTCCTCCATCAGAGAACAATGCCCAAGAGAGGCCATGTTTTGAACGTTCCAGTGACAAAAGAGGCAAAATACCTGTGAAGAAAGAGCATATTGTTATGGCCGAGTTAGATGATACTGATGAATCAACGAGAAGGAAGCTGTCTAAGAAATGTAGATTGCCTAGGCCACATGGATCCTTGATAGATGAAACCAAGGTCAACAAAGGCAAATCTAAAACTAAATTTGGTAAGCTCTTTTATGTTATTTGGATATCATTTTGTGATCTGGTATAACCTTTTTGTTTCTGATTGCGAGCTCCATCATATGCAGATGAAACTGAATTTTCACCGCTATGTGGAGAAGATACGGACATCATTGTTTGTGGATTTGCAAAGGCTTCAGAAGAAAGCAAGAAGGCAATTCATGCCGCCAGAATGTTCAGGCCTAAAAATCCTTCTTTCATGGTCCTGTTACGGTCATACAATAAGTGTTTTGTGGTAATCTCATAAATAAGATATGTTCATCAAGTTTACAAGTTACACATTCACTTCTTGATTCTTCTTGTTTTGTGTAGGCTGTGCCGACTGAATTTTCTAAAAGACATTTAAGTGGAGTTTCAGAACATATTAAACTTCAAGTTTCTGATGGAAGACAATGGCCTCTTCGTCTCAATAAAACACAACGTGCCCGCATGATTATCTCAAGGGGATGGAATGAATTTAAAAGGGAAAACAACTTGAAGGAAGGAGATGTATGTGTTTTTGAGCTGATCAAGAACAAAAAAATTTCACTACAAGTTTCAATGTTCCGTGCAGTTGATGGCAGCGGGCCTTCAAATTGACTTGCAGTGTAAGAGCAACTGCTTTTATAATTTCTTGATTTCCTATTCTTAATTTGCAACGAGGCTACATCATTATTAGGTTCCTAATTCTGTTAGGTATATTGTTTGTTGACATAGCTCAAATTTTGGTCTCTTAGCAAATGTTATAATGCAAACGTTACAGATTTGTTTGGAATTTCCAGACTATACTCAGTATCATCAATGACAGGAAATTAAAGTATTATAGTTCGTAAGAATTACAGCTATCAAGCTTTTATTTTGTTGGCAATCAGATAGTACTAATTATACTTGCCGATTCAACTAATATATGCTTTCTCTCGGATGATTCTTTGCTTTCTATGCAGCTTGGAGGCACATAAAAGCACTCAGTGGAAGCAAACACAAAAGTGGGAAACTCTCTTAGAATTTCTCGTGTCCTGTAATGTATAAATAAAATGTACAAAAAAGCTTTTTGAAACACTCTCTCTAGCAGTGCACTGGTGCTCAGGGCGCAGTTGCTAGATGAATGAACTGTGCATGTATGATACTCTCTCTTTAAGGTTTATTTGGCATCAACGTTCTGAAAAAGCTAATTCCAATCATGTCCAAACCTGATTGCTTTATGCTATGTGAACAATCTGCCCTGCTGTAAATTGCTTTGAAAAAACTTATCTTTGACCAGTCCATCATCTTCAAATGATGCCGTGGAATCTATCAAAGAAAAGAAAAGAAAAGAAAAGAAGAAAAAAAACATTTGATGCCGTGGTATGGATCTTATTTGGGGCCAGGGGGTCGCGTTTTTAGTCTTCTTTGAAATCGGGCCTGGGTCTGAATTCTCTTGAGTGAGTTAATAGAACTGGAGACCATGGAAGCTCTGGACTGTTAAATTATTCAAATTTGTCGGCCAACTTCTCTACAAACTAGGCCCAGTGGCCTCATTTTTTATTTTCCTGGCTAGCATTTTGATTTTTAAGGTGCACTATCTTTTCTAACCCTTGAAAATATTCTGTAGCCTGTAGTCCATCTAATCTGCTTGTCCACCATTCATCCTCTCCCTGCCTTATCCATCCTCTCTCATTATTTTCCATACAAAAGTCTCCATTTCCTTTCTTTTCAATCATATTTTGCTAAACCTCTAACTAGACAGACACCATAAAAACCAAGGTAACTACAGATTCCTCCTCTGTCAGGCATAAAATGATTATCTCATTAAATCATATAATTAGTAACTTCAATATTTCTGTTTGCTGTATACAAAGGCTGATCTTATTTCGTTCTTTCATTATATGTAGCAGGTTTTGTGTCAATGGCAACAACCTCAGCAACATTTTCTCCACCAACACTTGTTGCTTCCGCAGTTAGCAGTCCCAAGAGGAAGCAAACCAATGTAAATTACATAACAGGACTGAATTCTTTTGGTGGGCTAAAAGCTCACAACAGCGTGAGTTCATTAGGCTTATCAGTAGGCACTGAGCAGTCTTTTGCAAAGATTGTGAGCTCATTGAGAGCTCCATCGAAAGGAAAAGGCGGAAGTGGAGGTGCACTCTCTTCAACCTGTAGCAATGTCGGTGAGATATTTAGGATAGCAGCAATCATGAATGGGCTTGTACTTGTTGGAGTTGCTGTCGGGTTCGTTCTTCTTCGAATCGAGGCTTTTGTGGAGGAGACTGAATGAGAAATTTTAGCTATCTTGGTGTGTCTTGGTTGGTTGTTCTTTATTAAGGATGTACCTTAATTTCTTTGTTATTTATTTATGCAGTGCTGGGTTTTTTTGGATGTCTGAACCAAACCAGCAAATTAAGTTTCAAGTATGAAAAAATATTAATGAAAAGGAATTCGTTTCTGGTTTTTAACAGGTTGATTAGAAGGTTTACTAGAAACTGTATTTTTTTTCGTGTTAAAAACTAAATAAGAAGCGATTTTAAATTTGAAAATCTATTCATGATTAAAAAAAAAACAGAAGAAAAAATTTGAAACTTTATTCTTATAAAGGGTCTAATTGCTATAATCATCATTTGTTAAACTTGTTGATTGGTTGATTTGAAAAACATAACATTCGAAGCCTAAATCAGGTTAAGTTTTTAGTTGAACCGAATTAAATATTGACTTGGATTAACTAGTTAAATTTTTAGTATTTTAACTGACTTGATCAAACGAATAACTCATTTTTTTTTCTGGAAAGACTATTTAAACAAACATCATTTAAAACTTGTCCAGTGAGAAATAATATCACCTCTCTAAAGTTTGTGTTTGTAGTTTAAAAAAGTAAGTTTAAAAAAAAAAACACTTTTAATTGCAATTAAAAAAAATTAAAATATATATGTTTGGTTAAAAATGTTCTGATATGAATTTTGCAAGCAAAATAAATGAAAATCGTGCTATTTTAGCTTTTACCAAACTAAGATTTAAAACGCAATTACGTGATACATAGTACAAAAAACAGAAATATTTAGCCAACCAAATGATTATTTCTTTATGATTGGCCAAAAAAATAGAAGTTAACATAATACCAAATTGCTAAAAACATAGAATTTTGAAAGTTAAAGGTTGAAGAAATAATTCTCATCATTATCAAACTTTGATTAACCACCATAAATAAAAAATTAAATCTAGAAAAACCAAGAGTTCTTTAAGTGGAAAAATCAAGGGTTCTTTGAGATTAATTTCATTCACCTATAATTTTTTTTAAAAATCATATTAATTAAAACAAATTTCCAACAATCCTCCACATAAATGGAAATTGTCTCACCATTTTAAAAATAACTCAAAGATTTGTCGAGAGATACTGATTTGTTAGATAACTACATCAAGATAGGTAGTTTTGAACATTTCTTAGTAAAATACTATCAGATTTAGTCGGCTATATAGTAAATGTGATGTCTTAAGTTATTCAGCTTCTGTATAAACTTAGACAATAGTACTCATATAGTTTTTTACCTAGAGACTTCATTTAGTTCTCACTGTTGTGTTTATTTTGGCTTTAAATAACTTTTGAATTCATTAGTGCTTTAGAGAATTCAGTCTTTATCGAAATTCTCAAAGAAACGACCATATTTCTCACTTATATAGGTGATCTTTCATTAAGACTATTCTGCTCTACTCCACTCAATGTACCAAAATATCAAAATCATTAAGAGCTCAGCTCACACTTTATCACTTTGCAGCTCACACTTATTTTATCATAGGACTAAACAGGAAATAATAGTTTCCTTGTGCTACCAATAATGTTATATAACTTAGTTTTTCATTAGAACTTAGATCTCGGGATCTCCAATCAACTAGGTGTAGTTACCATCAATACACTCTTTTATTTTTTAAAAGGTTTTAAGCACATTCCCCTCGGTGAATTATATACAAGCTCTTTCGACAAATCTTTGGTTAACGGATCCATAATATTTTTTCTTTGACTTTACATAGTTAATGGAGATAATTTCATTCGAGAGCAAGTGTCAAACACTATTATGTCCGCGATGTATATGTCTAAACTTCTCATTGTTCATACTACTTTATGCCCTTCCAATTGCTGATTTACTATCGCAATGGACACAAAAAGTTGATAGTGGTTTTGGCCAACATGGAATATTCTCTAAGAAATTCTGAATCCATTCGACTCCTTTTCAGTTTTATTAAGAGCAATAAACTCTAATTCGATCATGGATCTAGCACTACATGTTTGTTTGAAGGATTTCCATAACATAGTTGTGAAGACATATCCACTTATAGATTTTGAATCCTTAGTGTCAGATACCTAATTAGCATCATTATATTTTTTTAGTATTGTTGGGTACAGTGTAACTTATAGTTCAAGGTGTACCTCAAATACTTGAGTGCCCTTTTTATTACCTTCCTATGATTCATATTTGAATTACTTGTAAATGTACTCAGTTTACTAACTAAGTAAGCAATATTAGGCCTTATATAGGTTATAATATACATTAGGCATCTAATTATTTGAGAATATTCTAATTGGTTTATTCCCTTACTTCTATTCTTGAATAGATGTATAATTATATCAATTGGTGTTTTGACTATGCTATTGTCATCTTTAGAAAATTTCTCAAGAATTTTCTTAACATAATGAGATTGGGACAATACCAATCCATTAGATATCTTAGAAATTTTTATTTCTAGTATGATATCCATAACACGTAAGTCCTTCGTATCAAACTTGTTTGTTAACATTTATTTAGGGCCGACTATGGTAGTGGTTGCGGTTCAAATAGCTATCTAGTTTAATGATAACTAAAAACCTTAACCAATTTTCAGAGGTTTTGGGTAAGGGGTTGATTATGTAATAGAAAAGATAGATATCACTTTATACATTCTACCTAAAATAAACTACAATATTGTATATTTTCAATAATCAATGTAATTTAAGATGCTTTGCTTAAATTAGTATATAGTTCAGGGTATTGTCATTATTCATAAAACAATATCCAAAGAAAAGGTCATAATGTTGGACGTTACTATTCTGGATCATCTAGAAAAAAAAAGTTCATCAATTTGATTTTTAATATCACAAAAAATAAAAGTAAAAATAAAAACCAGTATTTACCTAGTAACATCCAAAGAACATGATTGATACTCAAACCATTATTTTTTGGGTTACTTAACATATAATACGATCATTTAATATAAGACTTAGATTTTATAATCATGATTAATTATCTAAATAACATCCAAAATACAAGGCCTGATTTTATATCATTCCATCATGAATTATTCAAAGAATGATAAGTATATCAAATTGATTTTGAAAAATGTAGAAAAAATGGTTATAAGATGTACATTATATGGTTATAATATGTTCATTATCTATCAAATATCATTTAAACAAAGAACTCAATATTAGATCATTCCATCGGCCACTAAAATATTATAAATTGGATTTTGAAATTGTAAAAAAAAAATGACCATATCAATAAATTTATTAATCAACATCTAAAAAGACAGTTTCGATATTAAATTGTACCATCTTGGATTAATTAATACTTAATAGAAACAATTAACTCAAAAGAACATTTTTATTTTATTATTTTTATTATTTAATCTTGTTTTTCATTAATCAATATCCAAAAGACAAAGCCTAATGTGACCATTTCATCCTGGGTTGATTAACAATTATAAGGGACAATTAATACAAATAATATTTGTATTAATTTTTAAAACAAGTATTGAACCTGTATGGATGGTGAAAAATGAACTTTGATCCAAGTTATCTAACATATTCGCAAAGGTTATTGCTCGAATAAATTGGGCCTTTGTGAAATCATGTTAAGTCAACTCGACCCAAATCCATACTTAATATAAGAAATATTAAGACGTAATCCTAAAATATAATAAAGAAAAAAAACACAAGAACAAATACACACATTTATTTTATATGCCAAGACACTGCTAAAACAAATATGTGCACACACAACTTTCATATAATTATAAAGAAATATTCCCAATAAGATTCACAAATTAAAAATATTTAACATATTAAAATGCCAAATATATTAAATTTGACAATTTAATAACAGCATCAACGAAATAAGATTTACATTAAAATCATAAAATTCCATAAACTTGATATTGATAATTTTACTCAATTATTCACACACCATTAACTGCACCAAATTATCACAAATGATATTTTCTAAAAAAATTCAATCATCCCAAAATAATAATCTCACTAGCCAAATTTCACAATTATAAATTCAAAATCATCCGAAAATAATATATACAATTCAATTATCCCAAAATAATATTTCAAACAATTACAATCACACCATAAATTATACAAAAACCATCACAAAATAAAATTTTATCACACAAAAATAATAAAAATTAGAAATCTAGATTAAAATTGCAAAAACATTAAATATTTATGTACTCAAATCATTCAAACACACATAAATTACATGACATTTAACAATAATCCTTAACAATAGCACAATAATTTATCATAAAATTCATGAAACTTTAAAGATTGTTCAAAAATTCATTGGGATTAGAAATAGACTCTTTAGGAAAGATAGAATCATCTGGAATCATCTCAAACCCTCTTTAATATTTCAGGAGGTAGATTCATCGTTCGATGTCGTGCACATCATGACAGTTATCATCCTAAAATTTCATAAAATATGCAACATCAGTTATATTCTTATAAAATACAAAACATAAAGGGCTCGATAATCTACTAATCTCGGTAAAGCTGTGAGGACTCTGAAAATCATTTTATACCACAATTAATTAATATAACAAAATATTTTTTCAATACAATTTAATGAATTTACTGAGTAACTAAAATATACACTTCCATTAAGAATTGAGTTAATAAATAACTTAATTCCTCTTCTTATTAATTACACCAATCCCTCGAACATTCAAAAGATTTGTTCCTTAACCCAAACCCAGGCAATAAACACTCATTCAGGGTATCTAGTTTCAAAGCACTAATCCTTAAACTAAGGAACTAATTATCCAGCTCAGAACAAGACAACAGTTCTTAAACCATGAATTAGTCATCTAGGCTAGAATAGGGCATTAATTATTAAACCAAGAACCAATCATCCAGCCCAGAACAGGATAACAATCTCATATAAGATATTAATACAATATAATAGTAAAGAATCTACTTTGATATTTATAACAATTTTCAATAGAGCCAAATTAATAAGGTGTTGAGCACCTACCTACTGAGGCTCTATGTGTGGGATCCCATCTTTGTACCCCTTCCACAATCTCTCTTGCAATTTTAACAGCTTAATGTTTAACGTCTCATATCCTTGTATTAACTTTATTTTATGCAACAAGTCAATACATAAATAATTATTACTACAATGTCATTCCTTTATCTTTGGTCGACAATACCAAAAAGAGAAGGATATATTTTCTACATAAAATTCTCAAAACTCAGTTATCAATTAATCATCTGATGATTAATTTATTGCAAGTAGGCCCTTTTCAAATATCAATTTATTCAAACAACCCACACCTTTTAATTTTTTCAATTGACTGAATGCTTCCTTTTAGGTGGGGGGTATGTTTTCTTTCTAATGAACAACAATTTCCTCATCAAATCAACAATCAACCCTTCACCACATCACTACAAGTATTACACAAGTATAATTTATTTTAATTTCATCAATTTCTCAAAAACATTGAAATTCACATTTATCATATAGAAATATAATTAATCATCTAAACTACTACCCACAAACATAATTTACAAGCACAACACAAATTCATCAAACATCTCTTTTTACTCTCAATGGCTAGCCCTTAAACTTCATTACCCATCCAATTTTTTTTATTCAATTTAACAAATTTCTTACTCTCTCTAGTCATTTAATCATCCATAATAATAACTAACAACTAGTTTCAATTTCCCTTAAATTTCATTTAAAAAACCCTAATTCAAATATTGCTAATTTTGCATCAAATTATTAAATACTTGTTCAAATCGATATGAAAGGGTTTCAAACACCTTACCTGATTGCTAAATGTATTTTGAAAGTCGATCCATCAAGATATTTCTTCAGCTTCTCTCTTTTCCTCTTCTCCCTTCACTTTCTCACTTTAACTTAGCTTTTCTTTTCCTTGATCTCCTTCAAATTATAGAGTAATTGTTTATCACTCAAAACACCGTTTTTTTATTCTTAACCATCACTTTATAGTCGTTCAAAGTGAAAGAAAGAAGAGGAAATGAATTTACTCCTTTTCCTTTTGTTGCAGACCATCGAGTTATAACAGAGACAATAGCCAAATAGTTTGACCGTTTTGAAAATGGTCTAACTATTTTATGTAAATCAGTCTAGCCATTTCTCAAAATAGCTAGACCAATTTTACTAATGGAAAAATATGCATTTTCACTAAAAAAAAAACTCTTCCTCTTTTATTGTATTATCTCATTTTCTTTTTTTTCTTATTTTATTGAATTGCACCTTAATTTTTATTATATTATTATTTCCAATTTATCTTGGGGTTTACAACAAGCCACATGAAAACTGTTTTAGAAATTAGTTATGGCTAAAACTATCAAAAAAGAGACAAACACAATGAGTTGAAAGAGCTAATGATAATGACCTTTAAGTCCAATATGGTTAGTGGAGTGAAAATGCAAAAGGAAAAGCTCTTGGAAAAAAACAAAGGCCACAAAAATACCACCAACCCTAGAAAAGATATCATAAAAATAATATATATGGAAAGAGTAAAACCTACAAATATACTAAGGTGGAGAAACATGCTCGTATGCTCAAAACTGTCAAGTTTGAATGAAAAGCGAAAGAAATGAAAATCTAAAAGTTGCATGAAAATTGAAAAAAACTAAGAAAAATAGAATGAAGATGAGCTTTAAGCGTTTCATTCTGGAAATAAAGCCATAAAATAGGTACCAGAACTTTACAGTAAAGTTAGAAGATCCTTTGTTGTAGAAGACTTTGATAGTGTTAATGGTGTGCCATGACCCAAAGAGGATTAAAGCTAAACTAGGTATAATATGACCTACAAATATACTTGTGGAATCTTCTCTTCTACATCTTTATCTAAATACACAAATAACAATTTGTTATAGCAAAAGATAGTAAGAAAAAAATGAAGTCCATTATAGAAATCTATTCAAAGGTTTGGTGCATGGTGCATATATTTCCACAAACAAAAATGAAGTTAAAGGCACCCCATGTAACATGATCCAAGCAAAGTCAAATTCAGATTTTTGTTTAAAATTCTTTATTGTCCAGTCTTACGCTATTTAGCATAACTTTCAACTCAATCGCTAGAATGAGCCAAGATTTTTAAACGTGTTTCTATATATGTTTCTATACATTGGATTATAATTTCAAGTCAATCGGAGTTTAGTAAGGGATTATTTCAGAGGGTCAAAGTTACTAGATGAATCTTGTCAAATCTGTTTATCAGGATCTTCATCTATTGTTTGGACTATATCTAGAGCTACAAAAGAATTTTTGCTAATATTATATTTAGGTTGAAAAGTATACATTCATGCCTTTTTGTCGATATATAGTAGGCTTGCTAATTCGTTCAGACAAGAGGGAACAACATGTTTGAGTTCAGGATTGAAACTTACACGGGATGTGCGAAAATTAGAGAAATATTGTTTCCTTGTGTATTATGGATTCTATTTAATACAAGGATTCTTTAATGCTCTTGTTAGCATGTGTGGCAGCTATCGACTTACCTATTCTACAAGGATTTTATATCAAACAAGAAAACATTTATAGTAGCAACTATTATCCATAGTTTGCAAATATTCCATATCCATTATTGAATGTATATTATGGAAAGAGGTTTGGGATTCTTTTATTGCTCTTTTCCTTATTTTACAAGATTTTCTTATTTAAAATAGAGATTATAAGAGGCTATTTAAAGGAGTCCATGCTTGAAGAGGAAACAAAGTGGCAACAACTTTTCCTCCAAAATAAAGGAGTAAAAAGCAACAAGTTTTCTTTGTTTTCATGGACAATAGTGGCGGCAACAAGACTATATAAAGCCTTGTTTTATATTTATTTTGTTTTCTTTTCTTCTTTTCTCACAACAACAAAGATAATTTATTCTCTTGTGTTTTATTTTTGTTATTACTTCTATTTGGACTATTTAATGGGGCTAACAGCCTTGCTATTTTTTTCTAATAAGCTTAATTCATATTGGGCTTGGGTTTGATTAATTAGATAAGGTCCAATGTTTGTTTAGGCTTAATTAATAATTAGTTCTGAGCTATGGCCTAAGGCTTGTTTGGGTCCATACATTTGAGTTTATTAGTATAGGTTTTATGTCAGTTTTGTAAGTAAGCTAATTTAACTTACAAAAGTAGATCCATTAGAGTTTTTATTTTTAAGGGTATAAATACTATTTGTAAGTACAAAATATTGAGACTTGATAATACTATTGATATCGAATTTAATCAGCTTGTGTAAGAGAGATTCTCGTATTTTTGTTTTCTATTGAATTAAATTGACTTATCAAAGATTAATTAGCTTTCTGGCATCTCCCCTATACTTCTTGTTACTGAATTGGTTTTCTTAGGGTGAGTTTCTTATTTCAATAGTGTTGGCGCCTTGTGATAGATTTTCATTGTGTCACCCTCTTATCTGACTTGTGTTGGCTTTTGAGGATTCGTTGTCAATCTTGTTGTGAGTTGTGTGACCACGTGATCATGAGGTTCGTATCACTTCATATTTTCTCGTAAGCAAATAGATATAAAAATACCTTGTGTAATCATTTATAAAAGTAATATAATACTTTTTTCTTTGTATAGTTTGCACAAACTTTAAATCATCAATATCTGAGTCAATTAAATCTAGACGTTTACTACTTCTTTTAATTGTTTGAAAAGAAAGTTTTATGAGTTTTGATTCTATATAAATTCCACTTATGATTTTTCTCAAAAATCATATAATTCATGGTTTATTAACCTTTGCATAGAATTATAATTCACATGACCTAACATGTCATGTCACACATCATAAGACTAAAGCATATAAGAATAAGAAACATTCTTATTTTGTTCTCATCATTAGTTATACTAGTCATTACATTCATTTTAAAGAGGCCATCACATATATACCATTTTCTTACAAACATACCACTTTTAAATAGTATAAATTTATCACTCTTAAAAACCATCTTAAAACTGTTTTTGCTCAACAATGAGTCAGACACTAAGTTCTTTCTAATATCAGCAACATGTAATACATTGTTGAGAGTGAGAAGCTTTTCAAATGTCATCTTTAATGTGACCTTTCTAACACCCAATACCTTGAAGGTTGATGAGTTTACCATGTATAGGTTTTCTCTATCCACTTCTTTGTAAGTGAAAAACATCTTTTTTTCAGCGCATATATGTCTTGTAGCACCAATTTTAACTCATCACTACTCTGGATTGTTGATAAGGTTGACTTTGAAAACAACATAATGCAAGTTCATTTCTGAAACTTCATTAGTGATGTGATCAACCTCGGTGATATTGGCTTGAGCAATCCTTTTCATATGATTTCCTTACTTACCCTTATTCTTGCAATTTTTAGCCAAATGCCCAGTCTTGTTGTAGATAAAACACTTGTCATTAAACTTCTTGGCAATTCATTCACCTTTCATAGCAAGCTTCCTTCAATTTTTATTATAGAACTTTACCATTTATTTCACAGTATTTGTTTTTGGAGCATTAGAAGATTTGGTTCTGCTTTTGAATAACTTATTATCCTCTTTTATCCTTAACCTCAAAATGAGGTCTTCAATTCTCTCTTCTTCTTTTTTTTCTCTTATGCTTAAAATAGTTCTTGAAGTCTTTTTAAAATGATGATAATTTTTCAATATTGCAACCACTTGAAAAGGACTCACTTAGAGATATACAATTAACATGTATATCATGCAAGATAAGTTAAAACCTTTGAACTTGACTCATTATGGTCCTTAAATCGACCATCTTGAAATCTATAAATTTAACGACTATAAATTTCTTCACACTAGAATCTTCAATTTTGTACTTTTTATCTAGAGTTTCTCATAGTGCTTTTGCACTATTGATTGAACTATAAACATCATATAGTGTGTTGTCCAACTCATTAAAGATGTAATTTTTGCACAAGAAATAAATATGATTCCATGCATTCACAACCACCATGGTAGTAGGGTCATATTTATTTTATGATGATTTTGGAATTTTCTTAGTTAAGAACTTTGTCAAGTTCAAGGTGGTAAAATAGAATAACATCTTTTGTTACCACCTCTTAAAGTTCAATCCATTGGACTTTACAGGTTTCTCAGTATACACCACAGAAGGTAATGGTGGAACCTCTACTACCAAAGAAGTACTTGCCGAAGCAACATTGGTTGGCACAACCAAATCTTAAGTAAAAAGATTAGAAGACATAATATAATCTATAAAAAATAATAGCCAATAATATTTATAAATAAATATTTTGGCTCCGCAATAAGCAAGTAAAAAAAATAAATACTTGTGAAAGAGCAACTTTTAAGATAAAAATATTTAAACTATACAAGATAAAATCCACAATCATTTCTTTTTTTGGGTTACTATGGTAAGTCATGTTTTGTTCATTGAGATTTATTCAATTATCATCATTTCACATATAAATTGTATCATATGCAAAAATAGTATCGTGTAAATAATATTTTTATTAAGTAAGTTTTTAGAAAAAATTGGAGGGGTCACAAACTATCCCATTTAAAATTCAATCTCCTTAGACAGAACTTCCTAGACCATATCTATTCACCGCACTAACTTCTATTTATATGAACAATAACATATATGTGAACAAAATCAACCACATAACTTTGATGCCAATTTTATAGAGTATAAGCAAGATTGCATAAACTATCACAAACAAAAAATTATTCACTTATTAAAAAATATAAATCAATAAAATTTATGACATGCATCAAACCATCCAAATAACATGAAAAATAATTTTAGAAGATAAACTATAATTTTAAAACAAAGATATATAACAACCTTCTAAAATTAAACCAAAAGGAAAAAAAAATCATAACATACCAAAATGTTATAGATTAAAACATATAGAAATAAAATTAAATCTATATATGAGAATATAGTAACTTAAAAAGCAGTTAAATAATAACATAAATTTTAAAAATACTAAAAAAAAATTTCACAATTAATCTATATAATAATTTTTTTCTCACAAGATAAACTATGAAGCCTTAAGATTGTAGAGTCATAGTTTAAATACATATAGACACACACTACTGAACAATAATGTTTAGTTTATCATATCAAGGCATTTTAAACATAAAATTTTTTTCAACAAAAACGTATATTTCATACAAGTTTAAATATATAAGCATGTAAAATGATAATTCATGGCAAACATATTTTCAACACAAAAATAACAATAAAAAGTATGATTACAAATTATATATCCAAACT
The DNA here is from genome assembly GCA_015852605.2 of Populus deltoides. Classification (NCBI taxonomy): domain Eukaryota; kingdom Viridiplantae; phylum Streptophyta; class Magnoliopsida; order Malpighiales; family Salicaceae; genus Populus; species Populus deltoides. The sequence continues at coordinate 7,283,165 of CM027573.2, read as the reverse complement.
TACAATTAATATTAATTCAAAGTTCTAGCATGCCTACTAATAATAAAAGTATATATGCTTAAATTAAAACAAACTGTAGTTATTTGTTGAAGCACTTTAACGTAATGAGACTTTTGTTATTGTTAGTAATGAATCATTTGTCCTTAAAGTTTTATTACTCTTTATTTATGCAACCAGAATGTTTGTATATATTATCTCTCAAGATTTCAACACCACTACATTGGTTTAGATGCACTTATAAACAAGATCTTTGAATTAAAAAATATAAAATTAAAATATCTCTCCACAAAATAAATATAAACTTTAAATTTATTTAAATTATATTAATTAAAACAAATTTTTAATATTTATTTGTCCACTATATTGCCATTACCGTTATATAGACAAATTTGATTTCAGGTTTTAATTACTATTTTGTCTATAAAATCCAAATTTCAGAGTGGAAAAAATTTATGGATTTGGATGAGTTGAAAGATGGAATCGTCAAACCAGATAATAATAAGTAAAAAAAACCAATTGCGTCACGACGGCTAGGTCCCTTGTGGCAAAAATTGAGCGTCGCTCCTGTATCTATCTTAATCGGAAGATTTTTATGATTCTACAAGCACTCACCTAGAATGAATCAAAAGGACGAGCAGAACAATAAATACAAGCATCCTGAACCTTCATTACAAACTAAATCCATTGTTTATAGGATCCATCAAAAGAATTAAAATCTTTATGGAGCTGCAAGAAATCACCTTATATGCCCTTCTTCTTGGTATAATTTCTCTCTTCCTGTCCACAAAATATGCCACGACAAACAAGAAAAAAGGCAAGATGCCACCAGAGCCAGCAGGGTCATGGCCAATTATCGGTCACCTGCATCTTCTTGGAGGAGCAAACCAGCTACTACATAGAACATTTGGGGTCATGGCCGATAAGTACGGGCCAATCTTCTCTGTCTGCCATGGAATTCGTCGAGTGCTGGTTGTGAGCAACTGGGAAATTGTGAAGGAATGTTTAGCTACCAACGACATGGTCTTTGCTGCACGTCCGAAGTACTTGGCAGTGAAAATCATGGGCTACGACCATGCTATGCTCGGCTTTGCACCTTATGGGCAATATTGGCGTGATATGAGAAAGCTAACCATGGTTGAGCTACTCTCAAACAGCAGGCTTGAGATGCTCAAGCATGTACGGGACACAGAAACTAAGTTGCTTCTGAAGGACTTACATGACAGATCAATAAAGAATGGAGGGCATGTTATGGTGGAAATGAAGGAGAAGTTTGGGATCTTGGCAATGAACATAATAGTAAGAATGCTTGCTGGGAAGCGATATTTTGGTACTGATACAAACGGGGATGAGGAGTCGCGGAGATTTCAAAAGGCTTTGGGAGATTTCTTCTATCTATTGGGGTTATTCTTGGTTTCAGATGCTGTTCCATTTCTTGGTTGGTTGGATTTTGTTAAGGGATTTGTAGGCAAAATGAAGAGGACAGCAACGGAGATAGACTGTGTGTTTAGTAGCTGGGTGGAGGATCATCGACGAAACAGGCTCAATGGAAGCATCAACGAGGAGGAGAGAGATTTCATTCATGTTATGCTTTCTAACTTGGAAGACGGCAAGATTTCTGCTGCTGACACTGATACTGCAATTAAGGGCACTTGCTTGGTAAGTGTCTACGATTTCTGCCATTAAGTTCAATGATTTTATTCGTAGAAAACTAAAATTATTATTTTTAATATTAGCAAATTAAAATCATAGAAAAATATACAAAAACTTTAATTTGATGTTTTTTAAAAAAAAAATATGAAAAGCATTTTATAAACAAAAACCACAACAACGCCAAACGGGAAAAGCAATTGAGCATATGGCGGTGGGGTTCGGCAGAAAACCCAGAAGAAGGCCATTAATTATAATAGTCACAACAAATTCACAGTAAAGTTAGAAAGAAGGAAAACAAAGACAAAGAAATTAAGAGCCCTTCTTGGATTGAATCCGGAAGAAAGTAAAATGATCAAGTTAGACTAAACACCAAAACTCTAATAATAAACTCAAGAAATGAAATTTTTGAAGTCAGTGTCTGATGAAGGACAAGAAGCAACATTATCTGTCTTTATGCAATAATATAAAAAACCAAGTTGAACTAACTACCATCTAGAAGGCCTGTTTCTAAATAGTAGGAGGATAGGGCCAGGCCAGCCATTTTTGTTGGTAAAGAAAAGCCAACTAAAGCTGCTCACTATTACTTCACAATTGATAACGAATCTCAGTGATCGACTGTGTCCTGTGCAAACTAACAGATAATGTAACAGAAATGTTGTCAGCAGTGAATTAAAATGGTGATGAGACAATATTGTCAACGTCTCTTTGTTTTATATCATGGTTTTAGATTATCACGCAATCTTTATATTGTAGAGCCTCATTTTGGGCGGCCACGACACGACATTTGTGACTCTTACATGGGCACTATCTTTGATATTAAACAACCGCGAAGTTCTTGGAAAGGCACAAGATGAGCTTGACATTCAAGTAGGAAAGCACCGGCAAGTTGACGAGACAGACATAAAGAACCTTGTATACTTACAAGCCATTGTCAAGGAAACAATGAGACTATACCCTGCTGCCCCGCTTTCAGCACCAAGGCAAGCCATGGAGGATTGCACGGTAGCTGGCTTCCACATCCCAGCGGGCACACGCCTTTTGGTTAACCTGTGGAAGTTGCACCGTGATCCCAACATTTGGTCTAACCCATTGGAATTTCAGCCTGAGAGGTTCCTAAAGGAGCATGCCAATCTGGATGTGAGGGGTCAAGATTTTGAATACGTACCATTTGGGTCTGGAAGAAGAATGTGCCCAGGGATTTCCTTGGCGCTCCAGGTTTTGCACTTGACACTGGCTCGACTGCTTCATGGTTTTGAAATGGGGACAGTTTCAGACGCTCTAATCGATATGAGTGAAGGCCCTGGAATCACTATCCCCAAGGAAACACCATTGGAGGTCATCCTCCGCCCAAGGCTACACTCAAGTCTATATGAATGTTAAGCAGCTGAAGATCTCTGGGTGATCACATGCTCAAGCTAATAAACTCAATTTACGTGCATCATCATTCGTTCAATTCATAGGATTGATGCATAAATAATCCAAGTTCGTTTAACAATGCCATTTTCATTACATCTAGAGATTCATATTTGCAAATATGATCTTATAGTATCAGCAGTGTAATCCAATGTTCTTGAATCTTGTATTCCAGTTACTGTTATTCACGTTATGAAAAACTTGTAATCAGAGATAAAACTGCGTAATTAATGCGTAACATTGACCACAACATAATCTTGGTTGTTACTTAATGAGGATAGAAATGAGTTGTCAAGTCGGGCCTTATTTGCATTCCAAAGGGGTTCATCAACTTTATTACCACAGAACTGCTGGCATATATCTTGAGTAAGAGATCAAGCCACAAACTGTTGAGTGTAAACATGAGGTTTTTATATTAAAACATCCTAAAAATAAGGGATAATACCTCGAGTGTAATGGCTGAGAGCACACAATTTTAACAGCTATGATCGATAATTCATGTCATGACAGGCATAAATTAACATGCTCTGTTTGTCATACAGCAATATCTCAAGGATGAGCTTGCCTGAAACCATCAACGGCTATAGGCACACCTCTACGGTGAATTTGCTCGTACTCTGTCGACTGGCTCCTTGGGGTGAATTTTCCAGCTAATGCCAGGCGCATACACCCCGTGCATGAACAACAAAATTCCAGCACGTATCCAACTGAATTGCAGGTTTGCCAGTGCCTTGGTCCTTAATCCAGCAGCAAGGGATCCACAAGTGACAACTCCATGCATATAATTTCAATGCTGGCCTCTGCCAATTGCATAACGCAGCCCTCTGGAGCAAAATCAGGAAACCATAGCATAAACCCCATGTTCATAAACCGACATCCTTTAAATACAACTGAAATTGAAAGGACAAGAGCCGCGCGAAAACTATTTGTGCATTAAATATTTATTCTTTTCATCAAATTTGACAAAACATACACCACCATGATGGTCTAATGCCCTAATATTTGACTCCATCTCGATACAGTTCTTTTCGGATGATTGATACCATAGCTTCCGCGGCACTGCCCTAAAAATGCCAACTTAAACAGCCTTTAACTATCAAAATTTGACAATTCATGATGACTATTTTGAGTCAATGATTGAGATCCTTCCAGATTAAATCAAGAGCCAAGATTTGTCTCTAATAAAAATACAGTGTCCCTCTTTCACCCCCTATAAATAAGGGTGGATTCTAAGCATTGAAAGAGAATAAATTAGAGGCCAGAGTTAAAAAAAAAATCAATTTTTTTCCTAGTTTTTCTTCTTCGCTCCGCCAGTCTCTTTATCCTCTCTCTATTGCTTCTTTAGCGACCACCACCTCAGCACCACCGTGAATAACAACAGCCCAACCTCCTCCATCAACTCATCTTCTCACCAGCAATAAGAGCAGCCACCATAAACTTCTCTCTCTTCGCCACAAGTTTCTTCTTTCAGCAATAAAAACCAACCCTTCTCACTGGCAGCAACTCCAGCCCCACCGTGAGCCACCAACGCCTCCACCATCCTCATGCCAGACCAATGACGACAACCACACCCTCCACACCAAGTAGTCTTCTTCTCTCATCTTCTTTTTTCCCCGTATCAATCATGGATGCTGCATGCAAAATGATAATTCATTATGCATGCATCATAATTAATTCACATGGTCGTTAGGCTAGGCCAGCAACCATGTGAGTCAAGCTGAACCCGTTTCAGGCCAGTCTTTATGCTTGGACTGGGTCCAGCCCAAATAAAAGAGAGACGGGTCTGTTGGGTTGTTAGTCGACCCCACTCAACTTGACAGGGTCCAGCCCAGATGATTGGACCAGGTCGAGCATAATATATTTAATAATAATATTAAAAATTAAAAATATATTAAAAAATCAAAATTTTCAAAGGGCATTTGAAAAACATTTATGGGTCCTTTGCATGTTTTTTCAATAATTTTATATAATATTGGGTTGTATATTTACACTGTAAGATACAAATTTGGTATTAAAAATACATGGTTTTCTCCGGAACCTTTTAAAAAAAATTCAACAATTTCAAAAACATTCAAGAAAAATATTTAAATTAATTTCTTCTTTCCAAAAATATATATATATATATATATATATATATATATATATATATATATATATATTTGTCTCCGTGCATATGGTCAAATCTTAAAAAACTTTCATGCATATTTTCTAAACAGAGATAAAATCATTTTTATCATATTTTAAAAATGCAAAATGGATATCGTAACAAATTTTCTAATTATCCTATAGGGTTTGGTCAAAATATAAAAAAAATTATAACAATTATTTTGTTATTCGAAAAGCTAGGACTTAACTATATCCAAGAAATAAATAAGTATGCCCCTTAGAATGGTTAGGATTTAACCCAATAAGGTAGGGACTTCCTCACAAAGGGAGATCTACCTTGAACCCTAGACAATACCAATACATAGAAATGCAACTTAGAATAACAATCAAACAACAACGCAACTTATGTTAAGTAGGATGCATAGGGGATGATGCATCTTCCTTTTACACAACCATTCTCTTATCCAAACTCTCGCAGATCATTAGGTTTCCTAGTGACCATAACACTAGGTGGTAACTCCTAAACCTTATAATCATAATTTTATAATTAACCCAAAACCTCTTTCCTTTCAACACATCTAAGGAGGAAGACTCATCGTTCAACATCGTGCACATTATGACAACTATGACTAGCATTTGAAAGTCAGATTCAAATGAGGATGAGTAATCTTCTCATCATTTTTTGGAATAAGTCATAGAATGAAATCTAGACTTCAATTACACGCTTGGATTTGAGTTTTATGATGGAATCTTAATCCCTTTTTGCAAATTTAGAAAGGGAGAATTTTCAAACTCATATTTTGAGGAAATTACTTTCTTTCTTTTCTCTTCTAGAGGATTTTCTTAATGGAGACACCAACTTGGAATTTCTAAACTGAATCCTTAAATGTGTGGCTGACAAAGCATCCACTTCAGCACCTTAAGAATTGATTGGAGAATTTTTTTCATGCTCTATGTTTTCTATTTTGAATAGTATATTTGTTGACTCGAGAGATGAGAGGAAAAGAGTATCGTACTAGGAGTGCCAGAAATTTGTACATAAAAAATTTCGCGTATTAAAAATAATGTCAAAATTACAATATTGAATTTTATTACAAGAAAAAATGGAAACTATCTTGAGATGCTCTTCACGTGCACGAATCCTCTAATCAACAGTCAAATCTGGATCTTGTTTTGGATAGGAAGATATTCACACGAGTCTGAAAGCTTTTACAGTGTAAAATCTTAACTTGATATGATTTGACTTGATGAAAATAAAGACTATTCACAGAACCTCGAACATTTTAACCGTGTAAGATCTTAACTTGAATTGATTTAATGAATGACTTGACTTGACATGATGAAGATTATTCACACGAGCCTGAAAACTTTAATTGTGTGATATATTAACTTGATTTGATTTGATAAAGGAAAGGACTTTGATCCTTTACTTCCTTGATTTGATTTGATGAAAAAAAACTTTAATGAAGATGAAGATTATTCACATGAGCCTGAAATCTTTAACCATGTGATATCTTAACTTGATTTGATTTGATAAAGAAAAAGATTTTGATCCGTTGATTTCATGAAGAAAAAGATTTTGATACTTTGCTTCCTTGATGGACTTTAATTTCTTTGAGAGAACTTCCAAGTATTTATTCTTGGTCTTTAGTCTTTACATGTTGTTCTTCTTGTGCTTCTTGTTATTGTTATTTTTTTATGCTTGTTATGTTTGATTTGGTGGCTTTGTTATCTATTTATAGACTAACAAGGTATAATTTATCTTAAATTTCTTTTATCCAAAGGATTTTTAGGAAAATTAATATGAAAATTACTTAAAATACCCTTAGTTAAAAGGATATTAAAGTAAGAACCATAAAATATATTTGGATTAAGTTTTAATTTAATTTGGGCTCAAACCTAATAAATTTAATTTATGCCTAAGCTTAAATAAATTCAATTTGTTGGGTCAAAGAGAGCTTTTGGTCATAGGCTAGACTCTTAAAAAATTTTGTGTGTATAGTTAATGGAGTGAAAATCCAGAAGGAAAAGCTTTTGGCTAGTGTCGTGGCGTGCATGACATCGAATGGTAGGTCTGCCTCCTAGATCTAGAGGTTTTGAGATTAATCATAACATTATGATTTTAAATGAATCTTTACTTAGTATCATGGTCACTAGAACACCTAGTGGTCTGCGAGAGTCTGAGTAAGAGAACTAGTTGTGCAAAGAAAATACAAATCACCCCAGTGCGCCCTATCTATAGTAAGCTGCATTGTCAAATTATTGTTTTTCTAGGTCATATTTCTATTCATTGGTCTCATCTAAGGTTCAAGATAGATCTCCCTTTGTGAGAAAGTCTCTACCTTACCAGCATAAAAATAATTGTTCTAGGACTCAGATTTTAGTATTATATTTATTTTCTACTTTATATCTTTAATATTTGAGAATATACTTTATAGTGTAATTTTATACCCTCAAATAATAAAGTCTACAACTAATTTCTAATATTTATTTTTATTAATTCATTTAATTTAATACCGAGAGTATGCATTATGTTCTAAAATTCATACCATGAATATTAATTAAATTAATTATTTTTTGTGGTATTTGTGAATTTTTTATCAAATCCTAATAGATAATTATAAACTGGTTACAGTTTTCATTTTGTATTTTTAAAACATGATAAAGATGTAATATTTGTTTAAAAAATATACGCGAAAACTTTTAGATTTGGTCATATGCATGTAAACAAAACATTTTTTTATGTTTTTGAAATGAGGAATTCTTTTGAATTTTTTTTAAAATTTTCAAAGAAAAAACCAGGTATTTTTAATATCGGGTCTATATCTTACAGTGTAAGTCTACAACCTGATATTTAGTAAAATTGTTGGAAAGATACATGAGGGATCCATAAATAATTTAAAAACACTCCCTGAATTTTTTCAGAATTTTTTTAAGTTATTGGGCTTGTTTGGCTAAACTCTAAAATAAAAACAAGTTGAAGCTAAAGAGAAAGGCAGTAGGGCATGTTTACCACACACGCCCTTAGCCTAAAATTAGAGGCATTGAAAATGCTTTAAGGTCGTGTTGTTAAACACGCCTTAAGGAACCGCACATGATATTTTTTAAAGCAAAAATAGGGTATGCCAAACATGTCCTTAGGTGTGGGTTGGGCTTATTGGGCTCGAGACCCAAGCATGCGCACATGGGTTGGGCTCTGGCCCAGACCAGCCTGATTTTGTTTGGTCAGTAGATGGCCCAATGAGCTATATATATTTATGGGTTGGGCTAGAATGAGGGTCCAACCTTTTCTTTTTCTTTGCTGGCAAATGGCAGCAGCAGAACATGAATTATGCTTGTTTTATGCATTTTGATAAGAGGAATAAAGAATAAGAAGGATTACCTGGCCTGAGGAGTAGTTTAGCTGCTAGTGGTGGTGCTTGAGTCATTGGTGGTCCACAGTGGTGTTGCTTGGGTTGCTGGAATCACTGTCATTCCTGGTCTAAAAATGAAGAAGTTGCACTGGATAAGGAGAAATAATGGTGAGGTGGTTCTTGGGCTGGTGTTTTCAGGTTATTTTTTGCTTGAATGAACCGTGATTTAGTGTGGGGTATTATATGAATGGTATATGGCTAGAATATGAGGTGAAAGGATGTGTTTTGGGATGGTTTAGTGGCTAATCTGTTCTGGTCTTTTTCATTTTCTTTTTCTTTTTTCTCTTTTTCCCTTTCTTTTTGCTTCAGTTTTTCTTCTTATTTTCCCTCTTAGTTTTCTCCTCCTCCTCTTCACCTAAGCTTCACCCCTATATATAATGGGTAAAGAGGTGTTTGTGGTCCTTCTCAAAACTGAATCCTAGCCTTTAATTAGCTTATGAAGGTTCTCAACCGTTGGTCATAAGCCAACAACCTGATACTATAAAACTAGGTTGTTAAGGTTGTTGGGCCAATGGTTTTGGCCACTTATTACAATGGCTATAAGGCTGCAAATCAGCAAAGACAAGGTTGGGGTTGGGGTGCAATGTTAGGGTATGAGGGCGGTATGTTTATTATCTTGTTTGGGGGAGAAATGAAGAATTAAATGGCTGTGTAAAAGGGGATATTGGCCAACTTTTATAAGACCGAAGGAAGAAGACAATGAACAGAGTCTTTTTACTGGACATTGACCAAAATGACATCATTTTAAACCAAGACATGTCATTTCGATTCAAAATTGACCAAAATTGGCCAGCTTTTATAAGACTTAATGAAGAAGACACATCATTTTACTAGACATTGACCAAAATATGGCTAAAACGCACCGTTTCATTTAAATAAAATGATATTGTTTTGGTGTTTTGGCCTAAATTAGGTCATAAATCCCTCTTTTAATTTCATCCCTCAATCTTTTAGATTGTTTAATTAAGTCCCTAATTGAATTTTTATTTTAAAAATTAATGCAATTTTACCCCTTCAAATTTTTAAAATGACCCTTTGAGTTTGACGTGTTTTCGACTTGATCCTTGGTCTTGGATATTTTTAATTTCATTCTCAATTGACCTTCAAACTTTAAATTTCTTCAATTTCACCTCTATTTTTAACCAAATTAGGTCCCTGAATTCACGCGCCTTTTGCAAAAAAGTCATTGGTCTTGGATTTCTTTAATTTTGCTCTTAATTGACCACTAAGCTTTGATTTTCTTACAATTTTGCACCCAATTGAGTTTGAAAAAAAATTAAATTTGCTCCTCTAAAATTCAAATCTTCTCAATTAAGCCTGAATTAGGCTTTCAAATCTAATTTTTTAGCCATTAAGTCCTTAATAAAGTTAATTTGACCCATTAAAAGCCTAATTAAATCTATGCACTTCATCAATTCTTTTAATTTTACCCAAATTAATTCTTAAACCTAATTAAACCCTTAATTAGGCATATAATTAAATCAAATTGACCTATTAAAAGTCTAATTAAGTTCTCAAACTTAATGTTTTTGCAAATTCGTTCGATAATCATTTAATTTAACCTTGAATCTGTATTATCTTTCAATCCTAGGTACAATTAGGTTCCTGATTTTGTCCAAAGTCTCAGTTTAGTTCCTCTAAACTTGATTATTCAGTTTTATGCTATTGAACATAAACTTGATTTTTGGATTGAGTTGATATTTTTACAGGATTTTCTAGACATGTTGTTATACATTTAGTTACAATTTCAGGTCAATTAGAGTTTGGTAAGGTATGATTTCAGAGGGTCAAAGTTACTGGATGAATCTTGTCAAATTTGTTTGTCTGGACGTTCGTCTAATGTTTGAACTATGTCTAGAGCTACAGAAGAAATTATGTTAATATACTAATTGAGTTGGAAAGTAAACATTCATACATTTCTATTGATATATGGTAGGCCTGCTAATTCATCCGAACAAGAGAGAACGGCGTATTTGAAATCATGACTGAAATCTGTCAGGAATATGCGTAAAAATATCAGAATAAGGAATACCGGGAATGTCCATCCGATAGTTGCAACAACTTCTCATCCAAAATAAGGAAGTAAGAGGCGACAAGTTTTCCTTGTTTTCAAGGACAATAGTGGCGGCAATAAGGCTCTATATAAAGCCTTTTTTATTTATTTTGTTTTATCTTCTTTTTCTTTCACGACAACGAAGATAATTTATTCTCATGAATTTTTTTATATAACTTCTATTTGGGCTATCTAATGAGGCTAGCAGCCTTCCTATTATTCCTAATGGGCTTGGTTCATATTGGGCTTGAGTTTTATTAATTAAATAAGGTTCGAGCTATGACTCAAGGCTTTTTTGGGTCAATACATTTGGGTTTATTAGTATATGTTTTAGGTCAGTTTCGTAACTGAACCAATTTATCTCACAATGATAGATCCATTAGAGTTTTTATTTTCAAGAGTATAAATAATCTTTGTAAGGACAAAATATCAAGATTTGATAATACTATTGCTGCGTAATTTATTCAGCTTATGCGAGAGATATTATTGCATTCTTTGATTTTTTAATGAACTAAATTAACTTATCAAAGATTAACTGGTTTTATGACATCTTCCTTATACTTCTTGTTCGCGAATTGGTATTCATATAATGAAGATTTTTATTCCCAAAAGAGTTTTGTGTTCAAGGATACTTTTTATCGCAATTCAAATAAATTGCCCAGCAGATCATGGCGACAAGAACCACCCCCCCCCCCCGGGGAAAGAATCACCAAGAACAAAGCCAGAAATAAGGAAAGGAAAGAAGAGACAGCCAGCTAACCAACACATTTCATGAAAAGAAAAATTCAGAAGCTAAATTCCAGAAAGTTGAACTGAGATAGATTCAGTATGAAATACTATTGCATGAATGCTTTGACATATCAGAACCTGATCCATACCAGAAGTGGAAATGAGAAAGATAATACAAATGGAAACACCTTTCAATTGACACATGACATCATAATTTGAAATATTTTGTAAAAAATAGTTGAAAAGGAACTTTGTATTGACAATGATTGCACAGCTTACTTAAGGGCAATCAGCATGGAGCTTTGGATTGGCAATGACTGCACAGCTTTTAGGGCAGTATGCCTCTCTTATATAATGATATGATATTGTAACTGGAAAAAGAGACCGATGAAGGAAAGCCAAATTGCATCCCTTGGGTGTATTTAGAACCAGGAAAATATGCTTGTTTCACATATTTCATACCAAATAATTGTTCTCTGTTCAATGCAGGCTCAACATCACTTGCAATTCCAACTGCTTTTTAATTCAAAGTCAGACAACAGCATAGGTTCCTACATATGCACAAATAATAAATAAATTTAAAACAACGCATACAGTGTAAGATCCAAACCACCAAAAAAATGAAATTCTACTCATAAATTTTATAACTGTGCAACCTCCAAGCTGAAGTAGTTCATTCTTTATGAGACCCCAGTTCAGCTTCAAGTATAATTTAACAAACTAATTAGAAAAAGGAGGTTTTCTGAACCAAGACTTCAAAACTCTACATCCAGCATCATCAAAATGTGACAGAAAAAGCACTTGCGTCAGTGGAAAACAAAGAAGAATACCTTTTCTGCAATACGGTTCTGTTATAACTGGCAAAGATTTAAATGCTGCTGTCAAAGAAATTAAGTAACTATGGATTGCTGATTCCCAAAAATTCCTCAACATTCCCTATCCCCTCGATCAAAGATAAATAAGTGTTATCATTAGGAGTAATGCCTTTGCTAATCATTTCTTTAAGGAGCTGTTCAGCATGATCTCCTTCCTCGTTTTTGCATAAACCTTGTATCAGGGCATTGTAGGTGAGAAGTGTAGGGTTGAATCCTATACTCAACATTTCATCTCGAACTCTGAAGGCATCCTTCATATCACCTCTCTTACTATACCCGCTTATTAGAGTATTATAACAAATATGGTCAGGTTTAATCCCCCTGCTCTTCATCTCTTCAATAAGCTCACGAGCTGCTTCAACTTTTCCCTCCCTGCAACGTCCTTGCATTAGGGTATTGAAAGTTACTTCGTCAGGAACAACTTTCATTTGATCCATCTCCTTCAGCAATGCAAATGCACGGTCCATATTCCCATTTGCACAGTGACCGTCAATCAAAGCATTGAACATTATGAGATCTGGGAAAATGCCTTTCCGGACTATCTTTTCAAACAAGTCATCAGCCTGTTTCATTCTACCCCGTTTACTCAAAACATAAATCAGCGAAGTATATGTTACACGGGTAGGCTGAATCCCTTTGCTTATCATTTCATCATGGAGGGTAAATGCTTTCTTTACATTCCCACATCTGCAATATCCATTTATCAGTATGTTATAAGTTACAGAGTCAGGAACCAACCCCTTCTCGCTCATCTCTTTTATAATACCATCAGCTTCATCCATCTTACAATCTAAAAACAATGCATGAATCAACATATTATAAGTTGAAACGGTTGGCATTACACCTTCCCTCACCATCTTATCCCTATAGCCAAAAGCCATCTCCAAATTCCCTTTATTGCAATACCCATCAATCAAAGTATTATAAGTCACAGCAGTTGGACGCAACCCAATTTCTTTCATCTTCTCAAGCATCCCAGATGCTTCCTCAAGTTTTCCTTCCTTGCACATCCCACTAATAAATGAACCATACGTGTACGAATCTGGTTTAACCCCTCTACATTTCATTAAATCAAAAATCATACGAGCACCTTCAACTCTTCCTCTTGAACAATATCCATGAATTATCGTATTATATGTAACAACATTAGGTTTAATCCCCAAGGCCTCCATTAACCCAATAAACTCCTTTGCCTTCTTCAACTTCCCTTCCTTGCATAACACATTAATCATTATATTAAACGTAACAACACTCGATTTAATCCTCATCCTAAACATCTCAGCATACAGAACCCACGCCTTCTCCGTCCTATTTGACTTTAAAAATAAACTCAACATATCATTACATGCGTGAACGTGAGGAATTACACCCTTTCCCTTCATCATATCGAAACACTCAAATGCATCATCACCCCTCTTCAATTCACAACAAGCCCTTATCAACAAATCATAAAGCACGTAAGTTTTAATTCCTAACACGCCCCTTGCAACTCCCAGCTCATTGAAAACCTCCCTGATACTATAAACCCCACTGTTAATAGTTTCTTTCAAGAGCTGCAGCGAGGGTTTTGAGTTTGGTGCGTGAGAGATTACCGCCACAGCAAGACACTTGCTTTTGATATCAAGATCACCGAATCCAATATGGGTTACAAACTGGAAGGCTAAATCAGGGGTTTTATGGAGACTAGTGAGAGCAGTTGAAATTAGCGAAGGAGTTATTTTGTGTGCAAGGTGTTTGATAAAATGCCACTGAGAAGAATGTATTGAATCAAGTATTGCTTGTGGGGTTAGCTCTGTGGGAATGCTTGGAGACAGAGTTTGATTTTGTGGATTATTAGTGTTTGAATTTGGTGTTGTTGAGAAAAATACTACATGGGAGCGATGTATTTTGGTGTTGTGGGAAATGGTGTTGCCGGTTTTCAGGTGGTTGTGTTTGAGGAGTTGATAGTTGAGCAGTTTGTGAGATTTCATCTTGTGGGGTGTGAGAATTGAGATTGTTGTGACCAATTTTGTTGTCAAAACTATAAAGAATAGAGAGGATCAGAGTAAAGAAAAATTCCAATCGCACGTATAGTCTATCCAGCTGTCAAGCCCACGCAGCTCCACTTAACCTATTGATTTAACTTTTCGTTAAAATCAAGTTTTTAATTAAATTGAATAAAAAATAATTTGATTTAAATCAATTAATTTTATACATCTAAATATAACTGGATAATTAATAAAAACATGATTTAATTTTAAAAAAATAATTAAAATGATATTTAAAAAAAAATATTGAAATAATAACAAATCACCGACCTTTGGTTATGGACTCTATTGAGTTTAATAATTTTTTTTAATTACATGATGAAAATAGATGCTCATAAAATTGAACATCAACCTAAAAATAGGTATTTATTTGAGACAATTATTCCTAGAAAACAAACAAAAATCAATAATGTAATCAATTTTCCAACCAATCCAATATCAAATGATGAAATCGAAAAAGAATAAATTAAAAACAATTAAAAGAACAAAAACAAAAACAAAACCAAAAGTATATCATATTAGTGGGTAAACTTGACAATAGCATGTCAAACGACTCAAACCTGTGAACTGGGTTATAGACTCTACTAAGATTATAATTTGTTTTTTTAATCTATTTTTTTATTTAACTACATGATAACAAAAATAGATAATTGCAAAATTAAACACTAACTCAATACCGAGATATTTTTTTAGATCACAATAACCTCATAAAAGGCGAAACAAATCAATTATGAAATTAAATTCCTAATTAATTCAGTATCTAAAGATGAATATAATATCGAATGATGAATTATCACAATTATTATTATAACAATTACTATTGTCATCGTTATTATTACCATTACTGATATTGTTACTATCATTACAGTTACCACCATCACTACTATTATTAATAAGTAGTATCATAATTGTTATTAGTATTATTATCATGATCACTATTATTATCATTATCGTTGTTGTTATCATTGCTATTATTATTATTGTTATTGTTTATATTATTATTATAATTATTATCACCATCACTATAACTAATATTATCATTATTATTATTATTCTTATCACTGTCATTATTATTATTATTATTACTGTTATAACCACAATTGTTACTACTACTACTACTATTTCTATTACAATTATTATTGACCATTACTATACTATTATTAGTAATACTATTATTATTTTCATTATTATTAATATAATTATTAACAAATTTTAAAAAAATATTATTATAATTGAAAAAAATCATAAATTTGGTTTGAAGGTTAAAGTTAAAAATTATTATTATTATTATTATTATTATTATTATTATTGCTATCACAATCACAATTACTATTAACTATTATAGTACTACTACTACTACTACTATTATTATTATTATTAAATTTAAGAAAAAATATTATTACTATTGAAAAAAACTATAAGCTTAATTTGAAGGGTAAAATAAAAAACTAAAAAATTATAAGAACTTTGAAAAAAGAGTTAAAGAGAAAAAAAATCAAAAGTAGAAGAAGTGAATTGAAAAACATAATATACATAAATTAGAATTGAATAACTAAATTGTAAACAAATAAAACTCAAACAAAAGAGAAAAGGAACGAAATAAAAAATCAAAACAAAAATGATGGATTATGAAACACCAACCAAAAATAGAAATAGATTTGAAATGAAAAACAAAACATATATGAAATTGTAATTAAAGGACAAAATTGTATAAAAAAAAAACAAAACTTCTATAAAAGGAATAAGGATAAAAAATAATTCAAAGAATGAGGACTGAAATTGACAAACAATAAACAAAGAGGACAATTGTGTACTTTAGTTATCAAGAGAGTGAAAAGAAAGAAGAAATACAAACAAGCGATCATTGACGACAATCCAACCATTATCCATCTACACGTGTCACACAATGTGAAAAAGGGCATTGCCGCCTACTCGCTAGTGTATGTGGAACACGCGCCATCAACTTTTTGATTAAAAAATAAAAAATAAAATGTGAAAAATACTAAAACACCTTTGATGGTCCTTTTAATTACACAAATACTCATGTGAAAATACCAAAATACCCCCAAAGATAAAAGTTCTTTTTTGTCTTTTCTGAGGTTAAAAAAGTTATTTTACTGGACATGAAAATTAAAAAAACCTGAAATATCTTTGTCCAACAACCTATCTTTTTTTCTTTTTTTCTTTTTTATCTTGGAGGCAAAGAAGTATTTTTACGGTTACAAGTATTGTGAAAAGCAAAGAAAGTTGGTCAACAGTTCTAATTTTGGTTGACTTTAGGGGTAAAGGAGCATTTTTATCATGTTAAAAAATTTGAAAAGACGCATACACCCCCAAACAATCTTCTAATGACCATTGAGCCAGAAAAACCTAAATACTCCTAAACCAAAGGCTTAAATTTAAGCCACTCAAGGATAAAAGAGTAATTTCACTATAGCAATCCACAGTAATCTGTGTGTAGAGTTATAATAAAACTCCCATATCTTTTAGCTTTATTTTTAATATTTTTTTAAAATATTGTCCAATTTTATGGTATTAATTATATCTCTCAATCCAATCATTAGATAGAGTTAAAATTTTACGAGGAGTCTCCTTACATATTGTTATATCTCATGTTAATATTTTAGAGCAATCAGAGCTTAGAATGACCATGTAAGATTGTTGATGACATTCTCATAATTTGTTTAGAAATGCCATTTTATTGTTTCCCCTTTTCAAATTGATTTTTTCTTAATTTTATCATTTGACAATAGGTTTATTAGTAATTAAGCTTCATAATTTATTTTGATTTGTTTTATTCAGAGTTATCATAGTCTCATGACACGAGTTACAAATTTAAAATGTTAACCCAAGTTGTCCTGGATGAATCCAATAAATTGCCGTCTCAATATTTTTTTTTAAAAAAGATGTTATATTGAATTTTTTTGAGTTAAATTATATTTTTACTAGTCATTTAGGTTGTTTTTAAATATAGGGTGATATCAGTTCAACTCTCGCTTTTTTAATTTTATTTAAAATGGGGTGATATGAGTTCAACTCTCACTTTTTAAATTTTATTTAAAATTTGAATTGTATAATTTCAAGTTAGTTTTTTTTATATTTAAATTGAAATTATATTTATTAAATTAATATTTTAAATTTTATATATATAAACAATGCAACTTCACGTTAAAATACTCTGAAACCAAAATATATTGCTACAATTGAGAAAACTAAATGCTAATCGGAACATAATTGAAAACCTTGCTCCAACCTGATGTGAGCTTTAGATTGACGGATCTTTTCGATCAGATTCAGTCGAGATGAGCATGCGAAGGCGAAAAGGGGGATAAGATTTTGACACTCTTTGTTGCGTTGTCTCGTTACTCATATACGTCCTCCTGTCTTTAAGGTCCTAATATCTTAGAGGCTCCCCTCCTTTTACTAGTTTTTTGCACCTTTTATTTTGGAAAAAAACAATTAAAAACACTATATAATCATTTTTAAAAATATAATTTAATTGATTAAATTCTAAATTTATTATTTTAAAAATCATTAATTTGAGTATCATAAACCTATGGTCACTTGAGACTTATATGGTCGTTAACTTCAGGGTTCACAGGATTAGTCAAGATACGTGCAAGCTGGTCAAACATTCATATTAATAATAATAAAAAATAATTACTTTTAAAGACATTAGAATTATGTGTTTTTTAGAAAATATTAAATAAATCATAAAATTCAATAATATACATGGACATTGATTAAATTATGTAATATTTTATTCATTTAATTCGTAAGAGACCATGTAATATTTTTATTCTTCTTTCTTTCTTTCTACTCGTGTTAATTAAAACATCTTTGTTTCACCAAACAAGATATTTGCCTTTTCAAGTGATTTATTGTTGTTTTTTAATAAACTAATCAAACTTATGTCTTTCCTAGTGATTTAATTAGCAATTTTAGTAACTTTACAATACATTGGTTCTCGATCAAATATAAATATAACCTCAACAAATTAATAACTTTGAATAAATAAATAAATAATTTCTTTATATATCAAGATTATATATATAACTCAATTAGAAGATATTTGTAAAATATGACTCCAATATTATTTGTTTCCTCTTTAAATCAATATCTCATTGAATCTTATTTTTAACTTTTTTTAGTGCATCAAAACTTTTTTGGTTGGTGTTCTCATATTGTAAAAGAAAATCATGTGATGTAATTATTTTTTAAAATGTTTTTTTATTTAAAATAGAACAAAACTATTTTAAATAAAAAAACATTTTAAAAAATAATTGCATCACATGATTTTTTCAATATATGTAAATTACAACACACGATATATACACTAACTTTAATGTTTAAAAATAAATAAATAAATAAATAATATATTGTTAAATTATTAATTTATCTATTAAATAATATCTTGATCAATTAATAACTTTCATGATACCAAGAACATTAATTTATTAAGATTTAACTGTAAATTAATATTTTTAATCTTATAGCATAACAGCAACAGCTACAATATAAAACATATCCTATCAGAAAAGTTACTATAAAGGCTAATAGCGCAGTTCGTAAAGAAGGAAGGGAGAGTTTGAAAAGCAAACTTCGACAAAAAAAACTTCCTTTCTTGGTGGCCTCGTTCAACTTGACTAACCGACATCCTTCATCGTTGTTTATCTGTTGAAAAGTAATATTTTTTTAAAAATAAATTATTTTTTAATATTTAATAGAGTAATAAAAAATAAATTGAAAAATACTTTTCAGTTTTTGGTTATGTCATGGAAAATGAACTGAAAAATAATTTATTAATATTTTATGTTTTTTAAGTTTATTAAAATAATGAGAAACAAATCTTACAAATTAAAAAGTTGAATGATAATAAAATTAAAAAAATATAATTTTATAAATTATCTCAAAAAAATAAATAATAATCAAAATAATAGAGATCAAATTTAAAAAATAAAAAAATTGAAAGATGAAGAAATTAAAATAATAATAATTAACATTTCATAAATTATCTCAAAAAAATAAATAATAATCAAAATAATAGAGATCAAATTTAAAAAATAAAAAAATTGAAAGATGAAGAAATTAAAATAATAATAATTAACATTTCATAAATTATTTCAAATAAAATAAGTAATAATCAAAAGAATGAGAACCAAATTTGATAGATAAAAAATTTCAATTAAAAAATAATAAGAGAAAAGCAAATAACAATTAAGAAATAATGATCAAAATTAATATAAAAATTAAATTTTAAGAGATGAAATTGAAAAATAAATATTCAAAACGAAATATATATAGCAATTAAAAGTTTGAGGACCAAATTTGATATAATCAGCAAATAATATGATATTTCTAAATTTTTCACAACTTTCAAAAAGTGTTTTCCATCTAAAATAAAAAAAAAATATTTTCCTGTAAACCAAACCAAATTTTTCTTTGATTAAAAAATATTTTTTATTAACTAATTTTTCTAATAATAAACTAATACAAAAAAATTTAAAAAATAATTTTTAAAAAATCAATTTAGAGAAAACAAACAAATCATTAAATCAATTCCCCAAATCCAAATTTAACAAAACCCTAAATACAAATCAATCACTTCCTCTCTCTTAATCAAACCCCGGAATAAACTTCTAGAAATAGAGAGAGACTGATCTCCAAACGATGTCGTACGACGACGTGGGGATAGAAGACATATCCATATCCATGCGGCGATTTGTTTCAAATCACGAAAGACGATCTCCAACTCGGCGAAGAAATCGCTCGCTGCCCTAGTTGTTCTCTTTACATCACCGTTATTCATAACATCGAAGATTTCCTCAGCGATGATGATAAATCAAAGAAGAACTTAGAGCGAGCGAAACAACAGTCTATCCCTGTTGCTTAAAAAACACGCATATTCAAGGTTGTTGATATTTTTAGATTATACTCTTAGGGTTTTCAACAAGTGTTAAAAATGAAATTGGAGCTTCTTTCTCAATTAAAAAATTGTGTCTTGGCTATGTTTGTCGCCGAGTTTTCGTGTGTTGATTGATTCAATTTTTGGGTTACATAGGTTGTCGCCTACATGATTGTACAATTTGTGGTTCTTGGTGGATGCTTATTGTTGTCGAGATGTGTTCATGGCTGATTTATTTGAGTGATAAGGATCCATTATAGTGCGTCCCTCCTGTTTTGCTTCTATACCAAGAGTTAGCATCGCGGTGACAACGCAACTGTTCAAGGAATCATTTATATTGTCTGATGATTCACTGTTTGATTATCATCTTATTCTTCAACAGTTTTTAAGCTTTTTTCACCTCCTGTCCCTGTCCGTGCAATGAAAATGAATGGGATTCCATTTCAAGAGGCCTGTCGCGAACAACGACGAATTACGGCCGGAATAGTAGAATGACGTTAGACTGCAAAGGAGAAGACTGTGTATTAGGGGAACTGGTATTGCGTCGTGGTTTGCCCGGTGCCTAAACTACCTTCGGCGATGAAACATGAAGATGAAGGTCCACGTCTGATCTGCCAAGGGGGTGACCGGATTAGAAATGTCCAGTCGTAATAAAAAAAAAGAAGCTAAATTAAATTAAAGAGAAATGAATATTAACTAAGAGATAAAACGGTGAAGTTTTGATTCGTTATTAAATATTATAATTAATTATATAATATTGAATAGGATTTATAAATAAGTCTTTTTAACAGAATATATTTGATTATTTCGTAATATTAATTAATGGTTTTTCTCACTTGGATTTCTTACGACGTCTGGACAGGACTTTATAAGCAAGTCTAAATCAATTTTTCATACTTAAAAGAGGTCAAGTTTATTCAATAAAACCCATCTTTTCTTTTATGCACCAAAGCAGAGCTCAGAAGCAGAGAGAGTGAAGCAGCGAAACGAATCAAAATCCACTCTCACGCCATGCCGTAGAGATGCAGCAGCAAATCCACAAAATAAATAAATAAATAAATGATGCAAGGACTTCACCAACAACAACAACAACAACTCGCTTCTCTCCTTTCCGCTGCTCTCCCTAAAGAGTCCCCCTCCCCCTCCACCGCCATCACCACCACCACAACAATCACCCCTGCCTCAACAACAGCCAAATCAACCAACTCGGAAAACACCGACGACGACGACTCAGCTAGACTCGGCGCCATTAACTCACTCCACCGCGCTATTGTTTACCCTCCTAATTCACTCCTTGTCTCTCACTCCGCTTCTTTTCTCTCTCAAGGATTCTCTCAACTCCTAACTGACAAGTAACGCATCTCTCTCTGTCTCTCTATTCTTTCATTAACCATTTTTTCTAAGAAATAATTATTTTTCATTATTCTCCTATAAATCATCCATCGCTAGAGTAATTTAAATTATTCGGTGCCAGTTGAGATTTATCATGTAATTTAAATTATTAATTGCGTAGTGTAATTAAAAAATGTTGCTAAATTTACCTAAATCTGAATTCAATTATTTAGTGCTTAGTGCAACTAGTTGTGTAACTGTGATTCAGGTCATATGCCATTAGGCAATCTGCAGCGACTGCTTATGGGGCATTATGTGCTGTGATATGTGCGATTCTAATTGGATCAAATGGAAGGCAAAACCATGTTATGCTTGGAAGTATTGTTGACAGGTTCATTGGTTGGGCTTTGCCGTTGCTTAGCAATGGTGGTGGGGGTGATGGGACAACAGAACTGGCATTGGAAGGGTTGCGTGAGTTTCTTAGTGTTGGAGATGTTGTGGGAATTGAGAGATATGCTTTGCCTATCCTCAAAGCATGTCAAGAACTTTTGGAGGATGAGAGAACCTCCTTGAATTTGTTGCATAGGCTCTTGGGTGTATTGACTTTGGTTTCGATCAAGTTTTCTAGGTTTTTTCAGCCTCATTTTCTGGATATTGTGGATTTACTTCTTGGTTGGGTGTTGGTGCCGGATCTTGCAGAATCAGACAGGCGTGTTATCATGGATAGTTTCTTGCAGTTTCAGAAACATTGGGTGGGGAATTTGCAGTTCTCTTTGGGATTGTTGTCTAAGTTTTTGGGGGACATGGATGTATTGGTTCAGGATGGGAGTCGTGGAACACCAGCACAATTTCGTAGGTTGCTGGCACTCCTTTCTTGTTTTACAACAGTGTTGCAGTCCACTGCTTCAGGTTTGTTGGAAATGAATCTACTTGAACAAATAAGTGAATCTCTTAGAGCATTGGTTCCTCAGTTGTTGGGATGCTTATCCATGGTTGGAAGGAAATTTGGGTGGGCAAAATGGACTGGTGATTTGTGGAAATGCTTGACCCTCTTGGCTGAGATACTATGCGAAAAGTTTTCTACCTTTTACCCGCTTGCACTTGATATCTTATTCCAAAGCTTGGATTCACAACCCGGGGCTGAGAAGATCACCTCCTTTCAAGTTCATGGTGTTTTAAAGACTAATCTTCAGCTGTTATCTCTACAAAAACTTGGTCTTTTCCCATCATCAGCCCAGAAAGTATTACAATTTGATGCGCTCATATCACAGCTGCGTTTGCATCCGAGTCATTTGGTGACTGGAAGTTCTGCAGCTACTTATATTTTCTTGCTTCAGCATGGGAACAATGAAGTTGTTCAACAGGCAATTGGTGTGCTAATCAAAGAGATGGAGTTACTGAAGGCCATGCTAAATGAAACTTTGAATCTTGGAGATGAAAATTATAGTGTTAAAGATTCTAAATCCTATTCCAAAATGGAGTTTTTAGCATTGATGAAATTTGATTTGAAGGTTTTGTTGACTTGTGTTTCCTTGGGTGGGGGCAGCAGCTTGATTTGCCAACCAGAACTTGCTGCCATATATCTGAAGAGGTCGGATATGTTGGCTTCTTTTATTGTTGAGAAATTGGATCCCTTTAATTTACCTATTCAGGCATATGTGGAGTTACAGGTCAATGTTATCCAGACAATGGAGAGGCTAACCGCAGTTGAATTCTTGAGCAGGTGGTCCATAAGAAATCAGACTACCCAGACTGCTTCTTTGGATGACACTGTTTATAAAGTGAATAATGTAAATGGTTTCAGGGATGATATTTCTGCGGTGATTATTGAGCATTTAAGGAAGTACAGTGCGTTCCTCATCAAAGCTATAAATGTTTCCGCCCCTCTCACAGTTAAAGTGGTAGCCTTAGAGTGGATCCAAAAATTCTCAAATAATCTTATTGCCATCTATGAAAATTCAAATGTGAGTACATATTTTGATGAAGCATTTGGATACATTGGTGGTACTGGCAGCATTATATTTTCGGTATTTGATGCAGCATTTGACAGTGAACCGAAGGTGAGGTTGCAGGTTGCATCGGTTCTGGAGGCGCTTTTGCAGGCAAGGCTTGTACATCCCATTCACTTTTATCCCATGGCTGAAGTGGTTTTGGAAAAGCTTGGTGATCCAGATGTTGACATTAAGAATTCATTTGTGAGACTGCTTTCCCATGTCTTGCCAATGACAATGTTTGCATTTGGTTTACATGACCAAGGAACATCCAGCACCTATAGGTCGAATGCAATTGTTTCGTTTAACAGTTCAAATTTGAACTGGAAGCAAGTGTTTTCCCTGAAGCAACTAAGACAGCAACTGCACTCACAGCAACTTGTTTCCATTTTGAGTTACATCTCTCAAAGATGGAAGGTGCCTCTTTCTTCTTGGATCCAGCGGCTCATTCATAGCTGTCGGAGTTCAAACGACCTTGTTTTGGGTCAACTTGAGGAAACACGGACATTTGTTGCTGATGTTCTTTGGTTGAACAAAAAACTGGATGATGATATTCTTGAAAGGATATGCTCAGTTGATAACTTGGCTGGTGCTTGGTGGGCTATTCATGAAGCAGCTAGATATTGTATTGCCACACGTCTTCGGACCAATCTTGGTGGACCTACTCAAACTTTTGCAGCACTGGAAAGAATGCTGCTGGACATTGCACATGTGCTACAGCTTGATATTGAGCAGAATGATGGAAACCTAAGTATAATAGGCTCTTCTGGTGCTCACTTGTTACCTATGAGGTTGTTATTGGATTTTGTTGAGGCTCTAAAAAAAAATGTATATAATGCATATGAAGGGTCAGCCATTTTACCATCTGCTTCTCGCCCAAGCTCCTTGTTCTTCCGTGCAAACAAGAAGGTTTGCGAGGAGTGGTTTTCTCGTATATGTGAGCCAATGATGAACGCGGGTTTGGCACTGCAATGTCATGATGCTACCATTCACTATTGTACTGTACGTTTGCAGGAACTCAAAAGTGTCTTATCTTCATCTTTGAAAGACAAATCCAGGGCACAGGCATCTGAGAACCTCCATAGCATCAGGGATAGGTTGTTTGGAGACATTTTGAGGGTTCTACAGCACATAGCATTGGCTCTATGTAGGAGTCATGAACCTAAGGCTTTGATTGGTCTACATCAATGGGCTTCAATGACATTTTCTTCCTTGCTTATGGATGAGAACCAGTCTCCAAGTCATAATGGAATATCAGGGCCTTTTGCATGGATCACTGGCCTGGCATACCAGGCTGAAGGTCAATATGAGAAGGCTGCTGCACACTTCACTCACTTGCTTCAGAATGAGGAATCATTGAGCTCTATGGGTTCTGATGGTGTGCAGTTTGCTATTTCACGTATTATTGAAAGCTACACTGCTGTATCTGATTGGAAGTCCCTAGAATCCTGGTTATCAGATTTGCAGCAACTGCGTTCTAGACATGCTGGAAAGAGTTATTCTGGTGCTCTAACTACTGCAGGAAATGAAATCAATGCAATTCATGCCTTGGCATGTTTTGATGAGGGAGATTGTCAGGCAGCTTGGTCATATCTGGATTTGACACCTAAAAGTAGCAGCGAACTTACACTTGATCCTAAACTGGCCTTGCAAAGGAGTGAGCAAATGCTTTTACAGGCAATGCTGTTTCTCCATGAGGGGAAGGTAGAAAAGGTACCACAGGAAACATGGAAGGCCAAGTTAATGCTGGAGGAAATGTTGTCTGTTTTGCCACTTGATGGTCTGGCAGAGGCAGCACCATTTGCTACTCAGTTGCACTGCATCTTTGTGGTTGAAGGAGGTCACAATCTTAAGGACAACCATGCAAAATCCAAGGAACATCACTCAATATTAAGCTCATATGTCGAGTCGATTCAGTCTTTAATAAACAGAGTTCATCAGGATTGTAATCCATGGTTAAAACTCCTCCGGATTTATCGAACCAGCTGTCCTACTTCTCCAGTCACTCTAAAGCTGTCTATGAGTTTGACAAGTTTGGCCCGTAAGCAGGGAAACCTTATGTTAGCAACCCGTCTAAATAATTATCTCAGGGAGCATGCATTGAATTGCTCCGAGGAGACAAACTCTTCTTTCCTATTGTCAAAGTTGCAATATGAGGACTTCATGCTCCTGCATGCTCAAAACAAGTTTGAAGATGCTTTTGCAAATCTTTGGTCTTTCGTGCGCCCTTGCATGCTGTCTTCTGCATCTGTGGTTTCTAATTCATATAATAATATTTTGAAGGCTAAGGCTTGCTTGAAACTTTCAGAGTGGTTGAGGCAGGATTATCCAGATTTGAGTTTGGAAAGTATCGTTCTCAATATACTGACAGATTTTAATATGGATGATGCAGCTTCACCTGACAGAGTTGGACACTTTGTCAATGTCCAGAATTTCAACTCCAAACCTAGTCTGGTTGTGAACATTGAGGAAATCGTGGGCACAGCTACAAAGTTATCCACGCAACTTTGCTCCACAATGGGCAAGGCATGGATTTCTTATGCCACTTGGTGTTTCACTCAGGCTAGAGATTCTCTCTTTAATCCATCTGAAACTGTTCTTCGCTCGTGCTCTTTCTCCCCTGTACTTATTCCAGAAGTCCAGCCTGACAGATTCAATTTAACTGAAGTTGAGAGGACAAGAGTGCAATCTGTGGTCTTCTGGCTTTTTCAGCACAAGGGTGACGATTCTAGTGACTGCAGAGAGGGGATTTTTTGGCCTGATTCTGTGCAAAATTTAATAAATGATAAACCAGTGGTGGAGCAAGTAATCGATTTAATTGAAGCTGCAGCTGGTGCACAGGGTGCAGAAAACTCTAGTGGCGATTCCCTTTCTTTTACTCTTGCATCTCAACTGCGAAATATTTTCCTTTGTGTAAATGCTGGCTTAGGAGAAGCCAACATATCATCTGCAGTTAATGATTTAGTTAGTGTATGGTGGTCTTTGAGAAGGAGGCGAGTTTCTCTCTTTGGTCATGCAGCCCATGGTTTCATGCAATACCTGACATACTCATCTATAAAGGTTTCTGATTCTCAGTTAGCTGGCTTTGAGGGCGAGTCTTTAAAACAAAAAACTGGGAGTTATACTCTGAGGGCTACCTTGTATTTCCTACATATCCTACTCAATTTTGGAGTTGAGTTGAGAGATACAATTGAACCAGCTCTTTCATCAATTCCTTTATTGCCATGGCAGGTGGGTAGCTCTCTTTAAAAATTCTGGAAGGCAAGTGGATGCCTGTAATCTGTTTATTTCTTGCTCTTTTGGCTAAAAACATCTTACAAAGTCTTCTGTTGTTTGGTAGGAAGTAACTCCCCAATTGTTTGCTCGTTTAAGTTCTCATCCTGAGCAAGTGGTCCGGAAGCAATTGGAGGGTTTATTGATGATGTTGGCTAAGCTATCTCCTTGGTCCATAGTGTATCCGACTCTGGTTGATGTGAATACTAATGAGGAGCCTTCAGAGGAGCTTCAACACATTCTGGGTTGTTTGGTAATGGAAATTCTTTCATTTAATTTGCTAGACTCTGTTGCATTTGTTTTTTTTTTTTACCATGTATCTGATATGGATTACTGTTACCATTTAGTCTGGTAACCTGAATAAATGTGTTGTAGTCTGTGCCCATCAATGTGGTTTATCTAGGCTGCAGTTATAAGTAGTCTACATGGAAAAAAACCGATGGATATACATGATTGGGAGCTGGTTGTGTTTTAAAAAGATTGAAATTGTTGTCTGCATAGGGTCTTAATCAGACATTATTGCCTGATGATTTTGAGCTCAAAGAGTTTGTATCCGTGTTTTCAAGAATAAAGCTCATTGCTATGAAGATCTTGCTGGAAGTTTTGTTGAAGGAAAGAATACTTGCCCATGGAGATGCAAGAGGTTAAAGAGGCAATGATAGGTGAAATGAAAAAGAAACATGGAGAAGGTAGAGTGGGGTGGCTTGTATAGTTGAAGCTTAGTAGCAAATCATTTTGCATGCCTCAAGATTGCAAATGACGCATTAGTTTTAGTTTCATGATGATCTCTTTCTATCATGTCCTTTATTTAAGAAACTTGAAAGTTTGGAAGCTAAGATGTCATAGTTTGGGGTTGAGGATGTTACACCAATTTTATGAGGGTTTAAATAAATTATCATGAAAGCAACAATTCTAAGGCAAATGTTTTTGAAATATGCAGCTTCTTTGAGATACAGCAGTGCATCTCTGCTCATAAAAAAATGTATCTGAGTATCGTCTTAATTTTCTGGTTTTTTACTCTTAACTCCTTGAGGCTTTGTGTTGGACTGTCCTGGTTTTTCACATTCAGGATATGAACATATTTTTCATCTCATGCAGAGAGAGCTTTACCCAAAATTAATTCAAGATGTTCAACTCATGATAAATGAGCTTGAAAATGTAACTGTTCTTTGGGAGGAACTATGGCTCAGCACACTTCAAGATCTGCATGCAGGTAAATGTAGTTTTACCATAATTAGGCTTTTGTTGCTGGGAGCACCCATTTTAAACTAAAGCTTTTCATGACTCCATGATGCATCCGAGTTGAGTTTTATGTTGTGATTTCGGGCACTCTATATGGATGATTGACTAAAGTGTGTAACATGCAAAACTAATTCTATAATGGATCATTGTGTTTGTTGGAACCTGAAGTTGCACTCCAGAAACTGTTGTCCAAAGTTCACATGGTTAACATGAAACAAATAGGTGTATTGTTTTTATATGGCATATTCCTCAATTGCAACCATGAATTCTTGCAAGGTTGTGTCATAATCTCCAAGTTCTTTACATGCTTTTGGCATAACTGATTGTGGGTTTTCATTTCTATTAGCTACTTTGCAATTTGTTTTCCAAAGCTTTTTTTTTTATGGGGCTATCTAACTGCATTTTCTTTCAGATGTGATGAGACGCATAAATGTGCTGAAAGAGGAAGTTGCGCGAATAGCAGAGAATGCAACTCTAAGTCAAAGTGAGAAGAACAAAATTAATGCTGCTAAATACTCAGCCATGATGGCCCCCATTGTTGTGGCCTTGGAACGCCGCCTTGCTTCTACTTCTCGGAAACCAGAGACACCTCATGAATTATGGTTCCATGAGGAGTATAGAGAACATCTGAAATCAGCCATTCTGTCATTTAAGACTCCACCGGCTTCTGCTGGTGCACTAGGAGAAGTGTGGCGGCCATTTGATGATATTGCTGCTTCCTTGGCATCTTATCAAAGAAAGTCGTCAATATCTCTAGGTGAAGTTGCACCCCAACTGGCTTTGTTGTCATCGTCTGATGTCCCAATGCCTGGTCTTGAGAAGCAAGTCACAGTATCTGAATCTGACAGAAGTTCCACTACAAGTCTCCAGGGAATTGTTACAATCACTTCTTTCTCTGAACAACTGACTATCTTGTCAACCAAAACAAAACCTAAGAAACTTGCTATACTTGGTTCAGATGGTCGAAAGTACACTTATCTTTTGAAAGGGCGAGAAGATTTACGTCTTGATGCGAGAATCATGCAGCTTCTGCAGGCTATAAATGGTTTTCTGCGTTCATCTTCTGCAACTTCTAGGCATTTGCTTGATGTACGTTACTATTCAGTGACTCCAATCAGTGGCAGGGCTGGTCTTATTCAGTGGGTGGACAATGTGGTGAGCATATATAGTGTCTTTAAGTCTTGGCAAAACCGCGTGCAGCTGGCACAGCTCTCATCAATGGCTCCAGCCAATTCAAAAAATCCTGCTCCTCCACCTGTTCCCCGACCAAGCGATATGTTCTATGGTAAAATCATACCTGCACTTAAAGAGAAAGGCATTAGGAGAGTCATTTCACGAAGAGACTGGCCCCATGATGTCAAACGTAAGGTTCTACTTGACTTAATAAAGGAGGTTCCAAGACAGCTGCTTCATCAAGAACTTTGGTGTGCCAGTGAAGGGTTCAAAGCCTTCAGCTCAAAATTGAGGAGGTATCTGTTAACAAACTTGGAAAATCTCTTTCAAGTTTCCTCCTTCCAAGTGCAGGCTTTGTACATTATATATAATTAGAAGTCTGTAGCAAACTTTCATTCATCCTAGTTGGATTAATTAAACAACCATGCTACTTGTTTTAATTGAAAATAGAACCTTAACTTCAACTATTTGAGGAAATTGGAATCTTTTGTCATTCCGCTTTAGATAGAGCCATCCAAATCAAGTATTTTCTATACTCACTGTGTTGGCCCACATTATTTTGAGCCTTCCTCTTGTGATTGTGGCACTTTCACTAATTTGTTCTCATTGCTTATGATTCAATAATCCTAGATAGCTTCCCTAACTGCTTGTATTAGTTCCACCTCTAACTTGCCACATATGCATTCATTTGTATCTTATATTTATCTCCTGTTTTGCCAATTTTTATTTTTTTTAATTGACACCGCCCAGCTCATAGTACTAAATTCTTTCTTTAGCATACTTTTTTCCTCTATATGTGTTTCACGATTGTCCTGCATGCAATAATAAACCATGGAGAATTTTTAGACGGACATTAATTGCAACACCCTCTGTGATGATTTGCTGTTACTGCACTGCATGCATGAGAAGGAGGATATTGTTGAAAATTTATTTAACCAAGATTTGGTTACAAATTTTAGGCCAGATTAGTTTCAGATTTCTATCTGGTTCTCCTTCACTAGATATATCCTAATGAATATATGAAGTGGTAGATGAGTGATACTGCAGAATTGACACACAGAATGTAGAGTTGTGAAGTAGTTCTGTCACATTTTTGTTTTTGAGTGGCATTGCATTCATGGCTGCTCTAAACTAAACCACTTCCATTCTTCACTTGTAGGTACTCTGGAAGTGTTGCGGCCATGAGTATGGTGGGCCACATTCTGGGTCTTGGAGATAGACATCTGGATAATATTCTCGTAGATTTTTGTAGTGGGGATATTGTGCACATTGATTATAATGTTTGCTTTGATAAAGGGCAAAGATTAAAAGTGCCAGAGATTGTTCCATTCCGCCTTACCCAGATGCTTGAAGCTGCTTTGGGATTGACTGGAGTGGAAGGTACCTTCAGAGCAAATTGTGAAGCAGTTGTTGGTGTTCTGAGGAAAAACAAGGATATACTCTTGATGTTGTTAGAGGTTTTTGTTTGGGATCCCCTTGTAGAATGGACGCGAGGTGATTTTCATGATGAAGCAGCTATTGGGGGTGAAGAAAGAAAGGGCATGGAGTTGGCGGTTAGCTTGAGTTTGTTTGCATCTCGAGTGCAAGAAATCCGTGTTCCGCTGCAGGTATTTAGTTTCAATAAACTTCAGCTTGTGTACACCATATTCAAATTATCTCTGAAATCATGTCACTCATTTTGTGATCTTGGTAATTGGTAGTGTTTGCAATTTGCTCAGGATTTTAATGTAGAATATTTTGTATATACTGCATTGTTTGTAATTCAACCCCTGTCTATAATTTTCAAAATCCTCTCGACCATCATTCCTGATTCAACTAGCTGTGGAACTTTAATTTATAAATCGTTGTTATGTTACTATTCTATCATGGTTTTATCTTGGATTGTTGACATATGGGTAATGCTTGATGCCTTCTGATTATGACAGGAGCATCATGATATTTTATTGGCTACCTTACCAGCTGTTGATTCTGCTCTTGAGGTAATGGATACTAGCAGCATAGTTTGTGCTGTTGCTATTTTTTATCATTTTGAATGATTGATTTCTTCTTTATGTTCCAGGGGTTTGCTGATGTTCTAAATCAGTATGAGCTTGCCTCTACTCTGTTTTATCGAGCTGATCAAGAAAGGTCTAGTCTTATTTTGCATGAGACATCTGCAAAGTCGATTGTTGCTGAAGCAACTAGTAATTTGGAGAAAACCCGTGCATCATTTGAAATTCAGGTTCGAGAATTCACTCAAGCAACAGGTGTAATATCTGAGAAGGCTCAAGAAGCTGTAACATGGATGGAGCAACATGGAAGGGTCCTCGAAGCTTTGCGGAGCAATTTGCTTCCAGAAATAAATTCCTGCATAAAGTTGAGCAGTATGGCTGATGCTTTGTCGCTTACATCTGCAGTCCTGGTGGCTGGAATTCCACTGACCATTGTTCCTGAGCCCACTCAAGCACAATGCGAGGATATGGACAGGGAAGTTTCTCAGCTCATAGCTGAGCTGGATCATGGACTCTCATCTGCTCTAACTGGAATCCAAGCATATTCATTGGCTTTGCAAAGAATCCTACCTCTGAATTATGTTTCAACTAGTACAGTACATGGCTGGGTTCAAGTGTTGCAGCTGTCTTCTAATGCCCTTTCCTCTGATTTACTCTCTCTTGCCAAAAGTCAGGCTGCTGAACTCGTTGCTAAAGTACATGCAGATGATCTTGATTCTGTTAAACACATTCATGATGATATTTGTCTAAAGGTAGATAAATACGCTACAGAGATTAATAAAGTTGAAGAAGAGTGTGCTGAGTTAGTGAACTCTATTGGCTCAGAGACTGAATCAAAAGCTAAGGATCGTCTTCTGTCTGCTTTTATGAAATACATGCAGTCTGCTGGTTTGGTGAGGAAAGAAGACACTAATTCTTCGAGTCAACCAGGACAATTGAAATACGATGCAACTAGGGATGCCAGGTTACCAGTGGACCTGGAAGACAAGAAGGAGAAGGTATTATCTGTTTTAAATATAGCTGTAAGGTACTTGTATAATGAAGTAAGGCATAGGGTACTAGACATATTCAGTAATTTTGGAGGAGGAAGGCATGCAAATGACAGATTTAGATCTAACTTCTGCGAGTTTGAAGAACAGGTAGAGAAATGTGTACTTGTAGCTGGATTTGTTAGTGAATTACAGCACTTTATTGGTAGGGACATACCTAGTGCGAATGCAGATGTATACCATGCAAAATTTTATTCTGAAAGAAACTGGGCATCCACATTCAAATCCACTTTACTTTCCTGCAAGATCTTGGTTGGGAAAATGACTGAAGGTGCTTTATTGGATGTCATGAGATCTGCTGTTTCATTGAATTCAGAAGTTATGGATGCATTTGGGTTTATCTCTCAAATCCGAGGATCCATTGATACAGCATTGGAGCAATTCGTGGAAGTTGAATTAGAAAGGGCATCCTTGGTTGAACTAGAAAAGAACTACTTTGTTAAGGTTGGCCTTATTACTGAGCAGCGGTTGGCTCTTGAGGAAGCTGCTATGAAAGGCAGAGATCATCTGTCTTGGGAAGAGGCAGAGGAGCTCGCCTCCCAGGAAGAAGCTTGTAGGGCACAGCTGGACCAGCTCCATCAAGCATGGAACCAGAGGGAGATGCGAGCTACTTCCCTTGTAAAGAGAGAAGCTGATATAAAAAATGTCTTGGTTTCTTCTGAATGCCAATTTCAATCTATACTTGGTGCTGAAGAGGTAAGGGAACCACAAGTGTTTGGAAGCAAAGCTCTTCTGTCCACACTAATAAAACCCTTCTCTGATTTGGAATCAATTGATAAAGTGTTGTCCTCTGGTGGTTCTGCTGCTTCTCCCTCAAATGAATTTGTTAACTTGGCAGATTTGATGAGTTCTGGGCACTCAATATCTGAATACATCTGGAAGTTCGGTGGCTTACTGAAGAGCCACATATTTTTCATTTGGAAAGTTTGCATTGTTGATTCTTTTCTTGATTCATGCATACATGATGTTGCTTCATTTGTGGATCAAAATTTAGGATTCGACCAGCTTTTCAACATTGTAAAGAGAAAGCTTGAAATCCAGCTTCGTGAACATGTTGGTTGCTACCTGAAGGAACGAGTTGCTCCTGCTTTCTTAGCTTGGTTAGATAAAGAGAATGAGCAATTGTCAGAAGCAACAAAGGATCTTTCTCTTGACCAAGTGAAAAAGGATATCGGCGCCATCAGGAAGGTGCAGCTTATGCTTGAGGAATACTGCAATGCTCATGAGACTGCTAGAGCAGCAAGATCAGCAGCTTCTGTCATGAAAAGACAGGTAAATGAACTCAAAGAGGCTCTTCACAAGACTAGCCTAGAAATTGTCCAGTTGGAATGGATGTATGATGGGTTGACCCCTTCACATAAGAGCAGAGTAACATTTCAAAAGTTCCTTTCCAATGAAGATAACTTATATCCCATTATCCTAAACCTCAGCAGACCTAATCTGCTGGAAGGGTTGCAATCAGCCATAACAAAAATGGCTAGGTCAATGGACTGCCTGCAAGCTTGTGAACGAAATTCTGTTGTGGCAGAAGGGCAGCTTGAGAGAGCAATGGGATGGGCTTGTGGTGGACCAAATTCCAGTACAACTGGAAATACTTCAACAAAAACTTCAGGAATTCCTCCTGAATTCCATGACCATCTAATGAGGCGACAGCAATTGCTGTGGGAAGCTAGAGAAAAGGCATCAAATATTCTTAAAATTTGCATGTCTATATTGGAGTTTGAAGCATCAAGAGATGGGATTTTTCAGATACCAGGAGAGGTTTATCCAGCAAGAAGTGTTGCTGATGGCAGGACATGGCAGCAAGCTTACTTGAATGCACTAATAAAGTTGGAGGTTTCCTATCATTCTTTTACTCGTGAGTTCCTGTTTCACAAAATGGCTAGCCTATGAATAGAAATTCCACTTCGATATGGAGTGAACTTATTATCTGTTGATGAATGTAGGCACCGAACAAGAGTGGAAGCTTGCACAAAGCAGTATGGAAGCTGCTTCCAATGGCTTGTATGCAGTTGCTAATGAACTATGCAATGCATCTCTTAAAGCAAAGTCAGCTTCAGGTTACAGTACTCTATTTTTCAGAACAAACTCCTTTCCTTTCCCTTATCTGCACATGTAAGCGTCATAGTAATGCATATTTAAGAAAAGTTAAGAACGGAACTCTAGTACAAGCGAGGTATGGTAGAGAATCCCAAGACAGATACCAAAAGAAACAATGAACTAAATGGTGAACACCACAACTTTCAATAACTTTAGAATGGAAATAGGGAATGAGAACACCAGAAGGCACTGAGATAACAAGTTCAAGAACAGTAACTTAGCTTATGCAACAGAGGTTTAGTAGCCTATTAGTCTGGTCATTCCTCCCTCACCATGAATTCCATATGACCCACAATGGAATAGAGTGCCAATCCACCCTGCTTCTTTCCCTGTTAAATCTCCCCTATAATCCATTATCTGCAAAGGAATTTTAATTTCTCTTATGTCTTTGCTCTTTCTACAAAATGTTTGTGACTTGATATCCTGATCTTTGTCTTCTGCAGGTGATTTACAAAACATTGTTCTTGCAATGAGGGACTGTGCATATGAAGTCAGTGTGGCACTATCTGCCTTTAGTCGCATCTCAAAGGGCCATACAGCCTTGACCTCTGAATCTGGTAGCATGCTTGAAGAGGTATTGCAATAGTTGACAACAATCTTTTTTCTATCTGGTGTGTGTACACTGGCCAACCATGATCAGCACATTACAAATGGCCTAGGCCCCTTTTTGATCACTTCTAAACAGGACTTCATCCACATTGTAACCAATGGGATTCAATATAGCGTCCTGTTAGTAGGACAGTATAGGTTTTTGACATTTAGCATCATTTTTTGTTTTCTGCTTTGTGACTGTGCACGCATGCATTTGTCACAGTGGGTAGAGGTAAGGCTGGAATACTTTTGCAGTTGGTACTGTATGGGGAAATATATTGTGGTTATCCACATTTATGGTACTTGATTTTGAATTTGCAAGAGCAGTATCTGATGTCTACCCTGATACAAAACCTGCAGCTAAGTGAAACATTATGCTTTACTGAAACATTCACTTAATATGACATGCTGGGGATAAGGCGGGGTTTAGTGTTAGATAGCAAGTCACACACCCAATAATGTTTTCGGTACTGTGACTACTATCTAATTTTTAGATATATTTTTAAGTGGATGGTAGTGTTGAGTAGTTGTGAGAACATC
Source organism: Populus deltoides (assembly GCA_015852605.2). Lineage (NCBI taxonomy): Eukaryota > Viridiplantae > Streptophyta > Magnoliopsida > Malpighiales > Salicaceae > Populus > Populus deltoides. The sequence continues at coordinate 7,247,712 of CM027573.2, read as the reverse complement.
GAAATAAATCACATAGTTTCAGACGACTGTCCAAATACTGGCATGCTCTAGCTATTCTCTTTGGGCTAATGAGTGGATCCTTCCCCTTAGGATCAATTACGATTTATCTTAACTACAATGCCATTTGCCCAGGTGCTGTAGAATGTAGATTGCCAAGCTAATTATCAAGTGTTCAAGTGTGTTCTCATACACATGCACATACACAAGGTTATAAAGATTTGAACTGTGGTCATTGTAGTAGGATCATGCAATATTGAATGCTTAAATCAAAGATATAAAGATGGAAATTGAAGAACAACAGATTTTCCCCTGTAGCCTTTTTAACTAAACTCAAGTTAGTTCATCTAAATCTTAATCCCCAAACTAGTTGAGGTGATCTTCGCTCAATCCTGTTTTCTGGCATCAGTTATGAGATTCATCGTAATTTATCTATGAATCTAGTTACAATTGCATGTCAAATACAATGAAATTCATCCACAAGACCATGATAATATATTGTTTTGTGTAATTGTTGCTCACAAACATAGGATGGCATCTTTTGTTGATTGTTACCCACGAAAGTGCTGATTATCAGTTTCTATGTATGCCCTTTCATCAAATTTGTGTCTTATTCTTTTACTTTTGCAGCTGCTATTCTCATGGACAATTGTGACTTGGGAATTGCTGGTGCTTATGGTTAAAATTTATATGCTGTTAGTAATGTTATATGATTCTCTTTAGGTTCTGGCCATAACTGAAGATCTGCATGATGTTCATACTCTGGGAAAGGAGGCTGTTGCATTCCACTGTTCTCTCATGGAAGATCTATCTAAGGTGTTCTTCTCAATTCATATTCTGTGATTTCTTGAGCGCATGCTTTTGAGCTAAAATCAATCTCTGTATTATTGGTGTCTTACTTTTATAACTAAATTAAATTGAACTGTTGTCTTGTTTTTTATATAGGTGTGCTATGGAGTCATGAATGTATCTGCTGATTTTTTTTATTTTGTTCTGATTTTGGGCAGGCAAATGCAATTCTTCTTCCACTTGAATCTTTATTGTCAAATGATGTGACTGCTATGACAGATGCTATGACCAGGGAAAGAGAGACCAAGATGGAAGTATCTCCTATTCATGGTCAAGCCATTTACCAGTCTTACTGCTTGAGAATTAAAGAGGCTATCCAAACATTTAACCCCTTGGTACCTTCACTTGCATCATCTGCGAAGGGACTGCATTCGATGCTGACAAGGCTTGCACAAACTGCTAGTCTCCATGCTGGCAATCTTCATAAAGTAAAGTCTTGTGCCCGAGATTAATGCCTTTTGATGTTACAATTTGATAACACTAAGATTACTGAGCATAGCATCCTCATGTTATTTACTTTTTTGACAGGCTCTTGAAGGGTTAGCAGAAAGCCAGGATGTCAAGTCACAGGGAATTAGTTTGTCTGGGACAGATCTTGACAATGGTGCTAATGCATTCGATGACAAGGGAAGAGAGAGCTTCTCTATATCAGACAATGGGAGTGCTAAAGATCTCATTAATGATAGTGGACTTTCCTTGCAAGATAAAGGATGGATATCCCCACCAGATAGCATATACAGCAGCAGCTCAGAATCTGGCATTACCTCAGCCGAAGCAAGTTTTCCAGACAGCTTACATGATCCAGAAGAACTAATAAGACAATCCCCTTGTGGATCTGGTACCAGGGTCACGACTTATCATCTAAATTCTGCACCATCTTCTCAAACTGGTTGCCAGAAAATCTCCGACCCTGGTCAATCAGGATTTAATAGTAACAATGATTCTGTCACAGGAATTGGTGAGCTAACTGAACATCTGAAATCTGTGGCACCACCAAGTGATGAAGCTGTAAATGTCCCTGTCGAGCCTTCACAACCTTTGGATGATGAGAGCTCAAAGGAGAAATTTGAGGGCAAAAATGATGAGGTATCCTCATTAAACAAAGTTAAAATTGAAGATGAAAATCAAGAATCTCCTCATCCTAATCTGCAGACCGGCATTCGAGTGGCCAAGGGTAATGTCTAATACAAGTCTATCTGTTACTCCCTTTCAAATTCTATATCTGCTCTAAGTGCTAACATATATCTGTGTGGGGTGCCCATGAAAGTGCATGGGTATTGTTTGGATGAGATCTTTGAGGTATGGAACCTGTTTGGATGGGATCTTTAAAAATCAAACCCTTTCAAAAGTTCTTAAGTTGAAAGTTGAAACTGTTAATTTTCATCACCCATTGAGTAATCACAATAATTATGCATATTTGAACACTAACTTTTGGTCACTATTTTGCCATAAGAATATGAAATTAGATCTCATAATACTAGCAAGTTGAATTACAGGAATAATCTGTGTCCAAAGGTAATAAGGTTTGACATCCCCAAGAGGCTTGAAACTAATTAGTGAGAATCTTTTTATGCAAGGATCTTCGTGTCCAAGCCCGTAAAAATATAGCCTGTAGTTTGTATTATATATTTAAGCAATATCTATCATTGTAAGAAAACACTTTGGGGAAAAAGATATTTCAGAGATGTAGAAACACTGATGTGGTCCAAAATATACTTCTTAGTGAATCGTATGGTAAAAACAAGTGACATGGATTTGCTCATTTCATGACTAATTGCGCATTACAGATGTCATATATTATATAACATAATTTTTGGCTTGCTAAATTGGCCTTGCCTTTTAGTTCCTTCTCAAATTGAATGAAGAAACAAGTAGTTATCTCTTGATCAATCATCTTGCAACAATTTTGCAGGTAAAAATGCTTATGCTTTGTCAGTGCTAAGGAGGATTGAGATGAAAATAGATGGTCAAGATATTGCGAACAACAGGTACTTGGTTTCTTTTAAAATCTGTACTCTTCAGTGGATTTATATTCGAAGGTTCATATTCTTTCCCTCCTTTTCCTCTCCTAAAGGAACCATTTCTCGTGTCTCAGAGAAATTAGTATTGAAGAGCAAGTGGATCATCTGCTGAAGCAAGCAATGAGTGTAGATAATCTTTGCAACATGTATGAGGGTTGGACACCATGGATTTGAACTTCTGAAGTCTGCCTAAAAGCAGTCAAAATTCTAATGTGATGAGGTCAGGAATTTATATGGTGGTTCGTTTGTTCATAACACTGAATGGGCAGGCTCATATCCTGAAACTTTTCCCTGCCTGGGAATCAAACGGCTGGAATTATTGCCTCATAAGGCCCAATCTTTTGGCTTCAGGATCAATGATTCCCTTTGCAGGAGCTGTCGTTGCCAATTTGGTTAGAGATTCTGATAAATTGGCCACGGGCACTTTAAAAGTTGCTATCCATATGTGTGATGTTGGCATATGCCTGCCCTTTGAGGAATCAGCCACTTTTGAGGTAGAAGGCATACTCCAAGCCAGGCCTAAACAAGATATGTCTCATCCTAACTGTGATGTGGCCTGTGAGATTCCAACTGGTCTACTTTTCACCAGCACTAGAGTTTCCACCGGGACTCAAATTTTGGAGATGCGGTTCCTTCGCACAATTGCTGCCAAGGTGGTTTCAACTAATCAATTCACAGCCTGTTGTGTTCATGGCCAAAGAAGCAAATGCTGTCTCATCTGCATCAAAAGATTTTGGTTTTGAGCAACCCTCTGGCATGTTGCTTCGCAGTCAGATCGGTTACTTGCAAGTATCAAATCGCAATTTCCTTCAAAAGTACTCTGGAAATCAAGTAACCAACATCACCATTGCATGGTGTAAAGCTAGGTTTCTATGTAGTATATATATATATATATAGTAAGATTTATTTCGAAGTTGTAATTGCCCCTAGCTAGTGCGGCTGCTTCTTCTTTGCAAATGTTTTCCCATGACCTTGCTGTGAATGTTTCACCTAATTCAGTGGGTTCCATGAGGAGAGCATTTGCTTTCAGTGATGCTGCTCGACCCCTAACATTTTTCTACTTAATCGCGTTATGTTTGGATTGTTGTTGGATAGGTCTCCTATCTTCATAATCTTCGTCGCTCAAATATTAATCTACTGACTGACTCGAATGCTTTTCTTGGTTTATGGCCATCAACATCCATCTTTTTCTATCCCGACTAAAAATGAGCTCCAGTCCAACCTTGTTAGCATCCAGAGGCTGCATGGTGGTAGCTTGTCTTGCGTTAAAAAGTGAAGAATTGTTTTTCTTTGCTAAAATCGGAGCAACAGGAGGCTCATCGAACCAAGTGTTTCATCTGATCATCCATTATAGATCTTCTTTTTTTTTTTTGTTTTTGTTTTCAATTCCAAAACCATTTCTCCGTAACTTGTAGGCAGGTTACAATTGGGCATCCTTACTCTTGCAGTTCTGGTGATTCATAATCTGTTTTTTTTTTTTTTTTTTTTTTTTTGTGTTTTAAAAAACATTTAAAAATATTTTTGAAAAAAATAATTTTTTTATTTTTTTTATTTTAAACTAATATTTCTTTTTAGTGTTTTCAGATAATTTTAATATTTTAAAATTTAAAATAATTTTTTAAAAATAAAAAAATATTATTTTAATATATATATTTTTAAAAAAATACGATAAATAAAAACTACATGAAGGGAACGCGAGACCACATTAAATTAAACTTTGAAAGGCTCCAAAATCTAGTAATCTCCTATATATATATATAAGAAACCGACTTGGATTGACTTCGAGCATGAGTAAAACCACTAGCTCTATAAAGAAACCACTGGCTTGTTGGGGTAAATTTTTACCGTTGGAGACAAAATTGTTGGCTATATGGCGCACAGGAAAGCACAATACTCCCCACAAGAATGTGTGCGGCCTTGGTTAACCCACAATTCCAACCCTATTTATACGAACCCATGCAGAACCCTTCAACGTCTCAAATAGCAACCACACATTACAAGCTTCAAATATCTAAATAGCACTCTTTTGTTCTCTTTTCCATCTGCAGTTTTTCTAGATATTTAGCAATGTCAGGACTTGTGGACATTTGGACTGGCGAGCTTGCCAAGCTACGTGAAAAGGGTCAGGCTGTTTGGTCAAGTGGCTCGAGCCCTACAAATGTTGAGTCTGGTAAAGTGGTTCCAGGAGAGGAAGGAAGCTTACGCTTGGTAAAGCCATTGCCTGCTTCAATCAGAGGCATGCGAGTCAAGTCACCTGCATTGACATATTCTGAGGCTTCACTTTCCATGCTTATCGACTGCTTAAATCAATGAAAAATGCTTGAATTTCAAGGTTCTTTTCCCTTTTTGGCTATGGATATTCCAATTATTTTTTCCTAATATCATTGTAAGAACCAAACTAGCAAAAAAATAGCTGTATACATTAATATTTGCTATAGTCAAACAAAAGAAAAAAGGGTACTTGAATTTTATGGTTCTATTCGATTCACTCCTTTTGTGTTTGTACTTGATACAAGGGTATAATTAATCAAATTCTTCATGGGAAAATCAGTAAGGAAGAAGGAAGAATAAACACTAACTAATGTTGCTTGGTTGCCGTGGTATATATTGGCTATGGACGAGGGTGGAGGCATGAATTTTTTATATCCTGGATTATTAAATAAATATATAAATATTTTTTAAGATTAATTATTAACTTATATAAATGAATTTTTAAAGTTAACAGTAAAGTTTTAATTCAAATAAGCTACCTAAAATATTAAAAAATAAATTTGAAAGTACATAAAATTAAAATAAAAGTAAAAATAAATTCACTATTAAAGTTACATCCTTCGATATTTTATGAAATATAATTCATCTATAATCGAATTTGAATCGATATTGTAACAACCCTTTAAGGATAAAATAAGAATCTCATGTCAACTGGAAAATAAAGTAATCAAATTTTTCTCTCTCTCAATTCCTCCTTCCTTCGCTTAATTCTTTCTTATTTTAGTGTTTTATAAGTTGGACTTTGTAAGTTTACAAAGTTATTTTCTCACTTTTCTTATTTTTTTTTCTTGGATTTTTTTTTAATGTTTTTGCCTTACTTTTCTCTATTTCTCTCTAACCTTTTCTTTTTTTTCTTTTTCTATTCTACTTCTACCCAGTCGGCAACATATAAAAGGAAGGAAGAGCTGATTTGTTTTATTTTTTAATGACAAATAATCATTTTACTCTTAATGAGTCATTTTGCTTTTATTTGATGGTTTTTTTTGTTAGCACTATCAAACTCCGTTCATCCTAAAATTTTAACCAGATTTTATTCAATATATTTTAAGATCCATCGTAAAATTTCAGTTTAATCTGATTGTCGGATTGAAAATTACATCAAATAACATAAAACTGGTCAAATTGTGATTTTTCATCAAATTTCTGAATTTTTCAAAAAATTCTAAAATTTTAACCTAAGTTAAAGCATTATACTAGGAGGCTTAACGTAAATTTTCAAAAAATTTTAATAACGCAATCTAGAATTACAAATATTTTTTATATAAAATTAATTAAAAAATATTAATAAAATCTTTACCGGAACTAAAACCCACCATAGCCCTCAGCATACCTCCGCCCCTGGCTAAAGAGACATTCCGTGGGCACTAAAAGATGGACAAAACCACCGAGAACTATGGAGTCGGCTGCCAAAAAAATCTTATCGAATACAAACATTGAGCTAAGCACCCTTGGCGTTTCAAAATGTCAACCACCAAAACCAGCAAAAAAATCTTTCAAGCACTTTTAAGGATCTTTTTGCCTTGGCCTTTTCATTGTCTGTTTCTGTTGCTTAGGAAGATATTTAGCTGGTTAATTCAAAACTTACATGTAATGTTTCAGCCGTTGGCTTTATTTCATTCCATGTATTATTGTTATTATTACTTTTTTTTTATCATTATTAATATGAATGTCCAGGCTAGTTTGTGCGTAGCTCGATTAATTATACATGTCCTGAAGTTAACGATCATATAAATCTCCAGTAGTCCTGAGATTTATAAAACTCGAACTGGTGATTAGAGTAAATCTAGGATCTAACCAGTTGAGCTAAACTCCTCAGTGTTTATTATTATTACTTTCTTTTTTATAGAATAAATAAACCAATTTAGATATAAACTAGTTTAGAAGCCGGTGCTATTTTTTTAATGTAACAAAACAATATCTAAGTCAAATCTATATATTTTTTTAATGTAACAAAACAATATCCAAGTCGTAGAGAATTATTCAGATTATTATTAAACCTGACTCTATAAGTCTATCTTGAAACCTTTCCAATACCACTCTTTGTCTAATTTAGATTTAAAATTAAATTATTTGAGAGTTGTTACAACATAACCCTGTAATCTTTACAAGTTCAAAGGCAACCCAGTCGACCAGTAAAAAATATTTTAAAAATAAAACCTAGAAAGAAATGATGAGATTGACAAGAAAAAAACATTCAAACTCAAATCATAGCTTAGTTCGGGTTTAAAATGAAACCGTGTGAGAGTTGTTTCGATATGATCCAATCAACTTGTTCAATCTAAAGACAACTCGGATGATTGATAAAAAAACGTTTGAGGATGAAATTTAAAAAAAATGATGAAATTAAAAGAAAAAACTCTCGATTTAATTCCTTGTCTAACCCGAATTTAAAATTAAATCGTGTGAAAGTTATTCTGACATAATTTAGTCGACTTTATTGATTTAAAAATAACTAAAATGATTGTTAAGAAAAATATATGGATGAAATTAAAAAATAATAATAAAATAAAAATAAAAATTGAAATCAAATTGAAAAGAAAAGGGAGGGGATGAGGAGCTTGATTTCATCAAATTAGGTTAGCTTGTAGAAGGGTCTAATAAAAATATCTTTCTGATGCATCGAGAAAGACAAGAAGAAAAGTAGAAGAAGACTTCTGAGTGCGTGAATGGACCAAAATAGGGCAAAAGAAGAGAGTTGATTGAAAACTGACAGCTGTGGGATTTGAACCCACGCCCTTTCGGACCAGAGCCTAAATCTGGCGCCTTAGACCACTCGGCCAAACTGTCGTTGATGCTAATAGCTTAAGCTTATTTAAATTTATGCTTTTGTAGTTTCCTGGCACATCGACATAAATTGCATCCAATTGGAAATGGACGGGTCGCCCACGGGAAGAGAGCCTATCTATGGACCCTTTGTTTGTATTCGGGCATTTCCTTCAATAATGGAAACTTCCATTATATTGTCTCAATAATTCTATGGGCTCTGTAGGTATGTGAGATGATAACGATCTCCTTCTCTGTGTTCTAAGTTCTAAGCGTGTTACACGTGGCATCTTCTTAACCGACAAAAATAATAGCGACCCCTTCAATTGGGAAACCCTTGTATCTTCTTGCTCGTACCAAAACACCAGTGTAGTTCGATCCTCCTCCTGCCATGTTGTTATGATTATTCAATTTACCAATTGATTTTAATTCCAATTCAACAAGACTTAACTCCTGAAATTACCCCTCGTGGAACCAAGGATACTCATAAATTGAATTTTTTTTAATATTTATATTCTACCCGTTATCGATCTATAAAAATTTTCCTATTTATATATAACGTGTGATTTTCAGGATTTGGATGAAAATCATGAAAAAACAAGCATTTAGGGTATGAGCATTCATACCCTAGCATCTCACTCGTAAGATATTCACAACCATTACAGTGGAATATTCAAATATAGGGAAACTATATCCCTTCTTCCCATTTTTAACATCATCTAGGAGCGACCACACGTAGATTTTTCTTTTGGTCAACAAAAACCACTTGCTCTGAACTGTACACGAGTTCTTCAAAACTCACCACTCCTCTTCTCCTCTATATAAACCATTCAGCTCCAGCTCTCTTCTCATTCGGCAAAAAGTAACATTAAAGAAATCAGGGTTCAAGTCTTTTGAGGAGGGAAATGTCTGCACTTGTGGAGATATGGGCGAGTGAGCTAGCAAAGCTTAAGGAGAAGGTTACACCAAGAAAGCCCTTCTTGTCAAAACCCAAAGAAGGAGGAGCTGAAGAAGAGAGGGAGGTTAAAAAGAGCAAAGTGGTTCAGGGAGAAACTACAATGTCTGAGGCCACAGTTTGCTTGCTTATGGACAGGTTTGCACCTGTATGATGAAACAGTGATGTGAAGAAATGTCTATGGTTCGTATAGAGGTGTGTCTGTAATGCAAACTGGCTTGTGTTTGTACTTCGTAGGGCTTCTCTTTTACTAGTAGATTAGTTTTCTTTTTTTTCTATATCTTTAGTTGTAATAATGCTTGTGTATTTAGTTGATCCAAGAGCAGCGGCTGCAAAATTTGTGAATGTTTCAGCTTTTCAGAGAAATGCTATTTCTTTCATGTTTGAAATATTTGTGATTTAAGCTCTACTTCCCTTTCCTATACATGACTGGCTCACGGACAATATACAGATTTTGCGAGAGGAAGTCTTGGGAATAGCAGGCGGTCCTCTGTTCAGTCGACCCTGTATGTGATTACAACGTTGTTAAAATCATGAGGATGAACTTGCCTCTATGCTAGTCGAAGATAACTCATTGTTGGGGTAGTTAAGTTCCTCTTGCTTCCACTTCAGAACCTCTCTTGCATATTTAAAAGCTTCATCAACATTATCAGGTTCCAAACCAGTAGCTAGTGAAACATACAGCTTCCTGTCAGTGAGATCTCTGAACAATCTCTTGAACTTTACTGCAATATATTGGGAGGCACGACGTGCCAATGAAGGATTGGTGCTGGTGGTGCTGCTGCTGTTGGGATTGTAGCTAATCACAGGATTGAAGTCATCAAACCATTCGCATTGAGTCAGCGGAACCTGTTCAATCTTTTCCTCGAGCAGGTCAAACTTATTCAGTATAAGAAGGAACTTCTTCTCTTCAAATTTTGGATGAGTGGCCGTGCGTTCAAATAGCTGCCTGCTTGCAATCATCTTGTTGATGAGAACTCCATTCTTGTCTTCAGAAAACTCATCATAATCAATCAATGAAACACAAAATAAGACAACATCAACATCTTCAAACATCTCCAGCCTTTTGCAATTTCCTCCGAGGGTTGTCGGATGAACTCTGATAAGTTGATACCTGGCAGGTGTACATGTCCCCAATGATGTCAGGGAAGGAGTGGATTAATCTTCTTTTATTTTTCTTTGAAGGAAAAATAAACCATGTTTTTTTATTCTTATCGCGATGCCGCGGGCTTGTGGCATGTTTGTATATTATCGTGAATTTGTGAAAAAAATCATATAAAAAAAGAACTGTTATCATCCACAATATTTTAAAGGAAAAAACTACAAAGCTATATTCTCAACCAGCTCCATATTAACCAGCTCAATAGTAAAAGCAATAGTAAAAGCAATAAAAACGACAGACAATTTAAAAAAAAAACATAATAGTAAAAGCAATAGTAAAAGCAATAAAAACGACAGACAATTTAAAAAAAAAACATAAAAAAAGTCATATGGGAAAACACTGTAGCAATCAACGATGTTTTAAGGAAAAAAAGCTAAATTGTCAACCGGCTCAGTATGAAAAAAAATAATTTTGACAAAAACATATTTGGAAAAAAAAACATCGATTAAAAAATCATATGTGGAAACACTGTAACAAGGCAAAAATCATGTGGGAAAACACTAGCAATTTACAGTGTTTTAAATAACTACAAAGCTAAATTCTCAATCAGCTTAATATGAAAAAAATAAAATCGACAAAGATAATTGTGAAAAAAAATTATTTAATAAAAAACCATGTAAAGAAACACTGTAGCAATCTAGTATTTTAAAGAAAAAAATTAAAAAACTAAATTCTCAATCAGCTCAATAGTAAAAAAATAAAATCAATAAAAATAATTATGAAAAAAAAAGAAAATATAAAGAAGAAAGACAATTTTGGAAAAAATTTAAAAAAATGAAAAAAAAAACATGGAGAAAGCTAAAGCTAAAGCTAAATTCTCAACCAACTCAATATTGAAAAAATAAATTCGACAAAGATAATTTAAAAAAAAAAACATGTGGGGGAAACACTGCAGCCAAACAAAAATCATGTAAGGAAAACACTATAGCAATCCATGGTGTTTTTTTTGAAAAAAACTACAAAGCTAAGTTCTCAACCAGCTCAATATAAAAAAAAATTGACAAAGACTATTTAAAAAAAAGAGTCAATTTTGGGTAAAAAAAATGAAAAACAAAACATGTTAAAAAAGGAAACAAAAGCGAACAAAAAAAACACGTGGAGAAAAAAAATAAAATCAACAAAAATAATTCTTAAAAAAACAAAACAAAAAAAATATGTAAAAAATGACAATTTAGAAAAAAAAAAGAAAAACAAATAAAAAAATAAAAAAAAAAACATGTTGGGAAAGCTAAAGCTAGATTATCAGTCAACTCAATATTGAAAAAATAAATTCGATAAAGATAATTTTTTTAAAAAATATGTGGAGAAATATTGCAGCAAAACAAAAACTATATAGGGGAAAAACTGTAGCTATCCATATTGGTTTTTTTAAAAAAAAACTACAAAACTAAATTCTTAACCAACTTAATATAAAAAAAATAAAATCTACAAAGACCATTTTGAAAAAAAAAATCATAAAAAGAAAAGAAAAAACAATATATGAGAATATTATAGCAATCCACAATGTTTTAAAGAAAAAAACTACATAGTTAAATTTTCAACCAGCTCAATATTTAAAAAAATTAGCAAAGATAATTTTGAAAAAAAAATTAAAAAAAAAAGAAGTAGAAGTCAATTTTGGGTAAAAAAAAAAAGGAAAAAAAAACATGTAAAAAAAAAAAGAAGAAGAAACAAAAGCAAAAAATAAAAAAATTGCTATAGTGAAAAACTTAGGCGTTTTAGAGTATTTGTTAATAATACATAGTAATCAAATATGGAATATATGATAGCAAACTTCTGTTAGAACTCCCCTCGCAATTATATTATATGGAGGAGAAAAATGAAGGAAAGCATTCAGACAACAATTCCGAATTATTGAATCATATAAAAGAGACTTTCTTTATTGCTCTTAATGACCCTGAGAAGGAAGACAATAGTGTGGAAGCTGTAAATGGCGTGACTTTGATTTTAGCGATGACTTCTAATCAATTAGCAGATGGCAAGTAAAACAATTGTATTTCAAGCAGCAATTTAGTCGGAAATTGTAGTGAAGAGATTTGGACATATAACAGACCTGGTCAGGAAATGCAGGGCATTTTTAAAATTTTGCATGACATCAATCACGCAAAAAATGTAATCGGCAATGTGCAAATAGAACTGACCTCAGCAAGGGATCATGCTGATAGCCAATATTCTCGCAAAAACCTGGAGCCACCTTAGGAAATGAAAATTCCATGCTAGAAAGCCCTTTGGATGAACTAAAACCCTCAGCATACAAGATGTCCATATCAGATGGCTGATAGTCTGGCCTTGCAACCTCAACAGCCTAAGCAGGAAGACATCATAAGATCTTAAAGACATGATATAAAGCTGTTACACCAATCATGTATCATGCACTTGCCACCTTCAGATTCTAATGATTCTACCTCCTTACAGTAATAGGGTCACAATTCAAGGAAATGGGATTTAAAAAAGTGAATCAACCAGGTCCTGAGACTTCTAATGTTCAAGAATAATTCAAATAATAGAAAGAATGGCTGCTCTTTTATCTCCCCATCATGATTTTCACACACGTATGCCAGCTATGCAGAGCAAGACAAAAAGGCCATAACCAATAGCAAACTTGATGTTTTGAATTAGAGTTTGAACACACACACACACAAAAAAAAACAAAGAAAGAAATGGAAAGGGGGGAAACACAACATATTCTAAGAATTGTAAAAACAAAAGTAAAAGGCAAGGACATGAAGCATGTTTTACCCGTTCTAAGAAATAAGTAGCAACCCTTGGTAGCAATTCGAGTTCATTCCTCCTGTTGTATGTGGCTTGGAAGGCTCCATCTCTCCACAACTCCTCAACAAAAGGCGTATTCACGAGCAGCAGCAGGGATCATGGATTCTAAATTGCCAGATGCTATTACTTGGAGGAGCCAATCTGAGAAAGCTTTCAGTCTTGGGCCAATAGAATAGATTGTTTTACAGTCAATCTGACCTGTAATATAAGTTGAAACTAAATAATTTCAGATCATAAATAATTCTAAATTGCTGAAGTCAATTTTAACTCCAAACTTATGATTTATAGAAGATACAAAAATATGACGGTCAAATTAGCTAAAATATAAACGTGGAATCTTGTAAAATGGGAAGAAAAATAAAAGGAAAAGTGGATTTGAAACAAGAATCAAACAAATTCATGAATATAACTGATGCCAAAATAAAATAGGTTCTAGCATGATTTCCATTACTTTTTTAGGGAAAAGATACATTTTGAGTATCCTCTCTGAGTTAAGACATAAAATGAATAACCAAGATTGCTTTTAGTCAGCAAGGCTCGCAAAGTGTCACTTCAGAGAACTTTTTAGGTCATATAGCATAACTCATACGTTCTTTCTACAAAATGATACCCAAAACCAGCCTTTGGTAACATTCACAAGACCCAGGATCACAATTCCTACTTTTCTTACTTCATTCATCCCCAAAAAACTTGCACCTTACATTTTTAGTTTCCATTCATTAAACAAGCACGGGTCATCACACTAAAGCAAAGCATAACAAGTCAACAAACCCTCACATTCTCTCCAAAATATCTAAACATTTTACCCCAGTTTATTGAACCTAGCTTGCTGAATAGGTTTATCAAAACCAGTCAGAAACCAATGACCACTGCCAAACATTTAAACATCCACTTAAAATGATTCAATTATTAGAAAATCTGTTGGTTCACAAGAGTGAGAAAAAATCTAATTTTTTGCAAATCATATATATATATATATATATATATATAAAACTAGAAAATAAAAAAAATTGAACCATGGTGCAATCTACCTCATTTGTTTCCATTGCCTTTTATTCCATGGACCAGGAGGCAAAATTCATTCTAGTTACCATCAAACTTCTACCCGACACCAAGAAAGGACAAGAAAAGAGAAAGAGGAAGAAAGAAAGCTCAGATTCATTTTAAACAATTTACCCACCAAGAAGCTGCCAATATAATGACTAAGAACTTCGCAATCAATACAGTAGGTTAGCAGTCCCTAACTATAATGGATGCTGATGATTTAGCTTTCAGACTTCCAACAGGAAGCATTCCTGTAGGTCCATAAGCTAAAGAGATTTTTGATAATCCACAGTGCAAGAACTGGGAATTTATGCACCATCCACGTATCCTTGCATGATTTTTGCAAAACAGTGGAGAAAAGACCATGGATCATAAGCTTCAGAGAGAAGAAGATAAAAATCAATGAGTGTTTTACCTAAAGAACTATGCTGGTGCACAACCTTTCGTCTTTTATCAATCAAGCATTCTTCTTCAAATCTTTCACGCCCCTCAAGCAGTATACCCAGATAGCCATACAAGTTGCATTGAATAATAGACTTGATACTTTGACGCTCATCTTCAGAAAAAGGAACGCTGTATACAATTCTTGCCTGAAATAAGCAAATAATTAATTAATTGTTTGGGTTCTTCTTGTGCTGCCACAAATGGAGGCAGGGTTTAAGAAGGCTAAAATAATTATCAGACAAAAACTGTTAAAAGCAATGTACAAGTTGCATTTCCTGTTTATGTTTAACATGATGATAGCACTTACACTGCAATGCAGAGTAAAATTTTTCATGTTAGTATGTAAAGCAGTATGGAGTGTCTTTTACATATGGATGGCATGATGTTGCGCTGGAAAAGCATGTCCCACAGTTTGCAGGAAAACCATAGCATATGCATGTCAGAAGGCATGACCAACTGCTAGGACAGCATTGCATTGTTCAGGAAATGTATAGCATTCCGCACAAAGGCATGGCCTTGTGATACGATGTTATGACCTTGCAACAAAGGGATGGCATATAATGTATCATCTAGGAAGGCATAACCATGTCCTGGAAAGACATGGCCTTCTGCAATGAAGCTATGCCTTTAAGGAAATGGTATGGTATGGTATAATCTTGTGTTAGGGAGGCAAGGACTTGTGCTTGAATGGCATAAACTTGCACAGAAATATGATTTCTTTAATTGTATGCATGTTGATTGTGTGCGATAACTTATGGAACAGATTATTTAGTTAAGTTAAAGAAGACAATTTGAACAGGACAGAAAAAAAAATGAGTAAAGCCGATGCAGTGAAGGCCACTACTGGCAACTGTCTCTTCTGCAAATAGATCATAATTGAGCACAATAACATCCATAGAACAATCGAACCTTATGGAGACTTAAGAGCTTCATCTCAACATGATCTAGATGGAGCAATATTAAAGATTTCAAGAATGTAATCAACTTGGCACAGGCACACTCATTCAAGCAAGTAAAAACATTCAAGCGTACAACAGAACATTTCATATATTTTTTTATGACTTCGCTTACATGCAATTTTTGAATGCTCTAAACATAATGCTGTCTAAAACTCTAAAATTAGGTGGGTTTTAGCTGTCAGTATAAACAGAAGTTCTATAATTTTCCATGGATTATAGTTTTTTGATAATTAGATGGACTCTCTAGCTCTCTAGTTGACATAAAGTTCTTCAAATGGCAGGCACCAAGGAGAAAGTTAAGGTAATTATGAAATGGAGCGGAATTGGAGAGAAGTGACTTCATTAGGATGCGACAGAACTAGATTTGTCACACATGAATAGTAACATAAGCATAAGACTATGTTGTTTCAGTCCCACTGATTCCTTACCTGTTTAAATATGGTACATGTGCCGGATTTTTCAAGACCAACCAGAAGAAGCTTATAGAGTGTTTTCTGCTCGAGGTTGTTTGCCATAACATCATTCACTCCTTCCCCACTTGGACTGACAGAATTAGGAGGAGTTGGCAGAGACAGGACAGCACAAATTAGCTTTATTCCAGTCTGCAAAGAAAGTATTTCCATTATTGCTTAAGTTTTGATATTAAGATCAGCAAGTAAAATAAGCATAAATGCAAAAGCAAGATGGGATTGAACTAAATCAACTGTTTTCCCCGGTACAAATGCAAACGCACCTTTATCCATAATTTTCCTTTTATGTTATTCATTCCCTCTTCCTGGTAAGCCCCTTCTGCACTAACCCAAAGGTGAGTTGCTCCTTCACATTTCACCCCTGCCCACTGCAAAGATTAAATGGAATGGCATCAGTCTTACATGCTTAAGAAAATAATCAAATAAAATAACCAGATAGTGTCCGGCACAACAACCTGCAGCATAATGAGCTCTGCTTTAGTTATCTTGCGATTATTTATCATTATGTTCGTATTTCCATTGCTAGCA
This sequence comes from Populus deltoides, assembly GCA_015852605.2. Taxonomy (NCBI): domain Eukaryota; kingdom Viridiplantae; phylum Streptophyta; class Magnoliopsida; order Malpighiales; family Salicaceae; genus Populus; species Populus deltoides. The sequence goes on along the minus strand of CM027573.2, from coordinate 7,231,477 downwards.
CCTTCCTGGATGTGACCCCCGACAATCAATTGGGGACTGATTATTTGACAAGGCTTGTGTCCTTCCTGTTCAAGCATACCAGAAGAATAAACACAATGCAGTACCCACAAAATTGAGGTAATTGTATATCTAAACTGAAAGACAAAATTAAAAGAAAGGGATATTCACCTTTCCCCATAAACCAGATACTTTATCGTACCAATAGTATCCTGGTTTTAGTTTTTTGGGTGGGTTTGGACAGGTCAGCATTAGGAATAACTCCTGTTTGGAAAGACGCTGTCGATTTACATAAATGAGTTCTGGTGGTAGCTGATTCACCACACATGATCTCTCAGAACGCATTATCTGTTCAACTTCGACCACAGCCAATAGTTGCTTTAGCATCCGAGAGCATTTACCCAAGGTCTTTCGCCTTGACTCATCAATCCTCTTACCAATGCAAGCAACACATTTTCTTCCTTCTGGCATTGATCCCATCGCTCTTATCACACAATTTAAACAGTATTTTGCACCACAAACAATGCAAACCTCCTTCTCTGTAAGCCTACTTCCCTTCATGCAACGATAGCATGTCCCTTTCTTCCCAGGCCTTACAGCTATATGCCTCTCATGGACACTACTGTCAGTGTTAGACACATCAGATTCATTATCCACTACATCATTTGATTCAGGATCACGGAAAGTTACAATTGATGGCCTTCTGACATGGCCAGGAGCTTCTTCATTATGATCCTCCTCTTGGCAAGAAAAAATCTCAGATGAATTACTGTGTGAGCTTTCAGATCCTATCGATTCATACTTTGCGGGATTCATATAATCGTAAAAGTCTCGACCTTCATTTTCGCTACCGTTATCAGGCAATTCCGACACTTCCAAGCTTCGTTGTAATTCACCAGAACTAACACAACCACTGAAAAAATCCAATCTACCAGAACTTCGTATTCCATCAGATAACTTTGGTCCGCACTCGTCATCGTTTGCACAAAGCGAAGCACTCGGGTCATCTACTCTAGATGCTTCACATGGCATGCCATTTCCATCCATGCCACCATCCGTTTCTAAGCAAACAGTCCTATCTGAGACTAAGTTTGGCTTCTTCGACAGTTTCCTGTGAGACTTTACAATAGGCTGTACAACTGGCAACGAAACATCAGTCAACAAAGAGCCAGAACCGATCGCAGGAGAAGCAATTGGGATCTGCCTAAAATCAATAGGCACAGCTCGAGGAACATCACAAGTAAGCAGAGGGCCAGAATATGGCAAAGCAAATGAGTATTCCAAGTTTTTAATCTTGTCGTCGTCATCCTCCTTTTCTACATGAATCGGAGACTGAATAGGCAAAATTTTCCTCAAAACCCCAGCCATCTTACAATATTCTTCTTCTACCTCTAAAACCCAACAACAAGAAACCCTAAAAGACACCAGCTTTTTCAACAACCCATGAAGCAAAGCCACTAGAATTAAAACCCACCAAGCAAAACGAGTTCTATCAAAAACCCATGAAGCAAAACCACTTAACTCAAAACCCCATGGAGCAAAAAGACCTACTTTCATTACCCACAATCAATTATACCAAGAACCCATGAAGCCAAAGCAATACCTCCATAAACCCAGTAAGAAAAACCATAGAAAAGTGGCCAAAAAAAGAAGGGAGAAATGGTGATTCGAAACCAAAGTCCACTTTTTGAAAGTTGTTTAGAAAAAATAAGAGGAAGTTCGAGTCTTTTTCTGTTACCAGTACTAGAGAAGAAGACAGCAGATGAGGAGCCATTTTCAAGTAGATATTTTGTGCGTCCATGTTTTTCCAAGTCAGACGCGTTGAACAAGCAGTTTCTAGGAATTGACGATGGGCGATAGAAAATGGAAGAAAATTTTTCCCTTGTTTGTTTGGCACTTTTGAGGGGCTGGGGTTGTTGACGTTGACAACCTTTTGTCAGACCTGGACCAATTCTTGATTACCTGACAAATTCAAGAATAAAAAAAAGAAAAGAAAAAAGAGAGTACTTGCCACGTTTTTGTTCTGTTCCGTTTGAAGCTCTCTCTTTGTACACGCCTGTCTTTTTTTTCTTCTTTTTTACAATTACTGAGATAACTGCTCCATGGGATTTGTTTCTTGTCTTCGATGTGAAAAAGGGTCACTTTGATTTGACTCTCTGGTTCTGATTCTTCTTTACATGCGCAGGTCAGTCTGTTCACCTCAAGCCTTCAAATTTTCTGTTGTTGTTAATAGAATTATTGGTTTTGGATTCTTTTTTGAGAGTTTTGTTTTGTGTTTTCTTCTGCTATGGATGTTAATTTTAAATTCAATGGCTTTTGATTTCTAATTTTTGTAATTTTTATGGCTGTCAGTTGGTGCTTTCATTTTCATTTCCCGATTTTGGCTGCGATTATTTCTTCATTTTAATAGTAAGCTCCAGATCTAGGCTGCCGGCTAATTTTTTTCAATTCAAATATAATCTTTTTTATAGATGCGGTGAAACTTCAAACTATTCATCATTGTACGATTGATTTGAGTTGAGAAGGAAAATTTTTTAATGCTAAGCCATATTTGATTGGTGGAATTCATTTTTTGAAAAATCAATTTTTAAAATTTTTTTATAATTATTTGTTATTAAAAAAGTTGGTCAATAAAAAATACTTTTTGGTCAACGAGGAATACTTTTGAGGCAACGAAAAACATTTTTTGGTCAACGAAAAACACTTTCCAGTCAAAGAAAAATTTGGTTTAGTTTTCAGGAAAGTGTTTTCCCTTTGGTTGTGTTTGTTTCCCGGAAAGTGGTTTCCAGAAAACCACTTTCCAAACTTTCCTGTATTTGTTTGCCATTAGAAAAGTTGGTCAACGGAAAACACTTTCCAGTCAAAGAAAAATTTGGCTTGGTTTTCAGGAAAGTGTTTTCCTGAAAAATTTGGATGGAAAACACTTTCCGGAAGTTGTGAAAAATTTAGAAATGTCATTATTTGCTGATTATATTAAATTTGATCCTCAAACTTTTGATTGCTATATATAATTTGTTTTATATATTTATTTTTCAATTCCATCTCTTAAAATTTAATTTTTATATTAATTTTGGTTCTTATTTTTATAATTGCTATTTGCTTTTTTCTTATCATTTTTTTATTGAAATTTTTTATCTATCAAATTTGGTCCTTATTCTTTTGATTGTTACTTATTTTATTTGAAATAATTTATGAAATGTTAATTATTATTATTTTAATTTATTCACCTTTTTATTTTTTTTAATTTTTTAGATTTGATCTCTATTATTTTGATTATTATTTATTTTATTTGAGATAATTTATGAAATTATATTTTTTTTCAATTTCATTCTCATTTAACTTTTTAATTTGTAAGATTTGTTCCTCATTATTTTAATAAACTTAAGAAAAATAAAACATTAATAAGTTATTTTCCAGTTCATTTTCCATGATATAACCAAACACTGAAAAGTGTTTTCCAACTTATTTTCCATTACACTACCAAACATCGGAAAATATTTTTCTGGAATTTACTTTCTAAAAGAAAACTACTTCCAGCAAACAAACGGGGCCAAGGGAAAAACCTTATGCAGGCTATATAGTGAAGATGATGAAGATTTATTATTATTATTGTTATTATTATTAGAGATGCATTCGTAAACAAACCGGTTATTATGAAATTTTAAGACAACTTATATAGCATAACTAGTTACTGACCCATATTTTAGTTTTTTTAATATTAAAAAATGAATATATCAGCATTTTTTACGTGTTTTTTTAATAAAAAAACATTCAATTATAAATTAAAAAATATATATATTGTTTTAATTATATAAATCGAGAATTATTTATGTAACTAAAATAAATTACAAAATTAAATTACTGAGCAATTAAAGTTAACTAGTTAAGTTTGTAACTTAGATCATAAACTTAATCTCCAATAATTTCACCGCATCTATAAAAAAAGATTTTAATATATTTTTAATTAAAAAATAATTTTATAAAAACATCCTATATTACAAAACACATACTTAATTAGCGGTGGATAGATTTTGAGTTGCATGTCGTCTACTCACAAGAAAAGCAACGACTTGTCGTCTAGATCTTTAACCACGAGAGGCATGCATGCACAGGTTGTTTCTAATTCATAAATAAACAAAGGAAGAATCCATTTTTTTCATTTTAATTAATGTCAAGATTGTTAATTGAATCTTAATCAACATCCATAATCCATAAACAGAGAATCCAAAAGGCACAACCCAGTCAGTCATTTCACTGATTTCACCAGCCAACCCTTGAGAAGATGATCTCACATTGACTCGAAGTTTCCTTCAGAGGGATTAAAGAATGTGAAAATCACTTCAAACATTCCCACAAGAAATTAATTACTTTAGAAATGTTCCATTTTCAACGGAGAAAATTATTGTTACCCTTGACTATGTGGGCTGCCCAGTTTCCCACAGACCAGTAGCCTTCGTTTAATTTTTCCCACATCAACGCGTTGAGAGGGACTTGCGAGGAATCGATGACAAAGTGAAGCAAAATATGGCTAAAATTTTCTGGGGTCCATGGGAGAAATTTGGGCATCAAGTTTCATGGAGCTTTTGAAGAAAGGGAAGTCGCCATGATTATAGAAGAGTGCATCGTCGTCGTCGTCGTCGTCATCACAGTTTGTAAGTGATAATATCTTCATGACTATGAAATGTCTTCTGACTCTAAGATTCCTGAGCTTCCACCACGATTATGTCAAACTTGGGATTTTGAAATGGTATTTTCTCTCCCTCTCTCTCCTTTGCAAGGACCATTTCTTCCCGATCCTATCACAATAAAATACCCCTTGATTATGTCTCTTATACCGAAGGAAAGTAAGACACTTTATAGAGAAATTTAACACTGCAATTTTGATGATTTCTCTGAATTCAAGATACATAATTGAAAAATTATTTAGTATTTAAAATAATGGTTAACCAATGGATTCAAGTGTTTAGATTTTGTTTTAATATAAAAAACTCTAGGTTTATACTTGATGTTTGAATCCCTGTAAAAACAGTGTCAATCGAAAGAAATTAAAGACTTCCAAATGATAAAGTTAGTGTATTTATAAGAAATGTATAAAAAAGATTTAAAGATATTAAATGATTTAAAAGCATTTTAAATTCAATGAATAAAAATATTTGTTCTTGAGTTTTAAGTTGATTGATGCTCCAAAATCTATTTATCTTTATCTTAAGAGATGAAAAGTTATAAACATTTTACCTGTATGGTTCATGAGGTATTTATACCCTTTAAACCTTGTCTAAAAAAGTTCTCTATTTTCAGCAATATTAATTTAAGAAAAATATTTATTACATATAATTAATGAGATAATAAGTATGGTAGGTCCCTTAAGAGACCTTGTATAAACATAAACGTATAGGGAAATTATTACCTTAATATGAATGATTATTCTAGATAGAGAAATATGTCGGTTTATCATGTTTTTAATACTTATATTGTAGAAGATCGTTAAGAATTAAACATATAACCTTAAAACTCGGTAATGTCTAAATTTTTTGTGGGCAGTTTGTGGACCATGTTATCTTGGATTTGCTTGATTCCAAACCCATATAATTTGGACCTAGCATGTTTGTGAAACCATTTTATTTTGAGAAAATTTTTATTTATAAAAATGTCTAAAAAAAAATATAACTCATCCAATATAATAATTGTAAACACACACGCATATCAACATCAGACGTGTCTCATTCTTTTTTTTTTTTTTTTTTAAATCTGTCTAGTTTTAAAGAAGGTCATTTGACTTTGATGAGACATGAAGAACGAAGGAGGGAAAGAAAAGGAGACATTTTCAGTCATGGCTAGTTAAACAGCCTTGCACAGACAAGACGAATCAATTGGCAAGATTCCCACGTAAGAAAATACCCATTGATCTATGATTTCTAATAATAATTTACAACAAAAGTCAAGCAAACAAACTTGAAATTCATGATCAATTTGTGGAAAGTGGGGTGTCCTCAGTTTCTTGCCTTCTTTTCTTTTCTGGACAATAACAGTCCTCGGCTCCTTTAGTTTGGTTTTTTATTAATGCTCTTTGGAAGAGATGTCCGCTCTTGACAACCACAGACATGTAAAGATGGAAGAGCTGCGAGGATTCCTGACGCGTTGGGCAGTGACAGAGCTGAACGGGTCAATCTCCTCTTTGAAATCCAGGAAGAACAAAGCTGGCCTCCGGGTTAGATTAATCAAATTAAAAAAATTATTTTTGATATCAATATATTAAAATAATATAAAAATATAATTTTTTTATTTTTAATAAAAAAATTTAAATTTTTAAAAATACAGCGTAGAATCTTATCCATGTATCTCTATTGTATATCCATGTCTCTCTTGTACACATGATACCTATCTAGCCTTTCATATAATGACAAGCTTGGAGCATACATTCACAAAAAATGACAAGCTTGGAGCATATGAGATAATTACTATGCTGACTATGTATAATTCCATAAAGAATTTGTGGCACACATTCACAAAAGATTAATATTTTTAACCTGTTTATGTTATTATATTCTAAATCAAAATCTAATAAATATAACTTAACAAAAAAAAAAATCTATAGAGTTTCAAACTGCTATCCAATAATAACCATGTGGTTTTATTCACTTGGATTAAAAATTATAAATTATTAGAAACCATGTTTTAATTCAAATTAAAAAGTAAGGAAAATATAGTATCCCATGAAAGTGGTCTTACATCACTTGGAATTTTTTTTTATATATAAATATACCAGATGATATTGAAAAAACTTTTAAAAAATAAGAAAAAGAAGAAGCTAATTAATTATAACTAAAACGGCTCAGTATTTTACTGTAGTCCACAGTAAAAACTGAGCTGTTTTTTTTTGTGTTTTTTAGCTTTTTTTTTTGTTTTTTTTCATTTTTTATGCCTTTGGGTTTTTTTTTTACTTCTTTCTTTGTTTTTTTTCTTTTAATAAATATTTTTTGTTTAATTTTGTTTGTTAATGTTAATTTTTTTATTTAGTTATCAGACTTTCATGACACGGATCCCGGATTTAACAGGTTAACATGGTTTGACGAGTTAACCCGGGATTATTTTTTTTGCTTTTTTTCTTTTTAATTAATTTTTTTTGTTTACTTTAGTTTGTTAATGTTAAATTTCTTTTTATTTAGTTATCAGACTTTCATGACACATATCCTAAGTTTAACGGGTTAACCTGGTTTCACGGGTTAACTCAGTTAATTCTGGGTTAACCCGTCAATTTTTTTTCTTTTTTTAATAATATTTTTTATTTAATTTAGTTTGTTAATATTAACATTTTTTTATTTAGTTATCAGATTTTCATGACACGAATCCCGGTTTGAACGAGTTAACTTTGTTTGACGAATTAACTCAAATTTTTTTTATTTTTTTTCTTTTTAATTAATTTTTTTCATTTACTTTAGTTTGTTAAATTATAGTTTTTCTTATCCAAAATTTCAATAGAAAATTTTCAGTATCAATTATACCTCACTATACTACCAAATAAATCCTTAAAATAATAATAAAAAATATTTTTTAGGTCCAAAATAAGTTGTCATTGACAAAAAAAAAAAAAAAAAATTACCTTTTTATTAGCTTCGACGAGCCAAGGTAATTATTTGATGAAAACCTTTTTTGGGACCTGTTGATACACAAAATTTGCGCATTGATATACATGGACTTTTCTCTTTCCATTTCTTATACTAACCTTTCAATTCAAATTTTATTTTAGATGGAGCTATACGGACAATCACATGGATCAATTAATATGAATTGTGATATTCAAGGACTAATTATGAAAAAAAATGGACCCTTAATTGACCTTTCAATCAAATGAGATGCTTAGGGATTTTTGTTTTGGTAGTCTAATAGCATGGCTCAATAAAGGATGTGTAGGCTTACCTTGAATCCTTTTTTAACAAGATTTAGATTTTATTTAGGATTGTAGTCATAGTGACGATTTTAAGTGTTTTTTTTTTATTTATAATTGTATTAAAATGAAATTTTTTTATTTTTAAAAAATTATTTTCCTGAAAACTATTTCCCCCACTTTCCTATGTTTGGTAAACATGAGGAAAGTTGGTCAAGGAAACTGAATTCCGGTCAAAGGAAAAAACAATACTTTATGGCAGGAAAGTATTTTCTTTTTTTATTTGAAGGAAAACACTTTCCTTTGGTGACAAAAAAAATGACCAAAGAGAAATCGGTCCAAAATACAAATCCTTCACTCTCTCTCTCTCTCTCTCAAATCTCTTATAGAACAGTTGAAGCATCTCTCAGCTCTTCTTCCAGGTAACTTTTTTTTCCTCATGTTTTATTTATGTTATGTTTTCATCCTTTTTATTTTTAATCTGTAGTTATAATAATGGCATATATCTTGTCATATAATTCGATCGCTGCGTTTTTTTCATGGTTTATCTTGTTTAATTTCCTTCAACCCATGCTCTGTATTTTTTCCAAAAATCAAACAAAACAAAGCAAACCATTCAACCACAACAAACCCAAACCCCTGTATTTTTTTGAAACCAAACACAAAGAAACCCATACACAAACACAAAGAAACTCGGGAGAATCACTTAAGCCGAAGGTGCCTTTCATTTCGCCAACAAATAAGTCATCCTTGACGAGATTTCCCATTCCTTGCCTGCCGAGCCACCTCTCTTCACCATTTGATATACTACCTCTGCCTTCCTTTTCTATAACATACCCAAGCAATCCATACACAAAGAAACCCAAACCCTGTATTTTTTCCAGAAACCAAACACAACAAACCCATACACAGTAACCCATACACAACAAACCCAAACCCATTTTTCCCATGCTATGTTTTTTTCAAGAAACCGAGTTCGCTGTGTTTTTTTCACAAAAACCAAACAAAACATTTTGTTTGGTTTCTGTGAAAAAAACACAGCAAACCCATGCTCTATTTCTCCTTTTGTTTAATCGGAAAGATATGCTTTCAATTCCACTCCATCTCTTCATCTTCCTCTCCTTTTCTTCAATTGCTTCTTTTCCAGAAGAACCCGACCCACCTAATGGCAAAGCACCCTTATTTCCAGAAGATAATCCCAAATCTGTCCCCTTCCCAAATCTGCTACCTTTGGCTCCCCTTCTCCTTCTCTTGTGCTTTCCTTCTCTGTTGATGAGTTGATGATATGTGTTTCCTGTGCTTTCTGTGCGTTGATGATGATGCACAGTGATGTTATGTGCGTTGATGATGATGATGATGATGATGATACACAGTAATGAAAAACTAAAATGGTCTGGGTAGAAAACTTAAGACCGTTAAATATTTATATACAAAATTCATTAATAAATTATTGTATTGTTTGTTTTGGGATACAGAATTCATTATATAATTATATACTTTAAGGCATTGTTTGTTTTGGGAATCAGCTTCTTTGAGCATAATTTATTGTATTGATTATGTAAGTATTTTATATGCTTTTTTAATGTTTATTTCCCCAAATTTTTAGGTTTTGTGAAAACTTTACTTTCTTGTTATGGATAGTAAGATTATTCATGCAAGATGTTGTTATAACTCAATTTTGGATTCACCAAGATTTTCTTGAATGTTATTTTATTTCTATTATTATTTATAAAAATCCAAAAAAATTAAGAAAAAGTTTAAAATTCAAAAATATTTTTCTCGAGTCAACCGCATCTTTTCGTCAAAACCGAGTCCACCAGGTCAATATGGGTCAAACCATGTCGACCAGGGTAAAAAATGAGTTTCGGGCCGTTTCGGGTCAAAACCGTCATTTTTGACCAAAACCGAGTTCACCGGGTCAATACGGGTCAAACCATGTCAACCAGGATAAAAAATGAGTTTCATGCCGTTTTGGGTCAAACCTGTTATTTTTTGGTCAAAACCCGGTCCACCGGGTTTATATCCATTGAAAGTTTTTTTTTATGTTTCAACATAATTTTCGGTAATTAAAATTGATTTTTAGCGGTTGAATCGGGCTTTTTCTAATACTGATTTAAGTTTCAATTTTACCTATATAAATATATATTATTATATATAATAAAACAAAATTAATAATACAGAATTGTCATATTAGGTGGGGCAGTTACATTTATTGTAGGCGAGTAGTTGGATGGATACATTTTTTTTATTTAAAGCAGATGCTTGTTGTCCCCTCTCATTGGCTATAAATAGCTAGTGACAGTCGCAAAAGAAGGGGGAACGAAGGGAAAAAAAAGGAGTAGGAAGAGGAGAAGAAAAAAAAATTGCAAACAGTATTCAATTTTTTTTTCTATTTCTTCATGCAGGTAAGGTATTGATTTTTATTAAAAACAATATGAAAAATACCAAATATATCCTAACCGTTAGATCTAATAGTGTTTAGATCTGAACCGCTGATTTAATAGGATACAATAGGGCTTACCACACCCAATTAAAACCCAAATAAATCTCAGCCCTTAAAACAATTTTCCCTTAGATCCAGTAGCGCCACGTCACCCAGTGTACTAAGATCTCGGTACACCGCGTCACACCAGATCAAAACGATGCTCATCCAGACCGTCCGATCAACCTGCAGATCAAGCCAATCACAGCCGCACGATCTTTTCATCAGAGATCCAACGGATCACAGGCTTCAGCTGCACCTGTGTACCGTGCTAGCGTTCTCACCGTAGCATAACCCAGAGCATCTCTCTCCTCTCGCCGGCGACTCCCTCTCTCTCCTCCGATCTCCCATTTCCAGCCGTTTGAAGCTTCCGAACCACCACATAAAGGTTTATATCCTCATATAAATCAAAACCCCGGCCGTTTTCAGCGTTTTCTCCTCCCCATCTGGCCGGAAAAGGGCCACGATTTTCGTCGGCCACCGAAGCTTCAAACCGACGATTCTCCCTCGTCAGCCATCAACGTCCGTCGAGACCACTTCCATCAGAATCCTCGCCCTCAGATCTACCAGAAGCAACCATTTTTTGGCCGGAAGTCTCGCCAGAAAATCTCACCGCCTCCAACAGTAACCGCGAGTGGGCCACACGCGCCGCCAGTGGCATTTTCGTAAATTTCGGAGAAATTCAAGGGTATTTCATTATTTTACCTATACAGTGACACTCAAGTAATTTTTTTGGGTTTCTACTGATATTTTTGATATTTTATTTCATATATAAATGCTTGTAAATTTTCTTGCATGTTGTAAAAAAATACAAAAACCAAAGTCGACACGTCTCTTTTTTTGAAAGGACCGATGTCAAAAATGTAAATACCAAATATGGATTATGTCCAATATTTCTTTTGGTAACCCAGACGTAACTCTCCTTTTTAGGGTTAAAATATCATATTTTAGACAAGTCTTCTAATTTTTATGGACTGATGTCATTTTTAACGCGCCTCCTATTTTTTGGGGACCGGCGTTAACCATTTTAAAAAAAACAAATTACCAATAAACCCAAAATATAATGGATTATATCCATTATTTCTGTTGGTAACCCAGACGTAACTCTTCTTTTTAGGGATAAACGTTAATATTTTAGACGAGTCTCCTAATTTTTAGGGACTGAGGTCATTTTTAACGTGTCTTCTATTTTTAGGGACCGACGTTAATCATTAAAAAAATTTACAAATAAGCCCAAAATATAATCACATTTGAATCAAATAAAAAACACACAAGTAAGGGTAACCTTTCTTTTGAAAGGATGTTTTAAGGGTGGTGTCTACCTTCCCTTAATCATAACTAACCCCTTACCCAAATCTCTGGGACCAGTGTTTAATTTGGAATTTCTAGTTCCCTCAAATTACTAGATGGCAACTCCAATAAAATCTTTATTTCCCCTAATCAAAGAAAAAAAACCCTTTTTGTTAAATAAACAAAAAGTGGGAGCCGCTGTCCCGCATCGGTGTATCGACACATGTATGGGAGCAGATTAGAATCGTGATAGCTACAGGGGTAGCTATTATTGAATAAGAAAGAAATAGAAATTATATACCAAGAGAACCATGTATAAATGCAATTGCTCAACGAGAATTCTATATGGATAGCATTTTGAATCGAGGTGATAGACATTGCGTTGAACAAATTCATATGAAACCAGTTGTCTTATATAATTTGTGTGATGTTCTCACAAGTCATGACCTATTACGATCAACTCAAAATGTGTCTATTAGGGAGCAAGTAATTGTGTTCTTACAAATTGTAGGCCAAAACCAAAGATTTTGTTTTATTAGTGGTATATACTATAAGTCTGTTAAAACTATCCATCGTTACTTTAGAATTGTTTTAAAAACAGTTCTTAAGTTATACAAACACCTTATTAAAGATCCAGGGGATACAGTTTCCACAGAGATAATGAATAATCTAAGATTCTATTCTTATTTTAAGGTATGAGAACAATACCAATATTTTTATACATTAATTAATTACATCTAGAAGAAAAAGTTATAAATTATTTTTTCATATTTATATAGGATTATGTGATAGCAATTGATAGTATCCATGTTCCTGCAAATGTTCCTGTTGAGATTCAAGGAAAGTTTCGAGGTCGAAAAGAAGAAACAACACAAAATGTTTTAGCAGCTATAACTTTTGATTTGAAGTTTATATATGTTTTAGTTGGCTGGGAAGGAAGTGCACATAATTCACGAGTTTTAGGTGATGAATTATCAAGACCTAATGGTCTATAAAATATGCAAATTCCAGAAGGTATATAATAAAGTATTTATTATATGCAATAAACATATAAAATGTTTAATTAGATATAGATAGTAATAGTTTTTTTCCTAATTTGTAGGGAAATATTATCTTGGTGATGCTGGTTATGGTATTCGAAAAGGAATCATTTCTCCCTTTCGTGGAGTTTGATATCACTTGAATGAGCTTTGACGAACACTCACCGGGAAAATAAAAAAGGAGCTATTTAATCTTCGACACTCTTCGTTGAGAACTGCTATTGAGTGAGGGTTTGGTATTTTTAAGAGTCGTTTTAGATCAATTGATGGAAAATCTTTTTGGTCTTATGAAACACAAGTAGATGTTGTGCTTGCATGTTGTATTATTCTTAATCACATTATGGGAGTTGATCCTTATGCCTTTCTTATGGAAGAAATATGTTCAGAAAGTGAACCAATTAAACAAACAATTAACTTAAGTCAACGGGAGGAGAGGGAAGAGAATAGGGAGTGGATAACAAAAAGAGAAATGATTGTATCAACCATGTGGAATGATTATAACACTCAAAGAAACTAGTAACTGAGTGTTAATTATATGTGTTTGTTTTTATTATATCTTGCTTGAGTTTGTATTATCTTTGTTATGTATTTGGATTGTTTGTTGACTTTTTTATAATTTCTTATGTATTTTATGTATTTTATTTTAAATATTAATTGTAGTTTTTATATTAAATTTATTAAATCTAAATATTGTATGATTATATTTTGTATAAATTTGTGATTTTTTTTTACAGAAATGATTACCACACATAATGAAAAATACAAAGGCAAGCACTTCACATGGTCTAAGCATATTATGTCTCACATGCTACTTATGATATTAGCCGAGGAGGCACTTAAAGGAAACAAACCTTTTTCCACCTTTAGAGCATAATCTTTTGTTAAGGTGGCCTACGTAAATTAGTCAAAAGTTCAACGTGTAATGCGAGCCTAAACATGTGGACAATCATCTCAAAACTGTGAAAAAAGAATGGGGAATAATAACCAAACTTAAAAATAAAAGTGGCTCTGGTTGGGATGATTGTTTGAAGATGATTACAGTTTCGAAAGATGTATATAATGAAGAAGTGAAGGTATGATAAATATTATACTTTTTGTAATTTTTATATTTACTTTTGTTTTCAAAATATTATACAAGGAACTAAAAAATTGCATATTCTAAATTTTATGAACAAGCATATCCCAATCATGACAAGTATCTCAACAAAAAACTTGATATGTACGAGGCAATGACAATTGTTGTTGGAAAAGACATGGCAACCCGAAATTATACCAAATGATATACTGATGTCAATTTGAAAGAGAACACTGAAGAGCAATCAATTTCAATTGAAAATGAAGAGGAATATGAAGAAACTTCAAAAGAAAAGAGACATTTTCCTCTAGTGCACGAAAGAGGCAACATAGGAAGAGAAATCGCATGTATGAAGATGATAGTGTTGAAAAGTTGTCTAAAAAGATTAGAGATGTAGCATTTGCAATCCAAAGCCTCAGCAAAAATTAACTTGATGTTAATGAGCTATATACAGAAGTGATGAAAATTGAAGGCTTTGATGAGATCACTCTTAGAGATGCATTTGATCACTTGGTCCAACATGAAATGTTGGCAAAAACATTTATGGGAAAAATGCTAATTTGAGAAAAATTTGGGTTCAGAATTTTATGAACCAACACTGCTACAGGCCTGATTGCTAAGATGATTTCACTATGATAAGAAAGTTTATGTTTGTTATTTGACAAGTATGTTTACTTGTTTAATTCGATGTAGCATGTTTATGTTTGTTAATTTGAACTAATATGTATGAGTATTACATTAAAACTTAATATTTATGCATGACTATGTTCGATGTAAGATATTTATATTTATTTCTTAATGCTTATTTGATATATATTAAAGGGATAATTGCCTATACTCGTAAAAAAAAAAATCTTTATTCAAAAAACCCATCAAAATATTTTTGTATTTATTTATCTTTTAAAAAATCTTCATATCAAAAAAACCCAAATATCTAACTCTTACTTAATACCATAAACTAATTTGGCTTTCTTTATAAGAAAAAAACATATTTTAAGCTTTTAAAATTAAAAAAAATATTAATAGGTTTTATTTATGAAAAATTTCACAAGGTTAATCTCTATAATATTATATGACATATATAGTTATATTTTATAAAATAAGCTATATGTAAATATAGGATATAATAAAAAAAAAATTCATCATTATACTTTTTAGATTTTATTCTTTTATTATAAGAGATTAAATATTTATATTTAATATTTTTCATATATTAGATAAATTTGAAAAAAAAAATTAATTCATTAATAAATTATTTTCCAGTTCATTTTTCATAACATAACCGAAAACTGGAAAGTGTTTTCCAGTTCATTTTTCATAACACTACCAAACATTGAAAAATAATTCACTTTACAGGAATTCACTTTCCAAGGAAACCACTTTCCAAAAGGAAACTACTTTCCAGCAAATATACAGGACCTTAATTACTGTGTTTTCCACACATATTTGAAATTTATCTATTTTGGATAATAACAAACAATCCTTTTTCTTCTATATTTACACTCTTTTCCCACAACAACATCCTTTCTTGTTGCTTTTCATCCCAAACCTCTCTATATCACATTACAAAAAACTAAAACATGTAAAAAAAGCAACACACACACACACACACACTTTAATTTACTATGAATTATAATAATGAGTTGATGGTTTTGTTCTTGATAAAAAAAAGAATCAATTAAAATGGTTTTGGGATAAAATGATCTTTTCACACTATTCATTTGTCATTCTATATTTGTTAAGGGACAACTCGATCTTTTCCTAATTTTTTTGCATAGTAAAATTACTAGTATACCCTTAAACACAAAAACTCTTGCTAATGGCCTATGGGCATTTTTAGTTTTTTACTTTTTTAGTAGTGTAATAACTAAATTGTCCTTATAATAAAAATTCTTATGGCATGGTTTCAGGGGCTTTTGCATAATTTTGTAAAGGTTTTTTCATAGTAATTATTTGGTCTTAGAAGAAATGTGGTAATTTGATAAATAAAATAAAAAAGAAAAACACAAAAGCTACTTACGACTGCGTTGCGCGCGTCGCACGCGTCAGTCACTTTGCCACCTTCAAGTAGCATATACGGCTGACTTTGTTAGTGAAAAACCTTTTTCCACTATATCTATTGTTACCTATTCTAGGGCCTCACATAAAAAAAAGGGCATGACATGATGACGACTCCACTGAGAACCCTTGGACCAGGTTTTGTTTTGTTTTGTTTGTTTATATTATGTAAAGATTGATGTTTGTTTATTTTTTAGCTATGAATGGTTTAGAAGCTCTATCATGCATCACTTTTTTGTTGTTGCAAAGGAAGATATTGTGGAACTTCAGGTTAGGCGAGGGACTAGCAATTTATCTTATGATTTTTAGTTAAGGTTTAAGTTTGTGTAAACCTCACTCTTTGCTAAATGCTTAAACTGATAATGATTGATAAACATGTCTTCTTGTTGCCCACTGAGCTCTCATATTGCCTTCATGAGGGTGACCACTAAGACAACAAGAGACCCTTTTAGAGACCAAATAATGAACTTACCTCATGTCTCACATAAAAGAATTAGAACCTACCTTTAGGTTGTATGCTCCCTATATATATTTTACATCAAGGCACGCCTTTCATGTAACATCTTGAGTTCAGGATTTATGGGTGACACAATGGCCATCATTTAGAAAATTTCTGTTGTAGAGTTTGGGTAAGAATCTAGATTATTATTCATCATGCAAGAGTTATGACTGTATGTCCCCACTTAAAGGGCAAGTTCATCATATGAACACACGTTCATACATTTAACATGCATGTTCACAAGTTGAAATATAGATCCCTCAAATATGGTTTTCTCTTGAAGAATCAAGAGTTGCTAAAGTCTGATAGTATTAAGGATTTCAATCTAGAAGGATCATTGTGGTTATCTTCAATCCAACAAAAAAACCTCTGCTTTACCATAGACTCAGTTCATCGCCTATGCCAGAATATCATTTACGAAATTTTAACGCATTCATCAATGAAGACTATGGGGAAATGTAGGCTTTTTTCAAGGAGTGCAACAAGTTCACTTATGGATCCATTTCACAAAGCTACACAGCCAAAAAACCAACATTGTCTCTGGTTTCTTTATTCAAAACATGATCATGAGTGAATATCATGTTTTCTTTGTTTCAATTAACATTCAAAAGCCCTAATATGAAATATCCTTTGATTTTCTACTTGATTATGTGAAGATTATGACATCAACAAATCAAGGAGTGTTACTCTGTCACACATACAATGGACCATGATATTATATGTGTAAAACTACTATCAAACAATGGTAAAAGATCATGAATCCAAAGACACGGTATGATACTATGGAATTTGGCATAATTGTTGAAAGATCAAAGCCTTTACACTATAAGATCGTGAGACTCTCAAAGCCTAAATTTCGTCTACATGATAAAGAATTGTATATGTTCCACTATATTAGAACTGAGTTATTTGACTTAATGAATTAGGATTGAAAGCTATTGGATGAAGTGAAGTTGCCACAAGAGGAGTCCCTTCATCATATGTCAAAAATATTCGTGAATGGTTCACTTCATTGGCTTAAAAGAGAAACGTATTGTATTTGATGTGAAAAGGGAGAGCTATTGCTTGTTTCCACTTCCCCTACCAGTCTCTGAGGGAAATGATAACAAAGATATCCTGCTAAGAATGGACACCTTTTCTATGAGTCACCCTCACACTCGATGACTCTGTATCGAAAAAAGGTGCCTATGCTTGAAGTGCCTCATCATAGTCGGCACCTAGGTAAAGCTAGCTAAGGGTGTCTTCATCAGGAAAACACACTCTTAAGCTATTAGTATACAAGTAACTATACATTTTTATTTAAGGTGAAGTTGGCTTTAAGCTTTGCGACCCGTGGCCCATTAGAAACTAACTTCATATTCTTACGGTAACAAAAGAAATGTATATCCATTCTAGTTTTTATGTTGTCCTTTGTCTTTCTTTTCACGTCTATAACCGTGTTAAAAATATGTTCAAACATGTTCTTTTTATATGCATGACATCCAGATTATAGCGGAGAAGATTAATCTTTCAATAAAAAAGCTCCCAAAAAATACTTTGATTTACCTAATTATAGGTCATATCAAAACCAAGAAACTTCTGCTTACTGGATTGAAAACCAAACACAATGCCCTTGTGTTGTAAAACCACATCATACAATTCTTCATCTAATGGTACCGGCGGTGCAACATCCCTTTCAACTCTACCTACAAAAAAGTCATTTATGTTCTTTCTGTACTTATGATTGGTTAGCAAGAACCTCTAATGACAATAAAAAAAAAATGATTTACCACCATTTGTTAAGGTGAATGCCTTGTTATTTTTCATATAGTATGGACATGCTAATTTTCTATTAGTGCTGCAATAAAAAATCATCTTATATGTAGAAAAATCATTGATAGTCCACATCAAACCATCTTCATCTAAAGATTTTGTTTTTTTATACTTTATATATCAAAGCCCTAAATGACCACAACTGACTCAACTCATCAATCAAAGGTCGAAAACAAATATTTATATTCCTACATAGACTATTAAGACTGAGTATGACCATAGATAAGAACATAAACTCCAGCCCCATACGCATCTTTAGTGCCAACTTATAAATTAAGAGTATCACTAACAAATAAGAATAAGGTGCAACAATTAACCTGAATGAATTGAATCCATCTGTACATAACACAACACATATATTATATGGTTCTATTAAAAACTAAGGATGCACCCTATTAAACTACTTTTAGGCTTCACCATCAAAAGGGTGAATGATGCCATATTATATGCTTCATAGTTTTTGGAGATATGAATAACTTTTGTAGTCTAAGAGTGATTGGAAAACATCTTAGTTTTCTATGTGTGACAAGAGTCTTTCTCTTACTAGTTTTGCATTTATACTAAGCATGCCCACGGGTTCTGCACATGATAAGTTTTATATTTTCATGGTAGCACAACATGTAAAAGTTTGGATACATGTCAATTTTCTGATATCTTAGGCCGACGGGTTTCATCATGGATTTAGCAGCATAAAAGTTCTCTCTTAGCCTCTTCTCTCGAGGTAAAATTCTTGTCGCTCATTTGACAATTCTATCATAACTGACCTCACACAACCCATGATCTGACTTGATGGTAAACACCTATACAACAATCGATAATTTACTCTGATTTGTGCACCCATCCCATAATGGTTCGTTGGAATATTTCAAAAGTTAAAAAAAAACATAATTGCATCTAAATTTAATTCTTCATCTATAATTAAACATTCACTTGCATAATCTTGATTTATTCTCATTGCATCCATCACCATACTCCTATAATGATCATTATTATTATCTATAAATCCATACATATTGCTAGAACTAGAAGTTGAACCAACCATCCTTTTTATTATGTTAACATAAGGTTCTCCATGTTAAACCAACATAAGTATTTTTTTTATAAACCTTTTTTATAGAAGATACATTGTAACAACTTCTGGATTAAGAAACTTTTTTTATTTTTGTTCCTCTTACATGGACATTAAATACTATCACCACTAATATTTTTAGGATAAGATATTGCATAATGAATAAAACCCTCAACTCCATTATAATAATCCATCTTGCAACATTTCAAGTGAAAATCAATAAATCAAAAAAAATCATTATTACTTATATGAAACCTATATACAATATTGATAACAACATGTATTAATTAATAATGTGAACTAAACAAATTATCGGTACCCAACTAATTAGCTATCATTGGTTGAATTCAAACTTATTCAATCTATTTTAATAGTACCCTTTAAACATTATCAATTTTCTCCAAGAAATTTAAATTCCTCCAAATTTACCAAAAATTCAACTTAACAATAAAATTGATAAAATATGAAACAAACCCATTGAATAACTCATTATTTATATCATTATATAGAATACCTAAGTTACAAAATCAAACTCAATTTCATCAAATGACAAACAAATAAATTTTTTTCAAAATATCAAACAAACCCTATCATGTACAAATCATGCATTCATACAATAAATTTCTATAGAAAAAAGCTATAAAAACAAGAAAAGTCACAAACAACTATATATACTACATAAAAATGCCAAAAAATAACATAAAAATGCGTTACAATAAAAATGGATAGGTTTGCATACTTGATGTGGTGAATCTTAAAAAACTTGAACAAGAACAAGGATATTGATAGACTGGGTGTTAGGGTGGTTGGATTTGTGATTATGGAAGCTTGATTTATGATAAAATAAAAGGGGGAAGGGTGTTGTTTTCTGCATAAAGAAAAAGGAAGAAGAAGAAATGGAAGAGGGGGAGAGGGGGTGTCGTTTGGCAAGTTATAACTTAAATATTACCAATTGACATGTTAGATTTGTCATTGGAAATAATGAGGGAATACTTGCCTAATGCTTTTTCTTTCCTTGAATTCCACTTGTAATTCCTTTGGTATTTACTGGCACGAATGGAAATAGCGACGTCATGTTTCATTAGTAAATGTCACTGTAATTTACCAATGATATTTTTTTATGTTGTTATTTTCATTTCTATTTGATAATTTTCTTGTAACGTTTGAACACAAAATGCCTATTCTCTCTTGTTTTTATTACCAAAGGCAACAAGCCAACAAATATTAGATATATTATGTTTGATGCTATTAGAAAATTGTATGGTAGTTAGAGTCATATAGTTCATATACTATTTTGATTAGAATCCACTAGTATATTGGCCCGCACTTCATTTGGGTCAAATCAATTTTTTAAAAAATGTAAAAAAAATATTAAAAGCAGGAAGAATTTTTTAACTGTGTTATTAAATATGACCAAGTGGGTTAATTTTGAGACCTCTCGATTTAGCTCTTTACCTAACTCAAGTTTTTAATTAAACCATGTGGGAGCTAGCTCGACTTAAATCGATCGATTTCATAGTCGAAATGCAACCTTGAGAATCAATAAAAACATGATTTTGCCTTTAAAAAAACTTCAAGATGATAATTTTTAAAAAATATTAAGACAATGAAAGATTGGATTGACCTCGGTCTCCCCGCGACTCGAGTCATGAACTTTATTGTGTTTAATAACTTATTTTATAACTTTTTTTTATTTAATTGTATGATAAAATAGATGCTCATAAAATTAAACACCAACCTAAAAATAGACACTTATTTGAAACAATTATCCCTACAGAAAATAAACAAAAATCCATAATGCAGTCTATTTCCCAACAAATCCAATATTAAAAGATGAAATCAAAAAAGAATAAATTAAAAATAATTAAAAGACAAAGAAAAAAGCATATCCTATCGGTAGGTAAACTCGTCAAACTTGTGAACTGCGTTATGGACTCCACTGGGATTATAATTTTTTTAAAAAACTATTTTTTATTTAACTATATGATAACAAAAATAGACGATTGCGAAATCAAACACCAATCCAATATCAAGATGTTTTTTTAGATCATGATAACCTCATAAAAGGCGAAACAAAACCAATTATAGAACTGAATTCCCAATCAACCTAGTATCTAATGATAAAATAAAATAAAAAGTAATTAAAAAAAGTTAACCTTGTTAGACTAGCGAACCAAATCAACCAGCCAATCCTGTGAATAGTTCCATGGACTTTATAAAGTTTAATAACATAATTTTTCTCTGGAACTAACTATATGAGAAAAATAGATGATAAAAAAAGTCAAGTTGAATTAAAAAAAAAGACACCCAACCAAACTTGTAAACAGGACAACATAGGTTACCTTAACAAACTCGCAAACCATGTTAATTTTCTAAAAAGTTAAAATAAAAGGAAACAAATTATGAAGCCAAATTCTCAACTATCCCAATAATAAAAAATGAAATCGATAAAAAAAAATTTAATCATAAAAAAATTCAAAAAGAAAAACAAAAAGAAAAAAATTAAGAAAGCAAAACATTATGGATTACTATTGTCATGCACAATGTAATGCGTATAGGTGAGTGGTGGTTTTCTCACACCCTTTAATTTTTGTTACTTTGTAAAGTTTAATAACATGACTTTTCTCTAAAACTATTTTTTTTAATTATATGAGAAAAAATAGACTATAAAAAGGTCAAGTTCAATTAAAAAAAGACAACCCACCAAATTTGTAAACCGAGGCAACTTGAATTACCTTGGCAAAACCGTAAACCACACTAACCTCATATAAAAGCTAAATAAAAAGAAGCAAATTACGAAGTTAAATTCTCAACAATCTCAATTTTAAAAGATAAAATTGAAAAAAAATCATAACAAAAATTCAAAAACAAAAAACAAAACAAAACATTGTGGATTACTATTGTAATTCATAGTGCAATGGGTGTTGGGTGAACATTGATTGCCTCACATTCTTTAATTTTTGTTACTTTATAAAGTTTAACAACTTGATTTTTTTCTAAAACTATTTTTTTCATTAGATGAGAAAAAAATAGACTATAAAAAAGTCAAGTTCAATTAAAAAAATAGAAGAAAAAAAAAAACCCTACCAAACCCATAAACTAGGCAACTTAAAATATATTGACAAACTCGCAAATCATGCTGGCCTCATAGAAAGATAAAATAAAAAGAAATTTTTTTTACAAAAACAGTTTTGAAAAAAATCATAAAAAAACATGTATTCAAGGAAAAAAAACACTGTAAATAATTAATTGCTACAATGCTTTCATTTAGTTTATGTTAATATTCTAGGTTTTTCTAATCATTGCATATATAAATATTCATTTGTTATTCGTATGCAAGCGAGACACATTTTCAGCGGTGCAAAACAAAATCCCCCAATGGAAGATAATGCCTTGTTTGTTTCTAGGAAAACAAATTCCTGGAATTCATTTTCCTTATTTTCCCATGTTTGGTAACAATACGGAAAGCTAGTCAAAAGAAGGTTAATTCCGGTCACAAGAAAAAAAGTAACTTTAATAAGAGGAAAGTGTTTTCCTTTTGATAAGGAAAGGAAAGCACTTTCCTTTCTTTACATTAAACACATCTTCTCAAATCACTATCTCTCTCTGTCTCTTTTTGAAAACAATTAAAGTAGGAACAATTGAAGCATATTCCTCTTATTTCAGGTATTTTTTTCCTTTATTATTTCCTTTATGTTTTTATCTTCTTCGTTTAGATCTGTAAGAATTATGGCATAAATTGTTTGATCTTCTTGTTTAATTTGTTGTGTTTGTTTCGAACAAAACTGTGTTTCTCTGTGTTTTTTTCCATGTTGTTCAAACAAACCATGATAAATCTGCTACCTGTAATATTTTTTCTATAACACAGTTTTCTTCTTCATCTTACCTCGTCACATGCGGCTAGTTCACATAAACTAAACAAACCAAATTCATTAAGCAAGCCATAAAAAACACATTTTTCCATGACATAGTTTTCTTCTTCATCACTTACATTCAGCAACTCACGTTTGTAATCAAACAAACCAAAAAAACTCATAGATAACAAAATCCCCAAACTTCTCCATCAAAAAGTAGTCCTTACCCTGTTTCCTCGTCCCCGGATCCAGCCACCATATCCACTCCCCTCTCAAAAAAAGATTCATGTTTCCATAACATAACCAACGGATAATGCCCGGGTGGAAGCACAAAGAGAGAGAGTCAAAGTAAAAGGGGGGAATCAGTGAATGTGTAGAAAATCAACCCTTGCTCTTTTTTTTTTCAAGTCCCAGCATTATTAGTACAAGTAGCCGGGGAGAGAGGGAGGAGAACTGGGAAGGAGGAGCAGGTCTTTGAGGTCTAGCCCTCTTGCCCTTTGAATCTTTGATCTTTGTCCTGCTTCTTTGTGCATAGAGAGAGGAAGTTAAGGAATTAGAGAAAGAACATGGGAATGGCGAGAGAGAACAAATGAAGAGAGAGAACAGGGGAATTAGAGAATTAGAGAACCTGTTATTAGAGGGGAATCGACTGAGATCGAGATGAAGTTTAATAAGGGAAATTAGATAACAGAACCTAAACATAAAAATGTGGATAACACCTCCACCATAGAAAAAGAGTGATTTTTGCCACAATTATTGCTTTATTTTGCTATATTTATAAATGTATATATGTGCTTGTTTTATTTTGCTTTGATTAATTCATGATTAGTGTTTGATTATATTTGTTACATATGGATAAATTTGTGAGACAATGTCGGTAATTATATGAATTTCATTACGCAATATCTATTGATCGTTGTGAACTTATGAATTGTATAGTTTTTCAAACGGTTTTATCATCGAGTAATTGAATTTTATGGTCTTAAATAATATATTTTAAAACCTTGTTTGTTTGGGGAATCAGATATCATTGTCATAACTATTATACATTGTCAGCTTCTTTGAGCATAATTTATTGTATTGATTGTGTAAGTATTTTATATGCTTTTTTTAATATTTATTTCCCCGAATTTTTAGGTTTTTGTTATCAGAAAACTTCATTTTCATGTTATGGATAGTAAGATAATTCATCCAGCATGTATGAGAGCAATCAGAATCGTGATAGCTACGGGGTAGCTATTATTGAATAAGAAAGAAATATAATTTATATACTAAGAGAACCACGTATAAATGCAATTGCTCAACGAGAATTCTATATTGACAGCATTTTGAATCGAGGTGATAGACATTGCATTGAACAAATTCGTATGAAACATGTTCTCTTTTATAGATTGTGTGATGTTCTCACAAGTCGTGACCTATTACGATCAACTTAAAATGTGTTTATTAGGGAGCAAGTAATTGTGTTCTTACAAATTATAGGCCAAAACCAAAGATTTCATTTTATTAGTGGTATATACTATAGGTCTGTTGAAACTATTCATCGTTACTTTAGAATTATTTTAAAAGCAGTTCTTAAGTTATGCAAACACCTTATTAAAGATCCAGAGGATACAGTTTCAGCAGAGATAATGAATAATCAAAGATTATATCCTTATTTTAAGGTATGAGAACAATACCAATATTATTATACAGTAATTAATAAAATCTAGAAGAAAAGGTTATAAATTATTTTTTCATGTTTATATAGGATTGTGTGGGAGTAATTGATGGTACCCATGTTCTTGCAAATGTTCCTGTGGAGATTCAAAGAAAGTTTCGAGGTCGAAAAGAAGGAACAACACAAAATGTTTTAGCAGCTATAACTTTTGATTTGAAGTTTATATATGTTTTAGCTGGCTGGGAAGGAAGTGTACATGATTTACGGGTTTTAGGTGATGCATTATCAAGACCTAGTGGTCTAAAAATTCCAGAAAGTATATAATAAAGTATGTATTATATGCAATAAACATAGAAAATGTCTTATTAGATAAAGATAGCAGTAGGTTTTTTTTTTAATTTGTAGGGAATTTTATCTTGGTGATGCTGGTTACGGTATTCGAAAAGGAATAATTTCTCCTTTTCGTGGAGTTCGATATCACTTGAATAAGTTTACAGAACGTTCACCAGAAAATAAAAAGGAGCTATTTAATCTTCGACACTCTTCATTGAGAACCGTTATTGAGCAAGGGTTTGGTATTTTGAAGAGTCGTTCTAGATCAATTGATGGAAAATCTTTTTGGTTTTATGAAACACAAGTAGATGTTGTGCTTGCATGTTGTATTATTCATAATCACATAATGAAAGTTGATCCTTATGACTTTTTTATGGAAGAAATATGTTCGGAAAGTGAACCAATTAGACAAACAATCAATTTAAGTCAACGGGAGGAAAGGGAAGAGAATAGGGAGTAGATAACAAAAAGAGAAATGATTGCATCAACCATGTGGAATGATTATAACACTCAAAGAAACTAGTAATTGAGTGTTAATTATATGTGTTTGTTTTTATTATGTATTGCTTGAGTTTATATTATCTTTGTTATGTATTTGGAGTAGATGTTGACTTTATTATAATTAATTTCTTATGTATTTTATGTATTCTTTTTTAAATATTAATTATAGTTTTTATATGAAATTTATTAAATCTAAATATTGTATGATTTTATTTTGTATAAATTTTTAATTTCTTTTTTGTAGAAATGAGTTCCACACGAATGAAAAATGCAAGGGTAAGCACTTCACATAGTCTAAGCCTATGTCTCACATGTTACTTGAGATATTAGGCCGAGGATGCACTTAAAGGAAGCAAACCTTCTTCCACCTTTAATCGGAATCTTTTGTTAAGGTGGCTACTAAATTAGTCAAAAGTTCAACGTGCAATGTGAGTCTAAGCATATGGACAATCATCTCAAGATTGTGAAAAAAGAATGGGGGAATAATAACCAAACTTAAAAATAAAAGTGGCTGTGGCTGGGATGATTGTTTGAAAATGATTACGATTCGAAAGATGTATATGATGAAGAAGTAAAGGTATGATAAATATTTATACTCTTTGTAATTTTTATATTTACTTTTGTTTCTAAAATGTTATACAAGGAACTAAAAAATTACATATTCTAAACTTTATGAACATGCACATCCTAATTATGACAAGTATCTCAACAAAAAACTTGATATGTACGAGGCAATGACAATTGTTGTTGGAAAAGACATGGCAACCGGAAATTATGCCAAATCATATGCTGATGTCAACTTGGAAGAGAACACTGAAGAACAATCAATTTCAATTGAAAATGAAGGGGAATATGAAGAAACTTCTAAGGGAAAAGAGACATCTTCCTCTAGTACACAAAAGAGGCAACATAGGAAGAGAAATCGCATGTATGAAGATGATGGTGTTTAAATATTGTCTAAACAGATTGGAGATGTAGCATTTGCAATTCAAAGCCTCAGCAAAAATCAACTTGATGTTAATGCGCTATATACAGAAGTGATGAAAATTGAAGGCTTTGATGAGATCACTATTGGGGATGCATTTGATCACTTGGTCCAAAATGAAATGTTGGCAAAAGCATTTATGGCCAAAAAATGCTAATTTGAGAAAAATTTGGGTTCAGAATTTTGTGAACCAACACTACTACAGGCGCTTGCTAAGATGATTTGACTATGATAAGAAAGTATATGTTTGTTATTTGACAAGTATGTTTACTTGTTTAATTCGGTCTAGCATGTTTATGTTTGTTAATTTGAACTAATATGTATGTATATAACATCGAAACTTAATATTTATGCACGACTATGTTTGATGTTAGATATTTATATTTATTTCTTGATGTTTATTTGATATATATTAAAGGGATAATTGCCTATTACCCAAAAAAATCTTTATCCAAAAAACCCTTCAAAGTATTTTTGTATTTATTTATCTTTTAAAAAAATCTTCATACCAAAAAAACTCAAATATCTAACTCTTACCATAAACTAATTTGGCTTTCTTCATATGAAAAAAAACTTATTTTAAGCTTTTAAAATTGAAAAAAAATATGTTAATAGGTTTTACTTAAAAAATATTTCACAAGGTTATTTCTCTATAATATGATATGACATATATAGNTATATTTTATAAAATAAGTTATATATGAATATAAGATATAATAAAAAAATTCATCATTATACTTTTTAGATTTCATTCTTTTATTGTAAGTGATGAAATATTTATATTAAATATTTTATATATATTAGATAAACTTGAAAAAAAAATTAATTTATTAATAAATTATTTTCCAGTTTATTTTTTATAATATAACCAAATACTGAAAAGTATTTTCCAGTTTATTTTCCATAATAATACTAAACATCAAAAAATAATTCACTTTTTAAAAAATCACTTTCTAAAAAAAATAACTTTCTACCAAACACACAGACTAAAAAATTAGTTCATTTTCTACATCGAACACCTTTGATTAATCTGCGTATAAATTTTGAGGTACACTAACGCACCTCATCCATTAATTTGACAAGTAACTGATGAATCTTGGCAGCTATATGTTGACTTTAAAATTAGAAATGAGTGATTTACAAGCAATGATGTTGATTCTTCAACCTGACAAAAGCAAACGAAATATTCCAATTTCATGTGGACCTCCGTATTCCCCTGGGTTTTTCTTGTTTTCTTGAACCACTCCCCCTGGGTTAGCTTGTCGCGGTTGCCCGTTTCTTCTCTTCCAAGAATTACCAGTAATTACAGTGCGGAGAGAGACGTGAAGTTACTTCCATATGCATCACATTGCGACATGGATTATCTTTGGGGCGATCTTTCGCCATCGGCTCGCCTACGAGAGCTGACAACAATCGCACGTCTTCATTTTTCATTTTGCAAAACTAAGATGTTCGTCGGCAACACTGTTGTTTAAAAGTAGCTCAGTACTGTCCCTCCAAATTCGTTAGTTTTCTATATATGCTAGCAATGAATTCTTAGTTTTCTTTTTAAAGACAAGAGTTGTGTCCCTGTTCAATGTAGTTTATTACTTTATTGTGCCAACCCAGCTACTACTGATCGATTAATCACCCCCAGTATTTCATTATGAAAGCAAACCGCCTAGAATTCATTCAACAGGGCTTAGCCTCAAGGGACTCGTGGTGATTCTTTTTATATGTAGAACGACTTGAAATTCACAAGTCTGTCCCAAGTTTCCTGCTTTGTAATTGATTAAGATCATATATTATAACAATAATTTGCTGAGGGTGCTCAAGAAACCCTTTGCGCTTTTTCGATACAAACGCATAAACAAGGCATTTGCAAAGTTATACTGCTAATATTTACAAATTACAGCCCTTCCAAAGTACAAAACATTTTCTGTAACTAAACTAAACAAAACAACTATTGGAAGTTCATTTTGAGTATTTCTGCTGCGGTTGTCTAATCTCATGCCACTGTCTCCATCTAAAAGTACCTGCCAATAATAGACTTCAAAGTCGGAGCTATAACATCAACAAAATATTTTGACAAAGAGGGGAACTGTTTTACTTAACACGTGAATGCACCATCAATTTATCTGTTGTTGGCCTATTCACTTATTTTCAACACCATATCTATCCATGCCTTGAAGCCCAAGCTGGCCACCAAAATCATGTGATCCATGGATCCCATAGCGTCACTGTACCCCGCTTTCCATGGCATTATAGCAGGGTTCCCTGCTGCCAGTGATTCACGTACTATTCAACTCGTGTCATGAAGACACTCTACCCGTGAAATTGTCTTTTTGTTTTGGGTATGTGAAGAGAAGCCCAACCTAGGTGATGGATACTCCCTCCACGTTGGCGCGTTCTCTGTCACGCACCAAACCTTAACAGACTTGTCTAAACTCCCACTATACACTATCCACCGCTGATCTCCTTCGTCAGATTCTTGATCTTCTACAACGGCTAGGCATTTCACTGGCCCACCATGACCAGTCAAAACTGCCAAGCAAGTATGGACGCCGCCACCTTCCCTACGCCACACACAAATACTTTTATCAGCGGACCCACTGAACACCAGATTACCAGCCGACGCCAAGCAAAGGACGGCCATTTTGTGGCCCCTGAGGACCCCACCATGTGACAAGAGCTTTTCACGTTCCCAAAAATTTACCAACCCAGCGGATGAACCACAGTAAATTACAGCTGATTCTTGATTTACCGAGAGCGCTGTCACGGCGTTTTCATGTTTTAACAGTGTTTGAACCAAAAAATGCCGAGTTCCTGTCCCTTGTAGCTCCCTTCTCCATGCTTTCACTGTTCCATCAGCTGAGCCGGTAAACACCAAAGAATCGAACCCGGTGACAACTGAATTTATAGCATCGTCGTGGGCGTTGATTGATTCAAGGCATTTATAGTCTGAAACTCGCCAAACTTTTAGGGTTTTGTCCCAGGATCCTGAGTATAATAAACCCTGATCTTGATTCAGGCTTAGGCAAGAAACTGCGTCGAAATGCTTGATACGTAAAACATTGCGATGTCTACGAACTTCTACGTAGTTCTTGGGATTCAAAGAGCCTTTGACGCAATCTTTAAGAGTTGGCAAGGTCCCAACTCGTCTGTAAACACTTGGGTTTCTGGTAGATATCGTCCAGACTCTGATCTTGCCATCTTGATGACAAGTGAAAATCTTTTCACCGCACACAACAATGGCCTTAACCAATCCACTGTTGGATTTAAACCCTGAAAACTCCTTCAAATTCTTCCATACACGTACGTTCTTGCTATCGGAGCCAGTGTATAGAAAATCACCAGAAGCAGCTATAGAATAAACATGACCTTCTTCACGTGAAATTGATCCAACAAGGCCATTTTTAGAGAGCTTATGGCTGATTGGAGATGGTATTATCCAAGGAGATTTAGTGTATGGAGACAGTTGGCTCCATGGGGAGAGGTAAGGAGAGAGCTCACCACTTGGTGGGGTGAAACTGCTGTAATATCTAGGACTCATATTGGTTGAAGTTGGGCTGTTTTTGTTGCTTGATTCTTCATCATCTTGATTAAAAATTGCAGGATCGGAATGCAAGAGAGCACCGAAAGTTGGTCGGTGTATTGAGAGTTCTGCAACCATGGTGCTGATGCCTCTTTCGTGTTTCATGGAAAGCAAATCAGTAGCAGAGGGTTCTATAACAATTCAGGAACCAGGAGTTTTAGCTAGAAAGAAGCTTGAGAGATTCTTGAAAAAAAGTTGAAAGCATTAGGCTGGAACGGTTTGAGAAGGGCTAAGGTTTCTATACATATTAATGGACGATTCAGCAGTGGTTGGTGATCTAATGGCGTATAGGTAGACACGTGGAGATTAACGGCAGTAATCATTACTAACCGGGAAACTGGTTGTGCCGGTAATAAGGAAACTATGAATCTATAGAAAATTTTGCAGTATGAATGAATAAACGGCCGTTTTTATTTAATTTGTTCGCAAAGGCGTTTAGTATTTACACGCTAGTGTGTGTGTGTGTATTATATTTTGGGAAAATATTTTTGGATTTTCTTTCTAGAACATGGACTCACGGGTAATCAAGAAAGTATCATTACATGCAAACTGCTTTCACATTGTTGGACTTCATGTTCCCCTGGAAAAGAAAATCTTGACCTAGCTAGGACTCGTCAGGATGTTCTGTTTTTATACCTGACCAGCATACGCAATGCCCTTTCTTACATGTTAAAGCCATTATCGTTTTGGAAGCGAGGATATTGTTTAATTGTAGCTTAATTATCAAGACAAATAAACCAGCTGTTATTTGTTTTATTATTCATACCATGCTTCTCAGCAACCTTTACATTATCGGCAAACAAGAAATCATGCGATGAGTTGCGACAACAACGTTAAAGAATGCTACTCAAGCTCACTAAATTTGCTTTCTGAACGCTTTTGGGACAGTCTCGCCGTTCCAATCCATGCATTGTATTGTTAATCATTCTAGCCATGCTAGTTAACTACTTTACACGGGATTCTCCCTCTTCCAAAACACTATTAGTTCTGTCCATCGGATTAATAAAAACTATTCAAGAATTATTTCAAACTAAAATCTTGTGGATATTCTTTGAACTTAAAACTTATACGGACCTACACTATACTGTGATTAATTTTTATTATATAAATAGAAATGATTATATTCAAACTCATGACCGCTTAGTCATCAAAGCTCTAATACCATGTCAAATAACCATTTCAATTAAAAAATTTAAGCTATTAGATAAGATCCTAAAATATAATTTATATTATTTTCTAACAAAAACAAATAAGAAAAAGTAACAAAATCATGACCATTGGATCATGATTCTAATACAAGATCGATAGCGGATCTGTTTTTAAAGTTTGTAATTATTTTTTAATATCATTATAGCCAAGGTTGTTAAAAATATTTTTTTGACACGACATGAAAAATACAATATGAATTCAAATCATAAAATTGTAAGTAATTTTTTTAACTAATTATATATTGACAATTCCAGCCAAGAAATTAAATTACACTAAAATCTGATAAAATGAGTCAATAATATTATAATCAATGAGTGATCTAAATAAAATTAGAGAAATAAATAATATGAATCAATAAATTAATGACATGGAGAAATCAAAAGTCTTATAACAAAATTTTCAATGCAGGGGAATCACTAAATGATAGGAAGTACATATGAACCTAATGGTTCCCTTTTGGGTTGAAAGTTAATGAGTTTAAAATAGTAATTAACTAACATAAATTTAATAATGAAATAAAACTCCTAGACAATAGTTAATACGTTAGAAAAAATTCAAACTAAAAATAAATAAATAAATAAAATAATAAAAAAAGTCTTCATGTTAAAATTTCTCCATGTAGCCCGAATCTCCAATTTTTGCATATTCTTTACAGATTTGAGTCCTGATTTCAAACATATTGTTCTATCTTATCTGGATGAATTACTAAACCTACGATATGTGGTTGAAAAGCTTCAGATGTCTAGTTTTTAGCCCAACTTTAGTCTCATAAAACTTCTACTGGTAGCTCCAGATATATCCCAAACAGTACACGAATGTCTAGTTTGACATATTTGATAAGATTCATCTACTAACTTTGAACCTCTGAAATATTATGTTTCCAAACTCCATTTGACCTGAAAATTTACCACAATATATTTTCACGTGTCTAATATTTTCCTGTAAAATTTTAGCTCTATTCAATGTACGGTTTGAAAGATATGTCAAATCTCACAAAACTGGTCAGCAAATATTTTAATACTAAATTTGGACCTGACTTGATTTATATAAAAAATTTAGTAAACTTGTAAAATCAGATTGAGTTTACCGATTTGGCATGAGTTAAGTCCAATTTTACTGGTTTTCTCGTAAAATTTCAGCTCTATTCAATGTACAATTTGAAATATATGTCTAATCTCACAAAACTAGTTAACACATATTTTAATACTAAATTTGGACCTGACTTATTTATATCATAAATTTAGTAAACTCATAATATCAGATTGAGTTTACCAATTTTATCGTTTTTGTATAAGTTAAGTTTGATTTTACTGGTTTTGAGTTTTTAATCTAATTTTACTTGTTAAATATCTGTTAACTCATAAAATTATATAATATTACGAGTGAAGTCCTCATTATACCCAAAATGATTATAGCTAGCTGAATTAATAATTTGTCAACTAAAGTTGCTTCTTTTCCCTCCAATCATCACTTTCTTTTCTTTCTTTTTTCTTTTATTTGAATGTCTCCGATTATCGCATGGGAGAAATAAATAACATTACAGTATAATATTTTCACGTAAGTCATAGGTTGGTGAACCACACGCTATTAAATTCCTCTTCCAAAACTCCTTGTCGCCCCGTAGCCGCTTTTGGCTAATTTCATGCCTCTGGGCGCACCAAATGTCAAACCCTTCTTTCTTTTTGTGGCTGACACCTGCATCTCTCCAACCGGTAAAGGACAGAGACCTCCGTTATGTCCCTCGCAGGCTCACAAAGCTAACGCCCACGTAACGGTTTCCCTTGCAACACAGCTTTATCTGCTTTATAGCCACGTAACCTAAGAGTGATTTCAACCACCAGTTATGAACCAACACGTGTGCACTTAGGTCATACTACGTTAGCATGACGGCATGGCACCGTTGGGTGTCTCTAGCCGCTGGTGGAGGGAGTCCGGTCATTTCTAACTTGCGATAAAAAGTTGTTTTTTTATTTTTTTTTTTAAAAATATATTAAAATAATATTTTTTAATATTAATATATTAAAAATAGTAATTTAAATTTAAAAAAAATATTAAAAACTTTCAAAAACATGTTTGCATTGCAATGATAATTGCTGCCTTCTTCAGTCAACAAATCAATAGGATATGTATCTGTATCTTAATTTGATTGACACTTGGCAATTTTGAGAACGTCACCAAATTCCCTTGCTAGTTTATATAAATGAATAAATTTTTGGGAAACTAAATTTACGATACAGATGAAATTGAAAGAGTAGAAAGCTAATAACACAAACTAAATTAAAAGAAAAGTGTGGGGTTTCTTGTATAAATAAAATAAATATTGGGCCATAGGGGTAAATAAAAAATTATATATATAAGCATGAATAGTGTTTTTCGAAACACCATAGTTGCCGACCAAAGAAGTGGAAAATGAAGTTAGAAAAGTTGTGAAGAAATTAAACTTATGAAAACTCATCATAAAAACACAAAAGAGAGGTAGATTAAGAAATAAAAGTGTGTTAGGGAGAGAATTGAACATGAAATTGGTAGATTCAAGGCCCAAAATCTTAAAAAAAAATATGGTTAAGGGTTTTTGGAGGGGAGAAAGAAGAGTGATGGAAAAAAAAGAGGGTATTTTCAAGCTTTCGACCTTTCTTTTCTTTGAATTTGCAGGTAAGAAACTTTCCAAAAACAATTTATTTAAATGGTTTTTGTGCGTAATGTTTAATGAGAAGTATTAGGGTATAGAAATTCTTGAAATTGAAAGTTAGAGTGTTAGATGATGTGTTTTGATTATTAATTAATGTTTAATTATATGAAAAATGATTGAGTAACAACTAAATTTGAAAGGATTGAAGAGAATTTATTCCTCTTTTTAGGCAAAGCTTTCAGCCACATAAAAAAAAAAAAAGAAATCGTTGTTTGGATTATTTAATGCAAATGATAGATTTATTGTGTAGAATTGTATGTTTGAATGAAAAATATTGGGTGAAGTGATTGAAAAAAAAAATGCTTGTATGAAGGAGACAATTTCAGCTAAGACCAAATTAATTAAGATGGTTAATTTACTATGGAGTGTGATTATTAACATGTAAATTAAACTATTGATGGATAAATTAGAGATTTGTATTAAGAAAAATTAAAATGGAATATTATTCCGCATTTATGCATAAGTTTTTGAATAGGAAAAAGAAAACAAGAAATTTACGTTCAAATTGGAAAATTTGTTTATGATGTGTAAATGAGAATTTGGATTATGTATGGGTAAAGATTTGAAATTTATAAAATATATGTATTGGTACATGTAAAATTGTTGGTATGATTAAACAACATGGAGCGACTAACAAAGCTCAGGTTCTAAGGTTAGTGTTAAAAACCATGACTTTTTATTATATATTTAAAGTTAAGAATGATATTGAAGTTCTGATTATTATAACTTATAGTATCTTGTAACATGTCGAGTGAGTTATCTTAGAATAGAAACTAACGCTCGGTTTAGGTATGTCGAGTTAGTTATACTAGAATAGAAACTAACGCCTAGTTCGAGCATCTCGAGCTAGTTATCTTGGAATAGAGATTAACGCCTAGTTATACTGGAATAGAAACTAACGTCTAGTTCGAGCATGTCGAGCTAGTTATCTTGGAATAGAGATTAACATCTAATTTGGACATGTTTGGTTAGTTATTCTAGAATTTGAAATTCACATTTGGATTTAGAAAATACAGATAATTATTTTGGATAAAGGTCTATGTACAATGTTAAAAAAACACTCATTATGAAAATAAAATTTTTTACAAGAATAGACTAAAATTATTAATGACTTAGATTGTGAATTCTATAACTGATTGACTTATTTAAGTTAAATTAAAAAACATTTACTTTTGTATATATTTTATCACGTGTGTATATTTAAGTGTGAATAACTT
Organism: Populus deltoides; assembly: GCA_015852605.2. NCBI lineage: Eukaryota > Viridiplantae > Streptophyta > Magnoliopsida > Malpighiales > Salicaceae > Populus > Populus deltoides. Next base: position 7,196,248 of record CM027573.2, on the reverse strand, counting down.
CATATGAAATAAATTTCAGGTATATGACATCAGCACATTGATCCATAGTTTATTTGTAAGAATTCTACTTGTGTATTAAAAACTCCAATGATTTAAATTTGGTTTTTATTTTAATTTTACTTTAAATTCTTAGATAAAATATTGTCATAATTCATGCTTAAATTATATATATAGTGATAGTAACCATAACAATTATCAACAATATATATATATATATATATATATATATATATATATATATATATATATATATTTTAAAATCTTATCATTAGTTAAAAATACTAAAAATTATTATCGAAGAATGATGCTAAGATTGTTTGGATGACGCTGAGATTGTTTAGCGTCCTAGATGACAAAACAATAAAATAGCGAAACCTGTTGATTGAATTATTGAAGTGTGTGTGTATATATATATATATTCATGCATTTATTATGTTTATTTATTAATTGTACATGGAATATTGTGAATTAAATTGGGGTTATTACACCAATTTTTTTTTTTCTCTCCTTAAATTTTGCTACGGCCCTTGTAAAATTTCATAACAGCCTTTTTCCTTTATATTTGGTCCATATCCTTTTAATTAATATTTATTTTATTTTAGAATAAACTATAAAATTATAAATGCCTTTTAATTTCACCCTCTACTATTTTTAATCTATATATAACCTATAAAATTACAAATTTTTTTTTTTTTAATTTCACCACCTACAATTTTCAAATATATAAATAATCCATCAAATTTACTGTTGTTTTGCAATTTATTGTTTTTTGGATCATTTTTATTTTTATTTTTAAATTTCATCATTCTTGGGTTTTTTTTCCTATTAAATTTCACCTCTATTATTTAATCTATAAATAATCTATGAGATTATAGATGTTTTTTAATTTCACCCCTATGATTTTTTACTCTTTTAAATTTGATCTTTAATTTTTTAATTGTTATTTATTTTATTTGAAATCATTTCTTAAATTGTCTCTTTTTTTGTTTTTCAAATCTCATCATCCATGGGTTTTTTTTTTTTTTGCTATCGAATTTCTTCAAAACCAAACTTGTTGAGAGTTAAGCTTCCTGATTAAATCCGTGTCTAAAATTTTATAAGTTGCAAGTTTTAGAGATTCGACCAGATTTAAAAGGTTCACTAAGGTTTTCTTGGGTTTCGTTTTTAGATGATGTTTTCTTATATTTTATCCTTCTCACTACAAGATTTCATAGTTTTACCGATGAAAAAATTCCGTCAGTGTGTGATTAGAAGTTTGTTGGTGATTTTTTTACCGATATCATCACCGACGGATTACGTTCGTCGGCTTTCCTTTCATCGGTGATTCCCCATTTCATCGCTATATCGGTCGGCAAAACAAAAAAACCATTTCCCGATGGTTTTACAAACGGAATTTGCGCGCAAAAAAAAGATTCCCACTTGAACTATACCGACGGATTTTTAGTCCGTCGATGATATCGTGATTGACCGACGGCTACTAACCGTCGGTAAATCTGTTGGTAAGTGTATGAAATACCGACCGAATATATATGTCTGTAAATTCATCGGTAAGTATGGCAGCTACTGTTAAATGCTGATGGATTAATTTCGTCGGTAATTCTATCAGTGAGTGTTTAAAATACCGACCGAATGAATCCGTCGGAAAAATCCTTGGTAATAGTTTTTTTCTAAATTTGTTTTTTAAAAATTATTTAGGATATATAATATAAAAATATATAAATTAATTGTAATACAAACCAATTATGCAAATAAAATTTATATTAAACATAAAAAAAGTTAAATAATATTCATTACAAACTGAATATATTTCAAAAAAAATATGAAATGAAGTTTTAAAGGTAAATAATGTTTATTACAAATTAATATAAAGGTGGAGCTGAAGGAGGAGGAGGAGATCCTGGAGGAGGAGGCTGGTGGTTATACGGCAAAAAAGGATTAGGCACATATGTTCCACTATTTGCCATGTTCATAATCATTTCGCGAAACTGTTCATAAGCCGTTTTTTGTTGTTCATAAGCCGTTTTTTGTTGTTCATACTCCGCTTTTTGTTGTGCTTGAGACGCTTTGATTTGCTCAGACTCCGCTCTTTGTTGTGCATGAGACGCTTTGAGTTGTGCGTACTCCGCTGATAGGTGGTCGTATTTGTCGGTGAGCTAAGTCGTGTGTTGCTGCAAGGCCACGAACTCCTTAGATTGGGAGCTCCCAACGGTTGAAACACTACGGGTCGACCACAAGTTGTCGGCTGTAGTGTTAGAGAGCCGTAAACCCGATTTTTATCGGGTCCACCTGACGAGCCAACCTCCATCCACAAATCCGGATCGAATTTCGGATAGGTCAAAATATCGTCCCTGTATCTCTTCCTCAACTGATTATTATAGGTCTCCTGAATATATAAAAAAAAGTAATCATCATATTCAATTCAATAAACATAATAACTTACAAAATAAAGTGGTCGAACAAACATACCACGAAATGTTGAGCATGGTCATCAACGAACTGTTGCGCCCTCTTTTGGTGGTCTTGACTCCGCACGCGAGTCTCCACAAACAGCTCCATCGAGCTCGGCTCACGTCCAAGAGACGCAGCCTATAATGAAAAAAGATATATTAACAACAACTTAATTTAACGATATATTTTATTTAAATTAATCTTACCATCCGTTTCGCATGTGCAGCAAACAGAACGGAGCCGCCAGTGTGCGTTGTCACCGAGCCATGGATTGACCGATTCCGGTTGCCAGCACCGGACTATGAGCGTCGTGTGAACCGCTCAGACGTCACTTGCTCAAGATAGTGCGGCCATATATCTTCCGAGATGTATATCGGTTTGAAATCCCTCCAAACCGCAACATCATTCTAGCCTTGGAAACCCCTATCCCTCGCGATTTTTTTGCCCTTTTCTGTGCTTCATACCAAAAATCACGCAACCTACTTCACGCAACCAAAAATTATATTTCGAAACATAAATTTTAGTCTAAAAAAATCTTGTATTTTTTTCTATCTTACCTAGTTGCCGCGTGATTTTTCAATACCCTCCTCACAACAGTGTTATGCTCACTGTCCTAGCAGAATTTGTGCTGTGTATAAATAAACAAGTTTAAATAAAAACAATAATTTATTTACAATTATATTAATAATTTATTAGAAATAAGCTGAAAATTATAAATTAACACCAACCTGAAATCTGCCAAACCATGCATTAATTTGAGGCATCCATTCAGGATGCTTGGATAACTGACTCCATTGAAATAATAGAATCTCCATCAACGATTTAAACGCCGATGATATTACTCGAGCTGCCTCAATGTTTGTGAACCTGAAAATAAATGAAATAAATTAAATAGTAATTACTTCATAAATTATGTTGTAATTTTTTTAAAAAAAAATTAAACCTTAACAAACTTACATTGAAAGGTTGTCCTTCTACTGTGCTTCGTACTTGCGGGTAAATTGATTCATTTGAAGGCACGCCTCAAGGCTTATGAAGTACCGCTGGAAGAGGCAGCATCGGTTGACGACGCAGGTAGTGGAGATGCCTCTTCTTGAGATGCACCTAAGGAAATATCATCATTGCTGCTAGACGAACTAGCTGCGACCGTACATGAGCGATCAGCTCTGGTTTTCATTCAACGCATCTCCATAATTTTATACAAATAATTATATAATTAAATTCAAATGTTAAAAAAAAATTCAATAGCACCTCCCCTATACTGGATACTACTCCCCTATACCGGATACTACCCAAATCCACAAACCTGCACATAATAACAAAAGCCACAACCAATTGACCCAATCTATACTAATTATTCCATTACTAATCCTAAGGTAAATTCAACATTAAGAATTACAAATCAACAGATTATTCAATAATTATGCCAATACAACAACAAAATATATCCAATAAATAAATAAAAAACTGTAGACTAACAATTAAAATTAATTGAAAAAAATTAAACATAAATCATGCAATAATAGAGTAAAATTAACAATTATTCCAAAATATTCAATTACTAATACTAAGGTAAATTCAACATTAACAATTACAATTCAAAAAATTACTCAATAATTATACCAATACAACAAAATAATAAATTAAAAAAAACTCTAGAATAACAATCAAAATAAATGCAAAACATTAAACATAAATCACGCAATAATAGAGTAAAATTAATAATTATTCAAAAATATTCAATTACTAACTCTATGGTAAATTCAACATTAATAATAAATATTCAACAAATTAACTAATAATAATTATGCCAATACAACAATAAAAAATATTCAATAAATTCAAAAAAAAATTATAGACTTTAGCAATGAATTATGCAAAAAAAAAAACTATAGACTTTATCTACATTACAAAAAATACACCAAAACAAAAAACATACCAAAAACAAATAGCAAAAAAAAACCCTTAAAGCAAAAAACATACATACCTTTTAAACTGATGGAGATTCACGAGAAAAATTGCTAGAGATTGCTGGTGAAACCTTTGAAGAACAGAGAGGAAAAGAATCGGTGAAAAACTGAGGAGAAAATCGGTGAAAAAACTAAGGAAAAGAAAAAATGAACTGAAACGGCGGATGGGGGGACTTATATGGCAATTTTACCGACGGATATAAAATTAATTATTATTTTAATTTATTCTGTTGGTGATTCATCCAAAATCCGTCGGTAATTTTTGAATTTCGCACCAAAATTTTTAATGACCCTCCATATTTTTTGTGGTCCGTCGGTAATTTTACCGGCGAGCTAACGCGGTCAGAGATGCACTTAATGCACAACCCTTTGGAATTCGCGCGGTCCGTCGGTAATGGTGTTGGTAAAATTGACCCGCCGACAACTTGCCGACGTACTTATATCCGTCGGTATAGTCGTTGGTGATTGTAGCATTTCAAGTAATTATTTTCGAACTCTCTGTGAAATGCCGACGGACTTAGTCTGTCAGTATAGACGTCGGTGATTGTGGCATTTGAAGTAATTATTTTCGAACTCTCTGTGAAATGTCGACGAACTTAGTCCGTCAGTATAGACGTCGGTGATTGTGGCATTTCAAGTAATTATTTTTGAACTCTCTGTGAAATGCCGACGGACATATAACCGTCGGCACGGACGTCGATGATTGTGGCATTCAACTATTTATTTTCATGTTACAAAATATATCATCCATGATCTATAATTATTTCAAGTAATTATTTCATGATTGTGGCATTTCAAGTAATTATTTCAAGTAATAAATATTTCGTGTTACAAAATATATCATCTATAATCTAAATTACATGAAAGAAAGGGTTTTACACAGGGCTTAAATTTGATTGTTAGTCAGAATTTTCTTCTTCTTCGTCATCAATTGAATTGTCATCACCCTCATTGCAATCTTCAATATGGATATCGTCTTCTTCATCCACATTTACTTGTCCGCTAGAGCTCAAAATAACATTCAACTCCTCTGCGTCAACATCAACAAGACTATCATCGAAAACACGAAAATTTGAATTTTCTTCCAATTCAATCGAAGGAGCAACTCGATATGGTTCAACCAGCTCACTAATTTGAAAGACTTCATCTTGCACACTTGTGTCTTTGTTCTCATCCTAAACAACCTTGACACGACCCCGGGGTTTTGTTTTTAAAACGGACAACCAATCAACTCTTGATCAATCCTTTCTAAATGAAGGGGTGTATGTGTAATAAACTTGTTGACATTGCTTTGCGAAAACAAAGATATCGTTTATGTTGCGGAGTCTAGCTTTTGAGTTGATTTCGACCAGACCATAATGCGGATCAACTCTGATTCCTCTGTCAGTCGTGTCATACCAATAACATTTGAATAAAAACACTATTCTGTTCGTTATGATATTGCAGTTCGACAATCTCTTCTAATCTACTATAGTAGTCAACTTCTAACTCACTACTAGTGGATCCCTTAACACAAACACTGTTGTTGTATGTCTTTCTTCCTTGCCCGTATTCCTCAGTATGGAAAACATATCCATTGATAAAATACCCGTTGTAGCACTTACATTTTCTTTCAGGCCCCAGGCTTAGTGAAGACAATGACTTAAGCACACTCCTTCTTATTTGATAAATCTTGTATGTAATGTACATCAATAAACAGTAAATGAACGAGAATCTCGTAATGACATGTATACGTATAGTAATTTTGCAAGCTAGAATGAGTTTGTGATAATGCTTACATGTGTTCTGAACCACGTGGCAAACTGTTCATCTTATAATTGAAAGATCTGGGATTCAGTCAGTTATGAGTTATTGGAGAGCAAATATTGTCAATGTTGCCTACAAGTGATGATAAGTGTATGATATTACAATATATAATTAACAGTATATTACTAACAAAGTTTAATTAGTATAAACTTACTGAATAAAAGGTCCCAGCTCATCACAGTTAAATAGAACATAGTTGTGTGCTTATTTGAACTCTATTTCCGACAAATATCTTCCTCTTACGGCATTTTTAGGTATGGGTCATCCAGTATTGGAGAATATTGACAAGTTCCCATTAGAAGGCACTTCACCGCCATCATCATGCCATGGAACACGATTGATTCTCGTTCTCAGATGAGGTTCGAAATAGTACGAGATAAATGTTGAGATCTCCTCAACAATATAGGCCTCACATATCAAAGCCTCAACATGCGCCTTGTTCTTAACCTTTTTCTTGAGATTAAACAAGTACCTGCATTGAAATATTAATCAAGTATTTTCAATTAAGAAAAACATATAAAATACTTTTATATATGAATTACATTGCAAATATAATATCTAACCGTTCGAATGGGTACATTCATCTATATTGGACCGGTCCTCCAGCTTTTGCCTTGAACGATAGATGTATAGGGAGATGCTCCATTGAGTCAAAAAATGATGGAGGGAATATCATCTCAAGTTTGCATAATTTCTCGACGATATTCGTTTGAAGCCTCTCAATGTGATCAACATTCAACTAGCTGGAACATATATATCTAAAGAAATGACTGATCTCCGTGAGTGCATCCCATATTCCCTTTGGCAACAAATCACGAAAAGCTAATGGGATGAGTGTTTGCATAAACACGTGGTAGTCATGACTCTTCATTCCATACAATCTGCAGTCCTCTATATTAACCAGCCTTGATATGTTCGATGCATATCCATCCGGAAAACGCAGACTCTTAAGCCATTTATAGACTAGCAGTTGTGCGTTTTTCTCTAACACGAAGCTTGCTCTTGGTTTTGCCACCCGTGACTCATCATAAACCAACTACCATATTTTTATGGTTACAGTATAAAGCTATATCCAATCTCGCTTTGATGTTGTCCTTTGTCTTCCCCTTCACATCGATGACAGTGTTGAAAATGTTCTCAAACATGTTCTTTTCGATGTGCATGACGTTAAGGTTATGGCGGAGCAGATTGGTCTTCCAATAAGAAAGCTCCCAAAAGATACTTTGTTTTACCTAATTATGGGTCAAACCAAAACCAGGAAACTTTTGCTTACTTGATTGAAGGCCAAACACAATGTCACCGTACTCTAAGACAACATCATACAATTCTTCACCAGAAAGACGCGGGGATGCAACATCTTTGTCAACTCTGCCAACAAAGAAATCTTTTCTGTTCTTTCTGTACCTGTGATTAAGTGGCAAGAAGCGACGGTGACAGTAAAAAAAAGAAGCTTTACCTTCATTTGCTAACGTGAATCCCTTGTTGTTTTCCATGCAGTATGGACATGTGAGTTTCCCATGCGTGCTCCAACCAGAAAGCATTCCATAAGCTGGAAAATCATTTATAGTCCACATCAAAGCCGCCCTCATAAGGAAATTTTGTTTCCTCGATATATCATAAGTTAGAGCTCTAGAGGACCACAACTGCACCAACTCATCAATCAACGGTCGAAGACAAACATCTATATTCCGCCCCGGGCTGTTCGGACCGGGTATGACAGTAGATAAAAACATGAACTCCGGCCTCATAAACATTCCCTGTGGCAAGTTATAAACTGTGAGTATGACCGGCCAACAAGAATAAGGAGCAGCAAATGACCCAAATGGGTTGAATCCGTCTTTACACAACCCAAGACGCACATTCCTTGATTCAGCTGAAAAGTGAGGATGAACACTGTTAAAGCGTTTCCACGCTTCGCCGTCAGAAGGATAAACCATCACTCCATCAACCGCATGGTGTGCTTGGTGCCCTGTCATGTGCTCAGCAATCCTTGGTGACATGAATAACCTCTGCAGTCTAGCTTATAATCGGGAAACTTTCTGTCGGTAGTTACCGACTGAATTACGGACGAAATATTATCCGTCGATAATTTCAACCTCAAATTACCGACAGTATTATTCCGTCGGTAAATCCGTTGCTATTTAGCGAATTTCTGGTAGTGTCTTCTTTTTGTTTTTGGATTTTGTTTTGTTATTTTTTTGTTTGCTTTTTATTAGTTTATTCTATAATTTTTTTCAATTTTACTCATACTATTTTTTAATATATAAATAATCTATAAGATTATAAATATTTTTTAATTTCACTGGTGAGATTGTTTTAGTGAGTCAACAAATCTAGTGATCTATGAAATGAAGATGGGGCCACACTTACTATTTTTTTTATTAGAAAACTGCAAAAGGTGGATAAACATTTTATTTTCCCAAATGAAAATACATTGCCGGGTTTGAAATGCAATTTGAGCAGCACTAATGTCAAATCTCTGCAGCTGCATTTGCCACTAATGTTGAAATTCGTTAATATGTACCCATGAAATTGGATAACAATGTTTGGATCCAGCAAAAGATGCTTGCTGCGACAGTAATGACTTTTCATCATATTTTGGCGAATGCATGATATATAGCTGGTGGGACACATGAAAACAGCCGTTCTTTTGTTTTCTTGTCGAATTTACAACATATACAATGTATATATAAATTTGTCGCCGGAGGGTAAGAAATACAGAGTTTTTTTTTTATTATCTTCTCTTTTGAATTTGAATGCATGTACAGACAACATTGTCAAAAACTGTTGACTTCATCGTATTACAAATACAAACTTCATTCATGGATTAGGTTCTCCTTTTCAAGGCACTCAAATGGGTTAACCTAATTTCAATTATTTTTTAAATTGGAAGGGAAAATGAAGAAGAAGAAGATCATGATCCCCTTATTTTAATGTCTTTCCGAGTATCATTAAAATAACCCATTAATTATAAGCTAGAAAGAATTCCATGGACACTTGTCTCTAATGCAAAAGTATTTTTACTACCTACACAAGCAGCAGCAACTTAAAGTTTGACAAAGGGGAGCAGAATCAAGGCAAGTACTGTCGATGAAGCTAGCTAGATCATAATATTAAAATTACGATGATGAATTCTGATATCTTTATGGCATGTTTGTTCACCATCAAACACTCTCATTGCCACTCCACCGTACATGATTTGCGTCTACCATACTTTATTAATCAACCACTCAAACAAGCAAGAAGACTTTTCAACAATTGGATTACGTACATGGTATTGTTTTTTGGAACTCTTATGCTACTCTCTGCATTTGTCTGCTCCCTTAGGGATGAACAAAGTGCCTAGTCACGGCATAATTGATCTTAGCTAGGTTTATACAATAAGAAAGATTGCACAAGCAACAAGAATACGTAAAAAGGGGAAATAGTTTATACAAAAAAAAAAAAAAAAAACAAGGTGGAGACAGGGTGAGTATATATCCAGGAGTGATTGGTAAACACGTTTACAGGGTGAGTATATATAGAACCAAAATATCAATCCAAAGATTTCCTTGAGATCATATTTGATTACATAAGCAAGGAGGTTAAAGAAATGGTAATTAATAGACAGCAGATTAAATTAACACAAGTGTTCTCTCTTTTTTGTATCAACAAATGTTTAAAACTACTGAAGTTTAGGTATACGAAGACTTAGGGTTTATAAAACAACTTCCTTTTCTCATATCATGCCACTTAGCAGTATTTTCACCTAAGATAATAAATCCTTTGTTCTAATCTACTACACGTTGCATTGCGAAGTGAAAAGGTGTTGGTGCGAGCAACAGCGAAGATGATTAAGTCAAAATAAATAAGTAGAGCATCTGCTTAGCAACCGGCCAAATTAATAAATGACCTCTACTGACTTTTTAGCTCGTCCTAAGATATGCACTTTGAGCGTTTTGAAAAGATTTATACATAATTTCTTAATTTTAATAATTTAATTTATTTTTTTTAGACGAAATGACTAATAGTTGTCACTTGGTGACTGGAAAACCAAATTAAGTGATAGGTTGTTAGTATCTTCAAAAGGTTTTTTTAATAGATGTGAGAACTTTCAAATGATTAAATAAGTATATTTAAATAATTTGTTAAAAATATTAAGAATGAAAAGATTATAAGCCTGAAGCTTGAAGAATTCATGAGCTATTTATAACTCATAAGTCTTGGCTTTAATTTTTAAGAAGATGATTGGATGAATTGTTATTTTTCCTTGATATTATTTAATAAAGGATGGATATGACGTATATTTGCATTAATGAGAGATAAATATGATAGACTCTTAGGAGAGTCTTATACATCTAGGCGTGCATGGAGAGTAGGATACACAATATAGTTGAGCCCATGGGGCAAAACTCTTCCTATAGGCAGAATATGAATATATTAGGTCTAACAACTTGCTAAACCTATATTGCATTGAGCTCAGCACATAGTTGAAACCAAGTGTTTTGGGTTTAACAACCTGTCAGACCTATATTGTTTTGAGCTCAGCATATAGCTGAACACAAGTGTATTATGTATAGTAACTTGTTAGACCCAAGTTGTCGCGGGCTCAACACATGGCTGAACCTAGGTGTATAAGAGTTGGGCCTGGTAGGGTGATAGGCCTATGGTGTTGGCGCCTCACCACATAGCCAAAGAGTCACGAGGTTAGAGGGTCACAAGGCCAAGGAGCCACAAGATCATAAAGCCAAAGAGCCATGGAGCCACAAGGCAACACCCAATATGATAATTCCTGATAAATCTTGGTCCATCAGTAGCTCTTAAAGTCTTTATAATATTTATAAGTAAAGACTAGTAAAAATACCCAATACAATGAGTTTATCGGTTTTCTTCATATGAGAAGGGGGTGGAAAACCCAAGTATTATAACAAAAAACCTGTGTGTAGGGGCATGCACCATCGTTGAATTTTTTTTTCAAATTATGTAAAGGGAAAACATGGAGGGACCCATACTTAAAAAAGTTTTATAACACGGAGAAACCTATAAAGGATGAGCTTGTGCTTAGAAAATTTTTCTAAGAGGCTAAGGAGAACTCGTAGAGGGTGGAGCCCGTACTTAGAAAATCTCTAAGTATCTAAGTGGAACCTAAAAATAGTGGGCCTATATTTAGAAAATTTCTAAATGGTTATGGGTTCATGATATAGTGGTGTTATTGCATTAAGGAAACCAAATCCATCTATTGGAGAGCTATGGAGCTATTGTCATAGGAATACCGAGTCCATCAATTGAAGAGTTGTGAGGCTATTGCCCTAAAGAGATGTTGTGTCAATCCCATCATTGAAGAAATATGCAATTGCATTAGGGAGACCATGTCAATCCCTTATAAGGTAAGTTGTGCAATCACACTAGGGACACTGAGTTAATCCCTTCTAAGGTAAATTATACAATCACATTAGGTAGATTGAGTTCATCCCATCCTTGAAAGGTTATAGGGAAACCCTTATAGAGATTTGTAGATAGAAAATCTATGTTTAAAATATATTATTTTTATTTTAAAAATCAACTTACATTCCTATTATCCTAACATGATTTATGTGATAGGTATGAGGGAGGTTCGTAAGAGGAACATGTCTTGGAGGTGGCATTAAGGTGTTTTCTTTTACTGCTCTGATAATTTCACTTGGAAGATCCTCCATGCTGGTTGTCCTTGTAAAAACAAGGAGGCTAATGTCATAACAAACTAGCCTCTTCTACTCATATGTGATTTTTCATGACTTGCTTTACTTTGAGCAAGCTTCTATCTATTAGGACATAAAGTTTTCTCCAAAGGATATGTTCCCTTACTCCTATTATCAAAGCATCTAAGGCTATTGGCTCAGGCAATTTGTTCACCTAAAGCATTTCTTTATTGAACCTCTTTAATTATGCCCGTGTAGATTTGCCTCTTGTTGGGCAACACCAAATAGCTTCGTGAAACTTTTTTTAACGAGTATGTTAGTGTTGAAATGTGCTACTAGTTTGACACAGAGGTTACTGCACCCTTTAATAAAGTTTGGCTCAAAATTATTGTACCATGCATATGAAAACCCTTGGAAGTTTGTGGGTAGAATTTTGCACACTGAGTCACTGTTCTGGATGACCAATCCTAAGCATTTTCTTATATTATGTGCATGCTCTCTCGGGTTGACCAAACCATCATAATTGTCTAAACTTATTTTTATAAAAATGTAGTCATTAGAGAGTTGAGTGTTAAATATTCATTTGGACAAGGGAGAGCCCCTTTACTGATGAGTGTTGTAGACATTCTCTTAGGTATGCTCATGTACAGACCGTCTCTTAGTCTTTTGTTTGTGAGGCTTTTTGGAGCCAGAGAGTTTGAACTTTAACACTATTTTTCATTCCCAGATGATCAATTCAAAAAGACAATTCAAACATTAGAGAAATTATTGAGATCTTGTATACTAGAGTTTAGGGGACAATGAGAAAATCATTTATCATTAGTGAAATTTGCTTATAATAATAGTTATTAGGCCATTACTCACATTAATATAGTTATTAGGCCACCTTATGAAGCTTTATATGAGAGGAAGTGTCGCATTTTTATTTGTTGGGATGAAGTTGGTGAAAAGAAGTTGTTAGGGCTAGAGTTAATATATAGAACTACTAATGACATGAAGTTAATATGAGAAATGATGAAAGAAGCACAAGATAACAAAAAAGTTATGTTGATAATCGTATAAGATCATTGTAATTCACGGTAGGAGATAAGGTGTCTTTAAAGGTTGTATTGTGGAAATGTATTATCCAATTTGGAATGAAGGGCCAATTAACACCCAAATATATTGGGCCTTTTGAAGTTAATTGGTTATTGAAATAATTGGGCTTGTTGCTTATCGTTTGATGTTTCCTCCATAAATGGCAAGGATTCATTGCAATTAATTGACAAAAATTTCTGTTGGTATTTTCATTTGTATTTATAAATTTTCTAGTAATCCTTATGCTTAACTCCAGTTTTCTAACTCATCTCATAAATTTGTGCTTTGGTATATTAGGGACTAATATAGGGCTTCCATAATTGATTGTTGTCGAAGCAGCTAGCACAAGAACTTGCAAAATATCCCAAATTCAAAGCAAGCAACTCTAGAGTTTACAGAAGATAGTAAGATGGTAGGTCATCCTCGTGCTGTACAGATGGCTTTCTTTTGTACCCTAAACTGGAATATGGTCAAGAATCTAATGCTTTTGAACTAACACGATTGGTATGGGGACCAGACAAGTGGTCTCCTTGCTAACAATCATGTACTAACAATTGTTAGTGCTTGACGTATGGCACATTTTGCACCTACACTTGGACCCTTTTAGTTCGTGAAAGAACAACCAGCATCTGAAGGCAAACAAGCTGACTCGTAGCTACAATGATATGATGGGAATGGAGATTTTTTTGGTTTGCTTAATTACTAGTACATTGTTTCAAGTCTTGTAATGTTTATTATTATTATAACTTTGGATAAACTTGTTCAAAGGTTTTTGGCATGTTTGATGATTATTGTTTATCATGTATTTGACATTAATTCTAGCGTTATATATTTTATTTGTTCACGTGTCATCTGACAACACAAATTGCATTAAATCTGGTGTGTTCTATTGTTGATGATTGATTTTTAGCGGTCTTTAAAAGTGTGGTAGCGGTTGTGGTTTAAAGTATTTTTCGCTCTGAAATACATTAAAATCGTATTTTTTTTTATTTTTAAAAAATTATTTTTGATATCAGCACATCGAAACGATCTAAAAACATAAAAAAAATTAATTCAAAACATATTTTTTTTAATTTTTAAAAAACATAATTTAAACCGTGTTCCTAAACACTAGAAATAAAAAACTAAGACTTGTTCTCGATTAGTTACAAACACCATTTTATTATTCAAATAAAAAAAACTTAGTTATGTGATCATAATTAAGGAGAAGCCATTGTTGTTTCTGAATCTAATATTATTTTTTTATAATCAATAAATATTATGAATCAAATATTTAATAATATATAAAAAAGAAATAGAATGTTGAAGTTTGGTTGGAATGCCCATCCGAGCTTCACCTTAAGATTTGTTGTGCCATGTCCAAACTGAGCTTAAGTTCTAGTTTGATCGAGTTATTTTTTGCTCATCTTGGCTCCTTGATTTACTATTTATGAATAGTAATATGCATGACATTATTCATGAATAGTAGCATGCATGTCTGTTCATGAATAATATTTTTACCCGTGTTTCTCCAGATTTTTTATAGATATTTTCTTAGCTATATATATATATATTTTAAAAGAGAGAGAGAGAGATAAAGATGATTAATATAAACAACACTACACTATACTTATTATCTCTTCACTACACAAAAAACACACTCAACAATATAGAGAACACACATATCTCTTCTTTAAATAAAAACATCATTTTTATCTTTTAGAGTTTGTATCTGCTTGTCACTTTGAAAAAAAAACTCAAATACTAATTTAAATATTGTAATATGTTTCGTTCCACAAGAGACTTGTTTTATATGTATATTTTAGGCTCAAAATTCCTCGATCAGGGAAAATTTATATGCTTTGTGAAGTTTCTCCATGACTTCATCAATAACAACAAAGTTGATAATACTTGTAGATAGTGGCCGCTGTTAATACTGCTCAGACGTCTTCATATAATATTATTGTGTTATTAGTTCATGTCATATCATTTTTATAATTGATGTCTCATCTGAGTACCAGAACAATTCTTCAAACATAGAGATACTTCTAGATGAAAAACACTTCTAATAGTTTTTGAGCTACACATTATATTTTGCATAAATCCACGACCCCATCCCATCTAGGACTTGAGCTTACATGGTATAAATTTTGAAATCTCAAGTATTAATTATAATCGTTATGGTGTCTCATGGATACCAAAAATGAGCAAAATCATTTCAAACATGGATAATTTTTAGGATAGCTTAAAGTTCCTTAATGGTTTACTGCTTAATTACATCAATAGTTGCGACCGAGAAGCTTTGAGAAACAAGTTCGAACACACACATATATATTACAATATTGTGATAGTAACGTTAAATTTTCATGTTGTTCGAATTCAAAAAGGTTTGTGCATCGGCAACTATCTTGGCTGGAAAACAGTTTGTTGTTATATACGACACCTAAACGTATCAAATTTAAAGAAGAAAAGAAAATTGCAGGCAAGCAGGGATATGGAGAGGTGGAAATCCTTTGACAGGAGAACACTGTTGACCATCTCACGCAGGCAGGAAAATGCCAGCCGATACTGTACAATTCTTGTCGTTGCCAATGATTTCAGGAGGAGAAAAGCCGAAACCTCGGTATCAGGCCCATAAACTGAAAGGCTTAATGTTGGCAACTTGGGTCATGTTTTCCATCGGCCCTTGACAAACAGATGGGCGAAATATTAAAATTGTAACCCAAACTTCTATCTTGTTCTTCAAGTCGCAAGAAGACCACTCTTTGGCTACATAAAAGCAGCAAGAACTGGAAGCATTATTTGCATTAAAAAAAGAAACCCAAATTTAGTTTCTTGAAAAGAACAGGAAAATGGAATTCATAATCGAAGAAGGAAAATGCCTTAACAAGGAAACCTCAACTCTGATTCTGGTATGTTAAAGTTACAAGCTTTCTCATAAAGTTTTAATATTTTCAGGGTTTTTGTTATTAATGATGTCATTACATGCTTAATTTTATGTTTTGTCTTGCGATTTTTTGTGGGTTTTTAGCCTGCATTATCAATAGGTAATGTTGGGCAGTTAGCAGTTGATTTGTTAGTATCATCAACAAGAGCTGAAAGAATTGGGTATTTGGATGATCCTTATATCTTGCCTTGTGTTGGTAACGATGCTTATGGTCCCACTCCGTGCGGCGAGCTTGCTCTTCCTCTTGAAGGTTGTTAATTGCCTCTTTTTTTTGGATTTTTTTATTGTCAGTTTAATTTTTGGTTTTGTGTATGTGCGTGTTGATGTTGTTGGAGGCATTGAATTGATTTTTTTTCCTTTTTGGCTTATTGCTTTCCGCAGCTTATGATTCGAGGAATAATGGGGTGGCGCTCGTGCAACAACGATCTCCGGTTGTTAAGGTAGTGGGATTCTTGTCTTTTCCTTTCTTTCTAATAATTATTCATGTGAATTTGGATGTGGGATTGGATGTCGTTTTGGTGAGCGTAAGAATGTGTTTGTTTGGGTGAATGTTATTTGTTGATTCCTGGAGCTAGTAAAGTTGATGGTATGTAGCAAAAAAGTTGCAAAGCTGGTAAATATGTGGGAATTGTAATGGATTATGTAATGTTGAATAAATGAGTTCTATGGAAGGGTGGACATTTTGAACTCATGTGTCTGAAACCGAAACTCATGTCAAGGGAATTGTGTGTACTTGAACAGTGGAAACTACAGTCCCGCAGGCGAAATAAGAACTGATAGTTTAAATGTTATGCCATGCAAGTTAGGTAAAGTAGTTCCATGCTTTAATTTTTATGCTTTTTCAGTTTGCTATACAAAACTGGAAACTACTGAAAGCCCAGCTGAAAGGATATTTTCATTCACAATCAGCTCTCACAAGCCTGATTGGATGTATTGATGAGTCGCTGGAACCTAATGGGAATTCTAATCAGAGTTTTCCATGGCTTTCATATCTTTCATGTCTTTGAATCGCCACTGATTTTGGATAACACTTTTAACCATGCATGAGAAGTTGGTTTCATTTGTGAATTTGATGAACTTTCAATATAATAACCATTTGCTTTTTTGGAAATTAGTAATGGGGACAAATTTCTTTAAACAGGGGATGATGGTCGAATTTGCTAAGAACCTAGCCGATTTTGCTGTTGCTACTGGAATGAATCATGTTTTGGTGCTTTCTAGCTTAGAGTTTATGAGATTGCAAAAGATTGATACATCAAGGTATTCAAATCACTAATCATGGTTTCTTCAATCGATGCTTAGCTGTTATTTATAATCTTTGAAGTTCTTTAATTGGTCCGACATTTTTAACAGTAAGTCTGTACTCAAAGCATCTAAACATTATTGAATATCTGGCCAAATAACCCCTATATCTTTGATTTACTTGATGAGGGACCCTTAAGTCTTGTTATTTTCAAGTTCTCCCTACTATTGAAAATTTCTGAAACTTGGTCCTTTTTAGAAATGGATAAAAACTGTTTTAGGCTGGAGAAGTACATAAATGGGAACTTACTGATGGAGCAACTGTTAGCGGAGAAAATATTCAAACTTGCTTACACCGAAGCAATGAACTAGATAGGCTCTGCTGTCGTCTAATCATTTAGCTATCTTCAGTGGCATGCAGATATTTTACCTATCTAGCACCAATACTGATGGAACAGATGATTGTTGTGAACGGCTTGGGTGGAAAAAATGGCAGGAATATAATCCTGATCAAAGGTCTTGGAAATATCTTAGCTCTTTAGCTGAAGGAAATGCCAGGCAGGAAGACAACCTACCATTTGAAGATGAACCAGAAGACGAGGATTACTACCCAAGTTTGCCTTTTGCTGCCCTTTTTTCTTGTTTCAAGGTAATAATTTTCAAGAAGCATGATGAACTAGTCCCCATGTGTCAACACCCTTAAGACGCACTCCATGGCATGCTCTATTTAGCTTTCAAACTGGATTCATGTTTTAAGAGTAGTTTCGCTTCCAGTAACATTTAAGTTCCTAACCACAATGTTCAATGCACATGGATCAAAAAATAAATCTGACTTGTATAAGCTTTTGGGTTTTTGAACTCAGGCAAAAGGGATAAAAGTTACATGTTTACTGTGTTACTGCTCTGAAGGGGATAACACACCTGAAGCTTTTAGTTTGGCTGAGGCAACAAGCAAACTTTTGGGGCTGAGTATCGATAACTCCCATGGTGAGTTCTTCCTATTCACATCAACCTATTAACGTTTTAGAATATTTTGCTTCAGATGGGTGATGTATTTTACAGTTTCATCCAGGCTACATGTTGAAATGCTTTTGCATTTCAATGATCGAACACTATTTTAGCTGAATATTGTTTTCCAGCAATTAATAGCACCAATTCTCACTGTGATATGAGGCTATCCAACATCATTTTCATACGTTTTATAATTCCCTCTATATTTTTGTCTTGAGAAAAAAAAAATCATTTATCTAGCAGTTGCACAACTTCATGTACAGGCCATATTTTATGACAGCCCTGATTGTTTAAGGCAGCAAGTTGTTTATTAGGAGGTCAGGCATTTATACTGACTGGTGTTATGTTTTCTTTCAGGAGAAGGTGGTAAATGGCTCATCCCATTTTCTTGGAGGACTGTGTATGGACCACCCCCAGATTTGTCAATGTTTTAGGCTTGATTAAACCATACAACATGAAGTGATATTGTCAATGATGCTGCACTGGATTTTAGGCACTCTTGTCAGTCTGTTTTCCAGTTTGTCGGGCCATATCTGTTTCATATATATCCCAAAAGAGGGATCGGGAAAAACAATCTGACTAGGAAAAATGTAGGGGAGAATCTAGAGGGGGTGGCATGGAGTACTTTGAACTCATGGAGTACTTTGAACTCCAGTTCCTTCTGTGTTTAAATGTTGACTTTGTTCAAGAAGGGTGGAAATTTGGATGTCAAAATTCATTATTTTGAAGCAGACTTTTAATATGTTCACGAATTAGCTGTCTCGGCAGTGACAGATTGATTTTGGCACTTCCAGTTCAGTCTGATTCCGTTGGTTCACCTGAGCATTCGAAGTGATGAAATGTCCCACTCGGCTCGAAGAACAGGACCGACTGTAAGCCCCAATGGCCTTTGAAGTTGAATCTTCTATTTTTTTTTAATTTAAATTTAAATTTGATTTTTTTAAAATTAATTGTTTTAATTTTTTATTATTTTGTTGTGTTGATAATAAAAATAAATTTAAAAAAATAAAAAAAATATTTTAAAAAATAATTTCTACTCCATTTCTAAACACCACTATGGGATGCTTGCAAATGTTTAGTAGGTGGTTAATTTTTTTTTATTATTATTATTAATGTAGGTGTTTGGATAAGTTTGCGTGTACTTTGATTAATCTTACAGGCCCTGAAGTTAATAATTATGTAAGTTTTCAATGATCTTGAGAGAGGACTCAAATTTGTGATTATTGGAGAGTAAATTTAAGATCTAATCAGTTAAGCTACCTTTTAGGTTGATAGGTGGTTAACTTGTAACCAAGAGAAGTGGTAGTTTTCTTTTAATTTTGTTTCTATTTTTATTTTTCTAATTTATTTTAAAAAGATGTTTTCATGAAAAATTAAGAAAATATGTTTATTGAATAAAAGAAAATCTATGTGCAGAGTGCATCTAAAAAAATGTTTTTATTTCTATTTTTCTACTTTTTTTTAATTATTATTATTTCTGCTGCTACTCGACATCCCTATTATATGCATGCAGAGTGTGAATACGTAAACTTATTATCATATAATTTCACAATAAAAATATGTTTCTTAGATTTAAATTTTCCCAAATGCCTTGTTTATGCGTTTGTATCGAAAAAGCTTAAAGGGTGTCTTGAGCACCCTCAGCAAATTATTGTTATAATATACGATCTTGATCAATTACAAAGCAGGAAACTTGGGACAGATTTGTGAATTTCAAGTTGTTCTCCATATAAAAGAATCACCACGAGTCCCTTGAGGTTACGCCCAGTTGATTGAATTTTAGGCGGTTTGCTTTCATAATGAAATACTGGGGGTGATTAATCGATCAGTAGTAGCTGGGTTGGCACAATAAACTACATTGAACAGGGACACAACTCTTGTCTTTAAAAAGAAAACTAAGAATTCATTGCTAGCATATATAGAAAACTAACGAATTTGGAGGGACAGTACTGAGCTACTTTTAAACAACAGTGTTGCCGACGAACATCTTAGTTTTGCAAAATGAAAAATGAAGACGTGCGATTCTTGTCAGCTCTCGTAGGCGAGCCGATGGCAAAAGATCGCCACGAAGATAATCGATGTCGCAATGTGATGCATATGCAAGTAACTTCACGTCTCGCTCGTCACTGTCATTACTGGTAATTCTTGTAAGAGAAGAAAGGGGCAACCGCGACAAGCTAACCCAGGGGAGTGGTTCAAGAAAACAAGAAAAACCAAGGGGAATACGGAGGTCCACATGAAATTGGAATATTTCGTTTGCTTTAGTCAGGTTGAAGAATCAATATCATTGCTTGTAAATCACTCCTTTCTAATTATAAAGTCAATATATAGCTGCCAAGATTCATCAGTTACTTGTCAAATTAATGGATTAGGTGCGTTAGTGTACCTCCAAATTTATACGCAGATTAATCAAAGGTGTTCGATGTAGAAAATGAACTAATCTTATCTTCTACTGGGGGATTTTGTTTTAGAGCGCTGAAAATGTTACAGTGTAATATTCGATGAAAGTTACAGTGCTTTCCTCATATATTGTAACTGTAATTTGTAACCAGCTAAATATTAAAAAATAAAAAAAAGATAATTTCAGAGAAAATCATAAAAAAAAACCATGTGGAGAAACACTGTAGCAGTCAACAATGTTTTAAAGAAAAAAATTATAAAATTAAATTCTCAATCAACTCCATATTAAAAAAAATTAACAAAAATAATTTTGGAAAAAAAAAAGAAAAAATAAATGAAAAAAAAAGAAAAAATAGGAAAGTTGAAAAAATAAATAATTTTGAAAAAAAAAAGAAAAAAACGAAAAAGAAAAAGAAAAAAAGAAAAAAGTTAGAAAAAAAAGAAAAAAAAAAGAGGAAAGCATGTGAATTATTGTTGTAATCCACGTTGCTTTGTGTATGGGGAACAATGATTCTCCCACACCATTTAGATATTGTTAATATAAGTATCCATTATCTACTATTATCTATTATTCAATAAAAAATAAAATAATTTATTATATTAAAATAAAATCTAAATGCTGTATAAATATATTTATATAATATAAATTTATATTTTATGTTAGGTTCAGACGGATTTTGAATCGGTTTTGACAATATCTATACTTTACTAATTATTTATCAAGTAAGTTAACTATCTCATAAATATCCACTTATTTTGATTGAGTCGGGACAATATTCGTTATATTTGAATTAAATTATCTTCTCTATTTAGAGAAATACTAAAAAAAGAAATACTTGTATATATATATATATATATATATATATATATATATATATATATATATATATCAAGTACCACATTGGTTAGAACTTTTAGAACAATTCAGCATAATGAAAAAAAAGTTACAAAATGCTTAAAAAATTAATGAAAATATGATCACTAGAAAATTTTAATAGTATTTGATAATAAAAAAATATAAAGAATGATGTTGAAGCTTGATTGAATGATTAACTAAGCTTCAATGTGAAGTTTAGTTGGACAATCCAATCAAGTTTCACCTCAAACTTGGTTAGGCCATGACCCAACCGAGCTTTGTTGTCTTGGTTGGGCCGCAGTCCAATCAATCTACCCCCATATCTTTTCTCTCTCTCTCTCAATCTAGTCAGACTCAACCAAGCTCCACGAAGCTTGGCTAGGTTGAGGCCCAACCAAGCTTGAGCTCTGGTCTGACCGAGCTATTTTTTGCTCACCCTAGGTTTACTATTCATGTATAGTAATATGTATGACACTATTCATGAATAATACTTTCTAGATATTTTTTTCTTGATACTTGTATAAATATATATTCCTGATACTTTTTTATATATTTTTTCTAGATATTTTTCAAGTTATATATTCTCAGGTTTTGAGAAAGATAGGGGGAGGATCCATCTAAACAACACTACACAGAGAACACTCTCAACGAGATAAAGAACACACATATCTTCTTTTAAAAAAAAAAATATTTTCATCTTCTTGAGATTTTACTTGTCAATTGATAAAACAAAATCAAAGACTAACTTAAGCATCGAAATATCCCTTGTTCCACGAGGGATTTGTTTTATAGGTGCAACTTAGATCCATATCTCATTAGCTAGGGAAAATCAATAGTTTTCTATGAAGTTTTTCCACGACTTTATCACTGGTGGCATTTGTAAGAATCTTAATAAAAAGTCAATTCATTATCTTTCCCCTTTTTCTAAAAAATGTTTTAACCAATTCGTAACATGAGAGAGTGACTAATCTCTCCATAGGGACTCCACCTCTCCTAGGACTCCAACATATTTGCAACCAAGTTCAGTTTCTTAACACTCTTTTTCTTACACATCAACAAGCCCTTATAAATGCACTAAGTACACATACACAACTCTAGTTCCTTGGAGAAATAAGGCAGAATGACACGTAAAGGAGTAACACTTGAACTCCTATACTCAAAAGGAGCTACACGCCTTATTCTTACACGAGACGTTCTAAACAATCCAATCGTCATTAGTCTCTATCACCTCACTCTATCAAAAAAGGCTGATGCGTGAGATAACTTCCATAACTCCACATGCTCATAAGCCACATCAAAGTGCTTACCTAAAGTCTTTACTTTTTCATAGAGTGTTACACACTCTACACTCTAAAGATCATGTCTCTAAAAATAACCGGTCTAAATAACTACGAGGGACTCACTAACCTTCAAGATCACATACAAGGTATGGAAGGCCTTTTAGAACATGTCACACAAGACATTGTTGTTACATGTAAAGTTCTTCCAATAACTTTTCATGGATTTGTTAGGGTGTGGTATCATACTTAAACCCAGTTCCATTCTAGGTCTTCATGATTTACGCATGAAACTCATCTCTTATTTCAGTACCAACATTCTTACCAAAAGAAGCATTAAAGAGCTCTTTGTTATCACACAACAAGAAGATGAAAATACGAGGGCCTATCTCTAGAGATTCAACTAGGAAATGTTAAGTGTAGAGGATCTGCTTGAACCTATCGCTACCAAATCCTCGATCAAGAAGGTCTACAATTATTATTTATAGAAAAATTTATATATACTTTCTAATAAAAGTCTCCTTACCATCAAACATACGATGGAAAATCAGATATGGTTTGAAGAAGCTAACAGACTAGACAATATCACCTACACTTTTACACATAAAAAAAGCCTTCACCACCCCATCAATCTTCAATTAGAACATTAAAAAAAAGCATAAAGGGGAACATACATGATCGTCTGATATTTTTTAAGCTCATGACCACATCTCTTATAATAATATATGTTGATGTGTTAGATGACATAAAGGGAAAAGGCTTCTTGGCAATACTCATCTCAAATGAAAAATGGTTCAAACACAAGAAATCTTAACAAGTTCTATCTCTTTCATCATAATTATAGACAAGATAGAGAAAAGTATCATGCAATTATAAAAGAGATATAAAGATAGATTTTTAAATGGTACTTTCAAGAACTTGTAAAGAAGGAGATACAATATAAACAAATAGAAAATCATCCTGGTGATGTCATACTACAAATAAGATTTTTTTAAATACTTTTATATATATTTTCCAGATATTTTCCAAGCTATTTATTCTTAGGTTTTAAAAAAGATAGGGAGAGAATCCATCTGAATAACACTACACAGAGAACACTCTCAACGAGATAAAAAATACATATCTTTTCTCTACAAAAAAAGAACTATTTTCATCTTTTTGAGATTTTACCTACTTATCAATTGATAAAACAAAATCAAACACTGAATTAAGCATCAAAATATCTCTTGTTCTATGAGAGACTTGTTTAGTGGTGCAAGTTATGTTTATATCTTATTAGCTAAGGAAAATCAACGTTTTTCTATGAATTTTTTCCATGACTTTATTAGTGGAGTCGTTTGTGGGAATCTAAATAAAAATTCAATACATTCTCTTTCACCTTTTTTCCAAAAAACTTTTTAACCAATCCATAATAATGGAGAGTGACTAGTCTTTCCATAGGGACTCTGGCTCTCCTAGGACTCTAACGGATTTGCAACCAAGTTTAGTTACTTAATAATATTGTTGCAGCAATGTAACTGCATCTTCACACTCTTTCTCCTACACAACAACAAGCCTCTATACATACACCAAGTACGCATACACAACTCTAGTTCCTTGGAGAAACAAGGCAGAATGACACGCAAACGAGTAACACTTGAACTCCTCCACTCAAAAGAAGCTACACACCTTGTTCTTACACGAGACACTCCATACAATCCAATCATCATTGGTCTCAATCACCTCACTCTACCAAAAAACAACATTCACGTGAGACAACCTTCATGACTCCACGAGTTCATGAGCCACAATAAAATGCTCACCAAAAGTCTTTACTTTTTGATAAAGTGTTATACATTCAACTCTTTAAAGATCTTGTCTTTACAAAAATCGGTCTGGATAACTAAGAGGGACTCACAAACCTTTAAGATCATATACAAAATGTGAAAGGCCTTTTAAAACATGACACAAAAGATATTGATATTATATGTAAAGTTCTTCTAATAACTTTCCTTGGATCTGCTAAAGTATGGTGTTATAGCCTTAAACCCAGTTCCATTTTAGGTCTCTACGATCTCTGTATATAACTCATCTCTTGTTTCAACACCAACATTCTTACCAAAAGAAGCATTATAAAGCTCTTTGTTATCACACAACTAGAAAATAAAAACACGAGGGCATATCTCTAAAGATTCAACAAGGAAATGCTAAGTGTGGAGGATCTGATTGAACCCATCACCACTAAAGCCCTAATTAGTAGGGTCTACAACTATTCCTTATTGGAAAAGTTATACACAGTCTCTAATAAAAGTCTTCTTAGCATCAAACATGTGATAAAAAATCACATATGGGTGGAAGAAGCTAGCGAACTAGATCAGGGCACCTATATTTTCACGCACAAAAAAAGTCTTCACCACCCCCATCAATCTTCAACATGAACATCCAAAAAATAGCACTAAGGGGAACATCCATGATCGTTTAACATTCTTTACGCTTATGACCCCACCTCTCACAATAACACATGTCGATGTGTTGGATGCCATAAAGGGAAAATACTTCCTATAATACTCATCTTCAATGAAAAGTGGTTCAAACGCAAAGAACCCCAACAAGTTCTATCTTTTTCATCATGATCATGGACACAACATAGAAAAATATCATACACTCACAAAAGATATAGAAAGATAGATCTCAAAAGGGTACCTTCAAGAACTTATGAAGGAAGAGATATAATATGAACAAACAGGAAATCATCCTACTGATGTCGTACTCTAGATAAGATAAATCTCTTAAATTGTATATCCTTTATTTTTTAAGATATATAAATATCATCTTTATGTCTCCAAACATAAAGGGTCTCTAGAAAATCCATGTGGAGAAGTCTTCAATAGTCTTTATTAGGTCGTCAGGTTCCCACTACCAATTTTCTCCCCCATGACCATTTGTCTCTAGGTCTCAGTGACCACAATCTCCAGGTCTCCATGACCACTTATCTTCAAGTCTTAGTAACCATTGTCTCCAAGTCCTCGTGACAACATGTCTCTAGGTCCTAAAGATCACCATCTTCAGGTGCTTGTGACTATTATCTTCAAAAAGATCAAGGATATTTCTCCATCAAACATTGATATGATCTCTCATAAATTTGAAAAACATGAAAAACATTCAAAGACATGCTCATAAGGTAACATTTTAATGCAAGCCTATATTATAATTATTTTTTTCCCACTCTCTAGCTCGTTAAAGTCTTTCAAACATGTATGTTTACAAGACTTTTAGAGGCAAATTATAATACAAAAAAGAACAAGGATGTCGAAACTCGGTTAGATGATAAACCGATTTTCAAATGTGAAGCTAGGTTGGGATGACAGGCTCAGCTTCACCTCAAGCTAGGTTGGGCAGCCTAACTGAGCTTCACCTCAAGCTCGAACCAAGCTTTTATTTTTTTTTGTCTTGGTTGGGCCACAACCCAATCAAACTACCCTCTCACTCTATCTCCCCCCTAATCAGGCTCAACCAAGCTCCACTAAGCTTAATGAGGTCAAGGCCCAACTGAGCTCGAGCTTCGATCTGCCCGAGCTATTTTTAGCTCACCTTGGTTTGCTATTCATGAATAATAATATGCAAGGTACTATTCATGAATAGTATTTTTCATCTGTATTTCTTTGTATATTTTTTTATATATATTTTTCTAGATATTTTCCAGATATTTTAAAGCTATATGTTCTCGGATTTTAAGAGAGATAGGGGGTGCTTCATATAAACAACACTATATAGAGAACACTCTCAACAAGACAAAAAAAACACATAAAAAATGCCATTTTCATCTGCTTAATTTTTTATCTGTTTGTCATTTGATAAAACAAAATCAAATACTAACTTAAGTATAAAAGTCTTCCTTATTTCACGAGGGACTTATTTTCCAAGTACAACTTAGATTTCTCATTAGCTAGGCCCAACTAAGCGCAAGCTCTATTCTGACCAAGCTATTTTTAGCTCACGTCGGTTTACTATTCATGAATAGTAATATGCATGGTACTATTCATGAATAGTATTTCTCCATATATTTTTTTATATATATTTTCTAGATATTTTCCAAATACTTTACAAGCTATATGTTCTTAGATTTTGAGAGAGATAAGGGGAGGATTTATCTGAACAACACTGCACAGAGAACATTTTTAACGAGACAAAAAACACACATTTCTTCTCTACACACACAAAATACCATTTTCATCTTCTTAAATTTTTACCTGCTTGTCACTTGATAAAAAAAAAATGAAATATTAACTTAAGCATCAGAGTGTCTCTTGTTCCATAAAAAACTTGTTTTACAGGTACAACTTAGATTCAGATCTCATCAGCTAGGAAAAGTAAATATTTCTATGTGAAGTTTTTCCATGACTTCTTTGGATATCATTGCATGCGTTTGGCACTAAGTTTTAGTCGAAGCATGATTCAATTGATTCATATTTGAACATTCAAATTCAAAAGAAGAAATGTCCATGCTGTGTGTTTATAAGTGGTTGTGTTCTATTTGCCAGCTTGTGCTTTGAAGCATTTATTCCTCCATCCGAACCATAAATTGGGCGTTATATGAAAAGAGAACTTGTGCCATCAAACTGGACTAGTCTGTAAGCTTGTCCAAAATCTCTTTCGTTCTAAGATAAGGCTGCTATTCCTTAAATTCACAGGCTTTGACCACAACCCTAAACCCAATGTCTGCGTATTTCAAGGTTGAATGTCTTACTATCTTCACTTCACATTAGATTCTGGATTCCCTCTTTTTTTTTTTTTAAGCAATAAAAATTGGGAGAGGATCGTAGTGTTTTGCGTCTAGGATCTCTCATTACAGAGAAAATAATATCACCCTCAATTCTTAGGCAGTCACGCTTGTTGGCGTGTAGACTCTAATTGGTGTCCATTAATTCATCTCTATAATATTGGGTTTGTTTTTGTCTCTGTTGTCTGATAAACATTATAATTTGGATTTTTTCCCCTTTTGAGAAGGTAATGATTTGGATATTTCGTAAATACTATGCTGTACCCCTAAGAAAAGTTATTTTCGAAGGTTTCCAAACAAGTCTGATACTTGAACCATGGAATTTTCATTAGGGGAGAATTCTACGTTCAAGTTTTCAAAAGAGTGATTTGGAGATTCAGAGATTCAGGAAATACTGCCTCGATCTCGTTACGTAACTAACCCAGCTCCAAAACCCGTTGAAAGCTTATCTGGGAAAAGTTGAAGGATGAAATTGCTTCAGTCCAACGCAACAACAAATTGATTTATGTCTCATATTGAACACGTTTTTAATTCGTTCTTGCACACTAACTGATTGAATTGTCAGCAAACGTTTACAGAGGTTTGTCGGCAAATTGTTTACAGGGTTAGGCTGGGAAGAGAAAAGGTAAAACCCATGTGGATTGTTGGCAGACTTTTATTAGGGTTTGATTCTGAGTTCTCCTGGGTTTAAAGTATTTTTTATTTAAAAAAATATTAAAAAAATATTTTTTTAATTTTTAAAAATTATTTTTTATATTGGTATATTAAAATAATCTAAAAATAAAATTTTAAATAAAAAAAATAAAATTTTATAAAACAATATTTGAATTCAAACACGTATGATGAAAAATTAGGAATGCAAAAGGCACGCATATCTTGCTATTATAAATTTATAGCCACTGGACCACCAAAAGAGGGAGAGGACGTGCTATTATAAATTTAGAGCTACTGGACCACCAAAAGAGGGAGAGGACGTGGAGAGGACGCAATGTTGCTAGCTATGAGCATTTATTATAGAATATTCTAAAAAGGGGAAAATATTGGGAAAAATATTGTAGTTTTTTTCATGCTTTTCACAGATTAGTGTTTTACAGTGAAACTCTTAACTGTTTTTTTTTTTTGTTTTTTTCCTATTTTTTTTTTGTTTTTTATGTTTTTATGGGTTTTTTTTCTTTGTGTTTTTTTTTAATGAATTTTTTTTGTTTAATTTAGTTTGTTAATGTGAAAAAAAATTTTATTTAGTTATCATACTTTCATGACATGAATTTCGGGTTTGACAGATTAACCTAGATTGATGAGTTAACCCGAAATTTTTTTTTTGTTTTTTTTCCTTTTTAATCAATTTTTTTCGTTTAGTTTAATTTGTTAATTTTTTTTCGTTTAACCCGTCGATTTTTTTTCTATTTAGTTATCAAACTTTCATGAAGTGAATCTCAGGTTTGACGGGTTAACTCAATTGATTCAGATTTTTTTTCTTTTTTCTCATTAGTAAGGCTTATGTCTTTTGTTTGTTTTTGTTTTTTTTATTTTTAATTAATTTTTTTTGTTTAGTTTAGGTTGTTAATGTTCAATTTTTTTCTATTTAGTTATCAAACTTTCATGACACGGATCTCAGGTTTGACAGGTAACCTGGTTTAACGAGTTAGCCTAGTTAATTCTGAGTTAACCCGTCATTTTTTTTTTCTATTTAGTTATCAAACTTTCACGACACGAATCCAAGGTTTGACGGGTTAACCTGACTTAAAAGGTTAACCCAGTTAATTCATATTTTTTTTTCTTTTTCTTCATTAGTTTTTTTTTCTATTGGTTTTTTTAATTTATTTATTTAATTATCACACTTTTATGACACAACCTTGCAGCCAGACCCGTATCCAAGACTATTGGGTCTGGTATTGCAACTAGACCTACTGGGTCATGCAACTTACAGCCAAACTCAAGATTCTTAGATATAACTTTGCAGAAAGACGTAATATTTTTAGATCTTAGTTTTTTCTTAGTATTTTTTATATATAAAAAATTAACCCGCAGCATCACACGGGTCATTCATTTTCTGTGGACCATTTATAAATTAGCATCAATAGAGGCCTACGTACATAAGATGAAACGTGTTAAAGTCGTTAATTATAAAGCTTAGTACACAGTTCCTGTTTCTTGTTGTCACGTACATTTCATTGTTGACGAAGAACCATAAATGAAATTGTATATACAAGTTTTAAGAATTGTAAATAATTATTTTCTGCAAAACCACCAGTCATAACCACCGATTTAAATTATACTCATCTGTCCAAATAATTTCTGCAGAATCGTAATTCCTAAACAGCATATAATGAAATTAATGGAGGATAAGATGATAAGAATAGCTTGCAATCTTTCCACCTAAATTTTATTTAAGGATATTAATTGATGGATCAATATATTTTATTTTTTTATCTAAGTTTATATTTTAAAAAATCAAAAATAGGCTGACAATACAATATATCTAAGTTGAGCAAAATACCAAACCTAGATGATATGGGTTTCACTACTTCCAGACCCAATATTTTTTGGTTTAACTCCATGTTGAACTTATGTACATATATATGAGTCTAGTGATTTGTCATACCCAATATTTCTTAGTTCAGCTACATGCTAAATCCAAGTAAATATGGGTCTGACGAGTTGTTAGATCTAATATCTTGGGTCCAGTTATGCGTTGAGCTCAAATGCAAAATGGGTATGGCTAGCTGACAAACACAACCTTCTTGGGTTCAAATGTGTGCTGAGCCTATATACATATGGGTCTGGTGAGTTGTCAGACCCAATATCCTTAGGTTCACTTACACTCTAAGCCCAAGTACATATGGATCTAGCAAGTTGTTAGACCCAACATCCTTGGGTTCAGCTACACTCTGAGTCCAAATACATATCGGTTTGGCGAGCTGCTAGACCCAATGTTTTTGGGATCAACTACGCGCTAAATCCAAACAAATATAGGTCTGGAAAACTGTCAGACCCAATATTATTGGGCTCAACCACGTGTTGAGCCCAAATACATATAAGTATGGTGAATTTGCCAGATTTAATATCATTGGGTTCAGCTACATGCTAAGCCTGAGTATATATGGGTCTGACGAGCTGCCTGATCCAAGATCCTTGGGTTCAGCCACGGGTTGAGCCCGAATGCATGTGGGTCTGGCGAGCTGTCAGACCCAACATCATTTAGTTCAACTACTTGCATAGCCTAAGTATGTAAGGATCTGACGAGCTACCAAACTCAACATCCTTGGATTCAACTACATGCTGGGCCCAAGTACATATAGGTCTAATAAGGTATTAGACCTAACATCCTTAGATTCAACTATGTGCTGAGCCCAAGTACATATAGGTCTGGCAAGGTATTAGACCCAATATCCTTGGGTTTTAAATATGTGCTGAGTCTAAGTACATATAGGTCTGGCGAGCTGCCAGACCCAACATCCTTGTGTTCAGTTATGTACTGAGCTCAAGTACATATGGGTCTGGCGAGATGTCAGACCGATCACCCTTAGGTTTTGCATCATTCCAAGTCCAAAAAGGTATGCAACTGATGATCGTTATATGCCTCATATTGGGAAACAAAGTGATATGGTTCAGTCATGGATTTTTTATAAAGGGCCATCGATTTTATGCTTGGGTTTGATAAGGAGGCCATTCAACCAAGATTGTGTTTTTCCTTGGAATTTAGCTTGTGTTAGCCAACCTTGGTTTGTGCATGATGATAGGTTCGGTCCAATCTCTTTGATGGTTTATTCAGCCAAATTAGGTCAACCCATGTGTGGGTTTGATATGGGCAGCAAAGTAGGCTTGTTGGGAGCTTATATATGGTCTGATTTAGGTTAAATTAATAAGTATGGGTTTGGGCCACATGGTGTCCAAAGTTGACTTGGGTTAATTAAAATATTGAGATCCTTTTTATTACAGGGATCAACAAAATATTCTTCTAAAACTGAAAGAGAAATTTGTTCATTATTGTCCCTATTATTTAGGATAATATTTAGCAATAAAGGAGGAAGTTTCCTAGTCATACAAAACAACTAAAAAGGGTCGTCAGATCTGAATTTTAGACTTGAAAGGATTATTTAATGCTAAAAATTTGATTCTTCTAGTCAAGGAAGAAAAGTGATGAGAGACTACAAACGAAATTAATTTCTAAGATTGTTTTTCATGTTCTCAAGGGAAATCCTAGTCCTACAAGGAAAGAAGACTTCAACAATTAAATTTTTTTCAGATCAGATTTCTTAGCATCTAAAGGACTTTAAAAGTTAGCTAAGTAATCCTAGAGTATCTAGGAATGTGAATCTCAGCCAAGAGTTATTTAAGCTAGGGAATTAAGATATTTTATGTTATTTTTCTTTCTATTTTATATAGCATCAAGAACCCACCATCAAGACTTGTTGTTTTCATTATTATTTATATGTTTAAGCAAAATTAATACTTTGATTTTCAGTTAAGATCTAAGGCTTATTTGGATCAGGGTTTGAGCTTACTAAAAAGGTGTGGGTCAGTTTTGTAAGTGGATCAATTCCCTAGGGTTAATTTCTTAACTAATAATTATTTAAACACATGTAAAATCTAAATTTCAAAACCTTTGATGAATAATGCTTTTGAACTTTCAGTTTAACGTGCGAGAAAGATTTTTGCATTATTTAGCTCTTCAATGAACTGAATCTGACTTAATGAAGATTAACTAGTTCCATGACACTATTCAACTTCATTCCAATAGTATTGGTGTCCTGGGACAAGTTTTCATTGTATCATACTCCTATCAAACCTCTTAAAACTTTTCGAGATCATATCTCAATTTTGATTATAGGTTGCGTGACCATTTGATCATTAGGCTCATATCACGAGGCCTTGTTTATTTATTCTTATAACTTTTAACATGATATGTTAAAAGTCAATAATAATCATCTCTCTATACCTCTAGGTGTATAAAAGTCTTATAAAGGCCACTATATTTTCATCAACATTAATATTATGTGAGATATATATATATATCACTACTGCTATCAGAAAGAAATAACACTCAAACTCTTTCATTCAAGCAACATGATAAGGTTCATGGGCTATATATACCCTCTAAACCACTTGGGTAAATGGTTCATATGATAAGGTTCATGGGCTATATATACCATTTAAACTACTTGGGTAAATGGTTCATAATTTTCATTTTCTAAGTATTTGTACTTTAATTCTTATAGAATTTATCATACAAAATTAAAAACAAACACTCTTGTTCTTAGAATTTAAAGCTTATTCTCTTATTTATTTCAATTTCTTATTAAAATCACTAATTTTATCATCGGATAGTCTCTAAACCCCTACCACAAAGGACTGTTTTATAGGTTTTAGACCTTCTACCACCAACCACCAACTTTGTGAACTCTAGAGAATGAAATATTGATGTGAATGTGTAATTATCTAATGTCTAAACACTTAAAAATACCTCATTCCTGAGCATATTGAGTTTTGGAACATTATTATTAATAATGTTCTTGAGTAGAATAATAGTTGAAATTTGATGAAAACATACCATTAACACTTGGATTCTTTGAATTTTAAATTGGTATATCAAATTTATATAAAAGGGTTACCAAGTTGTTTTTATCGAGAACTAATCCTTCATTTGTAAAAAGGGCTATAAAAATTATAAACAAATTATGAATGTAGAATTAATCCTTCATTTTCTCATTAATCATTGTGATTCTCTGGTTTTAGTTTTTATTGCCTTTTCTATCTTTACAACATGTATAATACACTAGTTATTTAACTCGGCTTCATCATGACTTTTGATTTTTTTTCAAAAGAAATACAGAGAAAGTAAAATATTTCAATGTGTTTTTTTATATAAAAAAATTCAATTTGTAAATCAAAGATTCTATGCAAATATCTAATTAAATACATAGATAATCATCTATGTAAATAAATGGGAAAAAAAATTGTTCACAATAACTAAAAGAGAAATTAAAAAAAATAAGAGATGAAAGAAGATCAAGCTATTTAATCACACAAAATGAGTCGTTTATCCAGTTATATTTACTGAACTTGTTTATTTAAATAATTAAAATATAATAGAAACACAAACAAAACCAAAACTAATTGAATAAACTCACACTCTAAAAATATTATACAAGGTCGAACATATCAGAAATATTATTTAAAAATAAATATTTTTTATTTTGAAAAATAAAGTTCATCTCAGATAAAGCAAAAGGATCTAAAATAAAATTGTAAGTAAAAGAATAAGGATGAAAAACAAAATAAAAATTAAATTAGAGGGCAAACAAAAATTTTCAATTAGAGGGTTAAATTGAAATGAATATAACTTTAACAAAAGGAAAAATAAATCAAAAGAATGAGGGTCAAATTGAAAAATCAAAACAACATAAACTTTGATTGAATTATTAAATTGAAAACCAATAAAACTTTAACCAAAAAGCCAATGAAAAAAATTAAAATTAAAAGAATAAGGACAGAAATGAAAAAAAAACATGAGAAATTATAATTGAAGGGAAAACAAACAAAACTCTTATAAAAGGGCTGAAGTTGAAATATCAAAAACAAAGAGGACAGTCATGTATTTTTTTTGATAGGAGAGAGAAAAGATGGGGATAAAGAATAAATGATCATTGGCAACAAACCACACATCATCAGTTGTCACACGCCATATAAGAAGGAATTGGACACTGTGGAACTTCCAAATACACAATGAAAGGTCAAGTTAGTCTACCTGGTGATGTCGCATACGCCACCCAAAAGTAAAAATATCAAAATATCCCTTATAACCCTAGAAATTACATTAAAAAAAAAAGTCATGTGTGAAAAGACAAAAACATCCTTAAACACATACCTTATTTTTTGTCTTTTTTAATGGAAAATACATACTTTTATTGTATTCTAATAAGGAAAAAAAAACACTTGGTCAATAACTCTACTTTTTTCTACCATATGATAAAGAAGTATTTTGTTGTTTTAAAGTCTTTGAAAATAAGCCTCTGCTCAACAGATCTAAATTTTGTTAATCTTGGGGATAAAAATGTTATTTCACTGTGAAAAAAAATCAGAAAGGACTAATATCCCCTAAACAAACTTTTAATCATGAATGAACCTCTAGAAAATATCACATTACCCCACCACCAAGGCTTCTATTTTCCCACTCAAGGGTAAAATAGTAATTTTAGTGTACTAATCCTTATTGTGTCTAGTGCTATTGTGAAAAACTCATACCCTATATATTTTTTTATCAAATTAGTTAAACACAACTCTTTTTCTTTTTCTCACTTTCTTTCTAAAACTCTTTTTATTTTCCCATTAGCCTAAATCTAAAGGAGATAAAAAAAAATGATAGAATCCAAGAAATCTGATAGTATCTTAGGTGCAATATCCTTTTCAACTTTACCTTTAAAGAATTCCTTCTTGTTCTTTATATACTTATAATTGGTTGGCAAGAACCTCTTGTGTCAATAAAAAAAAGAATATGTTTTACCATCATTTGTTAAAGTGAAAACCTTATTGTTTTTCATACAATATGGACAAGCTAATTGCGTGCTCTAACTAGAAACCATCTTACACACAAGAAAATAATTGATAGTCCACATTAAAGTTGTCTTCATCTGAAAATTTTGTTTCGTTAAGTCATCATTCGTCAAAGTTTTGTATGACCACAACTCATTCAACTCATCAATCAATTGTCAATGACAAACATCTATATTACTACCTAGATTATTAGGATTGGGTATGCCTATAGATAATAGCATAAACTTCGACTTCATACATATCTCTGATGGCAACTTGTAAACTATGAGTATTATCGACCAATAAGAATAGGATGCAACAAATGACCTCAATGGATTGAATTCATTTGTACATAACCCAAGATGTATGTTTTATGGTTCCATTAAAAACTGAGGATGCACCCTATTAAACTACCTCTAAGCTTCACCATTGGAAAGGTGTACTATGACTTCATCCATCGTATCATGTGAATGATATCATGTCATGTGCATAGCAGTCTTTAGAGACATAAATAACTTTTGTAATATAGGAGTGATTAAGAAGTATCTCAGTTTTCTATGTACGACAAAAGTCCTTTCCCTACCAGTTTTGTTTTTATACCGATCATGCCTATATGTTTTTCACTCGATAAAATTTATATTTTCATGATAGTACAACATCCAAAAGTTTGGACACATGTTAGTTTTCTAGTATCCTAGACCAAAGGGATTCATAATGGATTTAGCAGCATATAAGTTCTCTTTTAATCTATTCTCTTTAGGTAAAATATTTCTTATCCATTCGATGATTTTGTCCTTATCAATATCACTCACCCCATGATTTGACTTAATGGTGAACACATATGCAACAACCAATAATTTACTGTGATTTGTTCTCATCCCATAATAGTTCGTCGGATTCTTTCAAAAGTTCAAAAAACCTAACTGCATTTACGTTTGGTTCTTCATCTACACTTGAACATTTACTTGTATAACCATGATTCATTCTCATTGCATCCATCATCTACAACTTCGTGCACGTTGCTAGAACTAGAAGTTGAGCTAACTATCCTTTCTACCATGGTATCATAAGGAACATAGGTTCTCCATGTGCAAACTAACACAACTATTTTTTCATAAGCCTTTTTTGTAGAAGATGCATCGTACTAATAGCTGGATCTAGAAACTTTTTATTATTATACCTCTTACATGGATATCTAGCATTGCCTCGACTAATATTCTTCAAATTAGATAGTGCATAATTAATAAAACCCTTAACCCCACTATAATAATTAATCATGCACAACCCTTCAGGTGAAACTTGATACATCCAAGAAAGATGATCAATTACTTATATAAAACCTATATACAATATTGATGACAACATGTATTAATTAATATGTGAACTATACAAATTATCAATACCCAACTACTTAGCTATCATTGGTTCAAATCAAACTTATTCAATCTATTTTAATAGTACCCTTTAGTCATTATCAATTTTCTCCAAAAAAATAAGTTTCTCCAAGTTTATAAAAATAAGTTTCTCCAAGTTTATAAAAATTTTAAAATTTAAAATAAAATTGACAAAATGTGAAACATAACCATTAAATAACTCATTATTTATTTCATTATAGCACACTTAAGTTACAAAATCAAATTCAATTTCATCAAATGACAAACAAATGCAATTTTTCAAAATCTCAAATAAACCCTAACATGTACAAATTATACATTCGTACAACAAATTTCTTTATAAAAAAGCTATAAAATAAGTAAACATGCAAACAAACTACATATACTGTAAAAATAAATACCAAAAAAATAACATAAGAAAAATGAGTTACAAAAAAAAATATAGGTTTGTGTACTTGATGTGGCAAATCTTCAAAAAAAATGAACCAAGATAGGGATACTGATAGACTGAGTATTGGAGTGGCTGAATTTGTGATAATAGGAGCTAGATTTCTAGCAAAATAAGAGAAGAGGGGGTGTTATCTACAAAAAGAAAGAAGAAGAAGAAGAAGAAGAAATAGAGAAAATGGAGAGTAGCGGTCATGCTACTGGTTATAACTTTAATATTACTGACGGATTCACCAACGAGAATTAGCTACGGTAAATTATCATATGTAAGTCTGTCGATAATATTGACACGTCAGATTTGCTGATGAGATTAACAAGTGAATATTAGTCTAATTTTTTTTTATTTTTTGAATTCCATCGGTTATTCCCTTAGCATTCACCGATGAAAACGGTGACGTGATTTTTTATTGATAAAAATCATTATAATTTACCAACAATAATTTTTTTATTGGTATTTTCGTTTATATTTAATAATTTTATGAAGATGAATGATTCTTAACCGTTGATCAAGTCAGCCTAGGAAAGGCAAAATCTAACTTCACTTTTTTAAAGCCTGATCAAGTCAGCCTCCGTACGAGAGGCAAAATTTAACTTCACTTGTCATTTAACTTCACTACGTAAAAGTCTCGCATTTGAACTCGAAATCTCATGTTTCCATCATGAAAAACTGGTCATTATATTGGGACTACAAATGATAAATAATCACGTGAATATTAGATAAGGTAGAAATTTATATAGGCCTGAAGAAATCATGTCTCAATTACTAGTCAAGAACTGTGCACATAATGAGCATCGAACGTAAACTCAATGACAAGTAAACAGTGTAGATAGTATAAATAGACATGCATGGATCAATGGTGAAATCAACTAATATTCCTCACTAAACTGCCACACAAATTAAGAGCACAACAAACTCAAGCTGAAAATGTTTCCTCCTCAATCAGCAGTCCCATTGAAACCTATACCTGGTAGCTATGGCCTCCCTTTCTTTGGTGCCATCAAAGATCGTCTAGACTATTTCTATAACCAAGGGAAAGATGAGTTCTTCAGCTCCCGTGTTGAAAAATACCAATCCACAGTTATCAAAACCAATATGCCTCCTGGCCCTTTTATTGCTCAAAATCCGAAAGTCATTGCTGTACTTGATGCAATATCATTCCCAATCCTCTTTGACACTTCCAAAATTGAAAAATTTAACGTTCTTGATGGCACTTACTTACCCTCCTTGTCTTTCACTGGAGGATACCGAGTTTGTGCGTATCTTGATCCTTCTGAGCCTAATCACACCTCTCTCAAATCCTTTTTCATGTCTGTCCTCGCATCCAAGCACAAGGACTTCGTCCCCCTTTTTAGGACTTGCTTGTCTCAAATGTTCATCGACATTGAAGATGAAATGGGTTCTAAAAGGACAGCAAATTTCAATGACTCCAGTGATGCAATGTCTTTCAACTTTGTTTTTCGTCTATTTTGCGAAAAAGATCCCTCTGAAACAAAGCTTGGATCGGAAGGACCTGCCATTGTAGATAAATGGGTCGGCTTACAACTTGCTCCACTTGCAACCATAGGATTTCCAAAGTTTTTGAAACATTTTGAAGATCTTTTGATGCACACATTTCCAATACCATTTTTCTTAGTAAGGTCTGATTATAATAAGCTCTATGATGCATTTTATGCGTCTTCGAGTTCGGTTCTAGACAAAGCTGAGAGTTTTGGAATTGACAGAGATGAAGCTTGCCATAACCTAGTGTTTGTTGCTGGTTTTAACGCTTATGGTGGCATGAAAGCTTGGTTTCCTACTTTGATCAAGTGGGTTGGCAAAGCAGGAGAGAAGTTACACAGCCAACTTGCTAATGAAATCAGGACCGTTGTCAAAGAGGAAGGTGGGGTCACCTTTCAAGCCCTGGAAAAGATGACTTTGACCAAATCGGTAGTTTTTGAAGCCTTAAGGATTGAACCCGGGGTCCCATTCCAATACGGGAAGGCTAAGGAGGATATTGTGATCAACAGTCATGATGCTGCTTATGAGATCAAGAAAGGTGAGATGATCTTTGGATACCAGCCGTTCGCTACAAAGGATCCTAAGATTTTTGATAATCCTGAGGAGTTTGTGGGGCATAGGTTTGTGGGAGAAGGAGAGAATCTATTGAAGTATGTTTATTGGTCAAACGGGCGGGAGACGGAGGATCCAACTGTGGGGAATAAGCAATGTCCTGGGAAGGATCTAGTGGTGCTCTTGTCTAGGCTATTGGTGGTGGAGCTTTTCCTCCGATATGACACGTTTACTGTGGAGACGGCTGTGTTACCGTTTGGATCATCAGTGACATTAACTTCATTGATCAAGGCCACAAGCACTTGAACTTGGTGAAGCTAAGTATTGTAATATTTGCCTCTTCTCACAGTATCCTAAATAGTAAAAAAATAGTTTTTTTTTTTTATAAACCCAGTGCTTGTCCTGCACGATTGCTTTAGAGGAAATATAATTTGTTGGTTTGTTAATTTATTTTAATTTTAGTTTCAGTTTCTTAAAATAAAAAAGAGAAGGCATGAATCCACCAATTAAGTTCCAGTTCCATTCCTGAATCTTAATCTCTTGTGCGTAGTGAGGTGTTCGTGATGTAGCCTCCGTTTCTTTGCATGTAGCCTAATTCTTGCCTTTTTTCTTTCTTTTTTTTTTAGAGCTTGTTTGTGATGTTATTCCATGCTTGTTAATTTTATTTTTAAAATTATGTTTTATAATTTTAAAATAAATTATTTAAAAAAATATTATTTTCATAAAAACAAAAAAAAATTAAAAAATCAATTACCGGTGTTTATTTTGAAAAGCCTATCTAATAGTTGTATGATTGTGATAGTTTTTTTAAAGTGTTTTTTATTTGAAAATGTATGAAAATAATATTTTTTTATTTTTTAAAAATTATTTTTCATATCATCATATTAAAATAATTTAAAAATACTAAAAAATATTAATTTAAAGTAAAAATAATAAAAAAATTAAATTTTTTTTAAAATAGAACTATATATCCTAAAATAAAAAGCTGTAGCTATAGGCAAGCTAGTCTAAAAGTTTGGCTTGCATTCAAACTCACGATTTATCATACAACTTCTAGAAGGTATGCTTCGGATTTAGCCTGTCTATTAACAACGCTGAGAGACGCAACATATCATTTACTAGGGGTGGGCTCCACAGTCTTATAATTTTTTTATTTTTTTATTTCAAATTAATATTTTTTTTATATTTTCATACTATTTTTATGTAATAATGTTAAAAATAATTTTTTCAAAATAAAAAATTTTTATTTTAATTATTTTTAAATAAAATACACTTTAAAAAATAATTATAACCACACTTTTAAACTTATATTTAAAAAAAAAAGAAAAACAGCATTTCATTCATAGTGAAGAACGATTTGAGAGGTAGAGAGCTCGTTATATTTCCAACAAAATAGTTTCTTGTAAACTTTTTATTTATTTATTTGTTTGATCTAGTCTTGAATTTTTTATTAAGTGTTGGGCGGCTGGTGAAGAAGAAGGAGAAGAACTTCTTGGGCGGCTGCCGACATGGAGGAACGCAGAAATCAGGTCTCGGTGGGAAGCCTATATTTTATATTGGAGTTGGATAGGACAAGATTTGGATTAAAAAAAAAACATTTTAAAAAGAATTTAATCACGTTTCTAACACATTAATTATTTTAGTAAATATTTTTAATTTAGAACACGAGTAGTTTAGTGCTTCAATGGAATCATGAACTCTCGAAGCAGCCTCCGATCACTCTTGCAAGCGAGGTTGGTTCTTTAATTACTCTCTACGATCGATCTCGAAATAACCAAGAATCAGGTCGGAATTACCTACAACTTAATTTTGATTTTATTAGTATTGTGGGTTTTGATGAAATACAGGATCGATGAAGAAGATGATCATTGCTTTAACTTATTTGCTAAAAAAACACAACTTAATTTTCAATTTATCCAAATTAAGATTTTTAAGCTCATCTAATTAATTTTAAGAAATTAAATATATACCAGGAATAAGACATGTTGACGATTTGGGTATTTGGATAAATTAAGATATCTAATTAATTCTGATTAATTAGTGACTTGGATGGCTAAATAAACAAACAAAATTAATAAAATATAAAAGATCTAGTAACCGCACCCATAAAACACTTGTTTTGAGTTTTTTCTTTTCTTTTTTTTTCTTTTTCGTTTATTTATATATATATATATATATATATATATATATATATATATATATATATATATATATATATATATATACATCATTCTATATTAATTAAATTATTTTAGAAATTGTATTTCATAGCTTTTTTTATTTTATTTTCATTCTTTTAAGGTTATATACTGGTTTTAAAGATTTTGTCTTGTTTTTTTTTTCAATTTCAACCTTTAATATTAAATTAGTTAGAAGTGATGCTTTGTAAATTTTTTTATTTTTTTTATAAACTTTTCTTGATCTCTTGACCTAAGCTACAAGTCATGTCAAGTTGCATTGGATTATTTTTTTTTGTTTTCTTTTCTAATTAATTTTTTTAATTTCATCCTTAAATATTAAATTGTTTGGAAATTAGACTTTGTAATTTTTTTTTATTCCATGGGGTTATTCTAAACCCAATACATGAATCGCGAGTTTAACAAGTTTATCTTATTTATTTTTTGTCCTTTTCTAATTGGACTTCATTTTTTTTTTCTAAGGAGTTATCATAATTTCATCACTCGGATTGCAAGTTAGGCGGGTTGACTCGGTTCATTTTTTCAAGTTTTTTTTATTGAATTTTTTTTTCAATTTCACCCTCCAACTAGTCAATCTTTTTTATTTTTTTCAATTTTATCTTTCAATATTAGGTTTTTTGGAAATCGAGCTTTGTAATTTTTTTAATTTGCTTTTTATGGAATTATCTCGGTCTCATAAATTTAGTTTTTTTTTCTTGATTTCAACTTTTAACATCGAGTCTATTGAAAATGGATATTCATAACTTTTTTTTATATTCCTATTATGAAGTTATTATGGTTTTATGACTTAGGTCAAGAATTTAACAGGTTTGTGTGGCCTGACTTGGGTTATCTTCGTTTGATCCTTTTTTTAATTGGTATTTTTGGATTCTACTCGTTAATATTTGATTAATTAAAAATCAAGCTTCATAATTGTTTTTAATTTCTTTTTTATGGGGTTATCTCGATCTTATGACCCGGGTTGCAGATTTAACAAATTAACTCCGGTTGATTCGGATAGTTTTTTCATTCTTTTTATTTTTTTTTAATTTTATCTTTCAACATTCGGTTGATTAAAAATTGAGCTTCAATTTTTTTATTTGCTTTCTATAAAGTTATTATGATCTTATTACACAAATCGCAGATTTGATTGGTGAGCCCAGGTCGATTCAATGCATCATTTGAAAATCTATAACATTTAATATATCATCGAATCAATATTTTAAAAAAATATTATCAAATATATATTATATTTTAGGTTCATAATTATATTTTTTTTATTGTAAATATATAACAATATTTGAATATTTTTTATATTATAGAAATAAATAAATAATCCAGCCCACCTTACCCAAGCTAATTTATCTTGTCTTCTGTTCCTTCTTCGCTCTAAAGGCCACACGCAACTGTACAGGATTGAATTTGTTTTATTATTTTCCCTCATGTAAATCCGTTACTACCTTGCGTGACATGTTTTGTGACCCACAACCATCATCGCCACCATGATGTAGTTGAATAATGAGTGTGTGCTTTAAATTTTTTAAGCATTTAGTGAGCAGATGGATCGAATCGCGTTGAAAAGCAAGAGCATTTTTAATTCAACAAATATGCAACTAGCATTAATTAATGAATTTTCTTGATAGCAATAATTAATCACAAGAATGTTTTAAGCTAATATATATGGATACATGGCAATCCCTTGATTCACCACGAAGCCAGAAGAAAATCCAAACGCAAATAGTAATCGAAGATGTCTCCTTCTTCTTCTTCCTCTTCTGAATCAAAACTCCCGATGAAGCCAATCCCCGGTGATTATGGCACCCCTTTCTTCGGTGCAATTAGAGATCGTCTAGACTATTTCTATAACCAAGGTAAAGATGAGTTCTTTAAAACACGCATCCAAAAGCACAACTCCACGGTCATCAAAACCAACATGCCTCCCGGCCCTTTCATTGCCAAGAACTCCAAAGTTATTGCCGTCCTTGACGCAATTTCATTTCCGATCCTCTTTGACACTTCTAAAGTTGAAAAGTACAACGTTCTTGATGGCACTTTCTTGCCTTCCTTGTCCTACTCTGGAGGATACCGTGTTTGTGCCTATCTTGACCCTTCTGAGACCAAACATACCGCCCTCAAATCCTACTTCATGTCTGTGCTTGCGTCCAAGCACAGTGAGTTTATTCCTCTCTTTAGAACCTGCTTGTCACAACTGTTCATCAGCATTGAGGATGGCATAGCGTCTCAAAAGAAAGCAAATTTCAACAACGTTTGTCAGGTCATGTCTTTCAACTACATTTTTCGTCTCTTTTGCGGCAAAGACCCGTCTGAGACCGCGATTGGGTCGAAGGGACCAGCCATTGCTGATAAATGGCTGGCTCTACAACTCGGACCACTTTTTACCCTAGGGTTACCTAAGTTCTTGAAATATGTTGATGATCTCTTGCTGCATACATTTAAATTACCATTTTTCTTAGTAAAATCTGATTACTATAAGCTTTACGATGTGTTTTATGCGTCTTCGGGTCCCATTTTGGACAAAGCTGAGAGTTTCGGGGTTACAAGAGAGGAAGCTTGCCATAATCTTGTGTTTCTCGCTTGCTTTAGTACTTATGGAGGCTTAAAAGTCTGGTTTCCTGCTTTGATCAAATGGGTTGGCCTGTCGGGAGAAAAGCTGCACCGTCAGCTCGCAGATGAAATCAGGACCGTTGTTAAAGAAGAAGGTGGGGTCACTATCCAAGCAATGGATAAGATGGTTTTGACAAAATCTGTTGTTTATGAAGCTTTCAGGATTGAACCTCCGGTTCCATTCCAGTACGCTAAGGCCAAGGAAGATATTGTGGTCGAAAGTCATCACGCGGCCTATAAGATCAAGAAAGGTGAAATGATCTTTGGATATCAGCCGTTCGCCACGAAGGATCCTGAGGTTTTTGATGATGCTGAGGAGTTTGTGGGGCATAGGTTTGTGGGGGAGGGAGAGAAGCTATTGAAGTATGTTTACTGGTCAAATGGGCGTGAGACTGTGGATCCAACGGTGGAGGATAAGCAATGTCCAGGGAAGGATATGGTAGTGCTTCTGTCTAGGCTACTGTTGGTGGAGTTCTTCCTACGTTACGACACGTTTACCGTGGAGACGGCAGTTTTGCCGATTGGATCATCCGTGACTTTAACCTCGCTGGGTAAAGCCACCAGCATTTGACGATGGTCACCCAGCTGCCTCTTGTCAAGTTCTATTTTGCGGCCTGCTTTGATAGCTGCCCTTCCTTTTTGGTGGCTAATACCCACTACATTGGCGTTTTGGGCGAATCATTGAAGTATTTCAAATAAACTATT
Source organism: Populus deltoides (assembly GCA_015852605.2). Lineage (NCBI taxonomy): Eukaryota > Viridiplantae > Streptophyta > Magnoliopsida > Malpighiales > Salicaceae > Populus > Populus deltoides. The sequence continues at coordinate 7,151,888 of CM027573.2, read as the reverse complement.
CCTCCACTCGCTTGAAAGCCTCATCGTTATATATAATAATAATTTTTATATATGTCACATGCAGTTTCATACAAGTTGGAGTGTATCATTTTCTAATAGCTCTTCCTTTTGTGCACAAATCTGACGTTGGTTTGTAGTGTATTGTCGTCGTTCAAAGTTTGTATACCCTTTCTTCTTGCTATTTGAATTTCCATTTTCTCGTGTACATTCTTGAATCTTTTAGTTGTTCTTGCGTGACAGTGGCATATCTCTTAATAGGCAAATAAGTATTGGCTTTCCATACAGATTCTGGACCAGGAAACCTCTGAATTGCATATGTTCGAATAAATCCTTCATGAAGTCTGAAAGAATTCTGCGACTAATGGAAGTCTCGCTTTCACCGCCATTAATATCTATAAAATCTTACCAAAATGATGAACCAATCATTTCTTCTTTAAGAAGGTGAAGAACGTGGCTAGCTGGCAGTCTGATACCTAACAAAGCTGTGGGTTTACCTAGTTTTTTCCAACAAAAGAAATTAATTAGCGGAACTCATAGGCCAAAGCGCAAACCATGGAAGAATTATCGCCCATCAAACAGTTATATTGGTGATTTATAAGGCATTTTTTAAAATCAACAAGGGAAAACATCTGAGGCGGCTTTGACTTCAAATGCTGAGCTCGAGTTGATAAAGCTACAGAATATTTCTTCCAGAGATTTCAGATTTGCACACCACAAACAGTAGCCACTGACATTATTAAAATGAAACTGAAACTATAGCTGGGATTCACTACAGGAAATCGATAAATATAAATATAAATATCAGAGGAATATTTTTGTACTAAATTATTGATGAATTTTATCGACGGTAATATGTTCTCGGTATTTACTGAGGGAATTAAATGGAAAAAAAATAATTAAAACTTTTTTTTAATTTAATTTTATGCTTTCACGTCTTATGCATCCAAAAATGGAACCATTTATTTTAATTTCATGTGCTAATTTCTTAATTTATCATGAGAAATCAAGCTTTTTCTTTTTTTATCTCTTATGCACCATCATAGGCTAAACACACAAGGACGACAACAATTAATAAAGGAATAGATTTTTGATTTGTGCTTTTTCTATAAAAAAATTCAAAATATAAATCAAAAAGTTTATCCAATCATCTAATCAAATCAATTGATAATTATTAATATAAATAAACAAAAAAAATCGTTAACAATAACTAAAAGAGAAATTAGACAAATTAAGATGTAGATGTAAATCAAGATATTAATTTAATCTCGTAAAATGAGATATTTACCCGTTTATATCTACCAAATTTATTTATTCAAACCAATAAAAGATAACAGAAATAGAAATATATATGAAACTGAGTGAATAAAATAAAAGGAAAAAAATATTATACAAGGCCGGACATATCAGAAATATTTTTTCAAAAGAAATATTTCTGATATAAAATAAAGCTTATCTATATAAAAAAAATTCTTCAAAAATTAAACATGAAACGAATAAAAAAAACCTCTATATAAAAAAGCTCTAAAAAACCTGTGGCTTAGGCCATGAGACCGGGATAAACTGATAGATAAGAAATTGAAGATAACAACAAAACCAATCTTTTTTTAAATAATACAGAATGATAAAACCATAAAAAAACATTAAAAAAAAAAAGCAATCTCTATTTGTATTAATTCTTAAAACTTGTGACTCGTGCCATCAGATCGGTGGCATGAGAAATGAAAAAATAATGAAGTCCAATTCCCAATAAACCAAACGCCAAATGATAAAATCGAGAAAACATTTATAGCAGAAAAAACTACAATTAAAAGAATGAGTGTATAAATCAAAATAATAAATAAATAATAAATTAGAGGGCACAAAAAAACTAACATTTGAGGGTTAAATTGAAAAAAAAATATTTAACAAAAAAGAAAAAATATATCAAAAGAATGAGGGTTGAGTTGAAAAAAATAAAACAACATAAACTGGAACTATAACATAAGGATTAAAAATAAAAATAAAAATGAAAAGAATATTGAACAAACGTGTATTTTTGCTGGAAGAGTGAAAGGAAGAAAGAAAGAAAAAATGTCCAACAGCGACAAACCACCGGAAACCTCTGAATTGCATGTTCGAATAAATCCTTCATGAAGTCTGATAGAATTCTGCGACTAATGGAAGTCTCGCTTTCGCCACCATTAATATCTAAAAAATCTTATCAAAATGATTTCTTCTTTATGAAGCAGAAGAACGTGGCTGGCAGTCTGATACCTAACAAGGCTTTGGGTTTGCCGTAGTTTTTTCCAACAGAAGAAATTAATTAGCGGAGCTCATAGGCCAAAGCGCAGACCATGGAAGAATTATCTCCCATCAAACGTTATCTTGTTGATTTATGAGGCATTTTTAAAAATCAATAAGGGAAAACATCTGGGGCGGCTTTGACTTCAAATGCTGAGCTAGCTCGTGTTGATAAAGCTACAGAATATTTCTTCCAGAGATTTCAGATTTGCACACCACAAACAGTAGCCACTGACATTATTAAAATGGAACTATATCTAGGATTGTAGGGTGTGGGAACATTGCTTTCGCGCATGTTTCAAGACCAGGCATGGTTCAAGACCTGGGTTCTGAGTTTTAGTCGGGTCGGCTGAGTTAATTTTTTTAAAAAATTAAAACGACGTCGTTTTAGTAAAAACAACATAAAAAAAGTCAGCTGGTTTGTAACCGGGTCTTGCCGGGTCAGCCATGTCACATCGGGTTTTTTTTCTCTATTTTTTCTTCAACCCGACCCGGTTCCAGCCCCGGATCGGCCAGGTCTCGGGTCAATCCATCGAGCCGGGTCGGGTTTCAAAACTATGCTTTCACTTCTTATGCATCCAAAAAGTGATTAAAAAAAAAAAAGGTTAAAATATTTCATGTAAAGTCGCAAAGATGAATTAGAGCCGGAAAATCTGATAAAATAAGAAATTATCACGTAAAATTAAATGCATAGTGAACGGACACAAAAGAAAAAAAAAACATGGATAAATATTGTGCAAACATGAAAACATACATCTTACAAAGTTAATTCCATCTTTAAAAAGGGAAATGACTCAAAAAAAAAAAATAGTTAATAAATATCATGGTTGGAAATCGTGATATTTAATTAAATATTATTATTTCACTAAAACTTTTTACATACAATGTCATTTCACAATTTATTTTAATTTTATATGTTAATCCCAATTTATTCTCATAAATCAAGTTTTTTTTCTCTTATACACCATCACAGGCTAATTAAACACACATTAACGATAAAATAGGAAATTAATACATAAAATTAATATAAATGGTCAAATGATACAAAAGCAAACAAAATTTGGCTAAATAGTGCACTACTTCTGGATATCATAGCTTCGAATTGTGACATTTATTAATTCACCATAAGAAACATAGAATTATATCATGAGATTACATATAATTACCTAATTTTCAGCCCTACTTATTTTTTCAAGATTCTAGCTTTCCAGCTAAAGTCCCTTTTTTTTTCCTCTATGTGCTATCAAGGTAGAAAGAGATCTGAAATAAAAACATAAATTGTGCAAAGCCAACTATTTATGCTCCTTTTTAATCATTAGGAAATGACATCATAAAAAAATAAAATCTCTCATGGAAAGTTAATAGACATCGCGGTTGGGAACCGTCACATTTAATTAAATGTCACGGTTTACAATCATGATATCCAAAAATATGTTATTTCGCTAAAACTTTTTGCTTCCATGTTATTTGGTCATTTATTTTAATTTTATGTGCTAATTTCCCAATTTATCCTCAGAAATCAAGCTATTTTTCTCTTATGCATCATCACAGTCTAAACACACAGTGACGACAACAATTAATAAAGGAATACATATTTGACTTGTTCTTTATTGGAAGTTGTAATTTTTAAATAAACAAATCTAGATAGATAAACTATTTTGATATTTTTTACATAAAAAATTCAAAGTGTAAATCGAAAAATTTATCCAAGAATCTAATCAAACCAATCGATAATTATCAATGTAAATAAACAAAAAAAATTGTTAACAATAACTAAAAGAGAAACTGGACAAATTGAGAGGTAAATATATATCAAGATATTTAATCTTGCAAAATGAGATATTTACCCGTTTGTATCTACCAAATTTATTTGTTAAAATCAAAAAAAGATAAGAGAAATAGAAATATATATGAAACTGAGTGAATAAAATAAAAGGAAAAAAATAATATACAAGGTTGGACATATCAGAAATATTTTTTCAAAAGAATTGTTTTTTTATAAAATAAAGTTTATCAGTATAAAAAAATTCTTCAAAAATTAAACATGAAACAAATAAAAAAAACTTCTATTTCAAAAAGCTTTAGAAAACTTGTAGCCTAAGCCATGAGATTCGAATAAACCGATAGAAAAGAAATTGAAGATAACAACAAAACCATTTTTTTAAATAATATATAATGATAAAACCATAAAAGAAAATGAAAAAAAAAAACAATCTCTATTCGTCTTAATTCTTAAAACTGTTGACTTGTGTCATTAGATCAGTGACACGAGAAATGGAAAAACCATGAAACCTAGTCCCTAATAAACCAAACGCTGAATGATGAAACAAGGAAAAAATTTATAGCACAAAAAACTAAAATTAAAAGAATGAGTGTTAAAATCAAAATAAAAAATGAATTAGAGGGCATAAAAATACTAACATTGGAGGGTTAAATTGAAAATAAAACAATCTTTAACAAAAGCAAAAAGAAATATCAAAAGAATAAGGGCTGAGTTGAAAAAAATAAAACAACATAAACTTTGATTAAAGAATAAAATTGAAAACAATAAAACTTTAATAAAAAAAAGCCAAGAAAAAAAATCAAAAATCAAAAGAATAAGGACCAAATTGAAAACAATAATATATGACAAGTTGTAATTTAAGGAATCGGATGAAAACATCAAAAACTTTCCTAAAAAGGCCAAGGACTAAAATAACCAATAAAAAGCATAAGGACTAAAACTCAAAATAAGAAGAAAAGCGAACAAACGTGCACTTTTGTTCAAAGAAAGAGAAAAGAAGGAAGAAAAAAGAAATGACCATTGGCGACAAACTACTCATCAACCACTATCACGCGCTGCACCAAGAGAAAAAGGGTGAGATGTTAGCTTCCAATGACATGGCAAATAGCAGATTTGGCCACTAGAATGCTCCGAACACACCACAAACAGTAGGCACTGACATTATTAAAATGGAACTATAGCTAGGATTGTAGGGTGCAAGAACATTGCTTTCACGTCTCTCGCATCCAAAAAGCGATAAAAAATGTTAAAATATGTCATGTAAAGTCGCAAAGATGAATTAGAGTCGGGAAATCCGATAAAATGGGAAATTATCACGTAAAATTAAAATAAATAGTGAACTGACACAAAAGAAAAAAAAGCGTGGCTAAATATTGTGCAAACATGAAAACATAAATCTTGCAAAGTTAATTATTTATACTCAACTTTAATCATGGGAGAAATGGCTTCAAAAGAAAATAAAATCTCTCATGCAAAATTAATAAATATCATGGATGAGAACTATGATATTTAATTAAATATCACGGTTCTCAATAGCAGCTTTAAAAAGTGTATTATTGTATTAAAAAAATTTGCTTTCATGTCATTTCATCATTGATTTTAATTTTATGTGTTAATCCCAATCCATCCTCATAAATCAAGTGTTTTTTATGTTATACACAAATACAGGTTAAACACACAGTGACAATAAAATGAAAAATTAGCACATAAAATTAATATAAATGGTGAAATGATACAAAAACAAACAAAATTTGGCTAAATAGTGCACTTTTGGATATCATAGTTCCGAATTGTAACATTTATTAATTCTCTATGAGAAACATAGAATTATATCATGAGATGATGGATAATTACTTAATTTTTAGCCCTATTAATTCTAAGATTCTAGCTTTCCAACAGAAGTTTTTGTTTTTTCTATGTGCTATCAAGGTATAAAGAGAAGCGCATAATCTGAAATGAAAACATACACTGTGCAAAGTCAATTATTTATGCTCCTCTTTAATCATTAGGAAAATGACATCAGAAGAAAATGAAGTCTCTCATAGAAAGTTAATAGATGTCATGGTTGGGAATTGTGACATTTAATTAAATGTGTCACGGTTTCCAATCACGACATCCGAAAGCATGTTATTTTGCTAAAACTTTTTGCTTCCATGTTATTTCGCAAGGTATTTTAATTTTATGTGCTAATTTTTCAATTTATCTTGGGAAATCAAGCTTTTTTTCTCTTGTACACCATCACATGCTAAACACAAAGTGACGACGACAATTAAAAAAACAATAGATATTTGACTCATGCTCTATTGCAAGTTGTAATTTTTTTTTAAAAGTAGATAGATAGACTATTTTGATATTTTTTACATAAAAAATTTGGTGTAAATAAAAAAATTTATCCAAGCATCTAATCAAACCAATAGAAAATTATCAATGTAAACAAAAAAAAAATCATTAACAATAACTAAAAGAGAAACTGGACAAATTGAGAGGTAGATGTAGTTCAAGATATTTAATCTCGTAAAATGAGATATTTACTTGTTTATATCTACCTCATTTATTTCTTACAACCAATAAAAGATAACAGAAATAGAAACATTTATGAAACTGAGTTAATAAAATAAAAGGAAAAAAAATATTATGCAACGCCGGACAAATCAAAAATATTTTTTTCAAAAGAAATATTTTTTTTATCAAATAAAGCTTATATGTATAAAACAATCTTCAAAAATTAAACACTAAACAAATTAAAAAAACCTTTATTTAAAAAAGCTTTAGAAAACCTGTGGCCTAAGCCATGAGACCGGGATAAACCGATAGAAAAAAAAATTAAAGATAACAAAAAAAACCAATCTTTTTTAAAATAATGCAAAATAATAAAACCATAAAAGAAAATGAGAAAAAAAAAACAATCTCTATCCATATCAATTCTTAAAACTCATGATTAGTGTCATTAAATCAGTGGAACGAGAAATAAAAAAACCATATAGCCCAATCCTAAACAAACCAACCACCGAATGATGAAACCGAGAAAAACATTATAGCACAAAAAACTGCACTTAAAAGAATGAGTGTGAAAATTAAAATAAAAAATAAATTGGATGGAACAAAAAAAACTAACATTGGAGGGTTAAATTGAAAAGAAAAATCTTTAACAAAAGCAAAACAATATATATCAAAAGAATGAGGGCTGAGTTGAAAAAAATAAAACAACATAAACTTTAATTAAAGAATGAAATTGAAAATAATAAAACTTTAATAAAAAATTCCAAGAAAAAAAGTCAGAAATCAAAAGAATAAAAACCGAATTAAAAACAATAATATATGACAAGTTGTAATTTAAGGACTAAGATGAAAACATCAAAAACTTCCCCAAAAAGGCCAAGGACTAAATTAAGAAATAAAAAACATAAGGACTAAAATTGAAAATAAAAAGAAAAGAGAATAAATGTGCACTTTTGATGGAAGAGAGAGAAAAGAAGAAACAAAAAAGAAGAAATGACCACCGGCGACAAACCACCAATCAACCACCATCACACACTACTTGAGGAGGAAAAGGGTGAGATGTCACTTCTAATGACACGGCAAATAGCAGATTTGACCACTAGGATGCTCCTCACGCGTCATACAAAGAGTGCGGACGCCTCAAGCGCGCCAATGTTTGAGGAGCACGCACTTGTTACTTTTTTATTTAAGAATTACTTATTTAAAAGTCTAAAACACCCTTCATGATTATGGTATTAACAAAAAACCCATGTGAAAAGACAAAATCACCCCTGAACTCTTCCCTTATTGTTTTTCGATTCCAAGGGCAGAAAAGTGCTTTCATGATTTTTCAAAAAACATAAAGGCATAAATACCCTTAGCTAGCAATTCAAATTTTTTTGTGTGTGGGTAAATAAGTAATTGTACTGTTCAAAAAAAGTTGCAAAGACAAAAATAACCCAAACAATCTTTTAATGATCAATTGGTCTTTGGAAAAGACAAAATCACCCTCAAAACCAAGGATCCTCGTTGTTTCTTCAAATGACAAAACCGTAAGTTAACTGTCGCAATGAACAGGTCTATGTGTTTATGTGCACAATATTCCTTATAATGTTTAGGCTGTGTGTTTTATCATTTCTGTTAAAATGATTTTTTATAATATAACTTTTTGTTTCATTAGAAAAAAATATGACGAGCTTGTCCAATTATCTGCACATAAATTATTATTTATAAAATAACTATATTTCCCTGTACAAGCAAATAAAAGACATATCTGCGTAGGGGTCACTTTCTCTGTCATTTCCTCACTCCTCCAAAAATCTCAATATTTTATTTTTGTTATCTGATAAAAACATTATTGAAGCTCACACACCCTTTGCTTTCTACCGTACTTTTCCAAAAAGGTATGGGCTTTTTCTCTCACTTTCTCGCAGACTTCTCTCGAGAACCAAATAGAATCACCACCATTAGCACTTCCTTGTCTCACTTAATCACTATCTTCCTATCTTTCTACACGACCATATCACATTTCTAAGAATATAAATCAAATGCTAATAATTGTTTGTTTCTCCTCCGACAAATAGATTAGAGAGAAAGACCGAAAATGTGGAGGTTAAAGATGGCAGAAGGAAGAAATCCTTATAATGTATCAATTCGTTGAACCAAATCTTCTTCATCCTTAGAAAAAAAAAAGTATCATCGCGAGGATTTGGGCAAGTAAGAATTCTAATTCAAAAGCTTTCCATCTCAGAAAATTAATTATGATATTAACTTAATTGTAGACATATTCTTATTCTTAACTTAATACTATACATAGTCAGTTTACTTCAAATATATAGTTGCAATATCTCATGTGTTAAAGTTTGGGATTTTATATTTTCCTTAAAAAATCATAAAATAAAGATGAGTCATTTATTCAAAGCATCATTAAATATGAAGATGACATTGTTTACTCCAAAGATACGTGAAGAAAACATAATGCCCAGTTTCCCACCCATGTTGTCACATCATATCCAGGTGAAATATTGCACTTGCATTGAAGCATGTTTATGGTTTTGCGGGCTAATTCATGTTATTTGCATTTATCATGGAGCATTTATTTGTATAGTTTACCTTTTAGTGGAACATTTATTTATATAGCATTTATTTGTCTAGTTTCCCACCTTTTTTTTTTTTGCAATAAAGACAAAAATATAGTTTACCTCTTGGTTGGGATTGTTTTTGCTAGCTAGGTGGATTTATTTGTATTTGGACTTATGTAGGTGTAAAGGCCTGAACTCAAGCCTACGCGATTATGTCTTTTTAACTTAAACTCTAACATTGTTGCTAGGAAAAATGCTAAGAATAAATCTAGTAGATCAAGTAATATATGATGAAAAGGAGAGAATCGTTTTTAAATTGTATGACAAAATGCTTAAGAATTGGAACACTAGATTTGAGTTGATTAATGCTCGTTTCATAATATGGTGTGAAGTGACCTTAATACCAAAAATATGCTAATCCCAGAACATTTATAAACAAGTCAACCAATCTGTTAATATTGATACTACATTTTAATAATATCTCAAAGAATATTTTCTAGTTATTATAAATCTCCTAAAATTTAGGAGATGTTCTTTAAATCCCTGTAAATGTGTGTTCACTCATAATATCAATAAAAATTATTAGGGATATTCATTATAAAACCTTTGTTTTTGACATGGTATCAAGTCGTCTCTATTTCCTTTCTATTTAAATGGAAATGATATCCAATCTATCAAAATAGTTATGTATTTTCAGAATAAAAATTTAATGGCTCTTCAACCTAACAAATTCAACTCATGTTCAAGGAACTAATTTCATTTTAATATCACAAATTCTCACATGCTAGTTTCTTTTCATATTGTATACAAACAAGAGGACCATGACCATGACTAAAGCACTCCAAGAACTGTAGAGATAAGTTCTAGTCATCTATATTTGGTGTAAAAAATCCAACTGCTTGGTAAAACCTTAATCCAATATCTTTATTTTCTACTCTTGTTCAATATTTTTTTTTTTGGGTTAGGTGATGAAGTCATGGAAAAACTTCATTGAAAAATATTGAATTTCCCTGTCTGATGAGATCTAAATTCGAGTTGTACTTGTAAAACAAATCTTTTGTGAAACAAGAGATACTCCGATGTTTAAGTTAGTATTTGAGTTTTTCTCCTAAAAAACAAGTGGGTACAATTAAAGAAGAGGAAAATAATGTTTTTATATAGAGAAGAGATATGTGTGTTCTTTATCTTGTTGAATGTTCTTTGTGTAGTGAAAAGATGGTAAATATAGTGTTTTTGGATGAATAATCTGCTAGAACAATCCTCTAGAACTATGGATCTCTCTCTCTCTCTCTATCTCAAAATGAGAGAATAAATAGCTTGAAAAATATTTAGAAAATTTCTGAGAAAAAGTATTATTCATGAATAGTATGATGTAAATAATACTATTCATGAATAGTAAAACAAGATAGTTCGGTCAAGCCAAACGAAGGGAAGATAACGAGAGGGATGAGAGAGAGAAGAGGGGGTAAGGCTTTGTCTAACCGAGTATGGGGGCTCGGAACTCAGTCTGAACGAGCTTTGCATAGTAAACACTAGTATTATTCATGAATAGTAAACAACATTATATTGAGCTAAAGAATAAGAGAGAAATGTAGAAGAGAGAGAGGAGGGGATGGAGCTTTGTTTGATTGAGTATAGGGACTCAGAACTCGTTTTAAATGAGCTTTGCATAATAAACGAGACTATATTGAGCTACAGGATGAGAACACTAATAAATAAACAAATAAAAAAATGGAAATCAAAGCAAGCATATATATATATATATATATATATATATAAAAGCTAGGTCTAGCCTAACCTGTACAAGCTGAGTTGGTGACAGCCAGCCCAACTTGATCACTGGCCAAGTGAAGCGGCTGGCTGAAAACGTGCGTGAAATGTTCACGCAGTCTTGCTACAAGAACGATGTAATTATAATCCACCTCAACAGTACCAAGTGAATTATATTGCAAAGGAAGAGAAGAGAAGAGCAGAGACTTACCTCGTTGCTGTTGGAGACGGAGGCGAAGTGAGAGTGACCGTCTCTGGCTGATCTGATGACACTTCTATGATGAATGCAAAAGCCTTCTCCTCTGTTATTGCTCGTCTTGGTCTCTTCGTCCTTCTGAACTATGCTGAGAGCTTCACTTGAGATGCTCTGTCTCCAGTGTAGTCGCTGATGAAGACTGAAATGATCGTGCCTGATCAATGCTTCTTCTTCCTTTTCTCGTTTTTTTCTTTCTTTTTCTCTGCTTTTCTTTTTTCTGTTGGTTTCTTTTTTTGCTTTTATCTTATTTTCCCTGTCTCTCTCTTTCTTTCTGGTGCTCTCTGTTTCTGTCTATCTTCTGTGTTTTTCTCCTTCTCTCTGTGGTTTCTCCTTTTCTTCTAGTCTTCCCCCTGTGTTGTTCCTGTTATTTCGTTCGTTTCCCCCCTGTTCTCCCCTGTTCTTTCCTTTTCGTCTTCGCTCTGACCTGTGCGTCCTGTGTTGTTCCTGGTCCTCCTGTTCTTCTTTTTGTTCGTTCCTATGGTATTCTCTCCTCGTCCCTGTCTTTTTCCCCTTTTCTGTGTCCTCTGATTGTGGTCTTTATAGGGGAAGAGAATGCCCTTGCATGTGGTGATCGTGGGGATGAGCACGGTTCAGTCGTGCTTGGTACATTACTGGATTGTTGATGGCACATCATGGGGGAGAAATACTGGGTAAAGACGTGACCATGATTTGTTACAGTTTTCTTGCGGTTTCCCTATTGAATCGGTTTTCTCCAGGATGAAAGACGGAGATGATGAACAGTGATTCCAAACGGCGCCGTTTTCAACAGAAATGGCGATTTTCAATTTGGTCCCTGAACATCTAACATTTAACAATTGGATCCCTAATCAAGGAAAATCTCCTTTCTTTTAATTTTACCCTTGGATCAAATTGCAATTGAACCCCTAGATATTGGCATTATTTACAAAACAGTCCTTAATTTCAATTTAATCAATTTAGTTCTTAATTGACTCTCGAACTTTTAATTCTTTTAAAATTACCCCTAAAAAAATCAATTAATCCTGTATCACCGCCTTTTCACTTTGGTACTTGGACTTTAATTTCTTGTAATTTGACCTAAATCAACCCCAAGTTTTGGTATTTCTTCAATTAAACCCTTAATTGCATTAATTAATTAAATCAAAGCTTAATTAAGTCCCTAAACTTATCAATTCTTCTCATTTTTTACCAAATTGACTCCTAAATTTATAATTTCATCCTTATTAGTCCTCAAACTTTTAATTTATGTTGTCTTGACCCAATTTTCAAATTATTATTTTTTCATTCATTTTTTTGTTATTTATTTTTATTTATTTATTATTATTATTTTATTTTTTGAAAATTCAAAAATTAAATTATAACAGTAAGCATTATCCATGAATAGCAAACATTACCCATGAATAGTAAATGAGACTATGCTGAGCAAAGATATGAAAAGAAATGGAAGGAAATAGAGCTCGGTCAAGCCACAACCCAATTAAATGTGTTGGACTGGGTTGGGCTGCGACCCAACCAAGTCTAATGGGACATGATTGGGCCTTGGCCCAACCAACTTCTTATTTTTTTTTTATGTTGTATATCACCGGATTTTTTCTTTCTCGATAAATTTAGGACCATAAGGGTATTTATACCAGCAACTTGGTACAATGACTACACTTTCTTGTTTATAATGATATAATGTAATTTTATCTTACTTGTATTGTATAGTTGAAAGTAAATACCATATTTTAACTCAAACTCAATGAATAACTAATAGAACCTATAATAGGTTTTTATTAATACACCAATATACATAACCTTTATTATTTCAATATTTAATATTTAGTGTGTGTGTGTGTCAAATATGTATATATCTTTTTATTTTTTTAATAAATAAATAGTTCTCAAGTAATGAATATCTAAATGTTTCATAATATATCAATATCTAAATTTTTTATATGATAGGTAATAGATAAAGTAAAAACAAACTGAGAGAGAGAGAGAGAGAGAGAGAGAGAGAGAGAGAGAGAGAGAGAGAGAGAGAGAGAGAGAGAGAGAGAGAGAGAGAGAGAGAGAGAGAGAGAGAGAGAGAGAGAGAGAGAGAGAGAGAGTAAAAACAAATAAAACTTCTACAAGAGAACTAGAACCAAACTTAAAAATAAAAAGAAAAGGAACTAAAGTTGAAACATCAACAACCATGCAAGAAGGTCAAGTTGTAATTTTCAAATGAGAAGAGAGAAAAGAAGGCAAAAAAAAGACCTACAGGTGACAAACCGGACCATCACCGGAAACACGGATCACATTAAAAGGAAAAGGACACGGTGACACTTCCAACGACAAAATAGAAGGGCATTGTTGGACGCTAAGAGGCGTTACACAAGCCGCCTAAAGCGTGCTAGAAGCTCCAGATGCGCCACACGCACACATCCTTTTTCATTTTTTATTTAGCCAAATACCAAAATGCCCCTAAGTTGACTTTATAATTACAAAAAAAACTATTGTGAAAAGATCAAGAAGCCCCTTGATTCTAGGTTTTTTTTTCTTTTAACGATGTTTTCATTGTTTTACTGTGCATTTTAATTTTTAATTATTTTTTTATATTTGATGAAATACCAAATTACCTCTTAGTTGATATTATAATAAAAAAAACTATTGTGAAAATACTAAAAATCCCTTTTGTCAAGTTTAATTTTTTTGACTTCCAATAATATTTTGATCATTTTATTATGTAATTTAGATGGAAAATAACTCATTTCTCATCTTTGAATTCATAATAATGAATGTTCCATGTAAAAATAATCGTTAAAGTTAACAATGCTAAAAACTGGAATTGAAACAATATAATAGTGTTTGTTACATATGTCCAACATTTTTTTTTTCTTAGAAATGATACATTTTAAAAAAAAAATTCAAAAAAATAACATAATTTGAAGAGAACCGTTAAACAGCAATTCAAAATTACGATTTTAATAATTGTTGGTATCTTATAAAATAATTATTCAAGAATTACAAGTTTTTAATTTATGGCTTTCTATTATTGTAAATGAGGGCGTGGGAGAGCATCTCATATTTCCATGTGTCATCATTTTTTGTTTTCCTCTGCTCGAGTCTGATTTTATATATATATATATATATATATATATATATATATAAACATTGTGCATGGGCATGGATTGAGAAAGCATGTTTTACTACTAGTTTCAAGTATCCAACCAATGTATCAAAGTAAAAAACATCATGAGGTAGAGCATGAGTTAAAGTGCCTCTTTGAGAGTGCTTTTTAAAAGCGTTTTTAAAAAAATTTAAATTTTTGTTTTTGCTTTGAAGTAATATGTTTTTGATGTTTTCAAATCATTTTGATGCGCTGATCTCAAAAATAATTTTTAAAAAATAAAAAATATGATTGGCACACTTTTCTGAGTGAAAAGCATTTTGAAAAGCAACCACAAACACACTCCCAAACACCCTCAATTCTCACATAAAATACATGAGCCCATCAAAGTCATTGATACAATCCTATTTATGAAACAAATTGTGATGATAATATTCTATTTTCCTCTCTTTTTTTCCCTTAGAACTTCAATTGAATTTTTAAACAATATTTTTAATTATTGTGAAACAAACAAGAGTTATCATACTTCAATAATATATAAAAACAATAATATTAATAATAAATATATAAAAAACTACGAATAATATTAATAATCTCTCCTGCATTTGCTCGGATGGGAATGTTTTAGGCTTGCAATGTGTATAAAACACACTACCATCTCATGTTTATATGGAAAAAACAACAACAAAGTAATTGGATTCAAATTACTACAAACGTAATAATAAAAAAAAAAATTCAAAGACAAATGATGATATCAAAGCCTAAATCACCTAATAATTTGAAAAGATACATGAAAAAAAAGAGAAAGGGTGTTGAAAACACAAATTATCATAAATAAATAAATAAATATTTAAAATAATAACTTAAAACAAAGTTAGGCTATACTTATCGTAGTATAGCCTTGGTAAAAAATTTCAGGATATAACATAAGATAAAAAAATATTAAATAACCACTAATAATGAAAATCATGTTTTTATAGTTAAGCCAAGAAATAAGGGCAGAAGATAGGGATGAACAAAAAAATAAAAAACTGATTAAATCAAGAAAATCAGAAAAAAAATAACTGAAAAAATCGAATGGTGAAAAAAACCGATTAAACCGATTAAAATTTAAAAAAACCGACCGGTTCGGTTTTATAAATTTGAAACTGAAAAAACCGAACCGAATCCTAATTGAAAAAACTGGAAAAAAGCCTATCAAAATCAGTTTGAACCAGTTTTTATTCTAAAAAACCGAATTGAATCGAATTAAAACGGGTCGGTTTCAACCGGTTTTAATTTAATTTTAATTTTTTTTAAGTTTAATTTGATTATTATTAAAAAAAATCAAATCAAATAAAAAATAATCACCATGTAAAAAGGGAATTCTTCATTACAAAAGCTCCCTGGAAACCCTGTCACATTAATATTGAAAAGAAACATGTCACTCTCAGTCAGACAATCCATAATGAATTTTTTAAAGCATGTGTACAGCTGCTAAAGATAAATGCTAAATGCTAAATGCTGTCGGTAAATTATAGCCGTGAATCAGAATTATTAAAAACATAATTTTGATATTTTTTAAACTATACTATTCTCTTGAAACTTTCAAGTAGTTGTGTTATTTAAAAAAAAAAAAAAACTCCAAATCATCCTAATTTCATAAAAGATAGACAGATACCATCAAGATATTTGTATATTTTTTTTTTATCTTTTAAAATGATAAGCCGATATTTTTAATTTAGAAATTCATTAAAATAATATTTTTTTATTTTTTAAAAATTATTTTTTATATTAATATAATAAAACAATTCAAAAATTTAAAAAAATATATTAATTTTAAATAAAAAATTTTAAATTTAAAAAAAAAAGAACTCAGCGAATTTACTAAATATTTCCAGAAAAGAATAGAGTTGGGAAAATAATGTAAACGAGAGGCGTCGGCAGTGGTAAATAATAATTATGGTGATTTTCTTGATATTGATTTGATTTTGAATGGTGTTAGACGTGGCAAGACGACATCTAGCTTTGATTAAAATAAACAATAGATGTCATCAAGAAGATATTTGGATCTTTTCTCTCTGTCTCTTGAGGTGACAAGTGCATTAAACAACCAACGAAAAGACTCTTATGTCCAGCATTTGGATTTATGCATCACATCAAATGTTTGGAAACGATTGTGATTGTGTTTTTAAAAATTTTGAATATTTTTTATTAAAATTTAATATGATTTATATATTTTGAATTGTTTTGATGTATTAATATTAAAAATAATTTTTAAAAAATAAAAAAATATCATTAGTATGCATTTTGGCATGAAAAATTATTTAAAAAGCATCCACAACCATACTGTTAAACACACTCTGTAGGATTAGCGCGTCTTAATCGGATAGGATTAGCGGAGCACGTCTGAGGTATTGTTCATGACAGCGACAGAATGTTATTATTTTTTAATTATTAAAAATAATATTTAATATCAATATATCAAAATAATTTAAAATAAATAAAATCAATTTTTTTAAAAGAAATTCTAAACACCATTTTAGCAGGTTTGTGAGAAGAAAATAAATTGTGGTAAATACAATAGTTAAAGATACAAGTTAATTAATTTGAATCAATTTTAACAATTCTAACGTGTTTAATTAATTTAAATCATGTTTTGTTTTTTGTTTTAAAAATATTTTTGAAAAGAATTATTTTTTTATTTTCTTTTTTTAAAATAAATTTTTTGTATTTTTAGATTGTTTTGGATATATAATAAAGTTAAAAATAAATTTTTTTAAAAAATATATATTATTTTAAAATAAAAAAAAAACATTTTAAAAATAATCTACATGCCTGCCGACGTGAAAAGAAATACCAAACCGCTGTAGTGATTGGTTGCCATCATGCTGTCAATGAATAGTGATGACAGCAGTCGACATGCCGGCCGACGTAAGATGTGGAGCCTAAGAGGGCATAGGCCACAAGAATAGGGTTCGTTATTTGTCTACTCTTTGAGTATAATTTTGCTTTTCTTCTATTTTTTTCTCGAAAAACCCTAAATTATGTTCTTTCTCTCTCACACACTTCGAAAGAATTCCAAATTAAGTTTCTTTCTCTTCCAACTAGCAAGCTTAAAAGAAATCTTACTTCTTCAGTAAAGATAAATAAAATTAATTGGTTTATAAATAATTATTTCATACTTAGTTTGTGAAAATTCTCAAACTCTTGATCATCCTTTTATTATAATTCATATCGATGGAACAAGATATTAGAGAATAAGATAAATAATATATTAGGATCTTACCTAAAAGTTTAAGCTATTGGGTTGAGTTGTTTCTTTGACATGGTATCAAAGCATTGATGACCAAGCGGTCACGAGTTCGAATCTCATCATCCCCATTTATTTGATAAAAATTAAACACAAGATAATGTGAGTATGTGCAAATTTCAAACCCAAAGTGTTTTCACTTGATGAGGTGTGTTAGAGAATAATATAAATCATATATTAGGACTATCTAATAGCATAAACTAGGTTTAAATGGTTTTTTGATACAAGATTTATTAATATTATTTTAAAAAATATTTTTAGTTGGTCGAGTACATTTTAACACCTTAATTCCTAGATGAGTTTTGAAAACATGATTTAGACTTAAATCATGGTCATTGGCCAGTTATGAGGCCCATACCCAATACTTTTATTGGTTTGGACATGGTGCTTGAACCTAGAGTTAAGTTCCTCGTAGGCTCAGTATGGTGCTCGAGTCCCGGGCATAGGTTTGGAGTCTAAGCCTAGACATTGGATGTGTCCAACGCCTTCTGGGCTCAAGCGTGTAGCCTTTACCCAACACCTCTAAAACGTTGGCTTTGGTGTCATTCCCGGACCAGGCATGGACAATGTTTTTTTTTTTTTGTAATTTGTTTTTGTAAATTTTCTTTACACTTTTTTGTTGAAAATCTATTATATAAAACTAAAAGTAAAAGGTGTTTAATTGTAATAATTATAACATTGTTCCATTTTTCCACTACATTAAAAATTATTTCAAGATTTTACACGTCTTTATTTATGCATATAATCTTTACTTTATTTTATTATATGTAATTGACCTTTTAATTCACAATTATATTTTTTATTTAATGTCAAAATTATGTTAATAAAACCTACACATTCATTCATTTGTATTAAAAAACATTATTTGACCCACAACAAGGCGAGTCAAATATAAGTATTAACACTTATTTATTTATCTATTTAGATATATAGTTCTTGATTTATTTAATTAAATTTATATATATATATATATATATATAGGTTTTTTTATGTATAATTAGGGTTTTTTTAAAGAAAAAAACAGCATGAAAATAGCCTGTATATTTATTTTTTTTGTAAAAAATAATAATTATCTAACTCATTACGAAACACGAGTAAAATAACAAGTTATATCTATTTGAGTTGTTGTTGTTCACATTTCATATTTTATTTATTATAAACAACTGTCTGTGTAATAAATAATTTGAGATTTGGGTAGTAATCAAGCCGATAATCACGTTGTTAAGAAATGCCTTATCTAAACCAAATCTAGGCTTTCCAAAAACAGTGTTGACATGCCTTTTTTTTTATCGAGTTGAAACTCATTCATGAGCACACGTACTCATGGATATTTTCAATTAATAATTAATTATATTATCTCCATCCATTTTACATCTCAGCATCAGCTCATTTTATGTTTTGTTTTCTAGTTACGTTGTAGATAAAGATAAAATAATTTGTTTTATATAAAATATCATTTATTTACATTCATCCAAAATTAACGTTTTATCTCGATGTTTGATCAAACCAGACACCAGACCATCAGTTGGAGAACAACTGGCATCAGACCATCTGTTGTGTGGTTAAAGACCCCAAAAATATCTGGATATCCACTTGTCATAAAAAGGGCATCGTTTTCTGACCACAAACAGACAATCAGATGATTTGTCTTTTGCCAGTTCTCATGGCAAAGCCTCGCTTGTTTGTCTATAAGTCTGTACGACTGGGTTCACACTTCACATCAAGAAATTGATAGCCAAGAAATATAAGAAGAGGAGAAGGGAAAAGAGAGAGAGCAGCGGATGGAAAAGAAAGGTTACTTGGCGATGAGGAGGGATCAAGAAATGGCCAGTGGATTGATTACTTCTGATTTTCAAGACTTTGCTAATGCTGCTAAGAAGCTAGCTAATCATGCTATCAAGCTTGGCGGATTAGGATTTGGTACCACTTTTCTTCAATGGATCGCTTCTTTTGCTGCAATGTAAGCATACTTGCTTTGAAGTTCGATCCTTCTTTCTCTTCTTTAGTTAACATTGCTGTTATTGCATAGATCTTACTGATTTAGTGGCAAATTAAGACTTTTGTTGTTTCAAATTTAAAGGTGGACATGTTAGCTTGAATTTGATTGCTTAGGCTCGAGAATTATTGTTGATATCTGTGTGAATTAGCTTATCTTAAGCCTTACAATGAAGTAGGTGCTGTTTCTTAACTCATCATGTATAGGGGGTATGGTATCAATTTGCTTGTGTCTAAAAACAATTCTTGATAATTGGAAACTGCAAAGATTAAGTTATTGTGCGATAACTACCTGGGTTTCTAGCAGTTGCTCTGTCAAAATCTTTGAAGAACATGATCAGTTCAGCAATGACTGCTATGTAGATGATTAGTTTTTTCTTCAATCTTGCTGCTAGTTAACCATCTTATACTTCGTTGTTCTAGCCTACTTCGTCTCTTTTACTTTGCTACTGGATTAATATAACTTGAATTGTGCTCGCTGCAGTTATCTATTGATCTTGGATCGAACGAACTGGAAAACGAACATTCTTACTGGACTATTAATCCCCTACATTTTCTTTACTCTTCCTTCAATATTGTTCAACGTGTTCAGGTCAGTTTACACTCTTTGACCAGCATTTTATAGCTTCCCCACGCCATTTTTGTCATTATTGATTTGTTTCTTTGTGCAGGGGAGAGATTGGAAAATGGATTGCTTTCGTTGCTCTTATATTGCGTCTTTTCTTCCCAAAACATTTCCCAGGTATGAAGCTGCTTTCTTCATTAATTTTCCTGGTCATTACGATTTACCTTTGCCATTTTATATGCGTTTAGACAAAAGGAATATCAACTTTCTTGGCAATCTGTGCAAGACAATTAATTATGTCTCTTATTGCAGATTGGCTTGATTTGCCTAGTGCTTTGATTCTTCTAATAGCGGTGGCTCCCAGTTTGTTTGCGAGCACGGTAAGGAATGATTGGATTGGTGTGGTCATATGTTTAGCCATTGCAATTTATTTGCTCCAAGAGCACATCCGGGCATGTGGCGGGTTTAGAAACTCCTTCACAAAAGCAAATGGCATATCCAACATTGTTGGCATAATACTTCTGTTTGTTTATCCTGCCTGGGCAATTGTGCTTTATATCCTCTAAGCACAGTACCTCAGCAGATGCTTATTGTATCCATGTCAGCAGCTTTCTTGTGTTGTTCTAGCCTGTAATAAAACATATTATATGTTGTGTCCCCCACTTTCGGAGCTGTTGTTTAGTGTAATATGGGCCATGTTATGATAATCATGTATCTTCTAAATAGCCTCCAAAGATGGTTTTATGAGAACGAAAACATGTTCACCCCCAGCTTACCCATCCTCACTAGAGGATTGGGGTACCAAGACCTTTCCTATGAATGGAGATCACAGTGTTGGTCAGAGGTTGAATGGATAACAACAAAATCAAAGGTTACTGAAGTTGTAAGTGTTTTAATTTCCAGAGGGGCTCAGGAAGTATTGAGATACAAATAAATATGAGATAATTGAACAAATAGCTTGATAAATATAAATAAGATACAAACGCAAAAAAAAAAAAAGGAAAAACGACGAGGAGGAGGAAATATTTGTTTTTGAGAAACTAAGCTATTGAGGTAAGGTTTATGCTTTAATATGTATAATTGTGGTTTTTAGTTCTGTCAAGGTTTTTGGATGCAAACACTCAAAAACTCTTTTGATGGTTATACATGTAACTTTTAATGTGTTAAACCTGAATTTTAGATTATCACTATCAGTGTAATCGGTTGAATAGTTGAATAGTTTGTAAATTCAGATGTTGAATAGTTGAATAGTTTGTAAATTCAGATTATTACTATCAGTGTAATCGGTCGAATAGTTTGTTTCAAGTGGTTGACTTGTTGAGGTTGCTTCGATCTTTTCTTTCAAATTTACCTTTTCTTCTTGTTAAGGCTGCCTCGATCTTTTTTTCACTTCCATTTTCTCTTCATTTAATTGTATATGACCAATACTCTTACAAAATATTTTAAAATATTCTTTGATTCAAGTATATATAACTTTTCAAAGTCACTACGTAACTTTTGTAGACGTATTTTTCTCACATTGTCAGCTCCTTGGTTTGATTCTTACAAAACTTCTCATGATTGCTTGGTGGTGGTTACGTTGGCTACTATCTTTCTCACATTGGTGGATGATTGTTAGTGCTTGTTGATCATTTCTTCGTGTCTTTTGCACGACCTCCTTTTGGGTTGAAATTAACCTTTTCAATTGTCTCACATACATCTTGGAAACCTAGTCAAACTTACTCGAATACACCAAATTTCGTAGTTTTTCTTTGTCAACCTAAGACATCGAAGTGAGAGATTTGGATTGACTATGTCAAATAATCAAACCTAAGCTCCGATCTCACTTGTTGGAAGAAGGATAAGTGTGGTAGAAGATAAAAAATAGTAATGCAAAGTTAAAAACTCAATAACAAAAAGAAGATCGAGAGGAAAATATATTTTTATTAAGTGTTTCTTTCTATACTCTATTAGCTATTCTCTCATTTTTGTGCTTCAAGAAAATCTTAATCTGAACATGAATTGTATTTTACCCACTAAACTGATCGAATATTTCTAAACTGGTTGATTAATTCAATTTATTTCAGCCAGTCAACCGATTCTCAACCGGTAGATCAATTTCTCTACTTTCATAATCGAAATCGAAGCCTATTTTCAACTCCTTTAGTATATCCATTATAGAATATCCAGTTATAATAAGGATACCAGTATATATACGGTTATAAACTCTAGAACCCCACAAAATATGCTTTGCTTCAATTCTTGAACGTCCTGCATCAAGTATCTTACATCCTATAAAGCAGAATGCAAGGAAAACCTCAGTACATACAATTCAGAGGTGATTAGGTTAAAGAGCAAATGGAAACATAAATAACTACAGAAGGCAAGTAATCATTGCAAAATTTCATTCTTGATCTTACCCCTCGCCAAAATCCTATGGAAGCACCTTTGTAGATGCAACAGGGCTCAATTATTTGATCATATACATGGGCCAGGGGTAGGAAAGAGAAGTCTGAATCTTCTTCTGCTGCCTATAATACAGAAACCTCAAGCTTACATCATTTCTAAACTATAAACACACAAAATCAAGGCATTTAGCCCGAAGATGGAAACTAGTCTGTTTCCTAGGAGAGAATCGGAGAAATATCAAATTCGTAACTTGAGGGGGGAAATCAGAAATGATTTGAAAACATAATTTGTGTTTAGTTGTTCACCACTCTGTCTGTCAGAAAAAAGTATGTGGTCCACGGACAATACTTCTGCCATGAGAGCTAGCCCCATTGGCTCCAATAACACCTTTTGGCTCTCCTGTTGTTCCACTACTGTACATTATTGTACAGACATCAGTCTTCTTTTTTGGAGGTAATTCACAATCCAAACTCCCCTGTGAAAATTTGGGCAGTAGTGCAAAACTCTTAAAAACCCAACTTGAATGACTACTAAAACATGAAGGATTAATTTAACGTAAAGAGTAAAATGATCAATTATGAAAGAGGAGAAGCCTATGTAAACATCATCACAACTGGGGAAATTCTTCCCATGAAAAGCAAGATACTCCCAGTTCTTCAGCTTCCTTCTTTTACATGTCAGAAATGTTTCCAAAGCTGACAATAGCTGACAATTGTCACTCTGGAGTATCCTCTCAAAACTTTCCAAAAAGAGGAGCTTTAATTTTAATAGTCTTTGGACCTACTTTTTAAATGTGAAGAGCACCTTGGAAGGGATAAAATCTGCAAAAAGAGCAGCCATTGTGTGAAACAAACAACACATTATATGTAATTTATTAAAATTCTGAAGACGATCAAGATTCCGCTGTGAGATATAAGAACATTCATTCTCAGTTCGGATAGAATGAGAACTTACTGAAGAGAGCTTGCTCTCATGGACAAAGGCTAAAGAAACTTCAGCATGGTTGATAATGAACTCCACAGCATTAGGCCCTTTATTTGGCAAAAAACGTTTATAAGTGAGAATTCAACAAGTCAATCTAGAATTGAACTGGGATTTATTGAAGAATGAAAGGGAAGCAATACCAAGAGGCAAGAGTGTCGCAGAGTGGTGCATATTTTATAGCCTGGTTGTTGCAAGCTTGAGGAAAACCAAACACAAATATATGAAACTTGACCAGCAGCACAAGTTATGATAAAATATACTTGTCAAAAGGTGAAAAGAAGATCAGCACTGTTAATCGTCTGCTAAGTTGAAGCTCGAAGAAAACCTATCCTCATGGCAGAATCATAAACCTCTTTGTATGTCAACCACACATAAGGACCCACCTGCTAGTTTGTGTTGAGGCCTTCCAGTTCCTTCTATGAGAAATTCATCCATGTATCTATCTATAATACATTACAGTGACCAAGTTAATTAATGATCAATGAAATAGTACCTTGGAATCATTGACTTGCCGTCGTCCTAGCATTTTGTTATCAGGGTCCTTGAGTGCAGAGTCACTGTAAATAAAGAATAAAAAGTTCAGTGCAAGACATTTAATAGAGGATCGGAGCCAAGAACTCAAATTCAAAATGTTTGCCTATATATATATTCTTGGAACTTAGAAGGATCATTTGAGACCATTGTAATTACGTATTAATAACATGAAACGTAACACTAATCAACAAACGGCCTATTAGCTCAGTTGGTTAGAGCGTCGTGCTAATAACGCGAAGGTCGCAGGTTCGAAACCTGCATGGGCCAGTTAATATTTTATAATCATTTTTGTCCCTCTACTTTTCAAATTTATTCAAACTAAGCCCTTTTCTTGAAGTCAAAGGCGATTCAGTTGTCGCTATTGGATGAAGGCGATCACCTCTGATTGGAAGTAAAGGGATAATTTAGCAAATAATGCATGATTTTTACCCTTTTACGATTTCGAGCTTTGTCTCTGTCACCATAGAATTGAAATTATAACATCACCGTTCTAAACACCCAACGACGCAAATGTGAATTATAAAGCTAACTCCTTACATAAAAATGTTCACTTCGAGCTCGCAACGTGTGCGCCTGAGAAACGTCAGCAAAACATTCGATCTGAGCCTGAGAATGCATAAACGAAACCAAAATGCATGAAAAACGCCTCTCCTCATTCATTTTCAAGAACCTAGAAAAACATTTCTCGCAATATCAACCTGTACTTTTAACAAGACAGCACCTCTCTTTGCAGAAGGGATCAATTTTATACCCGAAGAACTACTGCCAAGGAGACTCTAATCCAGCAGGCAAATCCATGAGGCCATCTATGGCATAAATGGACCTATAAACAGGCTCTGCTGATGGTTTTCCATCACTTTCCGGTCTTGATTCTTCAAACTTTACTATGAACTCCGTTGACATTGTGTGACCAAAATGAAAGAACTGCGGGGGTGGGGGGTCAAGACCGTCTAAGCCAACTGGTTATTTCAAAAGGATGGATAGCAAGAGATGGGTGGTGGGTTTCTTGTTGAATTTAAGAAATGATATATATATATATATATATATATATATATATATATATATATAGAGAGAGAGAGAGAGAGAGAGAGAGAGAGGTGCTAGGAGGGGTGGAGGGTTGGTTGAGCTGCGGCAAGAAATTCTTGTATTGCAGCTGGAGGCAAAACATGTGGCCAAATTTTATAGCTGTTTTTATTTTGAGTTCTCTTTGAACTGGTTTTATCTGCATATAAGATGTAAGTTCCTTGCAACCTTAAGATGGTTTGGTTGCATCCCAATGGAATTAACCTGATTTCTCCTGCTAATTAATATATCGCTGTTATTATGCATTTAAATTTGGAAGTTGATTGTGGCTAAAGCCCACAACCACTCTTGTCGGTATCATTGACTACAAGCAGGCTAGTTGCTAGCTAAAGTTCGAGGCTGTTATTCACAAAAATAAATAAATAATGTTCAAGACTGCTAAACCGGTGGAACAACAAGTTAATTGGTAATTGTTGCTATATATATATATAAAAAAGTTTATTTGTAGTTGGTGCCTTAAAAAAAAAATCCCAAATTTTTACATACATGATTATTTATTAGAAGTGAGAATAAATATATTTAAAACTTCGGGGTGTTACGAAAAGTTTTGATTCAGACTGATTATAATTATAAAATTAAGTAATTTTTGTGTTAAAGAATTTTTTTTTATGAAAAGAGTTTATCTAAAATGTTTTCTTCTTTTAAACTTGCTTGAAATAATAGATGTGAATCTCAAATTTTTTATTTTAATTTTAGATTTATTATGAATTTTAAAGCTAAATTTTTAGTTATTAAAAATTATGAATATATTTTTAAGGTGTTTAGAGTATCTTTTTGTTTTGTTTTTTAAAGTTAAAATATAATTAAAAATAAGTTTTTCTTGATTTGAAAAATACCGCCAATTTTTGGGCAAGAGGGTTGCCAAAATTTGGAAAGTATATGTTGCCAACTATTTTTTTACCAAATAATTAAAGGGCGGACAATGTTGTCTAACCTTTAAAAAATAAGGCATACTTGAGGCTGATCCTTTCTAGTACGAGAGATTAAACTTTATTTTTTTTTCATTACAATTGGATTTTTTTTTAATTTTTTTTAATTTCATCACTTAATATTTGATTGATTATGAATTAGACAATATAATTTATTTTAGTTTGATTTTTATTTTTTCAATCGTCTTAATATTTAGTTGGTTGTTAATTTTATAAGCGTCTATTTTAGATAAAAAATTATAAAGAAATTACTTAATCCAATTGAATGCATGAACTAGGTCACGAGATTGACAAGTTAACTTCAATTAGGTAAGGATTAAATTTCATAATTTTTTTTGTTGAATAAATAGTTTTTGATTTATTTGATTAGATGGATGAATAAATTTTTTGAATTATAATGTTTTGGATTTTATTATGTATAAAAACACATAGTAAAATTTATATATATTATATATATATATATATATATATATATATATGTTTTTCAAAATAAAAATAAAAATATTGGACCCGTTTTAGAGCACGGATCGACCGCACATGTGTTAAGTCAAGCGCACGTGTGTGAAAATACCCTAAAACCCAAAATCCCCAATCCCTCAAAGAAAATAAAAACTGCAGCATCTAGGGTTTTAGACAAAGCGAAAACAAAAACCCATATCAAAACCAAAAGGAAAATAGAAAGAGACAATGTTTCCAGGAATGTTTATGAGAAAACCAGACAAAGCAGAGGCTTTGAAGCAGTTGAAATCACACGTGGCCATGTTTGGTGCCTGGGTTGTTGTGCTCCGTGTCACTCCTTATGTTCTTCATTACCTCTCTGATGAAAAAGATGAGCTCAAGCTCGAGTTCTAGATCCCTTCTTTCTTTCTTTCTAAAGGTAATTAAATTTTCTAACCTTCTTCTTCTTTTCGTGGCTTATTTTACTCTTCTAGGAGGTGTTTTTTTTTTTTTTTTGTAGATTTTTAGGACTGCCGGAAATCGATTTTTGTTTAGTTTTTGGGTTCATGGACAGTTTTGGAAGATGGTTATTTGTTTCATTTTCTGTTTCCCGGTAGGAGTTTATTTTGTCATTCAGAATAAAACCCTTTTGACTTTAAAAGATGGATCAGTTTATGAAGGGGTTTTTCTCTATTCGTGATCTTGAGATATTTTTGTTCTGTAAATAAAGGTGCAGACCAATCACATGGAATGATTAGAGCCTGAAATTGTGAGTTTTCTTGTTAGGGGAAGTGAAACTGGTGCTTTTATTTTTGAGTAAGCATGTAACTCTGTGCTGCAAATGTGGCGTGATGGATGCTGGAAATAATTTGAGTTGAAGTTTTGAAATGCACGGATGCTTAGAATCCGTAAATGTCAAATTAAGGGCCAATGTGAGTTTAGAACAACGAAGGGAAACTTCTTCCTTTTCTTCCTTGGGTTTGGTTTAAGAAGCTTATGGTGATGAGTGGGTGAAGTAGAGAGTAGAGAAGGATGGAGTTGTGGGTATCAATTGTGTTATTCCCCAGGTATTTACAGAAAGAAACAGTGAATTGTGAGTAATTAGAAAATTAGACATTGTTGATCATAAAAAAGGTGTTCAAAGTGAAATGATGGAATGTTCGTAGTGAGGGGCTTTGTTCCATTTGAAATTGAATATGATGGTTAAGCTCAATGAGGAGGATTTCATTGGGTTTTGATGTCAGATAAATTCTTCATGTGAAAAAAACGAAGTTTATGAAGTTTACTGGCCTGGGTTATCTTTTTTAATTGTCAAATTGTTGCACACACCAGTGTGGTGTTATTGTCCTGAACCTCCTGGGTCCTAGTTTGTTAATTCTGGTCATTTAGAAATTTTTGCGTTTTTTTATTCTTGAATATTAAAGACCTGATACTTTTGTGTCCTGAGGGTTGTGGATTTGTTATGTGCAAATGTTTCAAGTTGTATGGTGCTGACAATCAATCTCAGAGCTGGCTTGCTCAATAGACCTTTTTTCCTTGACAAGTATAAGTAAATGTTAGGGACAATTTCTGGCACTGAATGCACATTATGTGTTCACTAGAAATTGCCCTCACATCCGAGTTATTTATACTAATTTGGTGGGTTGCAGAATTAACTTTTAGTGTATTGCCTGGTTAGCATGTAAAGTGCTGTAAGAATTGATTAATTACTTACTAACTAGTTGTCCAGGATACCAGGAAGCTTCAGGTTGTTTTTAGGCATCCAATTTGATGGGTTGTAAATTAACTTTTAGTAAATTTCTGTTCTTTCTGCTGTTTTATTTTGTCCACTTTTTTTACTTGCATTTGCTCAAGTTCCTTATTATTTGTTTCTTCATTTTTTTGAACTGTCCAGGAAATGTTTTTGTTGTGTTGTAGCCATCATTCAATTGTTTTTTTTGTGCTGGAGTGTTGCACGTGCTTGTGCATGCGCACACATACATCAGGTTCTTTGAGATTTCTTGTCTATTTAGCAATGATGATCTTTGCTCATTAGTGTTAATTTAATTTGATGCCTATTATTGTGCATCTGAAGATCAGAGAATATGTTTCTATGAAGCACTCTGAGAAGCATTTTTTGTTGTTTGAAACCCATTTTTCATCTATGAGAGTGTCAGATATATTCCTCTGGCCAAGTGGCCATTAGTTGATTCAGACTTCTGAATGGTGATGCTACTCAAGTTCACTGGTTGTTTTAAGTTGCTAATTTGTCACCATTCCTTGATGCACAACATTTGGCTAGCTTTTATTCTCATTATTTTTGGAGTTTTCTTTTGTGCATCATTAGATGAGCTTTAAATTGCTAGAAACCATTAATAAACTTGATGTCTTATTTCTACATTACCAGTGTAACGAACTGTTTTGTTTTTTTTTTTAGAAAAAAATTTCCTGTCTCTGATTTTATTTACAGCTCTTAAATATAGTTATTTAATCTACTTTCTGCTACTGCAGTGGTCCTGGAGGAGACGAATTCTTTTGAGATGAAGATGAGTGTCTGACCTTCTATCTATTTTCATTCTTTTTCCTTCAGATGAAAGTATGTGAGGTTAGCTTGTCCTTACATTAGGTCATCATTTCTAGCTGCTTATGATTTTGGAGATTCAATACTTTGATACTATATAATGGCTGATTAAGGATTTAATCCATGGAATGTACTTTGGTTTCATTTTAGTAGCATAGAAAGAATTTATTTCTGTGTTATTTCTGAATGGTGTTTTCTGTGGTACCACTCGGGGTATTCCACGGTAGTTATTTCCTCCTGCCAATGTAGATGATTTTTCTTTTACTGAAGGGGGAAGAAGGGATGGGCGCCGGGCAGGGTGGGAGGAGGGAGTGGATTTTGCAGGTTTAACCTTCATGTATGTTTCTATTCAGTCGCCGTTGATAAGGGCCGCGACGCCTTTGTTGCATTTTGATGATCTTTGAAATAAGAGTTTGAAAGCAAGAGGAATTGGAAACTGCGAAGGAGTGATAAATTTCTCTAATGCAGCTAGAAAGTTTACAGTAACATTTCATTTCTCCCCAACGAGACAGGCAGCAACCGCTGGCTCATAATCAATTTTGCATAGATAATTGGTTTCAACCTTAAGAAGGTAACTGAATTGGTTAAAAAATTGATTTTTTTTTTAAATGAGTTGTTTTTTTATGTTTTTGTATGTTTTGTTTTCATGTGATAATATAAAAAATAATTTTTTGAAAATAAAAAAATATTAATATAATGCATTAAATGAAAAATATTTTGAAAATTAATTAATAGTGGATTTTTTATCACTCTTTACTCTCAAAAGTATAATTTTGAAACCTGGTTTGATCCTGCTGGTCAACCCGGGACTCAGGGTTGGGTTTAAGAAAAGATAGGGGAAGTCACAGCTCGTGGTGGCTCGGTTAAATCTATTTAAAAATCTGGTTGTAATTTGTTGATTATTATTTATGTGTTTTACTAAAATAATATCTTATATAAAAAAAAATAGAGTTAACTTGATAATTCGGTTAAAATCTGGTGACCTGAAAAAATTCATGATTCAAGTCGACCACTGGAGGTGGTCTGGATTTCAAAACTCTACTCTAAGAGCCTGTTTAGCTCTGTGGTTGAACCTGTTGAACTTGTGTTTGATCAAATTAAAATTTTTTTTTGCTAAAATTGAGGGCGGTTTGTACCTTTTGGATTGTTTTGATGTGCTGATATCAAAAATGATTTTTAAAAAATGAAAAAAAATATTATTGGCATGTATTTCGGCATAAAAAGCTATTTAAAAAGCAACTATTACCACACTGCCAAACACACTCTAAAGAACCGAACGAGGAAGAAGGAATGCCGGCCATTGTAAAACGACAACATGGAAACAGCCGATAACTTGTTGCCGACAGGCTATGCCAAGTCACTAGGGCAAGCTTTATCCACCATTGCGTTGAGCCAACGTGGTTTGAGCTGTTTCACTTTTGTACTCTACCACCCTTTTGCTTTGCAATGCAATTCTTCAATGAAAAGAGAAAATACCAAACTCTCAAAAGCACGCTTCCATGGTATCTCACCGTTTCCTATTTTTGTCTTCGAGTACAGTTCACTAGCAATCTGTTCTATTTGTAGTTCTTTCATTGCGGTTGAACTATAGTTTTATTATTTTTTAAAATTAATTTGTTTTTGTATTTTTAAATTCTTTTAATGTTTTAATATCAAAAATAAATTTTTAAAAATAAAAAATATTATATCAATACAATTTTATAGTCAACTGTTGA
Organism: Populus deltoides; assembly: GCA_015852605.2. Lineage (NCBI taxonomy): Eukaryota > Viridiplantae > Streptophyta > Magnoliopsida > Malpighiales > Salicaceae > Populus > Populus deltoides. The sequence continues at coordinate 7,121,186 of CM027573.2, read as the reverse complement.
GTGAATGCGATGAAAATATATCTTCAAAGTATTTTTTATTTTAAAATGTATTTTTTTTTATCACATTCACTTAGAACGTGTTTGGGATGTGGTTGCGGTTTACAACTTTTTTAAATACATGCCAATGATTTTTTTATTTTTAAAAATTATTTTTGGCATCGAGACATCAAAATGATCTAAAAGCAGCATTTCGAATTCATCAACAACCCTATCTAGAAAACCGAAAAGTGTAACATTGTAGCAAATTCTTCGACTTTAATTCGGTGTGGATAAAGATTGTGTAGAAATTATGCCAGCTTCCAATTATATGAAGAATTTAGAGGCATCGAGTTTCTTAACAGTAAATTCCCCCTCTCCAAAACCATGAAAATTGAAGTGACTGGTGCCGTACTTGTTCCTCGAGCAGCTTACTCTTCTGCTAATTGCTCTCATGATCAAACCAATTTCCAAATCCAGCGCCAATCACTCCCAACATAAGGAATCTTTTTTAATAGATCATGAAGAGTGTAATTTAATTAATTAAGTTTGTTTTCTAAAAATTATTAATTTAAATATCTGAAACTTATCAGGTTGCTAATTTTAAAGTTTTGAAGGATTAATTGAGATATTAAGTTAGTTTAGATATCTATAATTATAAAAATACAATAAAAACAAAATAAAAAACTTTTCCGGTGACTTTTGTGGTGGCATTTTCTTGGGCAAAGAAAAATGGAATTGATGTATCGGCTCACTTGAGGAAAGTCTATGTATTATCAACTCCGATTCAGATTATAATAGAGAATTAGAAGAAAAAAAGAAGGTTAATCGCCGTATAACGTTTCCTTGCACAACCATCATCTCCATCACACTATTCCGTCTTTCTTCCTAATTAACTAACTAAAATAAAATAATTGCCGTATAACGTTTCCTTGCACACAAATTCTTCCATCTCCGCCGTTTGCAATTTCTTAGTGAGGCAAGAAAAGGCCAAGGATGATGATCAATTCTTGGCATAACACACAAAAATATTAGAGACATTTGGGTTGATTTAGATGGAAAGTATACTGGGATGGAGGTGGCTATGGTTGAGAATTGAAGGGATAATAACAAGATAAGACATCAAAAGAAGGCAATCCACGAAGAGGATCCCATGCAACAAGGCCATGGATGTTGTACCTGGTTCAGTAGGGACGAGTGCCAGCTTCTCTTTGAGATTGGGCCAGACCATCTTCTCTTCCGCTTCTCTTCTTTTCATGTCTCTGGGTGTTGAATTCTACACCTACACTGCTTTCTGGTAATCTTGCTTCTTTATTTTCATCTCATTCGTGAAAGTTGATCTAGCGTGTTCAATTTTTATTTTGTTCTATTGCAATACAAATGTTACATTTTCAGTTTCCGACACAATCAAAAACCAAATTGGAGGAGACAGATTACAGTAATTCCTAAATTAAGTCATTTGTCAGTTTGGATCGATCGTGAGCCAAAGCAACATCCTTAGACCACTAATGAAAATATCCTTGCCTCAGATTTTACGCGGCCTCTTAGGTTTTGGTTGCTGATTTGTTTGTTGGTAGAAAGAAGAGAATAATTGGTTCCATTGTAATTGTCTAGAAAGTAGACCAGGAAAATCTTTTGTTTTAGTGCTGTCGGATTTTCAAAATAATCCTGAAAATAGAATTTATCCACTCAACAAATCGAAGTTGCTTGAATTCCCCTTCTTCTTAGTTTGTATCAAATGGTGCTGTTCAACATTGGCCTTTCAAGGATCAATAGGTTGGAAATTTAAAAGCTAATGAAATTTTCTGATTTGGGTTTTATGGAGATTTTCTCAAGCTGGTATCAAGATTCTGTAGCATGAGGTCTGCAATCTTGGTATCCTTATCACTCTTTGTTTTCCTGAACCCAATCAAGAGCTTTGAGGAATTTAATTCGATGAACTAAAATGGATTGATTATTCCCTCAAAATTTTAATTTCTGCTCTTAGCTTTCCTGGCATGGAAATAAATCTTCTTCCGTTAGGTGTGCTCTTGCTGATGAATCTTCTGTTTGCACAACCAACTTCCTGGGACTGCATTCTGGCTGGTATCGTTGACAATATTCCATCCAAGTTAAATTTAATTTTAAATTAGTTTATCACTGTCAGAGTCCGTGTACTCCCCCCCTATTAGATCTCTTGCATTTCCTTGTCCAAATTGTTTCAGTTTTATTGCTCATTCACCTTCTTTTTTCAAAGGTTCACCTTCTCCCTCTAAACGTCATGTTCTTCCCATACCTCTTAAATGAAATGCAGTACAATGTGTGTGATGACACATAATACAGCAATGTGATCCATTCCGTGTGTAAGAGTTAGTTTGGCCTGGTGGTTGTTGGCTCCATGTGGTATGTTTCCTCCTTTCTATACCATTGGAAACCATGTGCTAGTTTGCCCCAGCTTTTTGTCCAAAACTTGGAAGACTTTAACCATCACCTTCTTAAGAAAGGAGTAAATATTTTGATCAAACAACGGATGATTTTACTTGCAACAATGCCATTTGATCAGCATATTGAATCATCAGAGGCCCTACATGGTTTTTTCTGCTTTTAGCAAACACTGCTTCAATGTTTTCAATTTTTTAGCATGCTTGTTTTTCAGCTACTTGGTTACAATCATGGGTTTGACTATTCCATGGAGTTTCACACTGGCAATAGTTGATGGATACTCTGTTCTGGTCAAATGTCCTGTTCGACAACCGGGAATACTTCTGATTATTGTCCTTGGAGATTGGGTATGTTCCATCTGCGATTTGTCCAAAACTAATTGATGCATTTATTGGAACTCCTTGTGACAAATTCCATCATGATACACGGCAGGTCTTATCAACTCTAACATTAGCTGCAGCATGCTCAACAGCTAGTGTTGTGGATCTCCTGCTCCACTCTGATGGATCCTTTTGCCCTCCAAAGTTTTGCAGCAGGTATCAAATATCGGCTGCCATGGCTTTCTTGTCTTGGTTTCTGTCTATGGCTTCATCTCTTTTCAATCTTTGGTTACTCCCGTCTTTGTGATTTTTCACTCACTGTTCAAAAGAAAATTTTTGTGATTGGTGTAAGATTGTTAATGATATATATATAAAAAATCCAAGTTCTGTACGTTTACATGCTCAAAGTTGTGAAAAAGGTGGATCTAAAACCACATGGTTACAAATTTGTTGATTTATTTGAGGAACTGTACATAATAAGGTTTAATGTAACTTGATAAAAGATCAGGAATGTTTTGTACTTGATATGCATAAACATAGAAAAATCGTACTCTGGCCTTTCTGTCCAAAGCTTTCAATGTGGGTCTCCTCCAGAATTACTCCTGTTTCCTGATTTAAAACCAAAGGGCCCCTGTAATCAATTCTGAACTTCCACAAACGCGACACTCACTTCACTCAAATCTCTGTTGTGGTACTTGCTGGAGTAACTGAAGTTCCGTGGCCTGTCTACTGGTAAAATATATCTCGCTCATATAACATCCACTTACAATTAGGTAATTGGAGGTATTAACTTGAAATTCTATAACATCAGCTAACAGTTCTGAAAAGTTCAGTAACGAAGTAAGCGTAAGTTCAATGACAATAGAATCCTGCATCTCCGTACTAACTCGGATCAGAACATGTTTTTTTTTTTTGTACTGCCATTTTCTATCACTGCTTCGGAGACCTGTCAAACTACAATATTTACATGATCAGGCATCAACTTATTCTAACTAGTACACTCACGAGAGGAGAAACCATTTTTTCTTTCTCAGAAAAATGTGGTGATTTTATTGCTGCTCGAGGCAGACAAAATAAGTATAATAATTTGTCGAGGAAGCTAGCTTAAGCTTGCTATGCTTATGTGCAGCTAGGCTAGCACCAATCTGAACATAAAATCTCAAAAGTTATATGCGGCAAACATATCATCTCCAGCAAAATGATTCAGGCCGCTGAAGGATATGGATTGATAATTTTTATGGCCAGCATAAAATACATTCTATCAATTCTCAAGTGCCACTTTCTGGTAGTTCATATCCATCACAAATGGACAGAGGACGTTACGTCAACAGAAAGAAGTCACCAAGTTGGTAGACAAACCCTCGGTTGTTCTTTCTTTATCCAGTAATTGCTTTAACAAGGAGCAGAACTAATGGATTTCTTAGGTTGCAGCACACTATAATCTGCTCATCTTGATGCCATTTTAACTGTCTTACTCCCATCATCAGAAAACAAACTCAATTCCCACAAGACGACATTTTATTCGATGGGCGAAGGGAGGCAGCGCATCCACAGTGCTAAAAGTTTTCAAGGATCCGAACACCTGTCTTGTCCAGTAAAGGAAAGAAATTGAGGAAAAATGATTAAACTAATCGATCCTGCAGTAAAAGCTGATTACAAACATTTATTTTTTAACAAAAACATACCACATTTCTCAAGCTTTTGAAGGTGAACACAAAAACCAAGGGGTAGGCTCGCAACTAATCAATCGGTAACATTATCCTCTTGCTGCTGCTTTTGAGCTACAGACATTTCCTTCCTCAACATAGCTGCCATTTCCTCATTTCCCAACTTCACATACCCTTCAATAAAAGCACCATAAATTGCTGAATTTGGGTCAAACCCTTTCCCCACCATCTCTGATTGAAGCTTCAATGCTTCTTCCATTTTCCCATCCTCACACAATCCGTTAATCAATAATTCATAACTCTTCCCATTCGGATGAAAACTAACATCTCTCATTGCACTCCTCATAATCTTCAAAGCTTCAAAAACTCTTTTCTGCTCACAAAGCCCTCCAATCAACACCTCCATTGTCAAAGCTTCAAGCCTAAAGTCTCTCCTACGCATATCCTTATACACAAGAATAGCCGAATTAACATCCCCAATTCTACAATACCCCTCAATAAGATGCTCAAAAGTAACACAACTACTCTCGATTCCACTCAATCCCATTTCCCTAAAAAGAGCCTCAGCTTTCTCAACCTCTCCAGCCTTACAAAACCCACCAATGATAGTATTATAAGCAACAACATCAGGCATTATTCCTTTCACTCTCATTTCGTCCCATAACCTCTCTGCTTCACTTAACCTCCCTCCCTCACAAAAAACAGCCATTAAAACACCATAGCTAAACCCATTTGCAACGCAGCCAAATCTCTCCATTTCACTCCAAATCTCCTCAACCATACCCACTTCACCATTTCTATAAAACCCTACCATTAACTCATTAAAACTATGCACATTAGGCCTAACTCTAAAACCCCTTCTCATTTTCTCCCCAAGTTCACAACTTTCCAATCCAAAAACCTCCTTAAAAACCCCATAACCAACAAACGACCCTTTACACCTTGAAACCTCACTAATCAAAGCATTACAAGTACTAATTGATGGACTAATCCCTTTAGACCTTAACATCTTCACAATCTCAATAGACCCATCAATCCTTTTCAATTCTAAACAAGATTTTATCAACAAATCAAACACAAATGGAGCTGAATCACACTCTCTATAACTTTTCACTAAAACTTCAAAAAACCTCACTTCTTTTAGCAGGTGGTACCTGGGGCACCTGTGTCCTTCACAATCCTGTTCCACCCTGCCTAGTCCTGTCTGCTCAGCAAAGGCATCCTCATCATTATTAAACAAAATCTGCGACCGGAGTCCGGCCCGAATAATTTCCTGGGCATGGGCCTTCAGGCGGGCCCGGGAGAGGATATGAATGATGGTGGCATAGGAGCGGAGATTGTGAGAGCAAAGAGAGGAGTTGTGGAGGGTGAAGTGAAAGAAGCTGAGGGCAAGATGGGGATTTGATTTTAATTTGACGGTGATTAGGGAAAAGTGACCGGGGGTGAAGGGGGTGGTGGTGGTGGTGGTAAGGAGAGAGCGGAGGTGGGACCAGCGGGATTTGGAACGGTGGTGAGTGAGGAGGGAAATGATAGCAGTGGTTAGAGGGGAGTGATGGTTGGGTGGTGGAGACGTGGTGCTGGAGAAGGGGAGAGAGTAGGGTGGTGGTGGTGGTGGTGGTGGTAGAGGTGGATGGTGGAGGAAGCGTTTGAGGAGTGGTGGCATTGCAGGGAAAGCATCGACTACCGTAGGCTATGTTGGAAGCCGGAATTTGTTTTTTTTTTTTTTTATAAAAAAAACAAATTATAGTGTTATAAACAGGGATGTTAATTAATACTCACTAGTTACCTTCTTCTTCTTTTATATATATATATATATATATTTTTATATATATATTATTTATTATCTAAATATTATATATTATTAAGCAAAATAAAAAAATAAAAAATATATCTGATCAGATTTGAATTGACTATTAAATCAAATTTAACAATATTTATGTTATATTAATTATTTATCAAATAAAACAACTATTAAAAAACTTATTTATTTAAATTTAATCTATCAAGTATCTATTGAGTTAAATTATCATCCTTAATCCCAAGTCTAATATATCTTAATTTATCTTTAAAAAAAATTATAGTGTTATAAACAGGTATTCGCTAATGATTTCACCTTTTATAAACCATAAAAAATCTTTCTAAAGAAAGAATCTTCAAAAATCTCGCACAACGTGTAAGAATAAGAGTAAAATGCAAGATGTTCAACAATCAATGGCTTCTATGAATTCTTTACCATCAGCAACACCATTTTAGACACTCAAAGACAATGACCGCTCAAGAGAAAAACTTGGAGCAATTATGGATAATACAAAGGGATCAACAGAGCCACAGGTAAGTATATACGATACCCATCACTGTACTAACAAAAACTGAAAGAAAAATGCTTTTGGATGATGAAAGAATCATATTCATTATTGTCCGCTCTCAGTTCCTGCAAGTACAACCGCACAGAGCAACTGGCTCTGAACAATTACCTCCCAGACATCACTTGCATTTATTCTCATATTCCACTTGTTTCTCTGTGCTAAGCTAACGAAAGAAATGCAAAAGAAGGGAACTAGGAGAATCCTGACATTATCTATCAGGCACACAATTATTTCATTCTTGCAGCGACTGATCATCTGAGACTCAGTCAGTGCTGTTGACTGATCCTCTAGCTAGTTGTATCTTTGATGATGGTTTCCCAAGTTTATTGAACCACAAACTCCATGATTTATATTCATTCTTAGCCGCAATTTAAGACCTGTAATTGATTTCCAAGCAAGTCTCACGCCCTTGAATTAAGCATCACGTAATCAAATGATCAGGATTGAAGATGACAAGTGTATACTGTTTCCTAGGTACTGTATGTAGTCGAAGAGACAATCATATATATATATATATATGGATAAAATACATTATCAATATGCATGTAGTGCCACCAAATTTATGAACAACTTGGACGTTATAAGACAATAAACATCAGGATAGGAATCTGTTCTCCTTTGTCAACATTTCTATCAATATATAGAGTGATAAATGCAGATGAAATTCATGATCTCAGCCATCTTCTCTTTATGAAATCAAGAGTTGTGGCTAAGGCCACACCCACATGCTTCTTTTCTTCCATATGTTTGATTAGCATGAACATGCTTATCATCTGTTTAGAAGAAAAAGGTCAGAAATAATTTAAATTAATGCTACACTTTGGATGCTTTGCTTGTGATCAAAAAGTTAAATCTTTGCTGATTAATTATTTTGGTAATCTCATCCAATCAACCTTTTAAGATGCCAAATCCTTATTCTTCTGGAATTCCGAGGTTTCTTAGTGTGTGCATGATCCCTCTCTAGATATGCAGACCGCATCTAATATTCCTTAGAAGTTTAGTTTGGACACAGATTTATCCGCTGGAACACGTTATTCAATATGTTTTCTCAAATCATATTCGTAAGTCTTCTGATCTTTGTCAAGTTTCAGCATTAGTGGATAGGAACCATATGCGGAAAGTGAAAACTCGTATATATTCTTAAGTGGGACACCATCCAAATATATGCCTAAATGCTCAAATATATGCGTTATGTCTGCCCTTGCCCTTCTGAAATGGTAATTCTTATGCATACTCATATTCACGTACCATCATCACCATATCACTAAGCATAATTCCTTCCTTGCGTCAATTACAAGCCAAAACCCACACAACTCGATATAATTAGAAACCCTTAACCACAGTCTCCATGGAATCTAATCTCTCAAACAGAAACCCATAATTCTTAGCTCTATATAATGGTTGCTTAGGTACCTTGTTCGAGGCAGCAAAGAAAAAAAAAACATGAAATATACTGAGATATCTCACTTTAGCCACCCACAACACAAGCTGAAGTTTGAGTACTCAGAATTTCCATTCAAGTGTGATGGCTGCAAGGAAGTAGGAATTGGATCGCGCTACAAATGCACCATGTGTGATTTTGATCTCCATATGCATTGTGCCATCCCTGCTCCCACAATCTCTCACTCTTTCTACACCAAATGTTCCTTCCAATTCTTTTCGAGGCCTCCCGGTGACAAGCCTCGCTTTTGTAATGCATGCGAAAGGGATGTCACGGGCTTCGTTTACCATTGCAAAGATTGTGGATTTGATCTTCATCCTTGTTGTGCAAAATTGCCCATGGTTCTTAATGACGGAGAGATTAAGCTGTATTTGTATAGGAAGGTGAGTGCATCTTGTCTCAAATGTGGACGTAAAGGCAGGAGTTGGACTTACAGGTCTTCGTGCAAGAAATATAATCTGCATGTGGCATGTGTTAAGGACATGCTCATGGAGAATTGGCAAGGGTACATAGGTGAAAAGAGTGCTAGGAAATTTCATACGAGGATTCCTAGCTTGAAAAATACACTCCTTATTCATAACAAGAGAAAAAGTAAGGCCAAGATAGGTTGGGAAATGGCTGGACTAGCCCTGCAGTTTGTTATATCGGCTGTGCTAGGTGATCCAACAACTCTTATAGCAGGGGTGATTGGTTCTATGATTTCAAAAGCTTGGTAGAGCGTGCTGCGTGCTTAGATTATGATGTTTTTCCTTCTATCTTTGTAGAGAATGTTGAAGATTGGTAACATGGATAAAGGTGTTGCAATGATGGCACGAAAGCTAAAATTTATTCTGCAATGTTTTTTTTTTTTTTTTATCAGCAAATGCAAATGTCATTTGAATCCTTAAATTTAAACTTATCTAAGTCTAGTTAATTATATATATATATCTCCTTAGATAAAGGAGATGATGGCTGTTTTTTTTTTTATTTTTATCTTCTGTAGTGTTTGATTTCTTCAATAAATAAAACTAGAGGGATGAGAGTACCCTTAAACCATTTTATTTCTACTCCTTGTTCTTTATTTTTCCACCTCTATTCTTTTGTTCCCTGTTCTCTATTTCTTGTTCTTTAAATTAAAGCTCTACATATATCATATACTAACATTTGGTATCAGACTGTTTTCTTGATCTTAGAAGGCATCAAAGCATTTATCTTTGAAGGGACTAGGCAGTGAAACACGAGAGATTAAATGAGTTTTTTAAAGCAATGGATTCTGTAAATTTTCCAACAAAAACACTAGTGTTCACAGCGCAGAATTATGGTGTGTGGGCTGTTAAAATGAAAATTTATCTTAAAGCTTTTGACTTGTGGAAGATATTGGAGAGTGATAAGCAACCAACTCCATTAGAAAACAATTCTACGATCGCACATATAAAGTTTTTTAATGAAGAAAAGACAAAACGATTTAAAGCTCTTACCTGTCTTCATAATGCTGTGAGTGAAGAAATCTTCACCAAAATTATGGCTTGTAAATCTGCCAAAGAAACGTGGGATAAACTAAAAGCAAAATTTCATGGAGATGAGAAGTCAAGAAAGATGCAAGTCTTGAATCTCAGAAGACAGTTTGAAGGACTGAAGATGAATGAAACTCATACTATAAAAAACTTCTCTTCTCAAATTTCAAAACTTGTGAATCAAGTGAGACTTTTAGGGGAAGACTTTCCAGATTCAAGAGTAGTGCAGAAGGTTCTGGTAAGTCTACCAAAGAAATTTGAGCATAAGATTTGCTCTCTAGAAGATCTAAAATATTTTTCAGAAATGAGTTTTTAAGAATTGGTTAATGCATTACAAGCACTAGAGTAGAGGTAAGCCTACAGATAAGAAGGAACAAGTGAAGGAGCTCTTGTTGTAGTTTTCAAAGAGAAGAGTCGGGCTAATAATTTTTACAGGAACAATTAAAAAGGAAAAAGAGAAAAAAAAAGTTGGCAATCAAATAACTAGCGTCAGAACAACATTACTAGAGGGAAAGAAAGAAGAGAGCACTTCTCTCCTAGCAAATTTTGTTAGAAAACAAATCATCTAGAAACTTGATGTTGGCTTAAGAATGCACAATGCAGAACTTGCAAGCAATTTAGTCACATCCAAAGGTTTTGCAAAAACAAACCAAAAGCAATGAAACAAACTTATATTGCAGAAACTTCAAAAGCCAAGGAAGATCATTTATTCATGGCTATATTAGAACAGATGTGCAACACAACAGAGGTAAACAATTCTTCGACTTATTGATAGTAGTTGCACTAATCACATGACTGCAGATTTGAGATTATTCAAGGATTTTGACACAAACTTCTTGTCCAAAGTCAGAGTTGGCAATGGAGAATTTGTGAAGGTTAAAGGAAAAGGTGTGATTAAAGTTGAAACAATGTCAGGTACAAAAACTCTAAAAAATATGCTTTATGTACCTAAGATTAATCAGAATTTAGTGAGTGTGGGACAATTACTTAAATCTGACTACTCATTATCTTTTAATGATGGAGTGTGTGACATTAGAGAGAGAGAAAAAAGGAATATTACTGCTCCCTACTAAAATGGTGAATAAAAGTCTTAATGTTGATTGGAAAGAAGTTTGTTCGAGTTCTAACATTTGTGTCTATATTGATTCTGTTCTTTGACACAAATGATTAGGGCATTTCAATTATGCAACTTTAAAAAGGATGGTTGATCTGCAGATGACCTATGGTTTACCAGATATACAAGAACAAGATGATATTTGTGAAGCTTGTCAATTAGAAAATCATACTAGAGTTGTTTTTCCTGACATTGCATTTAGAGCATCGTTAAAGCTCCAGCTAATGCACACAGACGTGTGTGGCCCGATACATAATGAATCTTTAAATGGTTCAAAGTACTTTTTTCTATTTGTTGATGACTATAATAGGTTCTGTTGGGTTTATTTTTCTTAAATCTAAAACCGATGTGTTTGATGAGTTTATAAAGTTTAAAGCAACAATTGAACTAGAAACATGAAACAAACTGAAGATATTGAGGTTTGACAATGGAGGTGATTGTACCTCTTGACAATTTGAGGGATACTTGGTAAAAGAGAGGATCAGACATCAGCTAATAGTGCCTTACACTCTACAACAAAATGGAGTTAGTGAGAGTAGAAACTGAACGTTGATGGAAATGGCAAGATGTTTGCTATATGAGAAGAAAATGCCATTAAAATTCTGGGCAGAGGCAGTAAACATATCATTCTACCTGTTAAATCATATGGCCACAAGAGTTTTGAGAGATATAACTCCTTATAAAATCTTGTATGATTTTAAACCTAGTATTGATCATTTAAAAGTGTATGACAGCCCTTGTTATGTCTTGAAACCTGAAGCTACAGGGAGAAAACTTGATCAAAAGACTGATATAGAAATTCTTATAGGCTATAACACTAAATCTAAGGCCTATAAAATCTATGATCTGAAATTAATAAAGTTATGATTGCTAAAGATATAAAAATTGCAGAAAATATTACATGAAACTGGGAAACTACATCAATTGATGGGACAAAACAGGAGTAATGAATTGAACTAGATGTTGCAGAATATAATGATGTTGTCGATGACAAACCAGTAAAGGGGGAAAGGTCCTTAATTGATATTTACAGCAGGTGCAATGTTGCTGAAGTAGAAGTAATAGATTTTGAAGAAGTAATTAACTCAAAAGTATGGATAATTATAATGAAGGAAGAGCTCACAATGATAGAAAAGAATGAAACATGAATGCTGGAAGACAGATCAGTTCACAAGAAAGTAATATGCGTGAAGTGGATCTTCAAAACCAAATTTAATATAGATGGGAATATAAACAAGCATAAAGTAAGACTTGTAGTAAAAAGGGTATGCATAAGAACCAGGTATTGAATTCACTAACACATTTGCTCCAGTATCCAGGCTTGATACAATAAAGCTCTTACTTGCTTTAGCAGCACAAAATGGTAGGTATATTTTTCAATTGGATGTCAAATCTACATTTTTAAATGATGTTCTAAATGAAGAAATATATGTTGAACAACCTGATGGCTTTGAAAAGGGGATTACATCAAACAAAATATATCTGCTAAAGAAGGCTTTGTATGGACTTAAACAGGCTCCTATAGCCTGGTATAGTAAATTGGATAGTTATCTATTGAGTTTAGGCTTTGAAAGAAGCATGAATAAAGTTACTTTGTATATGAAGAATGTTGATAAACATATTTTGATCGTGTTAGTGTATGTAGATGATTTATTGATTGGAGGAGATAAGGAGCAACTAGTATAGGAGTTTAAAACCAACATGAAGGATAAGTTTGAGATGAATGAACTTGGTTTGTTGTCATACTTCATAGGCATGGAAATAACTTGGTCTGAGCAAGGTTATTTTCTATGTCAAAAAAGGTTTACTATAAAGCTACTAAATAAATTTGCAATGGAAAATTATAAACTAGTAAGTACACCTATGGTACTGGGACAAAAGCTAATGAAGAAGGATGGAGCACCCAAAACTGATGGTAAAGCCTATAGAAGACTAGTTGGAAACTTGTTGTATTTAATTGATATACATCCGGACATTGTGTTTGTTGTCAATTACCTTTCTAGGTTTATGCAGGGTCCAAGTCAAATTCATTTTGTTGCAGCCAAGAGAGTTCTGAGATATCTGAAAGGTACTTTAAAGTTTGGCATGCACTTTATGAAATCTAGTTCTATTAAACTTATTGGTTTTTCTAATAGTGATTGAGTTAGAAATGATGAAGAAATGATGAGCACCTTAGGCTATTGCTTTGCTATAGGAGAAAGCATTTTCTATTAGAACTCAAAGAAGCAATCAGTGGTTGCACATTTCACTGCAGAGGCAGAATATATAACAACATATATGGTAGCAAAACAATTGATATGGCTAATGAAATTGGTAAATGATATGGACTTTGATCAACGAAGTCCCACAGAATTATTCTGTGATAACACATCAGTAATAGCTATTTCAAAAGATTCTGTTTTTCATGACAGGACAAAGTATATGAAGATCAAGTTCTATGCTATTAAACAGTTCCAGCAAGAAAGAGGATTAAAGTTAATCTATTACACTACAAAAGAACAATTAGCAAACTTATTTATCAAGCCTTTAGCTAAAGACAGGTTTGAAGCTTTAAGGGAGAGGATAGGAATGTGCAGCTTTGGAACCAAAAATGAGTGTTGAAATGATGACTCTAAAGCTAAAGTATATTCTGCAATGTTTATTTTATTATTTATCAGCAAGTGTCATTTGAATCCTTAGATTTAAACTTATTTAGGATAAGTCGAGTTAGTTATATATATCTCCTTAGATAAAGGAGATGATGATTTTTTTTGATTTTATCTTCTGTAATGTTTGATTTCTTCTATAAATAAAACTTGAGGGATGATAATAACCTTAGACCATTTTGTTTCTGCTCCTTATTTTTTATTTTTATACTTCTGTTCTATTCTCTATTCCTTGTTCTTTAAATTAAAGCTTTATATATATCATTTACTAACGAAAGGTTCCATGTGTCTCTCATTATGTGATTAAATTCTGTCTCATCTTTATATATCTTTGTAAAGAGCTATTTCTTCTGTTTATTTTTATAGATTTAACGTTGAGAAATTCAAAAACACTTGACAAAAATGCTGAGGCGATTAAGCTTAGTGAATTCTCGAGTTGGCAATGAAATAGAATATAATTACAGGTCTGCCAATAAAGATTTTACATGTCTTGTTTGAATAACAAGAGAAAACCAAGCTTAAGATTGAGGCAAGCAATTAACTTGTCTTAAGAATGCTGCTTGATTCTAGGTATTAGTGAGCCTGATTTCAACGTTGGACCTCTAAATAGGCCACTACAGGCCCGGAACAAGACAAAACCAAGCTTAAAGTTGTAGACTGGATCGGTGTAAGAGTAAGGCATTGTTTGTAAGCTCGGCCAACCGCAATATTTTTAATTTAAAATATATTAAATTAATATATATTTTTATATTAAATACATCAAAATCATTAAAAAAACAATTTGAAAAGTGTATTTAACTGCAAAAATTAACACGCTCTAAGAGTGTAAGTCAAAAGATTTTTAGTTATCTATGACAGAACTAGTGCATGAATAACAAACTCAAGAACTAAATTTGAGGCTAAAGATAGAAGCCCGTCTCTCGATAGAAGAAGACTGAACCCAACTTTTACCCTAATTTTTTGATTCACCCTACATATTTCTCAAAGAGGTCTTAAATCATGTAGAACTAGCTTACAATTTTAATGCTTGATTTTTCAGCAAATCTCATTAATTCTAGTTTAGAGAAAAGTATACATAGGAATTCTTTATTTTGTTAGGTTTAGGGAAATCAAACGGGCATGGTTTTGTCTCAAACAAACAGAAGTTTTAGTCTAAATTGGAGGAGCATTCCTTAAATAGAGGGTTTTTTTTTTTTTAAAAAAAACAGTAAAAGGCATTACACTATACTATTAAACAGTTTTACCAATGGATGCATCCTGTCGGTATAAGACACACAATTCATCGGTAACATTTTTATCGACGGCATCACCAACGGAATTCGTCCGTCGGAATATTGATCATCGGTAATTCCCCTTTTCGTCGCTAATTCTATCAAAAATAAAAAAAACCAAACACTAATGGTCTTATAGACGAGGGAAGCGTGCCAAAACAAATTTCCCGCGAGAACTTTACCAGCGAACTTATTTTGTTTGTATTTCCAATGGTAAATCACCGACGAACTGGCCGTTGATGATTGTGGCATGGGCAATAAATATTTCAGAACTCTTTGTACAATACTGACGGATATATCCGTCGGTAATATCAACAGTAAACACCAACGGAATATATTTGTCGGTGATTGTGGCATGGGTGGTAATTTTTTTACAACTCTCGGTAAAATACTGACGACTCGGTTCCATTTGTAAGGTCGTCGATATTGATTTAAAAATATTTAAAAAAAGTGATTTATTAATAGTAACATAAAACTAATTAACCAAATAAAATTGTATTAAACTTTAAAAATATAAAAATAATGTTAAATAATATTCATCCAAATATTCATTACAAATTTCATGTGTTTCAAAAACAAAATTAAACTAGATTAACAACGGAGTTGGAGGAGGAGGAGGAGGAGGCTAGTTATTCGCGGGACCGTACAACCAACAAGGGGCTGCAAATATATCATCATCCATCCTCTATCTAATGTCCATGACCATTTGACAAAGCTGATCATAATCTGTCGAGAGTCGTTCATATTGTTGTTTCAAGGCCATGAACTTTTCAGAATGGGTGCTCGATACTGATGGAGAGCTCCCAATGGTTGAGACACTAACGGTCATCCACAAGTTTTCGCCCGTAGTGTTGGAGAACCCATAGACCCGATTTTTATCAGGTCCACCAGACGATTTTACCTCCATCCACAAATCCGGATGGGTCTAAGGATCATCCCCATATCTCTCTCTCAACCGGCTATTATAGGTCTCCAGAAATTTTTTTTAAAAAATCAACATATTCAATTCAAGAAAATAATAATTTACAAAATAAAATGATTGAACGAACATACCATGAAGTGTTGAGCACGGTTGTCCATGAACTATTGCACCCCCTTTGGAGGTCTTGACTTCGCACGTGCATTTCTCCAAACATCTCTATTGGGCTCGGCTCACGTCCAAGAGACGTAGCCTGTAAGGAAAAAAAAGGTTGCAAGTTAAATATATTTATAAGCAACAACAAATTAATTAATGATATATTTCATTTAAATTAATCTTACCATCCGCTTTGCATGTACACTGAACAGGATAGAGCCACCGGTGTGCGTGGTAACCGAACCAAGAATTTACCGGTTTCAGTTGTCGGCACCAGACTGTAAGCGTCATGTGAACCCCTTAGATTGCACGTGCTCAATATATTGCATCCATATATCCCTCGAGATGAATGGCGGTTTGAATTCCCACCAAACCACCACCTCATTCCTGCCTTCTAGACCGTTATCTCTTGTATATCTTTTTGCTTTTTTTGTGTCATACCAAAAATCCACAACCTACTTCCATAGTAACAAATTAGAATTTAGAACAAAAAATTATATTATTTTCGTTGTCACCTAGTTGCTGCGTGATTCTCCCATACCTTCCTCACAACATTATTGTTCATGCTATCCCTCTTAAATTTGTGTTGTGTATAAATAATTCATTTAAAATAAAAATGGTACAAGATATAAAATTATAAAAATAATTTATTAAAAATAAGCTAGAAATTTGAAGTTAACACCTACCTAAAATCGTCGAAACCATGCATCAATATTAGGTCTCCACTTAGGATGTCTGCAAACCTGACTCCATTGAAATAATAGAATCTCCATCGACGATTTAAACGCCAATTTATTGTTTGGGCAGCCTCAATGTTTGTGAACCTGAAATTAAATAAAATTAATAAAATATTAATTAGTTATTCATAAATTATGTTATAAGTAAAAAAAAACTAAAACCTAAACAAACTGACATTGAAAGGTCATCCTTCTATTGCGCCTGATACTTGCAGGTAAATTGACCCCGCTGTGAAGGCACACCCCCTCTGCGCTATGAAACCGCGATAGAAGAGGCAGTATCACAAGTTGGAGGTAGGTGCCTCTTCGTGATCAGCATCTAAAGATAAGTCATCCTCTCTGCTAGAAGAACTAGCTGCAACCGTCTGCTGACGACATCTTGCTGATTTCATTCTACATATCTACATAAATTTATATAAATAATTACATAATTAACTTCGATTATTTAAAAAACATTCGGCAGCACCTCTCTTATACTGGAGACTACTCACAATTTTCAAACCTGCAAATCCTTACAATAACCACAAACCAATTGACTCCATTGGAAAATCTTATATACAACCTAACATCTATAGAAATTTAACATCTATATATTTTCAACTAACATCTATAGAAATGCATAAATGACAATTAAAATTAATGGAAATAATAAAAAACATAACAAGCAATAATAGAATAAAATTGAGATAAAATAATGAAATTTAATTCTTCATTTCCAATTACCATTTCCATGGTAAATTCAACAATAACAATTAAAAGAGACTAAATTTTTAAATAATTATTACAATACAAACAATAAAATAATTAAATTTTCATTTTACACATCTACACAAATTTATATGAATAATTAAATAATTAAATTCAATTATTTAAAAAAATTCGCCAGCACCTCCCCTATATTAGATACTACATATAGTTTTCATAACTATGAATATTGATAATATCCACAAGCCAATTTTCATTCTACACATCTACATAAATTTATACGAATAATTACACAAATATTGCAAAATCTTATATACAACCTCATTTATAGAAATTCAACATCTATATATTTTCAACTAACATCTATACAAATTCATAAATAACAATTAAAATTAATCAAAATAATAAAAAGCATAACAAGCAATAATATAATAAAATTAAGATAAACTAATTAAATTTAATTCTATATTTCAATTAACATTTTAAAGGTAAATTCAACAATAACAATTTAAATTTAACAAAATTTTCATTTTAAAGGTAAATTTTCAACAATAACATGTTTGACCCATCACAAACCAACTCCATATTTTTACAGTTACATACAAACATTAAATTCAATCTAGCCTCAATGTTGTCCTTTGTCTTCCCCTTCACATCCATGATGATGTTCAAAATGTTCTCAAACATGTTCTTTTCAATGTGTATGACATTAAGGTTATGGCGGAGAAGATTGGTCTTCCAATAAGAATCCCAAAAGATACTTCGCTTTACCCAATTATGGGTCAAACCAAAACCAAGAAACTTTAGCTTACCTGATTAGAGACCAAACACAATGTCACCATACTCTGATACAATATCATGCAATTCTTTACCAGAAAGACGTGGGGGTGCAACATCCTTTTCAACTCTGCCAACAAAGAAATTATTTCTGTTTTTTCTGTACCTGTGATTCGGTGGTAAGAAACGATGGTGACAGTAAAAAATTGAAGCTTTACCCCGTTTGTTAGCGTGAATGCCTTATTGTTTTCCATATAGTATGAACATGCTAGTTTTTCATTCATGCTCCAACCAGAAACCATTCCATAAGCTGGGAAATCATTGATAATCCACATCAAAGCCGCTCTTATAACAAAATTATATTTCCTTGAGATATCATAAGTCAAAGCTCCAGAGGACCACAACTGCGTCAACTCATCAATCAATGGTCAAAGACAAACATCTATATTCCGCCCTGGACTGCTCAGACTTAGTATGACCATAGATAAAAACATGAACTCTGGCCTCATACACATCCCCGGTGGTAAGTTATAAACGGTCAGTATGACCGGCTAACAAGAACAAGGAGTAGCAAATGACCTGAATGGGTTGAATCCGTCTGTACACAACCTTAGACACACGTTCCTTGATTCAGCTGAAACGTGAGGATACATACTATTAAAGTGTTTCCATGCTTCGTCATCAGAAGGATGCACCATCACTCCATTAACCGCATGATGTGATTGGTGCTATGTCATGTGCTCAGTAGTCCTTTATGACATGAATAACCTCTGCAATCTAGGTGTGTTTGGGAAGTATATAAGTTTTTTATATGCCATAAATGTCTTTCCCCTGCCAGTTCTAGGTTTGTAACGGGAATGCCCACATGACATGCACTTGGTCAGCTCAACATTTTAAAGGAAGTATAACATGCAGAAGTTAGGGCACATGTTAATTTTCTGGTATCCTAAACCGAGGGGTTTCATCATGGAATTTGCAGCATAGAAGTTCTCTTTCAGCCTGTTCCCTTCAGGTAAAATGCCTCTGACTTTAACGGATAGACCCAATCCCACCAAAAAAGCAACGAGCTATCTTTCTTCCCCTTTTGAATCTTTCTAATTATAGTGACGGTAGCCTTTGAATCAACTCTTGTCTTAATTACTGAAAAGCTACCTTTCCAAGAATCAGGAGAGCCCGGAAAGTGACTGAGTGACCTTCTCCTAGGGACTTCCCTGTCTCAGGTCCGATTCCTACTGAATTTTTTTTGTCATAACCAGCCTCACTCAACCCGTGATCTATGCTACAGCCGATAATTTACTGTGGTTCGTGCAGCCATCTCATAATGCTTCGTCAGAATCTTTTAACAGATCAAAAAACCTTGTTATATCTGCATTAGGTTCTTCTTCTACGATTGGACATTGACTGACATTACCTTCATTCATTCTCATTGCATTCATAACCATATTCCTGTAAGGATTATTGTTGTCATTTACAACTTCATGCACATTGCTAGCATTAGAAGTTGACCCAACCACCCTTTCTACCATGCTCTCATTTGGAACAAATAGTTCTCCGTGTGTGTACCAACACAAGTAATCCTCCATGAACCATTTGGTTAGAAGATGCATCGTTACAACATCTTGATGCAAAAACTTTTTATTTTTACACTTCTTGCGTGGACACCTAATACCGCTATCAGTAAAATTCATCGGAATAGATGTTGCGAAATTAATAAAACCCTGAACCCCGTTACAATAATTTATCCTCCGCAATCTTTGGGGTGAGTCCCGATACATCCATGAATGATTATCCATGACTTCTATCGAACCTCTATAAAATTATGACAACAACATGTATTAATTAACTATGTTACGTAAATAAATTTGCAAAAATATTTGTTTGCCCCGACATTATCCAACAAATTAAAAAAACACTTATGTTAAATGACTCAATTATCAATTATCAACGTCCATACAAATTTATACATATACAAATTTATGGAAATCACAACTCCGCAATAGAATTGATAAAAATTAAAACGAACCCGTCAAACAAGCTATTATTTATTTCATCACAACACATCAAATTCGGTGTAATTCAAACAAAGTTTCAACAATTTACAAACAAATACAATTTGACAAAATCTAAAACAAACTATAACAACTACAAAATTATACATTCATACTACAAGTTTCTTTGACAAATAACAATCAAACAAGTACATACGTTACCAAAATCATATACTAAAAAAACAATAAAAATAATAAAATTGACATTTAAATGTTAAAACTAAAAAGGATAGATTTACTTACTAAAAATGATAAAATCCACAATAAATTGCTCGGAGAACGGATGTTGTGATCACGTATAAAAGTATAAGAAACTTGAGTGCTTGTGTTGAGAAGAGGGGGAGAGTTGGGATGGGGAAGAAGAATGAGAAATAGAGGAAAAGAGAGTCGGCAGAGTGGGTATATATTGGCTTTTATCGATAGAATCACCGATGGACACGTCCCGTCGGTAAGTCCGCCGGTGACTATGCCATGTCACCATACGAAGATTCCGGTTTGAATCCCTCGGTCATTCCGTCGGTAAAATCATCTGAAAAAAATCCACGTCATCACACCGTTACAACTTTTCAAAAATCTATATATTTCGTCGGCAATACGGTCGGTATATACCGAAGGAATATGTCCGTCGGTATATATCGATCGTATTGCTGACAGATTCTATGTCGTCGGTAATTATTACCGACGGAAAAGTTTTGTCGGTATATACCGATAAAATTAGAGACGGAATTATGTCCGTCGGTAAAAATTACCAACAAAAAAATTCCGTCAGTGTTCGTCGATTTTCTAGTAGTGTTGTATCTCGTTTTTGTGTATTTTAGAGAGTAATCTTTCTAAAATATTGAATTTAAGGTCAAGGGATATTTTTTTTTATCATCATCACCAAAGCTACTCCTGCTCCTTGAGTTCGAATAGAGTGAAATGAACTTAAGAGGATAAGGTGTTACTTTCACAAAAAGTTCAACACATGCTTAGTGATCGGATCAAAGCAATTATAATTAGGAGGAAATATCCAAATGGAAAGTTACAAAAAGATAAGAATAAATAAAAGATACCAAATGATATCTGATTAAAATAATTAACAAATGGATTAATTTGTCAGCCACCCTTTTTGGATTCATAACCAGTCACTATGATTACGATTATATTTATTACTTAATTCCCCAGATAAACTCGGTCGTCTCCTAATCAAGCATACTTATATCTTTGACCCTCACGCCTAGAACAACGTCCATGAATTGAACTCAATACAAGAAAGAAAAAAAACTGATGGGAAATACTTGTAATTCATGTGAATCCACCTCAGTGGTCACAGCAAAGCTGATCTTTGAAGATGGCGAACTCGAAGAATTTTCATACTCAATCAGGGTTTCGCAGATAGTACAAAGAAACCCTAAGTGTTTTGTATGCAAAGCAGACGACATGGAATTTGATGAATATGTTTCAGCGATCAATGAAAACGAACATCTTCAGTTAGGCCGTCTTTACTTCGCGTTGCCATCAAGTTGGTTAAACAATCCTCTTAGCACTGAACAGATGGCTGCCTTGGCAGTGAAGGCAAATTCGGCCCTGAAGATGGGTACTAGGGGTGGATTTTGTTGGTGTTGGATAAAGAAAGTGGATCCCGCGATTGAGTGGAGTAGCAAGAGCCCTAGTGATGAGACTAGTCCGATGGTGGCGACAGGCACCCACAGTGATGGCGGAGGATTTGTTACGGAGAGAAGAGGGAAGAGTGGTGGCAGAGAAAGGAAATCAACGACTAGATTGACTCCAAGAATGAGTGCTATCTTGGAGGAGTAAGGTGAGGGGTGCATTTTACTCATTGGTATATATGCATGTTATGTTTCTTGAATTAACGTAATTATTTTCTCTCCTCTTAATTTAAAATCGGAGCAACAAGATCTGATAATGATTTTAATCATGTTATATATCCCTTCTAAGTTTTAAATTAGGAGTTAATATATAGTTTACGATTTTTAAAGATCATTTAACATTGATCAGTTTATGGGATTTAGAGTTTGATGATCACCGATGCTCCAACCGATTGTAAAACTAGCAGCTAATCTTTTGGTGCCCATTGTCTAGAGAAAAAAAAAACTAGGGCTGTGTATTTAGCCGAGGAAAATGGTGATTGTCAGTATAATGCAGCATCATCAATCTAAAGTATCAAATAAAGTTTTAGTTCTACTTAAGTTCATGTGTCTGTGATAAATTATCCATGTTATATATTGTCCATATATACGTGTCGATTTTAGCATATAGTTAAAATGGAATGCATATAGTTAAAACATATATGTAAGCATTAGTATTAAACCCGATCTAGCAGGTTAATTTAGATCCTGACCAACTTACTCCTAACTTAATCCGAATATGATTAAAAAATTAATTTAATTATTTTAATATGTTAATATATGACTCCATCAATCCAGTTAAAACTTAATTAATTTTTTATTTGTTTTATTTTTAAAATACCTTAATTAACCTGGATTAATTTACGAAACCTTACCTCCATTGATTTTTAAAGAAGGCAAAAGGACTGCATTATGTTTCAAGAATAAAGAAGACGTTAAACAGCCCTAGATAGCTACGTTAAAGTACCGAGGTAGGTTATGAATTTGTCATTGAATTCCAAGGGACGATCAAATAGAGTTCATAGACGAAGAACTATCACACAATACACAACAAAGTATTCTAAGAATTTATTTATTTTTATATTTTAAAAGTATTTTTTAAAAAAATTTAGTTTGTTTTATTTCAAATTAATTTATTTTTGGTATTTTCAGTTTATTTTGATATGCTGACAACAAAAATAATTTTAAAAAAATAATAAAAAAATATTATTTTAATATACTTTCGAGCTAAAAACACTTTGAAAAATAACCACTACCACACTCGAAAAAAAATCCTCACAAGGCAATGAATTCATCTGTGGTTAATTTAATATTGAATGATTAAGAAGCATTCATGAATGCTAGCAGTCGCTTATACTTTGTTGGGTACATATAATATATATTTGTGCTGATCTCATTTGGAAGTCTATGAATTAATTAATGTTAATTGGATTAAAACAGGCATGGGGGCCTCTCCTCTGTCCCTATCGAAACAAGTTTCCATTACCACACACTTAGCAACAAGAAAAAACTAGGCAAATGGCCGATGGGTGGAAAATTTAAGGATAGCTTAGAGTAGGAGCAATTAAGGATATTAATTGTTAAATAAATAGTTCCATTTCAATGTTATTATCCATTAATTTGAGGCAGCCGAACTAAATTTTGCCTGCGGGGCATATGCCATTGTTTTTTCCGTCGGAATTAAATTGATCGGAGACAAACATAGTCGTAAAAAAAGATCCCAGAAAACAAAGTACGGGCTTCGCCCTTTCACTAATTTCTAATTAATAACTAATGTGAGACTAAACTCATATATACACTTAGTATATATATAAAAAATTTACTATTGAAATATATATAAAAAATTAACTAATGAAATATATATATTTGCCCTAATGGAAAAGTAGGAAATAAGTAACCTCAGATGTTGTGACTTTGTGATGTTTAACTAATTAATAGTTAGGTCTTCAAAAGGTTCATCCTAGATAGATAAATACTTTTTGACAGATATATTTGGGGTAGAATATTTATTTTGGATGCAAAACACTATTAAATTCAATAGTTTTATCGACATGATTATGATCGATAATTTATGGTATATTGGTGAGTTTGTCGGTAATAAATTTACTGATGGATTGAAAATTATCTAAGTTTTTTAGATACGGCAAGAGTCATTCACTTACCAGTTCTGGGTTTTTAACACTGAAATGTTAGAAAAAATTTGTTTTTTTTTAATTTCACTGTAATATCTTCTATAATTTTTTATTTTCCCATGTACCAATAAAAGAATCCGTTTGTGTTTACCGATAAATATATAGATGAAAAATTCTATCACTAAAGTTCACCGCAATATATTAATATAAAAATTCCATTGATATTTTCATTTGTATTTATTAAATTTAATGAAAAACATATCTGGAAGGATAAGGGCAAACTTGAAGGATCTTTTAATCTGCCAACTTGGATGTCTTTTCTCTCTGGTAGAGTGGCTGTTTGAACTAGATAGAAAGAGCTACTTTGTATCCATAATCATACTGCACACCATTTGATCAATTATTCGAATAGTTTTGATCCATATAAATTCGGTCCATGGAATAAATTTCTTGGTGCAACCACTTTAATTGTGGACGTAAGCCTTTCCCAATCAGAAACACACTTTACAGTTTATTTTCCCAGGAGTGCTTTCTTAATTACATTTTTAGACAACGCATCCTGTTTCCTTGGGAGAGGATTCTATTATTTTATTATAATATACACTATAACTCTGCTCAGTGTTTTACTATGCACTCTGCATAGTTCATTTTACAATGAAATGGTGAGTTTTTTTTTTTTATTTGTTTTTTTATGTCTTTATGAGTTTTTTTTTTTTGTATTTTTTTATTTAATAATTTTTTTTATTTAATTTAGTTTGATAATGTTAAATTTTTTTATTTAGTTATCAGACTTTCATTACACGGATTTCAAGTTTGACGGGTTAACCTGGTTTGACGAGTTAACTCGTAATTTTTTTTGCTTTTTTCTTTTTAATTAATTTTTTTCCTTTTAGTTTAGTTTGTTAATATTAAATTTTTTTTTAACATATACTAAAACTGCTCAGTGTTTAATTGTGCACTGCACAGTGCAGTCCATAGTGAAACGATGAGCTGTCTTTTTTTTTTAATTTTTATTTTATTTTTTATGCCTTTATGGGTTTTTTTTGTGTTTTTTTATTTAATGAATTTTTTTTGTTTAATTTAGTTTTTTAATGTTAATTTTTTTATTTAGTTATCAGACTTTCATGACACGGATCCCGGGTTTGACGGGTTAACCTGGTTTGACAAATTAACCCAGAATTATTTTTTTTTGTTTTTTTTTCTTTTTAATTATTTTTTTTATTTAATTTAGTTTGTTAATGTTAAATTTCTATCTATTTAATTATCAGACTTTCATGACACGTATTCGGAGCTTGACGGGTTAACCTGGTTTGACGGATTACCTAGTTAATTCAGATTTTTTTTCTTTTTCTTCATTAGTTTTTTTCTTCATGTTGGTTTTTTTCTTTGTTTTTTTCTTTTAATTATCACACATTTATTACACAACCTTGCAGCTAGATCTACATCCAACGCTCTTGGGTCCGGTGTTGCAGTCAGACTCACTTAAACTTGAGTCATGTAAGTTTGATATTATTATTAATATTATAAATATTACTCTTGGATCAAGCGTTACAGCTAGACTAAAAACTATTAGGTATATCTTTGCAGAAAGATCTAACACTCTTAGATCTTAGCCTTTTTGATATTTTTTATGCAAGAAAAAAAAATTAACCCGTTGCATATGCCTTTGTTTTTTTTTTCTTTTCCTTTTTAAGCCTTTTACTGTGGACTGCATTGTGCAGTCCACAATGAAAAAGCTGATGCATTTAGTTTCTTTTCTTGTCTTTTTTTTAATTATTTTTTTAATTTAGTTTCTTAATATTCAATTTTTTCTGTTTAATTATCAGACTTTTATGACACGGATCCCAGGTTTGATGGGTTAACCTGATTTAACGGGTTAACCTAGGTGATTCAGATTTTTTTTCTTTTTCTTCATTAGTTTTTTTCTTCCCGTAGGTTTTTTTTCTCTTTGCTTTTTTCCTTTTTAATTAATCTTTTTATTTTTAATTTAGTTCATTAATATTAAATCTTTTTTCTATTTAGTTATCACACTTTCATGACACGAATCTCAGGTTTGACAAGTTAACCTGATTTGGCGGATTAACCCAGTTGATTCAGATTTTTTTTCTTTTTCCTCATTAATTTTATTCTTTTGATTTCATCTTTTAATATTATATGCAATCCACAGTGAAAAGGCTGATGCCTTTAAGTTTTTTTTTTCTTTTCTTTTTTTATGCTTTTCACTATGGATTGCACAGTGCAGTCCGCGGTGAAAGGGCTGATACCTTTTTTTTTTCTTTTTAATTAATTTTTTTTATTTAGTTTGTTGATATTAATTTTTTTTTCTATTTAGTTATCAGACTTTCATAACACGAATCCCAAGTTTGATGGGTTAACTTAGTTAATTTAGATTTGTTTTCTTTTTCTTCATTAGTTTTTTTCTTCTTTTATTTTTTTTTATCTAATATTTTTTTATTTAACTTAGTTCATCAATATTAATTTTTTTCTATTTAGTTATCGACTTGTGCCTTTAATTTTTCTTTTTTTTTTTTGCTTTTTTACTATTTTTATGCCTTTGATTGTGGACTGCACAGTGCAATCCACGGTGAAAAAACTGATGCCTTTTGTTTGTTTTTTTTCATTTTTAATTAATTTTTTTTGTTTAATTTAGTTTGTTAATGTTTAATTTTTTCTATTTAGTTATCAAACTTTCATGACACGGATCCCGGGTTTGACGGGTTAGCCAAGTTAATTCTGGGTTAACCCTTCAATTTTTTTTATTTAGTTATCAAACTTTCACGACACGAATACGAGGTTTAACGAGTTAACCTGGTTTGAAGGGTTAACCCAGTTAATTCAGATTTTTTTCTTTTTCTTCATTAGTTTTTTTTCTTCCTGTTGGTTTTTTTTTAATTAATCTATTTAATTATCATACTTTTATGACACGACTTTGCAGCCAGACCCACATCCAAGACTATTGGGTCTGGTATTGTAGTCAGACTCACTTAAACTTGGGTCATGCAAGTTTAATGTTATTATTAATATTATAAACATTACTCTTGGGTCAGGCATTGCAGTCAAACCCAAGACTCTTGGGTATAGCTTTGTAAAAAGATCTAACACTTTTAAATCTTAATTTTTTAAAATATTTTTTATAAAAAAAATTGAATCTCAGCGTCGCCCAGGTAATCTAGCCAGCATGTCCTAGTTTTATCTAAACATGCTATAACCATTGTACTGTACGACTAGCGGCTTCTGGATCGGCACAGCACGGGACAGTTTCCTTTGAAGTGTAGAAACGTGATATAGACAAGGTACCGGAGGACTAGCGGCTTTCTGCCGGTACAAGATCGAAGTGATCGGCACAGCATGCTAGGAAATTACGGGACAGTTTCCTCTGAAACAGCCAAGATACTGTGGGGCTAGCTGCTTCTGCCGGTACAAGATCGAAGGGACCGGCACAGCATGCTAGGAAATTACGGGACAGTTTCCTTTGAAGTTCAGATACCCAAAAGCAGGAATTTATGTCAAATTAATGAGGAGATGGGGTTGAAAAACAATTGAGAATTCCATGCTACGTGCATATGGGGACAATGCAGTTTCCTTTGAAGTTCAGATACCCAAAAGCAGGAATTTATGTCAAATTAATGAGGACATGGGGTTGAAAAACAATTGAGGATTCCATGCTACGTACGTGCATATGGGGACAATGAATGAAATTTCCACGTATCAACAGGCAGACTAGGATAGGCATTACCGTGAAGATGCAAGGAAGATATGATGAAGTGAAGACAAAAGAGTTTGCTTAGCTTCATCGTGGTTGTTATAATAATCCAAATTAAGTGGGATACACCAGACTTGTTTTAGGTCACTTCTAACTAAGTGCATCATCCCAAACTAGATTGAGACAGCACTAGCACATGTTAACGCGTTTTACAGCGGGTTGATATTTTTTTTTATTTTCAAATGTTAAAAACACTGTTATAAAGAATCTTTTAAGTATTTTTTTTACTCTTCAGTGATGTTTTCCATCTATTCCTTACGCTTGATTTCGCTGATATCTTTCTTACTAGGGTTGTATCTGCTCAACATGAAAAATACCTTACTGAGGAGCTTGACCTCAACGTTTAAGCCTTAGCCTCCCAATTAGCCTTGGCTTTGTAAACAACCCTGGTCTTGTGGGGTTTTGTATTATGTAGTGAATATTGAAATTTTATAAAATTTTATATTTTATTCATTTTCATAATATTTTCTTTGAGAATAATATTTTGTTAAAGTTGTTTAATCTAAATGGGTTAACAACTAAAGTAAAGTTTCCATACTAAGTTCTAAAAGGAAATCTAGGTTCCAGGTATACCTTTAATTAGGAGTTCTTATTCCTTTAATCTGATTGTCTGATGAGAATATCCTTAGTAAATTGGTGAGAGGTCCTTGAGCATCGTTAAGAGAATGCATTAGTTTGAAACTACACTGGAGATTGGAGGATCCTAGATCAACCCTTGGATAATTGATGAGAGGCTCTTAAGGGTCACTTTGAGATTATACCAGTCCAATACTATAATAAAGAGTGAGGGATCCTAAAACAACCCCTAGAGAATTGGTGAGAGGCCTTTAAACATCACCTAGAGATCGTGTCAGTCCAATACTGTACTGAATAGTGAAGGATTCTAGATTAACCCCTAAAAAATTGGTGAGAAGCCATTGGGCATCACTTGAAGATTGTGTTAGTTAGAGACTGTTTTGAAGAGTAAGGGATCCAAGATTAACCCTTGGAGAATTGGTGAGAAACCTTTAGGCATCATTTCAAGATTATGTTGATTCAAGATTTGATTTAAGAGTAGGGGATCTTAGATTAACCCTTGAAGAATTGGTGAAAGACCCTTAGACAACACAAAGAGATTGTGTCAGCTCGAGACTGCACTAACGCATAAGGGATCCAAGATCAAACCCTAATGGTTTTGTGAGAGGTTTTTAGGAATCACCTAGAGATTATGCAGGTCCAAGATTACACTAAAAAGTAGGGGATCCAAGATCCATCCCTAGAGAATTGATGAGAGGCCCTTAGGTATCACTTAAAGAAAATGAAAATGTATTATTATTTTAAATAAGTCATTCATATATTAGAAACATACATTCATATTCTCATTGACTATGATAAATTTTTTAATGATCATAGTGCTAGGCATAGGAGACAATGTTCCCTTCCATATCTTGTAGATGGTAAGTGTTTGCTTGTACCACCCTTGTGACTTTAACAATACCATCTTATTTTGGAGCTAGTTTGCCCTTACTTTCTCCATTGCCCATAGCTTCTAACTTTCTTAGCACCAAATATCCAAATTTAAATCTTCTATTATTGACTCTAGCATTATAGTACTAGGTAGTTCTATGTCGACAAACTTCATTTTGACTATCGTGGTCAAGTGAGATTTTTCTAAAAAATCTAAATTAGCCCTAATGCCTTATTCATTTCCTTTTGAGTTATAATAAGCAAATCAATGACTTGGACAACCAACCTTATTATTGACTCTAGCATAGCCTTTTGATTCTCTCTTAAATAGTACACATCCAATATCTGCAGAAATCATGTCTTCTAAGCTGACTTGGAACATTTTTTTTTTATCATTATAGTAGTATTCCCTACTAAAGGAACTTTTTTAGTACCATTAACAGTGGCACAAAAAAGTACATCATTAGTACCATTAAGTAATTTTAAAGAGTTTTGTGGAGCTCCTTTTGGCTGATATATTGATGCTAAAACATGATACAGGTTTAACACAAAGATTATTAAAACCTATGATAGATCTCGGCTTCAGATTGTTGTATTAGGCTTGTGTTGACCCCCTGAAAGTTGTAGGGAGGATTTTGTGTATAACACCATAGCCTCCTCTGGGTAATGTAATTGTCTCCTAGCCGAAAGGACAACTTGTGGTTAAGAAGCTGGGATTGGGGGTGCTACCTCGTGATGAGACTTGTTGGGGTTGATGGGCCTGATTTTGCCCTTGAGTGGCTAGCATTGCCTTAGTAAGAAGTTGGACCTAATTGAAGAGTTTTAGAAGCTCTAAGGGAGCATATGTACCAACAATTATAAAGAGGTCTGTGACACACTTATCCTAGGATTGTCTTAATTATTTGCTATTAATAGTGATTATGAATATCAAAAACCAATTCTAGAAAAATAATTGATGACTTTTTGATCAGGTTCCCACAGACAAAGCTAATTAATGATGTCCTAAATAAATTCCAAGGCATTTAGGAACAAGACTCTCGTGGGTGGGTAAATTGATTAATCACTTAAATCTTGTAATTGCTCCACTCTCCTTAACCAAAATAGCCAAAATAGATGTAGTATGAAATGGATGACCATGTACCTGTAAAAGATCCCATATGGTAGGTTAAGGGACTCTTAAATGTTTAAGTAAGTATTTTTATAGAAAGAGTGCAATGATATTTTATAGAAATGCTATGAAAATAAGTGTATGCAGTAAAGAATAAAGATTATGAACCCTTTACCTGAGTGGTTCAATGGGGTATTTATAGCTACTAAAGTTTGTTGTTTTTGCTGGAGTGAAGGGACCGAAGAGTCATATCCTCTTAATAGCATTAGTGAGGGGTAAATATCGCTTACACAATATTATTGAGAGAGAAATATAGGAGGCATTTAAAAGACTTTTTATACACTTATAAGTGTAAGGAGGCGAATATCCTTGACATTTACATTATGTTAAATGTTATAAGAATAATAAAAAAAAATGGCCTTATGGCCTAATATGAGGCCTATAATGATTGTCAAACCCTTGTCTACTTGGGCTCGGCACGTAGCTAAACCAAAAGATGTTGGGTTTGACACCTCGTCAAATTTATGTCCGCTTAGGCTTAACATGTTGTTGAACCTGAGGATGTTGAGTCTAACAATTTACTATATCCATATCCGCTTGGGCTCAGCACATAGTTGAGTTCAAGGCTATCAAATATGAAAGTTTGTCAAACATATATCCACTTGGGCTCAGCATATAGATAAATTTAAAAACATTGGATCGGGCAATTCACTAGATCTATACCCACGTGTTCTTGGCTTGTAGCCACATCCAAAGGTGCTGGCCTTGAAAGCGAGCTAGATCTATGTTGTTAGAGCTTGATATTTGGTCAATCCCGGGATATTGGGTATTGATGTGAGCTCCACCACCTATTATTAAGTTATTACTTTGCCTTTAGACCTTTTAAATAAGAACTTATACTAAAAATTAAATTTTAAAAAATATATATATTGGTTTATCACTATTCAATAAAAATTATTAAATTTCTCAAAATATTGAAAGGGTATTTTTAAAATTATTTGAGATGGAAATTTAGTCTTGATCAATAAACAAGCTAACTTGAAAAATACTTTTTTATTGTGAAAAAATAAAATTTCATGATTAACATTACAAGCGAATCTAAGTAATCAAGTCCAATAGATTTTTTAATAGAAGTTTCAAACAATATTAAGATGTGAGATACAATATAATAATAATAATAATAATAATAATAATTTTCCTTAGATCTTAATTATGGTTGGATCAAAACTATGAGAGTATGTAATGATCTAGACTGGCTGCCATAAATTGTTCATATAATTGGCACATGCTTTCATTAATGGTCTTCAATTTGATCTGCTCGTCATTAACAAGCACATAAAATATCATATGCATAAACAGGCACAGATAACGTTATAATAATAATTAAATAAATAAATAAAAAACAGGCACAGATAGAGCTTCAGCAAAAGAAAACAATGGGATGATATTGCCAACACTAGAAAACAATGAGTGAGTGACAGGAAGACGACATTTTGCGAAAGATAGCTAATGCCTAGCCCCCCAAAGCAATGAAACGTGAAAGGACGAACATCAGCGCAAGCAAGCATCTCCACTCGAGGTTTCGCTCGTTAGCGATTGTGGTCTCAATAATTTCAGCCGAGTCACATCGTTGCGGGCGAGAGTGACAAGGGACGACTCGGTGCAGCAAATTTAATGGTACATAAGCATCCCTTATTAACTTTTTATGTGATTGCGAGAACTGGCTGTACTTCTCACATTATAATTTTAGTTTTGAATTCAAGAGAATTTTAGGTAAATATATTTAATGGGGTAAAAAAATAAGAAAAAAGAAAAAAAATCAGGTAGGGTTGAGGCAAAAAGATTTCGGTGATTCAGGTAATCATCCAAAATAACAATTTTTCATATGAAACACCCAAATCCTCATCCTAATGAGCACACCAATTTAGATGTAATGGACAGAGTTATAACCTGGGGAGGTCTACATGAAAGGATTAAGTTTCGTATTTCAGGTTAACTTGAATTAATTTAATATTTTTTAAAATAAAAATATTAAAATAATATTATTTTAATAAAAATTTTTTAAAAAAATTAATAACAGGTAAATTTAAACTTTTAACCAGGTCAAACTGAGTTAATGTTTTTTAATTATTTTTTTATATTCAGGTACCTTGTATCATTTGAGTCATGAGTCAATTTTTGTTAGGCTTCTCGAGATTTTATAAGTATGCAATTACATAATTACATGCCATTTTAATAATCCCCAACGGAATGCTACTCCTCACGAATTAGGCAAATTTCCTTAAATCGTCTTTCTCAAATGCACACGATCGATACTCTAATGAAGCAAATGATATTCTAAAGTTTTCCAAAAATGCATGCTCACTTTTATTTATTCAAAGTTATTATAACTCTTTATAGAAAAAACTAAAAAAATCTTAAAATACTAATAAAAAATTAAAATAGAAAAATTATTGTTTTTAAATAGAAAAAAATCATAGTAATACGAAAAATAAAATTAAGTGAGAAAAATATTTGTTTTACTAATAATAGTTTGAAAAATATTATATCACTCTCATTTTATTTTTTTAAAGGTATCTAAAAATATGAGTAGATAAATATTTTAAAAAAACTAATTTTAATATTGATTTCTCTTATTTGGTATAGTAAATTGGAGTGGTTGATATCTTATTTATTTTTATACTATTTTTAGAGATTAAGTTTTATATAAAATTTAATTCTCGGCATTCAAAATAATTTAAAATATAATATTTTATTAAAAATTTTAAATTGGATTCAATTTCAGGTTTTACATGCACACGTGCTTTAAAAAAAATACTATTAAAGAGTCAATCTTGACCATATAATATTCTTGTCCGTGATTTTTCTCTCCCTATATAAATCACTTATTTATTCCCTCCATGAACAACAACCCATTTCATCATTCTACTCTCTTCAGTTCTAAAAAATCAAAAATAATCTTTCTGCTCTCTCGTTCTCCTCCTCTCTCAAAAGATATATGGGCAATTGTGCATCGCCTCAGTACAAGGAAAAGGTTGCCGGTGGTGGTCTAAACTGGACATCTCCGGCCAAAATAGTTCACATAGATGGAAGGCTACAGGAATTCAGAGAGCCAATCAAAGCCAGCAACGTACTCTCCCTGAACCCCAACAGCTTCCTCTGCAGTTCAGAATCCATGTACATTGATCGTCGGCTGCCCCAAGTGCCAGATGATGAGGAGCTTCAAGTGGGTCAACTTTATTTCCTCATGCCACTATCCAAGTCAAAAACCCCATTATCCCTGCAAGAATTATGCGCCCTTGCTAGTAAAGCTAACGCATCTCTTGCTCAATCGGACATGGGGCTTACGCAGAAAAAACATTACCGTATTTGGATAGATGTAGCACTAAAATTCTGGCCAGTGATCAACGGTGCTGTAAGATTCCGATTCGCATCGACATAATTGGTCCAGAGTTTCTGCCAAGACGGACCAATCAGCGAACTTGGTACTAAAATCCCAGAATTAACGGAACAATGTATTCTTTTAAGGACTATTGCTTTCTTTGATCAATTTTAGCGTGTAAGAGAGAGTAGTTACGGTGTTTTTCATCTTCTATGATTAGACTGCAATGCTAGGCCAGACCAACATTCGATATCGTCTGAACCGTTGAAATTGTTGTTGAAGTTATGCAGGAATAAAATATAACATCAGCCTTATCTTTAGGCTTTTTTGCACTTCGTACAGACACATCCACTACGAAAATTGTACTTGTTTTTTTATATAAAAATCTAAAATGATTTATTAAAAAATAATATAAATTTTATTTTAAAATTTTATTAAAAAAAACTTAAATGAGTAGGTTAAGATGATTTTTTAATATGATATCACCATCTTAATGACTAAACGGTCACGAGTTCAAATCTTATTATTTTTATTTATTTGATAAAAATTAAATATAAAATAATATGAATCTGGACAAATTTCAAGCACAAAATGTTTTTCATTTAAGAGGGTGTATTATAAAATAATATAAATCATATATTGAAATATCACCTAACATTTTAAATTATTGAATTGAAATTATTCTTTGATACTATTGGATTCCAAATTTATTCATGGGATTTCTTGGTGTGATGCATGTGGTTCAATTACGGTTTGTTTATATCAAATATCATATAGTCTTAATATTTAGGGTGTTTTTATTTTTGTTTTTCAAAAGTGTTTTTTTTTTAAATTGAGAATTGTTTATTTTTTTTGCTTCAAACTAATTTTTTTGGTGTTTTCAGATCATTTTGATGTGTTGATGTCAAAAATAATTTGTAAAACATAAAAAAATATTATCTTAATACATTTTCAAGCGAAAAACACTTTAAAAAATAATTATCATCACACTTTCAAACACCCTCTCAACCTGCTTGTAAATTAATTATAAAGCCCGTGAACTGAGTTAGCTTTAGTCAAACCTTTATCCCCATTCAACAATAATAAAAAAAAAAAGATTGATTATTTGTTTTTCAATTTATTATCAATAATTATATTATATTACGGTGTTTTAGAATAATTATTGATTTTTAAAATGTTTTTTTATTTTGAAATATATTAAAATATTATTTTTTATTTTTAAATAATATTTTTAACATGAGCCCATCTAAAAATATTTTAAAAAAATTAATTTTAAATATAAAAAAATCAAAATTTGAAAAAAACACCGTTGATAATACAGTTACAAACTGCTCCGCCGGACGGAGGATATTGTCGGAAAATAATGATTATCACGTGTGGGGTCTCTAATAAGCAGCTGGTAAGAAAGAGCACGGCACATACCTCCAACGTCCAGACGTCCCATCAAGTCGCAGATTTGTGTCTATATTATCAATATACCCCACGTCCATTCATCAGAGAAAGCAAGGCTAAGTTCTATTTTAGTCCTTATACTTCAGGATTGTCCCATTTCAGCTCCTATGGTTTCGATTTTCTCTGCATCGACCCTAAAGTCTTTGAAAAAATTTCATTCGCGGGCCCACCTCTTAAAAAAAGAATATCTGCCAAGATTATAACTCCTATGAGAGCTTGGAAGGGTAGTATAAGAGAAAACGGTGGCGTTTGCTAGCTATTTGAAGGTAATTAACACCTGTACGTAGTAGTGATAAAACGGTCTTCCAACAGCATATGGGTTTTATTTTATTATAATGAAAGGATTTTATAACTTTATGGATTCCTCACACCGTTAAGAAAATAAGATTATAAATTTATTCAACCATTGCCAGCAGCCAAGCAAGGGGGAAAACCTAATAATAGCAGGGAAAATATTTTAAAAGGGCAAGAGCCAAGAATAACAATATTAATTTATTACAAGTTAAAATCTTTAAAAATTAAAAACATTATAATTATAAGAAGATTTTTAAAATACTTGTTTTATTTTGCTCATATTTTCACTTTCTAAAAGGTTATTACAACCCTTTATTAGAGAGACCAGAAAACCATAATATTACTAAATAAAAATATAAATATAAAAGTTATTCTCTTTAAATAGAAAAAAAACTAAAAAAACATAATAATACAAAAATAAAAATTAACTAAGAAAAATATATATTTTCCTAAAAACACTCATACTTCACTCTTTTCGAGTTAAAAGGAATTAGTCCTTGAGTTCAAACCTTAATTAGCAACCACGAACATCCTTTTATATTTGAGTCACGTCATCATAGGTCTCTAACACAATATTTTTGTATGGGTCACATTATCCTGGGTCCCACCACCAGGATTTCTAATAACAGCAGCTAACACAGACGAGAATAACATGCTAGTTCTTGGATTATTTTTTTTCCAATGGGAACCTCCTCACCCCCTCCTACACAAATACATAATATTATGCGATCAATTTCATCCATGATTATTCAACAACACAAATTAACTAACTACCAAGAATAGTTAGGCTCTTATACACATTCTCGACAACCTTCATCCAAAACCACCATGAATAATTGAGCTTTGATACCAATTCATACAAACTAGAGCAAAGAATAACATAGTTTCTTCCAGATCAAAATGCTCAAGGACCAAGAACTTTATAATTATAGGAAGATTTTTAAAATATTTAATTTTATATCATCCATGCCTTCACTTGTGAAAAAGTTATTACAACCTTTTATATTGAAAAAACTAGAAAACTCTAACAATACTAAATAGAAAAAATAAAATAGAAAAAACTATTCTCTTTAAATAAGGGAGAAAATTAGAAAAACATAATAATAGAAAAATAAAATAAAATAAACTAAAAACATATTTATTTTCCTAGAAAAAGCTCCTACATCATGTTCCTAAACATATGGGTTGGTAAATAAAGGTTAGCATAAGCATACATGCTTAATGTACTAATTAATTATATACATTATTGCAAAGTTCAGTTAATTGAAGAAATCTAGGAAGAGGGCTTCATTTCTATTTTAATAGTAGCAACTAGCTGATCATATGCTTTTCTCCATGCATTCTTTATTTCTGGTACGACTTTCTTAATTATTTGCCATTCTATCTTCTATTGCTATTCCTGCTGGTTACTTACAGGCAGTCAAAGAAAAATACAGGCAGCAGGCCATACATGAGGAACTATACGCTCATGAGGCTAATATGACTTGGGAAGGGGTGGATTGTCTTGCGGGCGTGTAACTCCACTTGGATGTAAGTGAGTCTATTATATTAAGGTTAAATCTGATGGTAATTTGGACAGGTATAAAACTCGCTTAGTAACACTTAGAAATAATCAAGAATATGGAGTAAATTATGAGGAAAGTTTTGCTCTAGTGGACAAAATGACCTCCATTCACACAATGTTAGTTATTGCCACTTCTTGAAATTAGGGTTTACACTAAATGGATATGAAGAATACTTTTCTTTACGGGGATCTCAAGGAAAATGTTTATATGTGTCCTCCTGCATATTTACTTTCCACCCCTACTTTAGCAGTGTGCAAGTTGCGTCGCTCTTTGTATGGTTTCAAACAGGCTCCTCGTGCATGGTATGAGAAATTTACTTCTACTTTACTCAAGTTTGCTTTTCTTAAAAGCAAGTATGATGCATCATTGTTTCTTCGCAAAACTAAGATTAATGATGTCATTCTTTTGCTGTATGTTGATGATATAATTATCAAAGGTACTAATTCGGTTTTGATCTCTCAATTAAAACAGTATTTACAAGACTCTTTTCATATGAAAGATTTGGGATCTCTTATATATTTTCTTGGTCTGGAAATTACTACTAGTTCACATGGTATTTTTCTGTCACAGCACAAGTATGCTCAGGATTTGGTGGTTATTGCTAGTCTCCAGGACTCTTATCCTCTTGATACTCTTATGAAAATAAATCTCAAGCTACGCGAAGAAGAAGGTGACTTGTTATCAGAACCCGTAGCCTATCGAATGCTTGGTTTATGTAAAACCCGGGAAAAATAATAAATAAATAAAAGTGAAAGAATTCATGCATATGATTAAATAAAAAAAAACAGAAATTCAGAAATTTTTGAATATAAATTTCCAGGCGAAATAATTCGAGACATTATAAACACCCCGCTGAGGGTTAGATTTAATTGAAGAGAATAATGCACTAAAGGAAAAGGGGGCAAATACAAAAAGGGAAAAATAGAGTATAAATACTCTCTCCTCACTAAGACAATCGGTAAGAACCATAAGGAGGGAAAATAGGGAGTTTTATACCCATTCTCGAGAAATCAAGAGAGAGGTACTAAAATTTCAAGAACCCATCCAAGATCAAGAGCTAAAGATGGGAAAACACTTGAGAGCAAAGGATACCAAGAAATAAACAAGAAGAAAAGACGGGAGAGAAATGAACAAGAAGAAAAGACATGAGGGAGTTGAAAATCGCAACGGTGAAGACAAAATCTTAATTTATACGGGTAAGGATTCTAAACATGATCTTAAAAAAATTCATTTTTAAATTCAATGAAGAATTGATGCCTTGATATTGAATCATAGGTTAGGGTTCTTAGACTTAAATTGGGGAAAAGTACTTTTGTTGAGATTAAATTAATTCATGTGTGTAGTATGTAGTTTATGAAAGTATTGTGTGAAGGGGAGGGGGGACAAATCGATAC
Source organism: Populus deltoides (assembly GCA_015852605.2). Classification (NCBI taxonomy): domain Eukaryota; kingdom Viridiplantae; phylum Streptophyta; class Magnoliopsida; order Malpighiales; family Salicaceae; genus Populus; species Populus deltoides. The sequence continues at coordinate 7,082,966 of CM027573.2, read as the reverse complement.
TTGTCTCCTAACTTTCGATGAGATTCAGTAGGAGGACGAGGGGATTAGAATCGGGTCTTGCTCAATTTGGAAATATAGATCTCCGGTATGGGTTACCAACGAGAGCGAGTCGTGGACCGATTATGTAGAGGCAGAGGGACTAATTAGTAAATGAACAATTTTGACTATCTTGGAGGCAAAATTGGGCCCTCCCCTCGAAAAACTAGTAGCCTCGTATTAGCTTTCCAGACAATCTTAGTAAAAAGGAGTTTTAGAACTTTAGAATAGTAAAAAACGTGAGTGTTGGACAGAATGCTTGAAGAAAGAATAAGCCCAAGGCGACAAGAAGGTTGGAAAAGTCAAACAAGAACAATAGGAAAAGCCGAAAGAACGTTGAAAAGCGAAAGAACAGTTGGAAAAGTCAAACAGTAACAATAGGAAAAGTCAAACAATAACACTAGAAAAAGTCAGACAGTAACGGTTGGAAAAGTCAAACAGTAACAATAGGAAAAGCACCAAAAGAAAGGGGAAAAGCCGACAAGAACGGTTGGAAAAGTCACACAAGAACGGCTCGCGATAAAGAATTGAAAATTAGACAAGAAGTTGGAAGTTGACAACAACGGTGAGACTTTCATGAATACTAAAATAAGAATATAAAAGAATTGAGCATACGAACACTTGTATATTGAGATATTAACCGAAAATATACATGATATATGAATGATGTTATTATGAGGAAAAAACATGCAGGAAAGAAAACAAACTTCCTTGTGATTGGGAGGAGCAACCAGATGGATCTTCGTTAGGGGAGGTCGGAGACAAAGCAGTGCGTGATTTTCCCTCCTATTTGCACTTATACAATTTAGTATCCTTCTGGTGAATGTAATTATAATAAATATCGTGTTCAATGTAAATAAAGCCTAGTATATTTCCAACATTAGCTTCGGCTAATGGCATCTGTGATAGGATTGCCGGGATATGATTTATAGGATGATTTATAGGATTAAACCTTGCAATGTCACCCAGTTTATGCAAGTAAATAAGATTATTCAATTAAGAATATACAAATAAGTGTTAATTGGGTTTAAAATATTTACAAGCAAAATATAAGTTTTGTTAGAGTTCTCATGGAGTCGATAAAAAGCTAATACTTCATTCGTATTCATTACACGAGCATACATATATTCTTTAGCAACATAATGGTATGTTTATTTATGTTACAGGTCCATCAAACATCCAGGAAGATCATTAGTTTAGGACTCTACTTTGTGAAACTTATGTAATTATTTAACTTAAAACAAAAGGGAATTAACGTGTTTAGGTAGTATACTTTTGTGCAAACCTTGATGTATTTATAAAGGTTCAGCTTAGCATGTAGTATCTTAGTTATCTTGTAATCAACCCTTTTGAAATATTTAAGAACACTTCTTATTTTGTAAATACTTTCTTTGCATGTTAGTACTCCTTTTCCTTTAAATTTTATGATATAATGTGTTAGACTATGTCCATATTGAACTTCTGATGATATATATATATATATATATATATATATATATATATATATATATATATATATATATATTGTGTGGATTGTATGAGGTGTGGAATTATGAGGTTTGATATAAGGTCCGGAATTAAGGGACCTTGTGATGATGGGTTGATTGAGTAAACTGATAATAGTCGATAACTTGGGATGTCCTACATGCAAACGAAACTCTGACGATTTTTGAAAAAAAAAAAAAATTTACCCTCAAATAAAGAGGATATGTTGGAATCTTTTAACATTGATCGAGTCGTACAGTCGGACTATTACAGTTTATCTTACAATTACTAGACCTGATATTTTTTATGCAGTCCAACAGGTTAGTCAGTTTATGACTTCTCCTCGGCACCTTCATATAGTTGCAGTTCGTTGAATCATTCGCTATGTCCATGGTACAACTTTGCAGGGACTTTTATATCCTGCCGGTACTTCATTTGATCTTGTAGCATATAGTGATGCCAATTATGCTGGTTGTAGTGACACTTGACATTCTACTTCGGGTTGGTGTATGTTTCTTGGTCCAACTTTTATTTCTTGGAAAAGCAAGAAACATAACCGTGTTTATAAGTCCTCTACTGAATCTAAATATAGGGCAATATCCCAAGCTTACGCTGAGATATATTGGCTTCAAGGGCTACTGGCTGAACTTGGCTTCTCTCTATGTGGCCCTACTTCTTTGTATATGGATAATACTAGTGCCATTCACATTTTAGTTAATCTCATCTCCCATGAACACTCTAAACATATCAAAGTTGATTGCCATTTCATCCGTAAGGCATTTGAAGCTCAGACTATCTCTTTTCCTCATGTATCTAGTAATCTTCAAGTAGCAGATATTTTTACCAAGGCTCTTACACGACAATGACATAATTTTCTTATAGACAAATCGATGCTTATGGATAGACCGCATCAATTTGAAGGGGTATATCAATAGAAAGACATAACTTATGCCTTGTTAATAGCTATTAATATAGAATTTATATACTCTCATAAATAGGAAAAATGATTTTGATTACTATGTATAGCTTCCTAAATCACTCTAGCTAATTAGTATATATAGATTTAAGTTTCCTTGTATAACTAGCAGTTTGCCTATATATAATCAAGATCTTCTGAAAAGAAAGGTATTTGGGATTCTAACCATTCTGTCAACATTTACATAGGCAAAGTTAAATGAAGTGTGACTCATAAACACTAGTTTAATTATTGAATTAGATATATTGCTAAACTAGAAATCTTGAATTAGATATAATACTTTTTTAAGTGGGTAGATTTGTTACCATACAAAAAAGAACTGTGATTGTTGCCAATTTATTGTAATTTGATAGTTGGTTAATGATTAAACAATTATACATTAAAGTGTTCATCAATTACACCATATTTAAAGTGGATGACTCCTTATTTTTTCAAGCTAGACTCTCTTACTGTTACTTTCCCAGCTTTTCTTAGTTGGATGGTTGATTCACAAGTCTGCAATATCACACAGTACAAAACATTGTAGTGCAGATTTTTGCCAGCAAAGCATGAATTTGAGACATGGTGAAGGAAAAGAGTAACAACATAGGACAAAACATGGATTTATCATTACCTTGGTAAAGACTGACATAGCATGAGGGCATAAGTTTTGGATTCTGCTCAATAAGAACATTTGAGTCTTTCAAGAACGAGAACAATTTTTGTGTTGATGGTGTGATCTCAAATATCTTGCAAATTACCAATCAATGCTACAGTAAGTAACTCATACTATAAGTTGCTAGATAAATAGTTTAAGATGGAAATAAATGAGTTGGCTTAGAGGCACGAAAACACTGTCTTTAAGGTGTTTATTTATCCCACATAGAGACAACACTTCCAGGATACAACTAAGCCCTCTAAATCTCTATAAGAATGAAAAGATTAGACAAAGAAAAGAAAATTTATTTTTTATTGTCAATTGTTTTATGTGTAGTAATAAGTTTTAATAAACTTGAAAACATTATAATGAAACATTATATCTTTTAATATTATGACAATAAATGAAACTATATGACTGTTAATGAACAGTTATACTTTAAATTAAATCGAATAGATATTATTCAGTTTTATCTCAACAGTCACAAATGTTAAAATTAATTATGAAAATTAAAGAAATTAATTCAAAAATGAATTAATATCACTGATATATTAAGTGTCAAGTTTCAAGTGCCCAAGTGCCATTTTTTGATATTATAAATGTCCTTATAATAACATTAGGAAGCCTACTAGGAGAGTCCTTCCATCATGACTTTCACTTAATTTACTACACAATAGAAACCCACAATTATAAACATTTAGGAGAGAGTGTTTTTTTCCAATGTGGAATAGATATTTATTTTCCTTCTTTATTCATTTACAAACTACACCAACAATAATCCTCCACTAGTTTGTAATGAATGTCTTTTCACTTGATAAAATTATGCTTATAAAAGGTATTTTGCAATTTAAACCTTCAATTAGTGTTAGAACTTGAATCCTATTAAAGTTATTGGTGTCCACAAATTAAAACAAAACTTTTGTTAGAGAATAAAAGATACTACACACATAATATTATCCAAACTCTTAAAGAGGTTTACAACTGTTTAGCACTATTATGGCCATGTGCTAAATCTTATTTTCATGAATATTTACAAGAGAAAATCCTAACTGTTGTCAAAAGCGACACCACTTCTATATTCATATAGGTGGAATTATATATGTCTCTATTACATTAAACACGAATTTTAAATTCCATTAAAAGCCTACACTCATCCTCCTTTACGTAATAGAACACATTGAATACTATCAAAATAGGATCTAAAATTAATTATCAGTATCCAACAGATATTAAACAATAACTTGTTATTACCCATTAAACTTAAAGATAAGCTTCTTGCTGATTCGAAGTTGGGTTTCTATTACCAGTATCTTTAATAACGGGTATCAATCTCATTCCATTAGTTGTTTTTCGTACCATGTCTCTAGATAGTTCTTTTTTTAGCGAATCTGCTAAATTATTCACATACTTCACATAGACAATAATGATTATCTTATTTATAATCAACTCTCGAATATATCCATATTGAATGCTTATATGTCTTGACTTATCGTTGTAAATGTTATTATAAGTTCGAGACATAGTTGTTTCACTATCGTAGTATAAAAAAATAGCTGACATAGGTTGTGGCCACAACTTAATATCTAATAACATATTTCTTAATCATTCTATTTTTTTTCCTACAACAGCCATAGTAATGAATTCTGATTTCATTATAAAATGAGAGATGCACGTTTGTTTCTTAGTTGCCCAAGATATTACACCTCTTCCAAGTGAGAAAATTCATCCTGATGTGGATTTATTATCACTCGAACTAGTTATTCAACTTACATCACAATATCATATCATCACAGCTGGAAAATCAGAATAAAACAAGCCTAAATTAATTGTTCTTTTTAAATAACCAAAGACTCTTGGAATATAGTCTTCCAATGATTTGTATTTAGCTTGCTTGTATATCATGATAACTTGCATATAGCAAAAGTTATATTTGGTCTTATACAATGCATAACATACATAAAACTTTCAATTGCACTATGATATTCTAGTTGTGCTACTGTTTTATCATAATAATAATTTAACTTCATACTACAGTTAAATAGGGGTATTAGCCTTCTTTATATTGAGATGCTTAAACTTATCAAGCATTTTCTCAATATAATGTGACTGATTAAGTGCATAGCCACTACTATGTTTTTTAACCTTGATACCTAAAATTGTATCTACTTCACTAAGATCTTTCATTTTAAAGATAGAAGTGAGATACTTTTCGGTTTCAATCATATTGGTGCTAAATATTAACATGTAATCACACCAAAATCTTTTGATATTATAAGTGTCAAGTGCCATCTTTTAATAATATAAATGTTCATATAATAGCATTAGAAAACTCACTAGGAGAATCTTTCTATCATGGCTTTCACTTAATATACTACACAATAGAAACTCACACTTATAAACACCTGAGAAAGAGTGTTTCTTTCCAATGTAAAATAAATTTATTTTTATTTTTTATTTATTTACAAACTACACCAACATCTACATGAATTGAACTTGTCAGTGGAAAGGAAAATATAAAAAGGGACAAGACCGACGTAATTTAAGAAGAATGTAAGACCCAATTCTGAAGCATTCTTCTTCATTACACTCCATGACTTAACAACAAGTGCTTCTTGCTCTTTCTTTGAAAGCCTTAACTCCAAGGTACTCATGGTGGCCAACTGATTTAGAATGTGACTGGTTGTTGATTTGATAAATGGGTTCGGTTGTTTGTGCACATCTCGGATAGTTGTTCATTTATATAGCCAAAACCAGAGAAGATGATACTTACCCTTCGTGGCTTTTGAAAGCCATTCTTGTTAGTCTATATTAATAATTTGCAGCAGTGACCAGCAACCAAATGTCCAAAAACCAGGGGCTAGGCTAGGCTAGGCTAGGCTGTTAGTCTATATTAATAAGAACAGCTTCTTTGCAGATGGTGCAATCTCAAAGATTATGCAAAATCAAAACAATGGCATTCAACGTTCACTCAAGATCAGATCTCAAACCCACTTGGAAATTAAAGTTACCAGAAGAACTTCATCAAAATTTTAAGAACATAATTAGTTCTATTATCAAGATTAATGATCACTACAAAAAAAAAAAAAAAACCTTCAGGCCCAATTCTCCAGCATTCTTCTTCATGGAATTCCATTATTTGACCACCAGAGCTTCCTGCTCTTCACTAAATGCACTTCTAATCTTCTGCTCCTCTCCACACCTTTGCATATTGGCATATAATAAAATGAATACCACAAAGAGTATTAAAAAAGGGTTAAAGAAAGCTACTTCTAGAATATTTTGGAGTTCTGCATACAAACCCATGTAGTGATCCCTCCCTCCTGACCCATGATAACTCCAAGGATTGCTGATGCAAAAATCTTAGACCAGATTTTTGCATTACATAATGCTTAGAGACATCTCTTATGTCACATTTCTTGATGCCTGTAGCTGTAAGTTTTAGTTTAGTTTTTTACAATATAAAGTAACTTAAGAAGTCAAGAAAATGTGATGGAAAGCAAAAAATACTAACCATTAGAGAGGATCATAGCAGCCCTTGAAGTAGGAGTGCTGATGTTATATAGACTCGTCGTCTGGTGAATTTGTAACAGTGACAAAGAAGAACAAGGGAAGAAATACTTTGTAACAGTGAAAATAAACAGTTGAAATTTTGAAGCAATGGCATAGATCTATGGAAAGCAGCTTCACCAGTTAGGCTCTGTAATTAATAGAAAAACTTTGGCTTTTCCAGATGGCTGGAACCAAAGAAATTTATATATGAACCTTTCAGGTTGTGGTGGGGCCAACTTTATTTTTTATATCTGGTGGTGTCATTCCAGTAGAATGCATAACCTGTGACAAAGGATTTGTTGAAAGAAGGCAAACATGATATGGACTCGCTGATTATTTTGAGTTTTTCTTTTATCTAGGATATGTACCAAGCTGGAACAAGAATCTGGATTCAGAGAAAGGCCAAGGAAAGTAGAATATGAGGAAAGAGTTATAGACTGAAACTAATCTTTAGTATCGCTGCTAGAGTTGTAGAACCAAGAATGGCCCCATGTTAATGGTATTCAAAGAAAAACCAGAGTCCATCCAGGGGTCAAGATTTTCTGCAGTTCATGCTTTCAGGGCTCAATCGAGGAGGCCATGGCATTCAGAGAGAAACCACATTCGATACACTGTTAGCTGATGCTAGCAAGCCCTCAGGATAAACACAACAAATTTGAACATTAAAAAAAAGAAAAAAAAAAGACAAGGACTGCAACGAACAGAGTTTTTGTATAATTTGTTAAGCAAACAATTTCAATTAGGATCTAATAACGTAGCTTCTATGATCTGGAATACAGGATTTCCAATTATTGAATGCAATAAGGATCATTACCACTGTCGACCAGTGACGCAAACTCTTTCTTCACTTTATAATGAAAAAGGTACTGTACAAACGCTAGACAATTAATCTACAAAACTTTCAAAAAGAGAGAATAAAGATAGACACCAGATGAAACTAACCACTCCCATAGTTTACATCAGGCTTTCCGACCAATGAATTAAAAGGAACTGCCACCCTTCCTTTCACAACACACCGGGCTTCACCATCTTCCAGCACAAGAATTCTCCCAGGTGGGCAGTGAACGGCTTCTTTCCTCTCTCCAAGTGCTGGTTGCTGAAACAAGCCCAAAACCTTAAGAGGAGCACCTTTTTTCCCAATGCCGGGTCCAAAACCTGCCAAGCTTAACACTGAAATTACTCCAACAAGGGTAATCACGGTCTTGGCTGCTGCACTTATGAAATGTCCCAACCCTTTTCTTGAGTTTTTGGATGCAGTTTGTGCTTGATTGCCTTCTGGCTCATCCAGATGCCTCTTTGCTTCACCAGAGATTATTCCATTGGAATTGCGTGTGGAATGAAAGTGATACAGATATCGATTGTTTAAAACCAGGGACTGTGGATGGCGGCTGGGATAAGGAGGAAGCAAGAGGTCATTGTTGTGCTCCACTGTTTCCCCAGCAAATGCAGAGGCTTCCTTTATTACTTCCAAGTCTTCCCCTCTGTACTCCTTAAGCTTATCCAATAATATTTTGCGGCTATGTTCAATCTCACTAAGGGCAACTTCCTTTTCATAATGTTGCTGCTGCTGCAGAGCCTGGCCACCAGAGAAAAACAAGTAAAAAGTTCTTAACCATTGTGTATTCCATCTCACAGAAGTTTGTCTCTATACATGTCCTTCTATTAGATAAAGAAGTATTACATATTGATTTTGGATAACACCCATATGCAGGAATAATACCAAGAAACTTTGGACTCAAAAAGCCCACTATCTGTTAATCACAAGTTATTTATACTGCAGTTAACCCTCATGCCAACCCATTCTCTGCGGGCACGCACTTGCACACAAGAGGAAGGAAATTACATTAAAGAAAAAAGGAAAGGATGCATGCACACTGAAAAGTCAAAGGGTGCAACAATTGGAATATCGCACTTCAAAGCATGATGAAGTGAACCCCGATAGGATGTCATGATCAGTTCATGAAATGAAAGATTGTTTAAGGTTCACAGAACAGAAAACAACAAAACTGATTTATCAGATAGTACAAGTACTCTACAACATCACTGTCCATGTGAGCCTGACACCCACTTCAACATGGACATGGGTCTCAACGATCAAAGTTTTAGTAGCATGCCCTTTTACTAGTTCATAATATGCACAGGAAAACCCTGTGGAGATAGAGCACATTCTGATGAAGGAAAAACATACTTCCATAATTGACACCCCTGTACATGTTTACAAGTTACTCCATCAAATGAGATAGCATCCATGAGTTAGCAGACGTGAAACTGAATTCTTGCCAAGATCAGGCAGCAATTATTAAGTAGTAGCAAAAAACAATTTCTACCAACAAAATCAGTCTTAAACCAGTTCAACTCATTGTCATTGTTATGGGCATCCACTACAAACATACAGGAACACTGAAATCATTGCAGTTAGAGCTCGATATATAACAACCATTGCAACTTGCAAACATGCTAAGCTTTCAGACAATAATCTTTTGCTTGCCGCAATCTTGAATAATAGGTGCTTGCCCAAATGTTTAAGGACAAGATCAAGTGAACCCAGCATAGATTCAAGAGAACCAGGCCACCCCAAACAATTAGTTGCAGTATATTGCAAAGTCTATGGGTGTGTTGGGAGTGTTTCTTCTACTTTTGGATGCTTTTCAAAAGTGCTTTTAGCTTAAAAAAGTATTAAATTGATTTTTTTTTTTTTGTGTTTTTTTGATGAGGTTTTGATGTGTTGATATTAAAAAAAAATCTGAAAAAAACCTTTAATGCATTTCGAGCGAAAAGCTATTTTAAAAAATACTCCAAACCAAAATCTCAAACACATACTAAGTTAAGCACAATTTGTAAGATTAAGTACGGAAATTTCCCATAATGTACAAATATAAATTAATCCATGATGATGATAAAAAAAAAAGCTACATCTCTACTTTCATAAGCACAAAATCTCCCAACTGCTAAGTAACGTGTAAAATCATTCAAGACAAACAATCACAAGAATCAAGTTCCTTGCAGCAATTCAGCTAAAAAAAGCCAAAAACAAACAGTAAAGCAGCCCCGACCTTAAAAACCAAACCCTCTAACTCACTCCCACTCCCAATCATAAACTTTGAAGCACGATCTCCACAGTGAACCAAAAACCCAATTTACAAGTCTCATTTATTACTCATCAAAGACAAACAAATGGGTCTCCTATATTCTTTCTTAAAAACACACTGAGTGTCACCAAAGTTCGGTTTTTACAACAAAAACCCTACCTTTAACAAGAGCATAGAAATTAGAATCATAGACAAAGAAAAGAAACCTGCAAGTTAGAGAGCTGGCTCTCAAGGGACTCAAGAGCATCACGGATGAGCAAAAGCCTCTCGGTCTCGTCATCCTCTCCTTCCTCTGCTTCACTCAATGAAACCCCATCAAGAAATTCTGAATTCTCAGGACTCTTTTTCTTCCATCCTTTCTCTCCAAGACCCTCACTTTCTTGCTCCTCTTCCTCTAAAGATGGAGTCTTTTTGTTGCTGGTAATGCTGGTGGTGGTTGCTCTATGGATGCAATTACTGATCTTTAATCTCAAGTCTATGGCTTTGGCCAACACAGCTTCAATTCCCTCATCTTCCATTTTTGTTTCTCTCTAAATGGGTTTTGTCGGCATTGCAAAAAGAAATGGACTTCGGAGTTTTGAGTGTTTGTACTGTGTTGTGGAGGTTTTTTCAAGGGTTTTGTTGCTTGAGATTTTGGTAGTGTATATGATCGTGTAAGGGTATGTTTGGTATTGTAGTTACTGTTATGATTATAATTTAAAAAATATTGTTTTATAAAAATTATTTTTAGTTAAAATTGACTTGAAAAAATATATATTTAGTTAAAATTATGGTTGAAATTGAGGTTAGCTAAAAAGTAGTTTAATAATGTGTTTGGTTAAGAATACTTTTGAAATTGAGGTTATAAAATAATTTTAAAAAATATATATTAATATTGATGGTTTTTAATTTAAATATTGTTGATTTAACTATTGCTACTATATTATATAATAAATTATGTAGTACTATTGAATAATGTTAAACACTAGTTTTTTAAATAAAACACGATAGCTGAAAAAAATATTTGTGATATTTTTTAGATATTAAAAAATTAAAAAAAAACAATGACAATTTCAATAGACATTAAACATTGTCAACATGCTATATGAAGTTGATAATCAAAAAAACAATGACAAGTTTTGAAAAGAAAAAAAATTAATGGAAAAAAAATATAAATCGTTGATGGAAACAAAGGGACAATGAGAAGCAGGTCAGAGAAAACATGAAAAGCAGGTATGACATGCTTTTGATTAACCTGCGGTTAGGCCACCATTATTATATTGATCCCACATTTTTAACTAGCGTTTTATTGTTTTTTAAATAATCATTGACTGTGGTTATGCCGCACCACATTTTTTTACCGTGAAAATAAACAGTCTCATATTAGCATTTGAGATTTTAATAGGGTTTGTATGTAACGGTGGTATATGTTTTTTCTTATAAATATATTACAATTATATATTTTTTATTTTTAAAAATTTATTTTTAATATTAAAATTATTAAAAAATATAATTTGATGAAAAAAAATAAAAATGAAGGCAAAAGCAAACATACTTTTGACGGGAATCAGAAGCGCCAAAAAACAGTGCTGCGTGGGGGCCATTTTGTGCTGTTTAAAAGATTTTTTTTAGTATTTGTAGGAGTAGATATTTTGGTGGGCAAAATCCTGCATGGAGAAAGTAAATCTTTAGCTTTATAAAATTATATTATCTTTTCTCTTCACCACCGGTTGTTCATTTATTTTTCATGTGAAATCTTTTTTTATTTTTTTTAGTTGGACTTTTCAATTTGTTTTGTGTTTTAAAAGTATTTTAAAAAAAATTAAATTTTTTTTATTTCTTTATTTTAAATTAATATTTTTTATGTTTTTAGATTATTTTGATGCGCTGATATCAAAAGTAATTTTTAAAAAATAAAAAAAATATTATTTTAATACTTTTTTGAATGAAAAGTACTTTAAAAAATAACTACAACTATACTCTCAAACATGTTTACATAATTTTTTTTTAACCTTCATTCAATTCAAACTCAACATAATATAAAAACAAAATTCATTTATATTTGATGACAAAAAACCTACAAATACATTGTGTTTTCGCGAAACTTTAACAATTTTATCAATTATTTAGGTAATCTTGATTTTATTCCAAAATAAATTATTTCCATTTTTCACTAAACACATCTATTTTTGCAGGGAATTGATGTTTTATGTTGAACAATTCTAATAGAACAAATATATATATATATATATGGAAGGATACGGAGCTTCAAAGAGAAAGAGAGAAAGAAAGGGTGTTGTGTGGCCAAGAGAAAAGGTGCCCCTGCAAGTGGCCTGTGGTGCACATGTGACATGAGAGCAGGGTTTTTGTTCTCATTTTGTTTATTTTCCAAAATTCTTTACGAGGGCAAGTCCTGGAGCAGTGCCTTTGTAATTTTGACCAACACTTTGGAGAATCCTATTTTTTCTGAATTTTGAAACTTTTTCCCTTCATTCTAGCTGGGAGGCAACTTGTTCTTCTCTGTCTGATAAAGCTAGCAAGTAACGTTATATTATCTTGTGACCTTTTCTCTCTTTGTTTTTTTCATTTGGTCAAAAAAAGGACAGTTATTGGTGGTTGATGTTGGGTTTTCATAGATGCATTCACACGGGAAAAAAACAGTAAATGTCAATTTTTTTTTTTTTAGTTTCAAGGAATCCATTAGATAAGTCTAAAATTATTTAGGGTTTATAAAAAGATTATATGAATATTAGATGAGTTGTTGCAAATCGTTGTTAAATAATATCTATGTAATCTTATTTATTAAGGGTAAAATAGTACTTTCAGTTTGACCTATATATACTTTATTTGTATTTAGGTTAACTAAATGCATTCATAATAAACAGATTATTCAGAATCGTAGCCTCCTTTTTGTATTTGATCTCAATTACTTTAACATGGTATCAGAGCTGATTTTATGGAACAAGGCTTAATCCCGAACACAACTTTGCGGATCCAACTTGGTATTTCATCAGTTTCTGCAATTATTTTGGTATTTCTTCTTCCCTTCAACTTTTGCAATTTGGTATTTCCGTTCAGTTTCTGCAAATTTGTTTTGTTTTTTGGAGTAATCGTATAAGTTTGAGAAGATATTTGTTTAGTTTCTGCAATCTCTGTTCAGTTTCTGCAATTTGGTATTTTGTTTTCCGCTGCTTTTGCATTCTGGTTCTCTGTGATTGTTGATTATGGCTACTGAAAGAGATGATTCGCTTCAGTCTGTGAGTGTGAGGTTGGATGGGAAGAACTATTTGTATTGGAGCTATGTAATGAGAAATTTTCTTAAGGGTAAGAAGATGTGGGAATATGTTAGTGGAACTTATGTGGTACCTAAGAATACTGAAGAAGGAGATACTGCTTCGATAGATACAGGGGAAGCAAACACTGCAAAGATCATTACTTGGATCAACAATTCTGTTGAGCATTCTATAGGTACGCAGTTGGCTAAGTATGAGACAGCAAAAGAGGTTTGGGATCATCTGCAAAGGTTATTCACGCAATCAAATTTTGCAAAACAGTATCAATTAGAGAATGACATACGAGCTCTTCATCAAAAGAATATGAGTATTCAAGAGTTTTATTCTGCTATGACAGATCTTTGGGATCAATTGGCTCTTACAGAATCAGCAGAATTAAAGGCATGTGGTGCCTATATTGAGCGTAGAGAGCAAAGAACGATTGGTACGGTTTTTTAACAAAGACTTCGCAGTGACTTCGAAGGACTTAGAGGTTCAATTCTGCATCGTACTCCACTGCCTTCTGTTGACTCTATTGTCAGTGAGTACTGGCTGAAGAAATACATCTTCAGTCTTATTCTGAAAAGGGAATTCTTTCTGCTTCAAATCCTTCTGTACTAGTAGTACCTTCTAAGCCATTCTCTAATCATCAGAACAAGCCTTACACAAGGGTTGGCTTTGATGAGTGCAGTTTCTATAAGCAGAAAGGTCATTGGAAGGCTCAGTGTCCTAAGTTGAGACAGTAGAATCAAGCTTGGAAGTCTGGCAGTTAGTCACAATCTAATGCTCGTCGACCACCTCAGGGTTATAAACCACCACACCATAATACTGCAGCAGTAGCTTCCTCAGGCTCTATTACCGATCCTAATACTTTGGCTGAGCAATTTCAAAAGTTTCTCTCCTTGCAGCCACAAGCAATGTCCGCTTCTTCCATAGGTCAGTTGTCTCATAGTTCCTCAGGTATGTCACACTTTAAATGGGTTTTGGATTCTGGTGTTTCCCATCATATATCTCCAGATTCCTCATCTTTTACCTCAGTGTCCCCTTTGTCCTCCATTCCTGTTATGACTGCTGATGGCACTCTTATGCCCTTAGCAGGTGTTGGTTTTGTTGTCACACCTCACTTGTCTCTCCCTAATGTTTATCTTATTCCAAAACTCAAATTGAATCTTGCGTCTGTTGGTCAAATATGTGATTCTGGTGATTATTTAGTCATGTTTTCTGGTTCTTTTTGTTGTGTACAGGATCTGCAGTCTCAGAAACTGATTGGGACAGGCCGTAGGGAGAATGGACTATATATTTTGGATGAGTTAAAAGTGCGATTCTTTCTTGCTGCTACTACTGCTGATTTGTCTTCCTTTCGTTTGAGTCTTTCATCTTCTAGTTTTTATTTATGGCATTCCCGTCTAGGTCATGTTTCATCATCTCGTTTGAGATTTTTGGCATCCACAGGAGCTTTAGGAAATTTGAAAACTTGTGACATTTCTGATTGTAGTGGATGTAAACTGGCAAAATTTTCTGCTTTACCTTTTAATCGAAGTATTTCTGTTTCATCTTCACCATTTGATTTGATTCATTCTGATGTATGGGGACCTTCTCCTGTTTCCACAAAAGGAGGGTCTTGATATTATGTCTCTTTTATTGATGATCATACTCATTATTGTTGGGTTTATTTAATGAAACATCGTTCTGAATTCTTTGAGATATATGCAGCTTTTCGAGCTCTTATCAAAACTCAACATTCTGCTGTGATCAAATGCTTTAGGTGTGATTTGGGTGGGGAATACACCTCTAATAAATTTTGTCAAATGCTTGCCTTAGATGGAACCATCCACCAAACTTCATGTACAGATACTTCTGAACAAAATGGTGTAGCTGAAAGAAAACATAGGCACATTGTCGAAACTGCTCGTTCTCTCTTGTTGTCTGCTTTTGTTCTTAGTGAGTTTTGGGGAGAAGCTGTTCTTACTACTGTAAGTTTGATTAATACAATTTCATCTTCTCATAGTTCGGGTTTATCTCCTTTTGAAAAGTTATATGGGTATGTCCCTGATTATTCCTCATTTAGAGTCTTTGGTTGTACTTGTTTCGTTCTTCGTCCTCATGTAGAACGTAGTAAGCTATCCCCTCGATCCGCTATTTGTGTCTTTCTGGGTTATGGTGAAGGTAAAAAGGGGTATCGTTGTTTTGATCCACTAACTCAGAAACTTTATGTGTCTCGTCATGTTGTCTTCTTTGAGCATATACCTTTCTTTTCTATTCTATCCACTACTTATAGCCTGACAAAATCTGATCTTATTCGTATAGATCCTTTTTCTGAGGATTCTGGTAATGATACCTCTCCCTATGTTCGATCAGTTTGTACTCATAACTCTGCAGGTACTGGTACTTTACTCTCTGGCACACCTGAAGCTCCATTCTCATCTACAGCCCCTCAAGCTTCATCTGAGATTGTGGATCCACCTTCACGTCAGTCCATCCGCATTTGTAAGTCCACAAAACTACCAGATTTCGCTTATTCTTGTTATTCTTCATCATTTACTTCCTTTTTAGCTTCTATTCACTGTCTCTTTGAGCCCTCTTCCTATAAAGAGGCAATTCTTGATCCGCTTTGGCAGCAAGCTATGGATGAGGAACTTTCTGCTTTGCATAAGACAGATACTTGGGATCTGGTTCCTCTACCTCCTAGTAAGAGTGTTGTTGGTTGTCGTTGGGTGTATAAGATCAAGACTAATTCTGATGGGTCTATTGAGCGATACAAAGCTAGGCTGGTTGCAAAAGGATACTCTCAACAGTATGGCATGGACTATGAGGAGACATTTGCCCCGATTGTAAAAATGACTACTATTCGTACTCTTATTACCGTAGCTTCGATTCGTCAATGGCATATTTCTCAGTTTGATGTTAAAAATGCATTCTTGAATGGAGATCTTCAAGAAGAAGTTTATATGGCACCCCCTTCTGGTATTTCACATGACTCTGGATATGTTTATAAGCTTAAGAAAGCATTATATGGTCTCAAACAAGCACCTCGTGCTTGGTTTGAGAAATTCTCTATTGTGATCTCGTCTCTTGGCTTTGTTTCTAGCAGTCATGATTCTGCTCTTTTTATTAAGTGCACTGATGCAGGTCGTATCATTCTGTCTTTATATGTTGATGACATGATTATTACTGGTGATGATATTGATGGTATTTCAGTTTTGAAGACAGAGTTGACTAGACGATTTGAAATGAAGGATTTGGGTTATTTTCGATATTTTCTAGGTATTGAGGTAGCATACTCACCTAGGGTTACCTTCTTTCTCAGTCGAAATATGTTGCAGATATTCTTGAGCGGGCTAGACTTACTGATAACAAGACTGTAGATACTCCTATTGAGGTTAACGCAAGGTACTCTTCTTCTGATGGTTTACCTTTGATAGATCCTACTTTATACCGCACTATTATTGGGAGTTTAGTATATCTCACCATCACTCGTCCAGATATTGCATATGCTGTTCATGTTGTTAGTCAGTTTTTTATTTCTCCTACTACATTCCTTCGGGCGGATGTTCTTCGTATTTTGCGATATCTTCGGGGTACAGTTTTTCAGAGTCTTTTACTTTCATCCACCTCTTCTTTGGAGTTGCGTGCATACTCTGATGCTGATCATGGTAGTGATCCCACAGATCGCAAGTCTGTTACCTTGTTCTGTATCTTTTTAGGTGATTCTTTTATTTCTTGAAAGAGCAAGAAACAATCTATTGTTTCTCAATCATCCACCGAAGCAGAATATCGTGCCATGGCATCTACTACCAAAGAGATTGTTTGGTTACGTTGGTTACTTGCTGATATGGGAATTTCCTTTTCTCATCCTACTCCTATGTATTGTGACAACCAGAGTTCTATTCAGATTGCTCATAACTCGGTTTTTCATGAGCGCACTAAGCACATTGAGATCGATTGTCATCTTACTCGTCATTATCTCAAACATGGCACCATTACTTTGCCTTTTGTTCCTTCTTCCTTGCAGATTGCAGATTTCTTTACCAAGGCGCATTCCATCTCTCGTTTTCGTTTTCTGGTTGGCAAACTCTCGATGCTTGTAGCTACCGCATCATGAGTTTAAGGGGAGATGTTAAATAATATTTATGTAATCTTATTTATTAAGGGTAAAATAGTACTTTCAGTTTGACCTATATATACTTTATTTGTATTTAGGTTAACTCAATGCATTCATAATATACAGATTATTCAGAATTCTAGCCTCCTTTCTCTATTTGATCTCAATTAATTTAACACAATCGTAAGTCATCTAAATGTCCGATTTCTAACAGCAATCTACATGAATTACCAGTAAGAAATCTCTTAAACCCTTTAGGAGAGACAAATTGTTAGATCTTTGAGTACTGGCTCATTTTCTTTAGTGTTTTAGATGTTTTTGTATTGTGCTCTTATGTATTGTCATCTAATGTCATGTACAGAAAATAAAAGACATGACATTATATTTACAGGGAAACCTATGAGCCTTATAAATGGTAAAATATCAATTTACCCCTCAAATAATATTACATATATTATTTTAGGATACTTTTAGAAATTTATTGAATCAAATTCCTACTTGGTTTTTTTCTAGGTTTAGAATTGTAATCTCTTATATTAATTACATTCTAGTTCTTAATTTCTAAAACTTATTTACAATCAACTCACATTTGATTAATCATTCCATTTTAATTTTTGACCAATGATTTTTATATGTATGACTCATTAGGTTCATAATAAGTTGACCCAAATCATAATCCTAAATAAAACAAAATTAAATAATTTAAATAATTTAATTTGTTAACAATTTAACAACTGATTGATTTATATTTGAAGATCAACTATAATGTCTAAGTGACTTGTCATGATCCTTCAAATATTAGAAAAATTATAAGTCATTTGACTAAATCTTTTAGTAAACAGTTTCTCAATGCAATTATTATCTCTTCATTAAGAATATTACAATTTAAACATTATATCATTTGCTTTGTTAAATCATTTTGGTTCTCAATATTATTGTCATTGATTCTTTAAATAAGATTAATTTTTTTTTTTCAAATGTCATTCCACTTCAACTAAGAATTTCACAATCAATACTAATTGAGAACAAATAAAACATTTTTTCTAATTCAATTAGGGTAAAGAATCCTCTCTTAATTACTCAAATACCTTTTATATAATTTATGTTATACTCAATATTTGTTTGTTTATTACCCTTGATTAAGACAGCGTGTGATCATGATTAAAACATAACACTTTCTATATAAGATAGCTTAGTGATCTCAAGTTTAAGAATTACTTACATAACTATCACATGAATCTTTTCATAAATAAAAGTGAGCTCTCCATATAAAATTATCTTACAGGTCAGTTCAGTGTACATGTCATCTGACAAGCATCTGCATATTAATTTCAAGTATCTCTCATACCCTAGTTTATGAGAGCAACTACTTTCTTTCATAAAGGAAGGAACATAATATGCATTAATCTCAACAACTCTAATCAATGTAAAATCTTAATAGAAAATTAAGCAGGAATATTTAGGAACAATGTTTTGATGCAATCAAGAATATCATAATTATAACAACTTTATAATTTCTTATGCAAAGCATTTTTGTTCCACAGACTTTATATTTACTTTAGATTCATTAATCAAATATCATTGAATATTAACGATTAATAAAACTCTTATTAATAATAAATAAATTTTATATGAATAAAATCAATGTTACGTGTAATTAACCGATTAATTACAAGATATATTCTCTAATAATTGATGCTTAAAAGGGAGAGTCAATAGTGTAACAGTACCATAGTCACATAAACCATTTGAACTTTGAAGTTGTAAACAAGAGAGTAAAGATAAATTAGTGCGGGTTTGGTATTGTGATACAAGATATTTTTACAAAATATTTTTTACTTGAAAATATATTAAAATAATTTTTTTCAGGTTTTTTTACACCAACACATTAAAATTATTGAAAAACAGTAAAAAGAACATCAATTTGAGTTTTTTCAATATAAATATATTTTTAAAAACATCTAAAAATAAAAGCTACCGTACTTTTAAACAAGCTCTAGTGCAACCGCAAAGATTGCAACCAGAATCCTTCCTCCAATAATTTAAGAGTTCACATTTAAAAAAATAATAATAATAAAAATACAATAAGTATGGATAGAGATGGTGAAATTGCCATTTGAAAAAGTATTAAGATACTTCTTGATAAAAAAAAGAAAACCCCCCTCTGCTCAGACATTCCTATTTCAAAATGGTACACAATATGGATAAATATTACACAAAGTAGAAACAACCATGCTATTAACTTTCGCTTCCTTTGCTTCATGTAGATAAGAAAAGTGGAATGACAGCCAAATCACAAGAATTCTGCTCTAAGAAGATTGCTGATCATACAAGCTCAAGCTATAGAGTATACTTTTTCTGATCTGGCCATCAGTTTGATGGATTCAAAGCTCATTATCTTCAGCCCATTTGATCATCATTCTTCTTAGATAGACGCTTCAATTTGGTGTCTAAATCAACTTGGCACCACCTTGTGTGCCATAGATTTTAGTTATGAATATAATCTGTCATTCCACATTATATTGCAGACGTAAGTTGAAGAAGAGCACTGCTTCTTAGCTCCAGCACACGGAATCCACCCATA
Source organism: Populus deltoides (assembly GCA_015852605.2). Classification (NCBI taxonomy): domain Eukaryota; kingdom Viridiplantae; phylum Streptophyta; class Magnoliopsida; order Malpighiales; family Salicaceae; genus Populus; species Populus deltoides. The sequence continues at coordinate 7,063,257 of CM027573.2, read as the reverse complement.
ATGATGGAAATGAGATAACTAGGCTAATTCCTTGGACAGGAGATAGCGAAACGAGAAGTTGTGAGGAATCCACTCAATTTTCTTGCCAAATTTTCTGTACTGACACTCCTGAATTCTTTTCTTCAAATAATTGGGCAGTAAATGCTCTATCATTTCCACCAGACCAGCAGGGCAAAGTTCCAAATCCTTAGCAAAAGACTCTACAATCTTCGAAAGAAGAAGTTTCTTTTCTTTATTTACAATGAATGTTGATTGGATGTATTCTTCCTTCGCAGCTTCCAGATCCTCATACACTCTCTTAGGAGTGTACGCTCTAACCTGAAGAATCGCAATTCATCACTTCAATAACGAGCACAAGAAGGTATAGAAAGCTATAGGAGACATAATTTTTTCATGTTTGTGTTACTTTGCAACGAATAATTTTATCAAAGGTCTGATGTCTAAGCTCCTTAGAGATATAAAACAGTATTGTTTTGCACTGCAAGATATGAATAGCGGAACATACTGCAGGATCAGAGTAACTTCCTGCACAAAGTGCAAAATATAAGCGAGGTTCGGGATGATGTATAGAATAAGCTTTCCTTCCATCTCCATTCTTGAATTTTGTCTTCGTAGAAAATAGCTGTCGCAGCCACTGCATCCAGATAAAAGCAACTCAGCTCCAGTCAAAGATAACATTCCTTGAATATTCCAATCACAAATGGATTGGGACTTGCAAAGGAATTGAATTCAAAAGGGCAACAGGCTTGCTATAACCATCATTATTGAGGCAGCCTTAGTTAAAACTGAAACCAAATCGTGCTAGCAGGCAATGTTGTTAAAAGAAAGTTTCAGGGAAGCAGACTTACCGGTCCTGGACGGAGCAACCGACATCCCAGAATAGAATTCTGTATCATGTCTACACTAACTGTATGACCCCCAACGTTGTATGCCGCCTGAAACATACAACAGCTTTTAAATGATGCTATTCATGCTTGCTTCCTTGAAGATGATCAGAGAAGTTTTTCTCACCTTGAGAATTAAGGACATCCTTTTCATATTATTCTGTGGAATGCCATATACTAAATATGCCTGCAGGACAACACAATGCAGTGGATTGCATTAGCTCATAGACCAAAAGCAAAACCAGAAAAAGGAACAGGGTAGAATATTGACAATAACATAATTGGACCTTCAGAACCTTACATGCATCACAAGTGCGTTGTGAACATTGATCCAAAAAGCTAGCTTCTCATCATGTTTCATCTTTCTAGGATTAACCCCTTCTAGCCGAGAGACAAGTGACCTGAAACAGGATTAACCCCTCATAGTATTAGACCATATGGTGAAAGTGCATTTTATCAGCTATGGCCACTGGACTCACCTAAAATCTTGTAGCTTATGTTGAATATATCTCAGCTTTTGAGTATCTCTACAAATTCGTTGGACCTTGACCATTGAGCAGTATGGTCCACTGAATTCCTTGGAGGCTCCAACGTGGAAAGGGTTGTCAAGTGATGAATTGAAGGATGAATAGTTCCCATACTGTGGGCTCCATGTATCACCCTGGCCTTGTGATGAAAACTCATTTGGTGATGAAGAGATTGAAATTTTGGAGGAAACATAATCAGGGTTGATCAAAGGCGGGTCTGCAAGCTCACAAAATATGGTCGAGATTCTCCTGATCATCTCCTCGGAAAGCCAGTTCGGCGACTCTGTTACGTCATAGCGAATAGAGGTTCCAAGATGATCTGCTAGACTGATTGCATTTGAAGTATCATTCCGAGCTAGCTGTAAAGACAAGGACAGAGAACCGAGAAATACAAAAAATTACTATTCTTTACCAAAGTTCAGTTGTTTAGGAACCTTGCTGGAATAATTGTTAGGAACAGTTCAATTCAATCAAATTACCTCCAACATTGACAGTGGGAGAGAATGGCATGAGTCTACTGCTCTGGCTACTGATCGCGTTGTTGGAGAAGTTCCAATAGACCGCTGAGACATTGAGGAGTGGCATCGATGAATGCTGGAATCTAGCAGTTTTTCCGGTCCCCGAGTGTCATTGCGTTCCTTGGTCAGTGAAGTAAGATAACTTGCATTATCAGCAGAATGGTCCTTATCCGACATTATATCATTCTCCTTTCCAGGAACTGATGGAAACATTCCTTTATGTGTGTTTGAACTCATTTTGAATCTCTCATGGTCCCTTTCATCTTTGGTTGACAGAGATGATACTTGTTGTTCGAATGTTTTTCTGTACAGGGAGAGAAGATATCGTTCCAAATACACCACTTCCAATTCCAAAACTGCAATTTCCTTAATCAGTTCCTTAGCAGGCTGCAATTTCAGTAAAATGAAAGTCACATTGCTTTTAGAAGCAGCTAGGCAGAGCATTTAAATGAACAAGTAGTGATTATAGTGCATAGAAGTAGGTGTATATATATATGCATTAGCAAAATGCAACTTATTATGGATTCACAACTAGAAATTTTACCTTGGGGATTGACTTATCTGTCATGATATCATGGGAAAAAGGCTTACAATTTAGTGCCTTCTCCAAGGTACGGCGTACCAGAACCTGGTCCTGCAATCGGTCTTGAAGATCTAGGATCTGCAGAAGAGAGGAAACAACTTGCAGTAAGTGAAAAGCTTGTTGCATTCTAAAATATCACAAATAACAAAGGCTCTTCTCTGTTTTCCCTTTTCATTCTCAGTTGTGGACATTTAAATATGAATCAGTGAAGTGTTTTTTCTTGTGCAATGGTGAATTCTGTAAAACGAAAGTGGACATGGCTTCCTCCACAGATTGACCAACCATTTTTCCGGTATAAACTTGACATGCGTGACATAAAGCTAAGAGCAAAGCGTCTGAAGAGTAGTCCTTGGAAACTAACTAATTTTACAGAGGAGAAATAGACAGGGTTCCTGAGCAAGTACTAACAATGCAATCCTAAAAGCTTTGTATATAGTTTACACGGTTGGGAGGGATTTCGGTCAAGGTAATCACCTCTTGCTTTAATGAACTTTGAGCCTCTGTGTTAGGATATTGCCTCTTCTTGGCTTCAACGCCATCCTCAAGCTGTCTCATTTTCTTCTGTGAAACAAAATTAACAACCAAACAAAGTTAACCTTAACAGAAGCAGAAATACCTGTAAACTAACGTCAGATAATTTATTTTTAACTATCAAGCGGTAAAGGCTTACCGATTTAAGGTGACAAAACTCTTCGAAGATGTTGTTTGGTTCTTGTTTATCAGCAACAACTTTCGTTTGAAATGGATCACTGACAATGAAAAGAGCAGAAATGGTCAAGATAGATATCAAAAGACATCAATGAAGCAGAAGTTCTTCTGTTTCCCCCCTAAAACATGGTGCATCAGCAGCTCAACATGAAAAAACCTGAACGAGTGTGTGAGACTTGATGATCATTCCCTGCCTAAAAAGAAAAATGGAGGCAAAAGAAAAATGCAGTTCATGGTTTCTAAGATCACTTGCGGTAAGAGCCATACAATTAACAGTTGCTGGTATCTGTCGGACCAAAAATGTAGAAAGTATGGGCATGAAGCTGCACCAATAGTATTATTAAGTGACAAGAAGTGAAGGTTACCAACTGTTAGCCATTGCCAGAAACCATAATATACTATAACTTGAACTTCTAGGCTTCTACCGTAGCAGCAATTTAACACTCAGAATAAATGTGAGACAAAGAATTAGCAAGAAAAGTGTTCATAGTAGTACTTAAGAATGAAAGCTACTTATTTGTTGGCTTAAAGATGTAAAGGTATGGACATGAAGCTGCATCAATATTAATGTTTAGCTACAGAAAATGTATCAGCTGCTGACCATCCACAGAAACCATTTCCTTTATGATTTCTAGCCCTAGCATTAGCGGGAAAAATAATGATTTTAATATTTAAGAAAACAAAAAAGCTACTTAAGTACCTGTTAGAATGCTTGTGCCTTGAAACTCTTACTTCCATGAAATTGAACTGTTTCAAAGTTGAACCAAACCGACACTTCACTTCATGCACTGAGGCAAACAAGTGCCTTTAGACCCCACAGTTGAGAATTTAGTGAAGTAGCATTAAATGCGTGGCAATACTACCAGAAAGTATTGAGAATAGTAAGTGAAGAAAAATACATTACTTGAAGGAAACATCCAAAAAACATTAAATTGTTACAGAATGAACTGTGTTTACAAGCCACTGAACCACATTGTATGGAGAGAGTTGTCTCGCAAATGGGTTCTTGTTTTTTCTTTTCAAAAGTTGAGCTAAGACTAGTGGTCCAAAGAACCAAATCTGGGTTTTAACCAGACCTATCCAAGCCCCCCAAAGGCCAAAATACGCAGTTGTCCTATTAATATGTAGCACGTAACTATAGCAAGTATGATGAACATGCCTATGGATAAGTGCTATGTATATATATAGTACCATGGTAGATAGTGCTTAAAAGGGTTGTCATTTTTTGCTAGTCCCCTGTCTTAGAAAGCAATGCCACCTTTGAAGCTTTTGGCTATGGTGGGCTTTTTGCGTTGCATGAAAAGAAGCAAATGATCAGTTCATGGCTTTACCTTGTAAGAATTTAAAGGTGATGGCAAAAGGTGCTTTATGAGGGAGAAGGAGACAAGAAACAAAGAGGGAACCTGACTTGTGATGTATATATAGCAAGAGTTCATGGGATTTGAGCTTCAACAAGATTTAAACTTTGCGCTTCATGTGGCTTTTATGCCATTTAACTTTGAAAGCATGAATACATTAAGTAACAATAAATTAAGAGATCAAGACCCACTCATATAAAATATTCAAATTATTGTGTGATTACTACCACATCGATATTACTTAATGATTTTGATGTCGGAAATGATCAAGTACAGTGTCTCTTTCATTCATAACAGTTGGATTTCAATCCATTCATCCCCTGATTCAAGTACTCGCAACAGGTGCAGAGACTATACTTTAGTAAAAGCTGGGAATTCTATCAAATATGAATCCAAGCGATCCTTCCTTGATGCTCATTGACTGTTGTCTTTATTTTTCCAATCATACAATGAAAGGGTGGCTAGCTAGGGCTACCACATTCTGCGCTAATGGAGACTAACACAGTGCTGCTGTTGGTCTTTTAAAACTAAAAAGAGAGAAGCATTTTCAAAAGGTGAAGGAACCTCAAAAGGGCTGAAAGGTAGAGGTCAAAGGGAAAGAAAATACAACAGATTGTTTTGATATGAAATGAAGGTTTTGGTGGGCTAACCATCGCCTACCTTTCTTCCAGTGCTTGGATACAACCATACAATGCTCCTTTTGTCTGGTCAAAAAATAAAAAAAAATAAAAAACCTTGCTGGGGAAAGCTTCTTGCTTTTCATTTTGGGTAGAGTGCCATATACATGATGATTAGGGGAATAAATAATAAAAAAAAAAAACAGAAGAAATTGGTCAGAAAATGAAAAATAGCAATGTTGAAAGATCATCAGCCCAAAAACATGTTTTAACGGCTACTCTAGTGGTAATTGTTTTGAAGTGGCACGTTTAACTAGAGTTCCAGACCTTTATTTGATTAGTGATGGAGTTAAAGACACATAAATAAACTAAGTTTTGTGTTAAAAATTGACTAATGCCCTCTTGCATCAAAATAATTTTTGAAATTTGTTAGTCACAGGTATTTTTTTTTTTTTTTTACATTGCACACCTTTTTTGTTTTTCCTTACAGCTTATCAAAACAAATTCCGTTTAAGAAAAGAATGGTAGAATTGCATGTTTGAAAGCGTGGTTGTTGTTGTTTTTCAAAGTGTTTTTATGTCGAAATGCATCAAAATAACATATTTTTTATTTTTTAAGAATTATTTTTAAGATCAGCGTATCAAAACGATCTAAAAACATATAAAAAAATTAATTTTTTTGAAAATACGGGTACAACCGCGTTTCCAAACACTCACCAGTGGTTAACAATTATTTGGGTGTTTTTTTAAAATATTTTTGATCTAATAAAATATTAAATTAATATTATTTTTTTATTTTAATATTAAAAATTTAAAATTCTAAAATTTATTAATATATTTTCAAATAAATTTTTTTTTTCACCCGTGAACTGCTACCCCTACACGAGCCTAACCACATGGGATGTCACTGGGGTCTTTGACGACTCCCATGCATGTAACTCTAGTCACATGCAACCAGTTTCACTTAAGGGTTTAGGAGAGTTTTATATATTTATAACAATTATTAGGGTTAAATCCCTGGCATTAACTTTAATATAAGATAAAATATTCATGACATTAACATTAATGAGGAATGAAAAAAAAATATCTTTTATATTAATATTTTATTTAAAAAAATTATAAGAATAAACAAATTAAGCTTTATAATCGTTGTTAGACGACGTACCGCTCATCTTGTATCAAATGCCCTTTATTGTTCCTTTATCATTGGGCTACATGTCGTTTGTTTTAAAGGAGAGAGCTTCTAAGTTTGCAGCCGACGACGAATCATTAGGCCAGACTACATGTCGTTGACGTGCTCTCGCCTCCCTCGACATTTTCTTCTTTACTTTTGAGAAACGCATCCCTCGACATTGAACAACATGTACCATTTTTTTTCTCTTATGAACCGGAGCTAGGTTTTGACCATGGATCGTATCTCAAGAAGTTTCTAATTTGGATCGAGGTGACGAGTCAACTTGGAAAATCCAATCATATAATCATAGATTATAAAAATGTTAAACTTCTCAAACAGGCCATCGTTGGCACAAAACTAACAAAAATCTCTCCATCCAAGAGCTTTTGGAGTTGATGGAGAGCAGGTTTTATTATCTTAATACTCGAGATTTGCAGAGCATTGTAACATGAGAGGTTTCCGATCTGGTTTAAGACAATAGCCTCGTTGTTGACCAAGCCAGGCATCAATTTTCAAAGGAAACTGACAGAAATGCTTCCTGGATTACTCGTTGTTGACCAAGCCAAGCATCAATTTTCAAAGGAAACTGACAGACATGCTTCCTGGATTATTTAAAACGGTGGTAGTTGCATTTATTGCTTTTGTTTAGCCCAAAAGAAAACAAAAATCTCTACAAACTCCTAGGCACATTTGATTTAGTGCAAGATATAGCCATTAATTTGTAGGAACTAGCATCGGATCTCCAAAAGATGATGTTAGAAGGCAAGTCCATCTCCCTCCCTCTCTGAAAATGATGAAAATTTAACTCCTCGTGATTTAGCCCTAACAATCAGAGAAGAAGAAGAAGAAGAAGAACACCCAGTAACCAATCCATTAATGTTCTCGTGCAGAACCTCTATAACAATGGGATGGAAAATGTTCTCATTGGAGGGTAAACTATAACTAGAGATAATGGGCTTCAAACAATTAACGAAACATGAAGTTCGAATCTTCATGTTAGGATTAGGTAAACTGTAAGGCTGCCGCCATGCAGGAAGAGCCTCGTGGAATGGTATTATAGAAACCCAAAAACAGACACATGAAGAAAGCAGCTTAGTCAATGCCAATGATGAAGATCGAACAGCAAAAGGCATCTTCTGTTGGTTGTTGAGCCCTTTCTCATTTCCTGTTTTCTACGATTCTGATGGCGGATTAAAAGTTTTTCTTTCTCCCAAAATATAAAATAAAAGAGCCTTTTTTTTCACGCACGTAAGTCAGGCAGTGCAATTACTAACACTGAAGTAATCAGATAGGTAAGATTCAAACTTTTAACTTAAATCCCAGCTAAAATAGGTATATAAAAAAAAATTGTAAGAGAATTATTTTCCTTTTCTTCTAAGTTTTATGATTAAACTCTTAAATTTTGGATTCAAGAAAAGTAAAAATAACAACTAAATGATTTTTTTTTATATTACTCTCGGTTTGTTTATAAAAAAATTAAAAAAAATTAGGGTTTATAAGGATTTGAAGTTTGTTTTGTTAAGCTTAATACATTATTATTAAGGGTTTAATATTAAGTGATTGATTTTAAGTATGTTATTAAAAATAAAGATTTATGAGCTGATTTGTTTAAATTGATTTTTTTATGGGTTAAGAAATCCATTTCAACCTTGCTGGAAAATCTGGACATGATGATCTTGAGGTTCAAGATGGTAAAATTTTATTTTGATCCTTGATTTATAAAAATTATAGTTTAGTCCCTAAACTTTGAAAAATTATAATTTGACCCTTGATATGTCTTTTGAGATTCTGGACAATGTTATTATGAGGTTAAAGATGATAAATCTCAGTTTTATAATTGATTTAGAATATTTTTAGTTTGGTCCCTCAATTTTAGAATTTACATTTTAGTCCTTAAACTTTAAAAAATTTAATATTTGGTCCCTATGTCGTTCTGGACAGAATTAAAGATGGTTTATAGGTAAAATTTCAGTATGGTTATGTATTTATGGTTTGGTCCAGTTTTGGTAAAATTATGTTTTGGTCCCTATTATGGATAATTATCGTTTTAGTCCCTAAACCTAAAAGACTTAACCTGTTTTTTTTTTTATGCATTGGAATCTTTTATTTGTGTTGTTTTGAGTATTTATATATTTGTTATAGGTTTTTCTAACAATTCTCAATAAAATTTTATTATTTTCATCTTGTATTCCTTTTAATCTATATTTTTCTTGACTGGTTTGGGGCACTTTGGACGAGACTTTGTATGAACCATGATCCAGTTAACAGTTTCAAATTCATCTCTGCACGTCTTGCTCCAGCGCTCCCACATTCAGCATGAACAAGGCGAGTGTACTTCTGATAAGCAACTGAAACAAAACCACATGAACATTCTACCTCGCAAAATTCATCGTCCTCAGCTCATATAGCATTCCCACAATGAGGAGTGCTTGGGCACCATTTTACAGTCCTCAATATATGACTCAAGAAGAAAGTGAGCAAATTTCTCTGCCAAATCAGGATGTCTTATACTAACTAAATTCCTGACAATAGCTTCATCGCAAAAGCACTACATTTGTGTTCCATGCACCGGATGCACCTGCTCTGATCCCCATTTATTTAAAAAATGAAGTGTTTTGTTCCATCCTTCAAGGGGCAAAATCAGTAAAAGAGATTTAATAAGAAAAGGATGCTATAGAGAAAAGAAGCTCTAAAGAGTTTAATCATGATTGAAAATTAGCATTAGGTATAGCCCCTAATAACATGTCAACATACTGTCATCAGTTGCTAAAGTTCCAAATATAAGTTCAACATGGTTTTACCAACAGGCAAGCACAATTTTTGGATCTAGGTATGAGATCTACAGCAAAATTGTATACAAACATACTAACTTTGACCAACACCTAACGTCTGAAATCAATGTATGATTACAGCTGAAAAGAGAAAATCACTCATTGAGAATGGGTGCACTGCTTACAATCATTGCAGAAACAATGGACACATTCCATTCTTGTGACCTCATCACCAGATACATCCTCTATGCATGATCACAAGTTATTGTAGAAGATGAAATCGGTGGCACATCATTGTCGAGATGTTCAACAACAGTCACAACTGCTTCAGTAAACAAGAACGATTTTCCCTTCTCCACAAGCACAGCAAGTAGCTTTTCAACATCGAATTGATAACGGATCAACAATGTCAGTGCACGGTGTTCTTTTAGTGATAGCAACTCCATGACTCGGCAAATCTTCCCTCTAAATCAACAAATCCCAAATCAAAATATCAACAATCGAAATTACAAGAAGACAGTTCAAAAAGTGTGATCCTTTTTTGCTTTCAGAAGTTTACCTGTGTAGCCAAGAGGAACTCTTTTGTGATCACATGCAATAAACCCAAAAAGGGTAACAAAAAATTACTTTACCACACTAAAAATCCAACAACTATCTACACATAATCTTCAATTTAACCATCCAACCAAGCTCGATAAGGTTACCAATCACCATTAGAGCTCAATTAAGCTACTAATCACCAAAGTCTACTTCCTTTAGGTTCTTCCTCACAAATTGGAGACAAAAAAAAACACTAACAAACCAAAAAGCTCAATAATTTAAGCACAAAGCACCCCACAACTGAAAACAATCAACAGCTACACATACAACATTAATAAATTCCTCATTCAAACACCCAAGATTAAACACAGTAAATCCCAATTCACAACAAAATACTCAAAAATCACCATCAAAAAGGCATAAAAATTCGGTCTTTTCACACTAAAAACTAACAATTATTGGTGGCGTACCCTTTTAGACTTTTTTGTATGCCATGCTCTAACTCTAAGAATTCAAGCACAAAGACAACTCTCCCAGACTAACAATTACTGCATCAACTTCCTTTCTTGTCCTTTTGTCATGGAATTCCCCTTCCTCTCCTCTTGTTAGATATTACCATAAGGTAGGATTAAGAAGCAATAATGAAATTATCTTCCTTAATTTGCTCCAGACAGCAGCAACAGTGCTGGAGTAGCTCAGTTGGTTAGAGCGTGTGGCTGTTAACCACAAGGTCGAAGGTTCAAGCCCTTCCTCTAGCGTTTTTATTAATTTTATTAATTATCCTTTAACTAAATCTTAATTTCTATTTTCAAGCACTTTGCATTTGTGAAAAGCCCAATTCATTCGATCCAACGAGTAAATAAACCCCACTGGATCTGGTCCAGACCCAATCATACTCGGTCAGATCCGATCCAGTCCAAAACAAGAAAGTACCTCGGGATATTGGGAGGCCGAAACCATTCTTGTTGCCATCAAGCCAACCTCTAAGCAAGCGGCTGGCTATTATTATTATTTTATATATATATATTTATATATAATATTAAATATAACTATAAAAAACGTGGTCTTTTTACTCTTCACTTAATCATTGTTCACCATCTGGATTACAATAATGCATTTTTTTAAAAAAAAAATCACTTTAATCTTTGAAATTATTTTTTTAGCATAATCGATCCTTTTAAGCCTACATATAGAGCTCAATTGTAATTTTTTTTAAATGAGGGTTAAATTAAAAATTAAAAGACTAAAGTGAAAAATCAGATAAAATAGATGGCAAGTTTGCAATTGGTTTTAAAATTTTATTTGTGTCTCTCATCTTTTTAAGCTATTTGTTAATTGGTCCCTATAAATTTTAAAGAATATATTTCGATACCAAACTTTATTTTCCTTCTTTTTTAGTTTTTTTTTTTGAAAAAGAGAAAATAATTTCTAAATTCCAACTTAGAAGGAAAATGTTGGCGTTGAAAAAGATTTAGACCACCAAATGGTTTTATATGGTGAGAGGGGGTTACGATTAGGTATTCTTTTACCTTGAAAACACCTAAAAAACATATCTAAACTAAAAAAAAATTTTGGTTTCGGGTTTTGGACCAATTTTTTTTTTAAAAAAAAAGTTATGGATTGGTTTAACAAAGTTTCTAGGGTGTTTTCTAGGTATTTTGGATCAAAAACATGTTGAAATGAGTTTTTGGATAAGAAAAACTGTTTTTCTAGCCATACTAGTGGCTAGATTTTAGGATTTCCCCACAACTCATGGAATTTACTCCACAATTTATTTATTTAACACATATAAACTTGTGATCTTTTTCTCTTTTGACCACCTATAATACATATTATAATTTATTGTGTAATCATGTCTAATTCACAATATATTTAAATCATGTCGCCTTTTTACTTCCCTAGCATTTATTACACGTATGATATATCGTACTTCAATCCATATAGTAGCCTTGTTATATTGAGAGATTTTCTCAATTCATTATTCATTCCACTTATTTCATGTCAATTTCTATTATTTATAATTTATCACATAATTTTCCATTACTTTTATACTTACAAGACATGTTTAGATCATTTTTTTTCCCGTTAAACTTTGTCAATAAAGCTAATATAATACACAAACATGAACCTGTTAATATAGTCAAACATATATATATACCTTGTTCCATTACATGTTATTGTTGTTATAAATTGGTCAACCAAATAACTTACTAATCATTTTATATAACAACCCCTAACTATTTGGATACAATTTCATGTAACTTCTTTTTAAAATAATTTAATACACACTGTACTGAAATTTTGATGGAGTTTTTCTTATACTTTAACTATACCAAGTTATTGATATTGTCATCAATATCTCAATCCAATACTACAATTATGATTTAACGTTCGACACAGTGTTGCGATGTACATGAAAAAATTTTAATACCAAATACAATCAATTTTATACATGATGATTATTTACTATTATCACTTCTATATGTTTACCACACTAATTACTAAATGATTTTTTTTTTAATTTTACCATTAACCTTGTAAATCAATACAATTAGCATAATTCAAGTACATACTAATGTCTCCTCTAGTCCAAATCGGGCATTTGTTCCATTACTAAATTAATTGGTTTTTCTAATTGCCCGTTAACTAGGGCATTAATCCAATTAATCAGGAAACTAGTTTCTCCAATTTCCCATTAATTAGGGCACTAGTTCCATTAAACATGTTAACTAGTTTCTCCAATTGCTCATTAACTAGGGCAATTGTCACATTAACCAGGGTAACTAGTTCCACACAATATTTGTTCACTCGCTGACTATCTCACATGTTAGTTATTTTAGAGTTCTCATCTCTCTCTCTCTCTCTCTCTCTCTCTCTCTCTCTCACACACACACACACACACACATTTATGATATTAATTTCCAAATGGCAATCTAACACAAATCACTCGTGATTTCCACTATTTCAATCGAAAATAGATCATACATTGAATCTTGCCAATGCAGTTGATAATAATTCTTGCATGGCAATTCCATCGATGCGATCAAAAGTAATACATACAAGGTTTTTTTTCCACCATTACGGTAAATCGCATCTCTCAATATACATTATCGCATATGCGATTAATTATGAATTACATACTAATTTCTACCTTGAAGGCATTCGCCTTCCATTAACAATAACAATAATAATACACTATACAATTTAATTATCATAGTGATTCTAACAATTATAAATGCATGTATAAATAATTAAAAATACAAGGGAGGGTCAATCCCTTACCTGAACTCTTGCTATCCAAGCTTCCAAGAAGTTGGGTTTCTTTCTGAATGCTTCTTTTACAACTCTCAACCAAACAATCATTACTACTCATATTATAATTAAATTAAATCACTAACATATTCATTCCATGCATCTCAACTTTTCTCTTTTTCTACAAGTTTCCCTAATAGTAAATCACATAACATTTATAATATAATTCACAAACATTATCATAAATGCATCAACCTCCGAGCCATTTCCCTCTTGGCCGAAAACCACCATAAAAAGAGCATACATTCTTCTTCAAAATTTTCCACTATTAACACATCATCCATTAGTTTTTCATGTTCAAGAATGCAATTCTAAAAACAAAACACTTTAACAAGCAAACTAACCTATAAAACTCAATATTCCATATCACAAAACTTACTAATTAAGCCTCAATTCATGTCAAAATCATAATTAATTATGATAGAAGTGATTCTTACCTTTCATTCACAAGATATCAAGGAGAAATTTCAAGAGAAACCAAACTTTCTTCAAGTCTCCTCTTTCTCTTCTTCAATTCTTTCTTTCTCTCTCTCTCTCTAGTTTTCAAAACCCTTACTTTAACTCATTTAATCACCAAGTAAAACATGTTCTTCATGCATGATTCTACCTTACCCATCTTTTCAATCTCTCCATCTCACCACTTTAATAGGTTTTTGTCTCCTTTATTTTTCTTCCTTTCTCTCCTTCTTTTTCTAGAAACTTCCATCAGTTTTAAAGAAGAATGAGAGCTGGATTCTCGGGCAGATAACCATTTTACCCTTTACTTTATCCTTATTTTTATTTTTCTATATTTTAGTCCAACTATCAACATTCTTGCAAGGCCTTCCCGGACTTTGATTTCCTTAAATTTTAACTCAAGGAAAAACCATATGTTAAGAGACTTCACGTGAAATTTCAACTTGATCCAACAGTCGGGTCGAGAATTATGTTTGATAGCATAAAACTTGGCAATACTGAAATTATAGCTTAAACCTGATCCTAGGCTTAACTTCAAACACATTATTCTCTCTCGTCTAGATAAATTATAAAGCTTACCATATATCATTTAAAAGGAAAAGATATATAATTTCCAACCCAACTAGAAATGAAATGAAAATCCCTATAAAGCTTAAGATATAGACCGAAAAGTAGCCTAAGGCCTAGTATGATAGATTTGCCCTTTTTTAATTTGAACCTTTGGACTTAGCTCATTAACTTCTTCTTTGACCCTCTTCAATTTAGACCTTATAATAGGCCTAACTGGTGATGTTGGCTGAATCATATCATTTTTTCTTTTTAATATTTATATTAAATTTCCTAATTCTTCTTTCCATCAAAACTTGTTACTGTTTTTGTCATTGTTTTGAATTTTAAACAAAAATTCAAAATTTTCATTTTAACTTTAATAATACCTTTAAATTTATTTATGGAGGCCATCTCCTCAATTACATATCACATCTATTATTATCATCTATTTGTTCTTTTCCTTTCTATATTTTCGTTACTCATCAGGATCTTACTACTCTCAGTCCTACATTTACGTGGGGGTTTACAAAAATAGTTACAATAAATAAGAAAATGAGCATTTATTCTTAAGAACAAGAGTGTTTGTTCTTAGTTTTGATGTGATAAATGTTTTGGAATTAAAAAGGTGTTTTCATTGAGAATAGAGATTGTAAACCCTGAACCTGGGTGATTCATGTTGTATTTATAGACAATCAATCTTGTCTCTTTTTGTGTAGTGGAGGGTTCAGAAAGTCATTTTATCGTGATAACATTAATGATGGAAAAATATTTGTTGTACCGTTAATGAGATGAAAATATAAGAGGCTATTGAGAGATTTTTTATTTACCTAGGGTTATAGGGAGAGTAGGATCCAAAATGAATTGGGTCAGTAAAAAAATCTCGAAGAGGCCACGTGAGGTCCTAAAAAATCATGTTGGGAGGGTCGAGATCAAGTTGTGTGGTTAAGCTCGAGAGGTGCCCAAAAATGAGCTCAAATGTTACATTCGAGCCAATAGGTGATAGGCGCTACGCCAAGGCTGAGCTCATGGGGGTCAAGCTCTTCCCAAGATAGAATTCATGAGGTTTGGGCTCTTTCTCTATAATGAGCCAATGGGAGTTGGGCTCTTCTCCTTGGTTGAGTCTATGACGTTAAGTTCTTTCCTTAAATTGAGTCCATTAAAGTTGATCTTTTCCCTCAAGTTGAGACCATAGAAGTGGACTCTTCATGTTGAACCTATTAGACTAGGCTTTTCCCTCAAACTAAGCTTATAAGATCTGAGCTTTTTCTCGAAACTGAGTCCATGATATTAGACTCTTCATCCAGGCTGAGCCTATCAAAATTGAGCTTTTCTCCTAAGTTGAGGTTATAACATTGAACTTTCTTTAAAAATGAGCCCATGAGTAGTTAGGCCCAAACATGTTGCCCGAAACCATAGGTTCATGGATCTTCAAAGGCTTTTTAGTTTCATTAAAATTTGAGATCATCACTTTCTATAAGAAGCAAAACACCAAGTCTTGGCAGCATGAGGTAAATGGTCAATGGAGGCGGCATTTGTGACAAAGCATCCACCAAGATTCAAGAATACTAAGCTCAAGTTCCATATATGTTGCATAACACTATAATTTAATGTCAAGTGGATACACAAGCAAAGAATCAGCAAGTAGAAGTTACAACCATTGCTAAGAATTTTCATCTATGTTGGTTCGAAAAATAAAATCTTCTCCCTCTAATTCTTCTTGAAATAGACAAATGGATGGTATTTCATTCTTTCCACTAGACCCTTCGTCACTTGATGATCTCTTCCCCTGAAAATGTTGATTTATCAATATAAAACAAGAAGAAATATAACACCAATAAGAAGTATGTCACAAAGAGAGAGAAGCGGCAAATTGTGGAAGCGTTGAATCATTAAGCAGTTAAATTCTTGGCATATCTAGAATACCACCCTGCCTCATAAATCATACAAATTAAGTGAACTCGTTGTAGAAAAACACCTACATGCCTTACACGATAAGAACATAGATTGTCTACAGGACACAATTAAGAGCGAAAATCCCAGTACTTGCCTTCCTCAAGACATAGAAAAAGTAGTGAAATCCATCACCAAAAGTGCTCCACTCTACAGACCAAGTGAAGTTCGGAGCATCAAATAAAGGACGCCTAAAATGTGGCTGCATAAGATGGATTTCAAGTAAGAATAATGGTGCATACAACACCCACCAGTGAGTCCCCAACCCAAAAAGAAAAAGGCAATTCTGTGTTTGTTAGTCCAACCTGGCCAAAAGAGATCGAGATAAAAATGCCATCTAGTTTCAGAACCCTGTGAACTCCTTCAAGCATTGCCTTCACTTGGGCTACTGTTTCAGGCCTTGGATTCCATGGGTCACCACTGTTGACGAATAATACATCCTTCAAAGCATGGGGAAATAGAGTAAATAAACACACACAGTGTCATTAAAATCCCAGACAAGGACAAGAAGGAAATAATAATCTGATTAATAAAATGTCAAGCTGAAGTTCCAACACATTGCCTCTTTACCATGGTTCCTTTCTCAATAACCACATCAAAACATTCGTCATTAAAGGGCAGGTCTAGCATGTCAGCTTCCAGCACTTTTATTTCTGATGATAGAGGGGACAAAGAAAGAAAAGCTTAGAACACCACTGCATTTTTGAAAAACAACTTCTTGTTCCCACACACAGATTTCCCCCCTTCTTATCTACTAACATGTTTCACAAAGTTTATCATAGATTCATTGAAACAAGTTTTGTTTTACTTGAACAACCCAAACAAGCTAATCAGATGATTTAAAATCCAGCAATTCATCATCAATTGGTAGGAAGTAGAGACCAACAAATCTTTGATTCCTACATCTCCACAAGTTTCTTTAACTGTGTTGCATCAAAAGATTATTTCATGAACTGAATTCAACTTTCCACCATAAATTGCAGACTACCATTCATTGTATCCTAACAGCAAATTGTATAATTAAAAGAACTACTATTCAACGTTATGATGGCATAAACAACTACAAAGGAGAAACAAACCTTTATATCCCTTAGCTTCCAACCGTTTCTGCATCTTCTCGACCGCAACAGCGGACAAATCAGTGCAAGTAACCTCAGTAATTCCATCTCTGTACATTTCTTCACACAACTGTGAATTCCCACAACCAAGCTCCAACACCTTCAATGAACCATTCAAACTTTCTTATCGCAAAAACAAGCACAGTAAAAACAAAAAATTCTTGAAAGTAAAAAATAAATAAAAGAACCTAACAGCAACAAGCAAGAGAGAGAGAGAGTGACTACAGAGGAGGTTGGAGGGATGTGGGCTTGAATAAGATGGCGAAAATGAGAGTAATCTTTGAACCATTCGTAATGTTCCTCCTTAGAGAATCTCTCGTTCCAGTAGTGAGGATCCTGGTAAGCCAGAGCAGTAGAGGGAGGCTCGGTGGTCGGCTTTCGGGACCCTTCCATTTCAGGGTTTCTCAGCTTAGGCTCGCTTTCTTCTTGCATTCTTCCTCTACTTCCACAGTGCAGAAACCCTGAACCCTAAATGCTTGGGCCTCGATATAACGAGTCCATCTTGTTATTGGATTTTCAAGTTTTTAGAACCAATCTTATTTAAAAACGACCTTTTTACAGCGAACCAATCAAAGATCTAGTTCATCTAGAGATCTAGTACATACTAATAAATACATGATACCATTATATTATTTATGATTTATTGAAAAAAATATATTATAATTTAACTAGTAATAAATGATGATAAATAACTAGTTGAGCCAATAAACCACCCAACAAATAATTTTTTTTTATGGTTAAGGTGTTTGAAAATATAACAGTTTAGCGGTAATTGTTTTTTTTTAAATATTTTTTTAAAAATATATTAAAATAATATTTTTTTATTTTTAAAAGATTATTTTTTATATCAACACATTAAAACGATTTAAAAACATAAAAAATAATTTTAAACAAAAAATATTTTTAATTTTTAAAAAAACATAATTTAAAACACATTAACAAACAAACTCTTACTTGTTTGCACTTGCATTAAAAAAAAAATCTTAAATTTATGGGTTCTCCCTTTTGTCTTTAACAAGACTTGATCCTAGCCTACTATAAAGCATTAAAACAAAGGTCATCTTGTGAGGTTGCCATGTAAATACCTTGATAGCTTATAATGAAAATTGTGGTATGAACGCTAGCTTTTGATAATCCAATTGCTCTTTGAACTTTGTGGTGTTGTTATGGTGACCTGTGATACTCAATGGATCAATATGAAAACGAGTCAACGATGCTAGAAGCCGACCATGACACAGATTTAATAAACCATATTTTGGAGCATTACCTTGTAGAATTCGCTGCTGTAATCGACCATTTAATAGAAGCAAACATTAGAGACAGATAACACAACCAGTTAAACACAAGCAAAATCTTTTTGATGAGGCCTTTCATGAATGAATGGTGCTTCTAAGTTCTGTCCATGAAATTACAGAAGAAAGAGGTCAAACTGTCGGATTGATTTTGCTGAGTTTACGTTAAATTGGTCAAGAGAATAATCATGATACAGTTAATAAGAAAAACATTACAAGTAGCATTTATTATGAAATCATAGAAAAGGATTCCGCAATTTCTGTTGCTAGCCTCTTCATAGGTTGCAAGTAAAAATGCTGCATTAATTCTCCAATGAAATGTCATTGTTGATGCTTAGCTCTGCAATATAACATTCTATAGCTTCAGTGAAGGCGTTGGAGATGCTGGAGGCTTTAGGTCTTCATACCTTGAGATGAAAGAAACAGAGAAACTCAATGGCATAAAAGAAAAAAAAAAGTGGCTTTATGAAATGACTAACCTCTCTAGATAACCATTACCGCAGGAAGTTTGATGGAAAATAAGTGGAAATCAGAAATCAAGCTTACATGGGATAGGGTGATAGTGGCTTTTGATTCGGCTCTGTATGATGTTGCTTGTCGATTGCTGCTGCCATTGGAGGCGTGCGGTTACCTGTCTCGGGCAACGCATTTGTGGAGGATGTTGGTATGACTGATCCCACTGGTGCAGTTGGAGATGGTGATGTGGGGGGTTTGAGATCAGCATATCTGAAAACGCAATTAGTAGGACATAAATGACATGGGAAGATGAAATCATGAATTGGATACCTAGCATAATTTTTTTAGCAGAATGAGAAACTTTCACAGTTGAAGACTTGAGAGAATAAAAATTGGGTGCTCAATTCTCATTCTATATCAAAAACATGTTTTGTGTGCCAGATGCAATGGCCAATCATTATATGAAGTAGCAGGAGCAGGAGCAGGAGCAGTAAAAGTGTAAAGCACTAAAAGAAGGCTTACGCAGCATAAGGAGAAAGAGGCCTGGTTGTCTTCGTTTCTACTGAACCTGGTTTTGTTTCAGCTACGCCAGGTGCTGGCATAGGTGGAGTATCTGGAGTAGCAGGCTTTGATACTGCTTCTAATGGACTGGCACTTTCTTTCTTGCTACTGGGTTGAGTTGGAGTGGGAGAAGTAGGTGGTTTCAGATCATCGTAACTGTCAATAACAGTAACACAATCGCATAACTTAGCAGCAGCAAAAACATAAACTTTTTGGACTGAAAATAAGTTCATTTTGTTAAATATTGTATTCCATAAGGAGCAATTTTTTTTTTTATCAAATTACAAACTGTCTATGATAATGGTCAGATTCTAGGCCCTCAACTCTTGGCTTTTATCCCTCTCAATAGAAGGCCTGCATGTGGCCTTGAAAGATCAGTAAAGAGCTTCACATGACTGGCCGTGCGGGTGACTTTTACAAGAACCTAACATGGAACTCATTGCAGCTACAACAAATAACAGTTCTTGATGTAGCTGCTCAAACAAAGTGGGAACATGTTAGATTGGACTTACGCGGTATAAGGAGAGAGTGGCCTTGTCACCATAGCTTTTGCCTGGGCAGGTTCCTTTTGAGAAGGAGAGCTCGGAGCCTTAGGTTCAACAATCTTAGGAGGCACAGGCTTAGGCACATCTGCTGCTTCTGGTTCCTGAGAACACAATATCATCACCCACTCGCTGTTTTTTTTTTCCTTGCTTTTTTACATGATGCAGAGAAAGAAAAGAAAAAAAAATACTAGAGCATTGGTAAATAGGGTTGCACTATGCTTGCTACATTCAAATTATTCTTGTTACAATCCCAACAAAAAAAAATGAGTTTTCACTTTATTTTTCAAGAGAGAGTGAACAGAGCATACGTTTGGTTCAACACGTTGAGATGGTATTTTTGCGAGGAGCTCATCCATAGGAGTCAATGGTGCAGTTGTCTCTGCAATTACTTCAACCACTTTACAATATGAAAGCCCACGGTTATTGGCCATAAATGCCGTAAGTTCTGCAACCTGCAATATTGGGACTGCCTTTTGTAATTCCTTAATTCCTAGCATGCACCATAATTTTGGCCAGTAACTGGTAGGTTTTACATGAGATCACACCCACCATGCCACCAGGGATGAGTAAAATGAAACATAAATTTTGCTAGCACTCCAGAGATAGAAGCTGCTTGAAAAAAAAAATTGATGGACAGAAATGAGTCCTGGCCTAAAGCAGAAAAAGTAGGTAATGTCTTCACAACCTCCCTCAAAATTTTGATCATTTTTGAACAGGGTTCTGACATAAATTACAGGCACATGAAAAGAGGTAAGACTTGGCATCAATTAAGTACATGACTATGCTATATTCTAAGGAAAGGAAATGGAAATGCACAGATGCAGACTAGAAGTGAGGCTGCTCATTATTTCATTCTCTGTTCTAAAGCCTGAAGTTTAGGCTATTTTCCTTGCAGTCAGGTGGAAAATACGTCCATAAAGAAAGTTAAAGAATCTCTAATGTAAAATTTTAATGAACCGCACCTGAAGATTCGACACCAGGCCACCAAATAGGGTATCTTCCTCTGAAAGAGTGATGTTATGAGTTTCCTTGTAAGCATCAGTAGGCCTCTCCATTCCACCAGGTCTTACTATCTGAAGAGAATCTATAAATAATTAAGTTCAAGCTAATATAAACTAGTATACTCATATAACCTGTGTGTCCATTTAATGCATTTGCAGGTTCGTACAGTGTAAGGAACGCCACTTGCTATGAGTGCTTCTTCTGCTTTCCTCTTCCAAATTAGGACACCCCAAAACAAACTTAGCAGAAAAAAATGAAGGAAAATCAGCATTTGTCACCTACTCACATGCTAATTCTCCTTCCCAAATCACTAAACTTACTTTAGAATAGCAGCAGGAAATCCGACTTTGTTCGTTCCCAATGATGAAACCATAATAAAATGGTTAACCTTTGCAGCAGTTGCTGCAAACAAGAACAATACTCATTTTTCTAAAACAAAACGCTTTAAGCTGTCACACAGGCCGATGTCTTTTTTACCTGCATCAACGAGGTTTTTAGTAGCCAGATAGTCAACCCGATAAGGCCCTGTAACATCAAACACCTCCTTCTCACCGGCACCAATGCAGCATAGAAGCACAGATGCATTGCCTAATGCCGGTCCAATCTGATTTGGTTTCTCCAAATCACATTCCACAATATCAAGCCTTTCCACAACTGGGCTAAAGACCAGAGTATATCTGTTATAATGCAGATGTTGGAGGCCTTCTTCTCTAAATGAAAATGATATACATTTTTTTTCCATCACCGTCTTAGTTTCTTTCAATGTTCAAGTAAATTAGAAATGCTTACGCTGGGATCCTTCAACATCAAGCTTCATTGCCATAACACTCTGCAAATGGATTGCTCTTTCAGTAAACATGCTTTGAAAGAAAAACAAATGTAGTAAATCGACTCCTTTGAACTCTGAAATTTATACCTGCACAAGAGCTTCTGCTTTCTGGGCACTCCTGACGCCAGCTCTAACTCGAAATCCAAGCTTGAGAAGCTCCCTGAAGCAAATTCAAATGTCAAAGAATACCTGTAAACCAATCACCAAACTGAAAAAAAATTGAGCACTAGAAAATTACCTCACTGCTCTTGAGCCAACTTTACCAGTAGCACCAGCAACAAATGCAAGATTCTCATCTTTTGTTTCCACTTCCTTTGAATCTGCCTCAACTGCCCCAGACCTAAATTTCGCAGCAACTTGACAAAAAATTACATGAATATCAGTCAAAAATAAAAATTCCTCAATGCCATTCAAAGGAAATGAAACCCATCTCTCCATTTATGACATTGATGATCAAGATCATAACTAAGAGCAATGAGAAAATCACAAAGAACCATTTCAAGAAACAAAGAAAGACAACGAATGAAGCTAGGCATGTTCTTGTTATGTATGTACCTGAAGCTTGAGCTTTGATATCAAGAATTTTGAGCTTTCTTGAATGCGGGAACTTATTGAAATGAGGAAACTTGAGGAGCTGACCGTGTATATAAGATTTCTCAATGAACCCACATTTGGTTAAAGAAGTCGGTATGGTGGTTATAGCTGATGATTGCAGGCAACCACCCTCCATCTTCAGGGAATAGTATTAATGCTGTTTCAATCCTGCCTCAGTTCTTGAACTGAAAATTTAAGAGACCGACACACAAGTGGTTTTAATTATCTTTTGTTTCTTCTTTTCAGTTTGGCAGTTGTGGCAATCTCCACTCCATGTGGATATGATGGGGCCCAGTGGAATGTTCCATGGTCTGATTATGGCCATTGACTATTTGGTACTCTTTTTTTTTTCCTGCTATTTTATCGCCTGTAAATAAATGTATTTTGCAAGACTTTATAATAGTGTGATGCAGGAAAGTATTAAAGTAGATATGTCTCGACAATAATATTAAATCTCAGTTTGAGTTTCAGAGTATGGTAATAGTTATTTTTTATTTTAAAATATATTAAAATAATATATTTTTTATTTTTAAAAAATTATTTTTGATAATAGCATTTTAAAAATATATTAATTTAAAATTAAAAAATTAAAAATTTTTGAAAACATTTCCCTAATGACTGAATATAATTTGGTTAGGGAAGCCATTGCTGATCAATTGTGAAATGTAAATTGATTATAATAATTAACGGGAATTTATTGTATCTTAATTAATTTTGTTTATCATAGAATTGAACACAATTTTTATTTTATTATTTTATTAAATGGAAAAAAAATATAATATGAACACATTTTCCAGTTTTATGGGTCAGAAAAATGTTCATAAATTTTAAGAAATGAACATGTTTTTTTTTTCTTTTGGAGTAGAAAAACAAGAAAAGGAGAAGAAAATTAAAGAAGAAAAAGAAAAATTGTTTTGTGTTACTAAATAGTGCGTAAATGCCTCCTAATATTATTGAATATATTTGTGGATGATAATTTTCATAAGGTTTAACTATTATTATTAATTAATAACAAATGGTGTTACAAGATACTGTTGTTCATTTTAATAGTGTTTTTTTTTAATTTATTATTTTTTATTATTTTAATTTAATCCTTTAATATTTATTTTATCGGGTTTGAATTTCATGATTTGTTTTGAATTACTTTTTTATGAGGTTATCCAAACCTCATGACTAAGGTTGAAAGTTTGGAGAGTTAACCCGGTTGACTCAGTTTTTTTTTTTAATTGATTTTTTTTCTAATTTCACCATTCAACATTTTATTAATCGAGAATTAAGCTTTCTAATTTGTTTTAGTCTGTTTTCTATAAACTTATATTGGTCTAATGACTCGAGTCATGAGTTTGGTGAGTTGACTCGAGTCATTTCTTAGTCATTTTTTAAATTGTTTTTTTTTAATTTCAACCTTTAATATTGGATTAATTTGAAATTGTGCTTCATATTTGTTTCAATTAGCTTTCTATAAAGCTATTTCGGTCTCATGATTGGAGGCACGAGTTTGGTAGGTTAACCAAGGTTAACTTGGGTCATCTTATCAGCTTGCTTTTTATGTGATTATCTTAGTCTCATGTCTCATGTCATAGGTTTGGCAAGTTAATCCGGGTTGACTTGAGTCATTTTTTGTGTCTATTTTTTAATTGATTTTTTTCAATTTCATCCTTTAACATTGATTGAATAAAAATTGAGTTTCATAATTTGTTTTAATTTTCTTTATATGAAGTTATCCTAATTTCATAACTCGAGTCACATATTCGATAAGTTAAACCCCGATCAATCAAATATGTTATTGTTTCAGTTTTTTTTTAAATTATCTTGAATTTATTTATTTTAATCAAACTATATTTTTACAGATCGTCTAAATTATCTTTGAACTTGTCAAATGACCCAGTTATATCATGTCAACCCCACATGATTTTTTTTCTTTTTATTAAAAAAATATTACTAATATATATATATAACTAAAGGGTGTAAGGAAATCACTGTTTCCCCACACCCAAATGCAATGTGGACTACAATAGTAATCCATAATGCATTCCTATTTTTTTTTCACTTTTTTCTTTTTTTTTTAAAAAAAATTATCTTTGTTGATTTTATTTTTTAAATATTGAGCTGGTTAAAAATTTTACTTTGTAATTTTTTTCCTTCAAAATACTATGGATTGCTGCGGTGTTTTCCCACATAGTTTTTCTATTTTATTTTTCAAAATTATATTTGTCAATTTTTTTATTTTTTATATTGAGTTGATTGAAAATTAAGTTTTGTAATTTTTTTCTTTAAAACATTGTTAATTGGTACAGTGTTTCCCCACATGATTTTGTTTTTGTTTTTTTTTTAATGATTTTCTCTGAAATTATCTTTTATTTTATTTTATTTTTTAATATTGAGCTGGTTAAAAATTACAGTTATAATATGTGAGAAAAACAATGTAACTTTCCTCGCAAATTACTGTGGATTACTACTTTTTTTTTTTTCACATGGTTTTTTTTTTTTGTTTTGTTGTGTTTTTTCCTAAAATTGTCTTTGTCAATTTTATTTTTAAATATTAAGCTGGTTAAGAATTGCAATTACAAGTAAATACAAGTTTTTCCTCACAAAACACTATGAATTGATACAGTTTTTCCTCGCATGATTTTTTTCCAGTTTTTTTTGTGTTATCTTTTTTTGTAATATTTTTTTTTAAAATTATCTTCGTCGATTTTTTTTTTAATATTGAGTTGATTAGAATTGAACTTTGTAATAAAGCTTGATCATGTGGGGAAAACACTGTAACTTTCCTCACAAAATATTGTGGATTGCTACAGTGTCTCTTCACATGGTTTTTTTTCTTATAATTTTTCTAAAATTATATTTTTCAATTATATTTTTTTTAATATTGAGTTGCTTGAGAATTACAATTACAAGTCATTACAAATAAGACTAAATCATGTAGGGAAGCATTGTAGCTTTCATCATAAAATACTATGAATTGCTACAGTGTTTCCAACATGATTTTTTTCCCTTTTTTTGGTGTTTTTTTGTTATTTTTTTCTAAAATTATCTTTGTCGATTTGATTTTTTTTAATATTGAGCTAATTAAAAATTTAATTTTGTAATTTGTTTTTATTTAAAATACTGTGAATTGTTGCAATGTTTTCCCATATGATTTTTTAAATAATTTTCTTTAAAATTATCTTTGTCAATTTTTTTTTGAATATTGAGTTGATTAAGAAATATAATTACAATAAAATTAAATCATATAAAAAAAACTAAATCATACGAGAAAAACATTGAATTATAGTCATATGATTTTTTTTTAAAGAGATTTTGCGTCACCAACCTCTTCTTTGAATCAGAAATAAATGAATAAAAAAATATGAGGTCTTTTTCTACATTTCACATATACATATTTCTTTCATATCAAATAAAATATGTATGGCATTGATTTCTTTCTAACCCCTTGTGCTTAACGAAAAGCCAATTCCCTGATCTCCACGTTTCATCTTTTATACATCACACTGAGTTAATTTTTCTTATTTCATGTTTTCTTGAAAAATATCATAAATTTCAAATTAAATTCAATTATAGTATTTGATTCAATTCATAAATAAATTAAATTTATATGTTTTTAAAAAATAAAATAAAATTCAATTTATTTTTATATTACCTTTATTATCTTCATTTTATTTTTTCAAAGGTATTGAAAAAGAAAAAGGCTAGATAGATAAATAAAATATTTTTAATATTTTTTTTTTTTTTTTATGTTACTTCTAAGATTAAATTTTGTTTTTTTTTTTTTTAATTAAAATCTTTAAATTAAACTTAATTTCAAAGGTAGAAAACATGCCGTGTAACTTTTTCTACTGTCAACCACGTGTTTTGACTTCCAGGCTTGACCATAAAATGCCGATACCTGCCCACAAAACGACAATCCAAACCCTCCCTCCAAAATTTAAAAAACATAAAACTCAAGAAAAAGAAGAACCCGAAAACAGCATGGATGATTATGGATAGCGAGATCGTGCAGGCTCTGCTCTACCATAAATCCTCTCTGTTATAAAAGCGCACCACCGGTGCACTCTCACTCTTTGCTAACGTACGCCGCTCTCACTCTCACCAATCTCCACCATGGCTATCTCACTCCAACTCTGCCGCGTACCTCTCCGCTCCTACCTTTCCTCCGACAATCGCGTACCTCCCCGCCGCCGTATAACCACCGTGTTCGTCCGCTGCGCCGGCGGTGATGGCTCTAATTCTTCAGACTTTTCGGAGTCTGGATTTGACGCCAAAGTGTTCAGACATAACTTGGCAAGAGGCAAGAATTATAATCGCAGAGGCTTTGGTCACAAAGAAGAGACTCTTGAACTCATGAATCGCGAGTACACCAGTAAGTTATCTTAAAAAAAATAAAAATCATAACAATTAATTAAAGGACGTGCAAGACCTGAATTGCGAGTGATTTTTTTTGGAATTTTGAATTTGTAGGTGATATAATAGAGATGTTGAAAGAGAATGGAAATCAGTATACATGGGGAAATGTTACAGTCAAATTAGCAGAAGCTTATGGATTTTGCTGGGGAGTAGAGCGAGCTGTTCAGATTGCTTACGAAGCCAGAAAACAGTTTCCAGATGAGAAAATTTGGATTACTAATGAGATTATTCACAATCCGACTGTTAATAAGGTGTTATAAGTTTTCAATTCCTTTTTTTTTCCTTTTAATTTGGTTAATCCGAGCAGTATAGAGCTGAATTGAGGCAGTGAAGCTATTTTTGATAAAAAAAAAATTGTTTCTTGTGATTCCATGTTTTAGGAATAAATTGTGAATGGTTAGTGATGGTGTTGTGTTTTATTGCTGTGGCAGCGGTTAGAGGAGATGGAAGTTGAAAACCTTCCTGTTGAGGAAGGGAAGAAACGGTTTGAAGTTGTAACTGGTGGTGATGTCGTGATTTTGCCTGCTTTTGGAGCGGCGGTGGATGAGATGTTTACTTTGAGCAACAAGAATATACAAATTGTTGATACAACTTGCCCTTGGGTGTCTAAGGTATGTTTTAGATGGGGTTTTTATCTGTGAGATTAGTTTATTGCTTGTAATTCTTTGGTTTTCTATGTTGATTATATGTGTGTATTTTGATGACATATGTATATGACTTGAAATTTTGTGAAGGTTTGGAATGCTGTTGAGAAGCAGAAGAAGGGAGATTATACCTCAATTATTCATGGGAAATATGCTCATGAGGAAACTGTAGCAACTGCTTCTTTTGCAGGAAAGTACATTGTTGTGAAGAATATGAAAGAGGTATGCTCCAAATAATAGCGGTGGCTAGTTTCCTTTCTTCTCTTATTATATAAGAAAATCCTAGAATGTTTTCTTAGCATGTTAATCATGACTCTCAAGAATATAGGAAGTGTTGTGCATTATCCTTTTTTTTTTTTTTTGTTTAATGCAAAAATTCTGAGAAGTTTCTACGTAATTCAGGCAATGTATGTGTGTGATTACGTTCTTTGGGGTGGACTCAATGGATCTAGCTCCACCAGAGAGGAATTTCTGGAGGTAAAGCTTTTGTTTCTTGTTAAATTTAATTTATTTTATTGGATACTACACAAAATTCTAAGATAATCGTTGGCTTGCTTGCAGAAATTTAAGAACGCAGTTTCCAAGGGGTTTGATCCTGACAGTTACCTGGTTAAAGTTGGCATTGCAAATCAAACTACAATGCTCAAGGGAGAAACAGAAGAGATTGGTAAGTTTTAGTTATGCTAAGCCATCCTATCTTTTCCTCGGAAATTGCCACCATTGATACTCAATTTATTGATTTTCCTATACTTGACAGGGAAATTGGTCGAGAGGACCATGATGCGCAAGTATGGAGTGGAAAATATAAATGATCACTTCATAAGCTTCAACACCATTTGTGATGCTACTCAGGTGATTCTTTCTTCTACTGATGATTCTACTTGTTCAACTTCTCATTAGAGTTCTGCAAAAATCTTAGGCATTTGATGGTCTTACCTGACTTACTTTCTTTTTACTATTTATGGAATTGAAATTCAAATGGCGCTTTTCCTATCCCCATCTCCATCTATAACCATATCATAATTTCAAGATTGGCCAACCTTTAAACACCTCGAACCTTGAATTTCCCTTTTCTGAAGGAAAAGAGGCTAGATACAAGGAAAGAATGCTACAAATTAACTAAAAGCAAAGTTTCTTTTATGATAACTGTTTTGGTTCATGTTTTTTTTATCTTATATTTACACAAGCTTCGATCTTTTGTTCAATGTGCAGGTGCGACAGGATGCAATGTATAATCTGGTGGAGGAAAAGTTGGACCTTATGTTGGTCGTTGGTGGGTGGAACTCAAGTAACACCTCCCACCTTCAAGAAATTGCTGAGCTCCGTGGAATTCCTTCATACTGGATTGACAGTGAACAGAGGATAGGCCCAGGAAACAGAATAGCTTATAAGTTGAATGTAAGTGCAACTGCTCGTAATTACCTTTCTTTAACCAAATTTATTTCTCATTTCATTTTAGACTTCTTATTTATTTATCCCTGGATAGCATGGGGAGTTGGTTGAGAAAGAGAACTGGCTTCCAGAAGGTCCCATTACAATTGGTGTGACATCAGGTGCCTCTACACCAGACAAGGTAATTATGCTGCAATCGTCCTTTCTCCATCTGTTGCTTTTGTAAATTTTTTTTTCTGCCATTGACACGCGATTTTGCTTCCAAACTTTGAGATGACGGCATTATAGGATTCCCATTCCTGCAAACCATTTGAATCGTCACGTTTCCTGTTGTGCTAAATGTTATTTATATCATATACCTGGTGTTGGATGTTTGTAAAAAAGCTAATATTATTTATCATCTAAATCAATTTCTATCAGGTTGTTGGAGAAGCCCTTGTCAAGGTGCTCGGCATCAGCGGCGAGGAAGGCTTGCAACTAGCATGAGTTGAATCGGTGTATATATACAGAAGCATTTGAGAGCGCCAGGCAGATAATGTATCGTTTAACACAGGATCAATGTATCAGCAAAAAGAGGTTAGCAAAGATCCATATAGATAATACCTTTCCATGTACTTGAGTTCTTGAGTCGAGCTCACAACGTTAGCCATATAGAGGTTGCAGTGGTTAAACAGTGCCGAGTGAAGCCTCTTAACGACTATTCTTCTTCCACAAGGAGGAGATCTCTTACGTGATAATATAATACATACCAGACAAAAATACTCGTCATATTTTTGTTTATTTGCATTTTCTATGCCAATCAGTGGAGAAATTCAAGACAACAATGATGCTGAAGGAGTTATACAAGCACTAATTCCACTACTAAAATCTTCACATCAGACACTCACAATTCAGTTAACTTTCTAACGGCGGCAGGACTTGACACCAAAAGAATTTTACATACCTGGAGCCATTAGCACGACAATGACAAACATCTCTCCAATAGCCAAAGGCAAGATAGACAAAACAGCCAAAACCTTTCTAGGCAATCTCTTCAAGAACCCCAATGCCCCACTTCTTTCCTTTACTGGAACCTTCTTTCCACCACCACCACCACCACCACCACCGATCTCCTCTGACACAACAGGTGGAGCTGAATTCGAAAGAAGAATCTTCTTGGACACTTTCTTGTCCTTGTTCTTGATTTCTTTAGAAGTTTTGAACTTGCTACAAGTTATGATGGTTAAAGAAAGCCTACTTGTCCTGTTGCTGTAAAGAGTGTGAAGTTGGGGTTTGAGTTTGATAGTTATGGAGTAAGGAGAAGATGTGGTTTGAGGAAATGGGGTTGAACAGAGATGGGTTTGGGGTTTCCATTAATGGAAGTTTTACAGCAGCTCTTTTGCCCCCAAAATATATTTAATTGGCGAACATAATAAAAAAGTTTTACACAACTTGTTTTTATTAAAAATCATTAAAAAAAAAATGATTTCATTGTTTACCTGGTTTGAAGAAGATCAACAAACCATGATCTCCACAAGCCTCTCCCATACTACTATTCTAACTTCTGTATCTGTTTGTTCCCTCTCCCCATCAGATCCTTACAAGCTTTAAAGAAAAACAAAAGCTTCAACTTCGGGGAAAGAACAAAATGACTTGTCGATGAAAATCTGGACACAGTTTTTTTATTTATCCAATGAACAGAAACGTGCTCTCCTGTCATAAGTGATGAAGCTGATAAGAACCAGCAATCACAAAATCCCAAGTAACCTTGAACTCATTGGACGTTCTTCAGGGGTAAATTCAAAGGATTAATACACTACAATACCAGGGTTGCTGGAATGGAATAGCTGGATCATTTAAAAAGCAGGAAGGTTGCATTGACTCTCGTATTTCCATTTCTCTCTTAGCCAAGCAATATAACTAGATGGATGACAATCCGTCCATTCTTTCTCCTCCTCCTCCTCCTCTCCCACTTTACCCATCCATCTTCTGGCTATTCATCCGTCCGAGTAACATAGCCTAAATATGTTAATGTTTGATCTCTTTATTTACTAGATGAGGTTGGAAAGTGGTTTGGGGACATTTTGCCATCAAGCTGTTGGTGCCGGAAAACTCACTGTGAGAGGAAGGGTAGCAGAGATTCAAATCAAATTGCTATAGATATTTGTGTAAGAAACAAAACGATGAAACTAGAGAGTTGGTTATTAAGGTAAGGGGTTCATGACATGTAGCTATAGCCCACTAGTTTTTATCATATGTACATAATAGAAAAGAAAAAACAGTGGTCTCCTTCCTTATCTTCTCGTAATCCAAATAACAACCATACAAAACTCTCACTCACTTTCGGTTTTAGTTAGTTAACCCGCTCCAAAACCCCCAGAACCATGCTTTACTCTCTCTCCCTGCCATCCTCCTCTCCCTCCTATCCACCGGCGAAACCCCTAAAACCCCGTCATCTCTCTCCCTCTCCCCACCCTTCCCATTATATCAAATTCCGCACAGCTCACCATGAAAACCTCAGGTACCTCAAAGCCATTGGTGTTATTGGTCCCAACAGCAAATCTCGCCAATTTCCTACCCCTGATGCCATATCTCACATCCTTGCCACCCTCAAATTTTTTGAGTCCAAAGGCTTCTTGGAGACCGACTTTGCTAGGCTCACATTTCTATGCCCGGAACTTTTATCTCTCAACTTTGACATCACTGACATTGAGCCTGTGTTCCAATTCTTGACCGACGATTTACATGCTTCTGTTCAAGAATCGAGGGGTTTGGTCATCAAGTGCCCTCGACTACTCTTCTCTGATGTGGAATATTTCCTTAGGCCTACTCTTAATTACCTGAGGCAATTAGGGGTGAGTAAGTTAAATGTTCCTAGTAATTTGAACGCACATCTTTTGAACATCCGCGTAGAGCAAATGCAAGTGAGGTTCGAGTTTTTAAGAAGCATAGGTTTTTCACATGATGAGGCTGCAAATATTTGTGGAAGATTGCCTGCAATATTTGGGTACAGCATTGAAAACAATCTGAGACCCAAAGTTGAGTACTTGGTTAATGAGATGAAGAGGAGTTTGGATGAGCTGAAGGAGTTTCCTCAATATTTTGCTTTCAGTTTGGAAAAGAAGATAATGCCAAGGCACTTGCATCTGAAGAGAAGGAATGTCAAGATCAAATTGAACAGGATGCTGTTGTGGAGTGATGGAAGATTCTATGGAAAATGGAAACGATGATTTGGTATGCAATTTCAGAACTTGTTCTTGGTTGCGCTTTAGGCTAATTTACTGCCACTTGTCACTTCATGAATGCGTAGAGTTCATATTTTTCTAGTTTTCGCATTCACATGTAGATAAATCCTCAAACATGCAAGTATTACCTGGATAATCAATCATAAGAAGGAACGATTAAATTAAATAACTTTTTTTTTGGGAGATCATAGGATAGTAATGCAGAATGAAGGGCAGAAATTCTGTGAAAAACCAAATCGATAAGAGTTCATCTGCTTTGGTCTTCCAATTTCAATAGAGATATGATACAATACTGGGTGCCAAGTAGTGCAGTTACCACGAAACTTCCTCCTGTGAACTAAATTTTGCATTAAATCCCCGGAGGCCTCGTTGTATGCATACATGACGGCAGCATATTCATCAAACAATTGATCGATTCACTGGATCAATGTTATCATCTTCATATGGCGTGACCCAAATTTCATCCAACGTAAGGTCAAATCAATTTCCTAGCTGTTGATCCCTTTCAAGAACTTCTGGATTTTGTTTTTTCCCAGCCCTGCAAACATGGAAAAAAAAAATGCATGTCCTAGGTGAATAGCAGAATTGAGATTTCTATCAAATATGTACTCGATATGCTACGCTAGTTCTGCACGCTGCTGCAATTTATCTTGCTAATGCATGGCAACTAATCCATCTATGCTAGATATGCTATGCAGAATGGAATACTGGCTTGCATTTTGAGGCAACCAAGTCTGTCTCCATCTTCTTGAATAAAACATCTATTTTAATACAGGTTTGAAAAAAGTGCCTACCTCAAACCAACATTCAGATCTGTTTTGTTAGCAATTCAATGTCAGCTCCAACTTCAGCAATTTTGGCTTCTTTAGAAGCCTTGGCTGTTTTCGCCACATTCTCAACATCAAAGTCCAAAGCGATTCTTTTCACCAGACCATCAAGCATCTGTGTTGGGAATAGATCAAAATTTAACTAAATAAACAGTAGGCAGTCCGCAAGAATTCCTATAGTCTGATATATGAAGCAACGAAGTTCACCTTGATATCTGTTTTTCAACAAGGCAAGTGTACAGCTCTCACTATTAAAACTCCACAAGTAACTAGTCTTAACTAACTGCACTCTTTTAAAATATTCATTTCTCTTAACATGTTCTCTTACTAGAAATTCAAAAGTTCATAATTCATGTTAATTGCCTCGTTGGATGAGTAAGATAAAATGTAGTAGATAAGCAATAAACATTATGAAGACTGTAAACATTTTGAAATTCATTTACTACATATTGAAGATCAAGATGCTACCATGGTATACAAGAAAATATCATTTCATCATGACATACACAAAAAAATAAAAGGTTTATTTGGAGAAAAAAAAAAAAACCCTTTCTCAATCAATTTGTTAATATTTGACAAAGGGAAACAAATGCCAGCTGCATTAAAAAAAACCAGAAAGTTTGAAAAGTAATTCAATGGGTTTACGTAGAGACGATGAGATATACCAGCGATCCAATGGCAACTAAAGCCCGGAATTTCGAGTCAACTTCGATATTTTCCTCTTCCACAATCTGTAGGGAAGAAAAAACTCCACTTTGTCAAGATCGGTAACTCTGCATCTATGATCCTTCTCTGAAAATCCCAATGGAATGCTACATATCCATTCATCATATTGCAATCTCGAATAAAATCAGGATAGAACATGCAAAGCATGACCATTTCCAAAAGGGTTGGAAATAAATGAGTAAAACATACCTCAAGAGCTGCTGAAAGAACTTGTGATTGACCTTCATGATCTTTCTTTTCAATCAACAGCACAGCATAACTGTGAAAACAAATTGCAGCATAGACAGAGGAAGGGCAAAGATATGTGCGTCAATACTAGGAAAAGAATAACAACAATATTATAAATCTATGAACTGACGTGGTAAGTTATCAAAACTGCAAGTGGGGAAAAATTGTGTGAAGGTATACAGATGAGAAAATGCTCACTTGAGTATCATGGTAGCATAAGACAACTGCAAGTTCTTATTAGGAGACGAATAACAACTTGAAAAAGCATCAAGAATCTGCAACATCAGTAAAAAAAAAAGAAATTATTGCAATACATGCAATTGAAAAACAAACATGTGAGTGCAAAGTTCTCAGTATGACATACACAGACCCATAAAGCCCGTGATCAATTGAACAAAGGCCACAGAAGCATATACGTTTATAACTCTTAATATGAGCCTAGCAGCCCATTATAATGCCAGATGCCACAGTAAGGCCACAGGTCTCTAAAGAAATAACAATTCAGGGTCTTTAACGACAATGCTTATCCAGGCCTTTAGGTCCAAATAATCCCCTGGGTAACAGTTCAGGGTCACTTGTCACTGGTTATTTTTATCAAGTTCCTATATGTAACTTTGGTCCAAGAAAAAAAAAATTACCTCACTGCGATGCTTTTGAAGCCAGTAATGATAGTGTGAATTCTTGAAAAGATTAGTCACAACACGGGTGCTCGTTAAAAGGTTTGGAGGAAGTGGAGGATTTGTTGCCACTCTCTTGATCATTTCTATCAACGTATCTGACAGAAAATATGGTCCATAGTAAACATCAAACCTACACAAAATTCTATTACAATCATAACTAAAATTTGTTCCGCAATTAAAACTAGCACATTTGCAGAATCATTTCATATCAGGAAAACCTACACCAGAATCACTAGCCATCTTTCCTCGTCATCCACTCCATCCAAGATTTAGTCAATAAAAACAAGATTAGAAAAAAAAAAAAAGATAATATTTTTTTATGCAATCAGGTTTCTCAACTAAAACAAAAACAGAGTTACATCTCAAGGTACCGTTTTCATCTTCAATGTGCTTGAGAAGGACTGTTGCCCCATCCGGGTGTAGAACAAGCATCCTCAAAATATCGATAACTGAAACAAATTAATAGACTCAAGTGAGCAGAGTTTATGTACTCATGTATACGGAAGGAAAAAACTCAACAGTCATAACAAAGCGAGAATCAATGTCATGTATAGCATTTTACATGAGTGGCATGCATGTATTAACTGCTATTTTTGAAGAATTTTCAAAATATCCAGGGAGGTTCACAATCAAGAGCATGTACTGACCTGGAAATATCATAGCCAGAGGCCAAGATTTTAGGAGTTTCAGCAGCAAAGCAATGTCAGCATCTGCAAATTTACTAGTGTGATAATGTGATGTGTCCTTCAAAATTTTTACAACTGCACTCAATCTTGATATCTCAAGCTCCGACAAAGACAGGTTCTTTTTGTCCTTCAAAATGTCAACAGTATACATTCAAGAAACAAATATAAGAAAATTAACATCAAATTGATGAAACAGAAAACCAATAATTGTAAAATAACCTACAGAATCAGAAAGCAAAGAATGGTTGAACTCTGTAAGCTTTTTCAGGATCCCTTCAAATTGAGCCACGTCAAAAACAAGCATTCCTTTCTGGAAATGAAATGGTAAAAAAATAAGAATTGAAAAGACCAGTGGCAAAATTCTATTTAACTAAACTCAGCATCACAAAAAAAATTAAGACAATCAATACATAAAGGGTATTTAATCAGAAAAGAGTTGAGCAACAATGTGCTCGAAACAGCTAATATAATATCATCAAATTTCATTGGAGGACTGATTTAGCTATTCTGCATCCTGTCTAGTTTGTATCTGACCTGCCTAGTTCTACCTATTCATTTCAAAAAGTACCCAAACCCTAATTAATGAAAGCACAAAATTAATGCATATAAAATAAAGATCATCTATCATCAAGAAGC
The DNA here is from genome assembly GCA_015852605.2 of Populus deltoides. Taxonomy (NCBI): domain Eukaryota; kingdom Viridiplantae; phylum Streptophyta; class Magnoliopsida; order Malpighiales; family Salicaceae; genus Populus; species Populus deltoides. Next base: position 7,027,464 of record CM027573.2, on the reverse strand, counting down.
AAACTACCACAGGCTTCCTAAGTTCTAAGCTAACAATATGGAGCTAGAAGCTATTTGGGCAGGTAAGTAGAGAAACATGATTTTTAGTTGAATAGAGTCTAGCATAGTGCAAAAAGTTTTCTTAGTTGAATAGAGTTGTAGACAACAATAAGGGTAGAAATAGATAAAATAATAAATACAAAATGCTATAATCCCTAAAAATAAAACCCATGATTACCTAAGATTCCTAAATTGGCAGTCTAGAAATGCAACACAAACCTTTCAAATAAGAGCTTTACAAGCATACCTTGGGAATATGTTTGAAAGTTGGTTTCGCTGAAACCTCTGTTGCATAAACAAGAAAGATCATAAATTCAGGCCATGCTTTATGAAATTGGCTAAATCCCAAGGTAAATGCTAAGATAAATATTAAGTTGTTTTTTCAGGTCAATGTATACATACCAGACATGCTAGAAGATCCTCCAGGTATATAAGCATTTGCTGAAATATTAAAAAAGAAAGAAAAAGAAATTCACATCATATGAAAACAGAGTTGGGGACTGCACACCTTACCAGTTACAGATAGCTACATGTATTATACCAGAATGAAATTATACTTACAGCCAGTGAATGGGTCACGGAATGATGAATCAAGTGCAACGCCACCTTGGCCAGAATTTTGGAGTATAAACTCTACAATCTGTTGACGATAGGCAAGAGGAAGATTCTCCTTGAGAAGCCACTTGTCAGCAGTCGAATATGGATTATCTGGAAACATCTCAACCACTTATCTCAGCATGCCTAATACATTTTCTGTACGCAAATAATTATGTCACACATTCTACAACTGTTCTTCTAAAAACAACAAAGAAATACACTTAGTTAAGCATTTTGAGTTGCTTTCTTAGTTAAGCATTTTTTCCCAAGATATTCTCTCCAAGAACCAAAAGTAAGGAATAAAAGAACTCTCAGAGAAAACAAGGCCATCCACAGCCATTAAAAGGCAAAAAAGTTGGCGAAGAAATTTACCTGATAGATTGTATGGCAACTTACGAATAGGCTCCCCATCACCAATATCAACATCAAACACTGATAACAAGATTATATAACAATCAAGATAAAAAGTGAGGTGAATTTCAAGGGAGTAAGGAAAATGAGGCTCAGAGCAGCTGATAACTAGATGCTGACCATAATCATATTCAATTCCATCAAGAACAGGCTGCTTCATGCCATCATCTGGTCCATCAACAACTTCTCCAATCTGAAAATGGATGAGAGATAACAAAACATGAGCAATACGGCAATAAAAAGAAATAAATTTTCAGAAGTAACAAGAGAAAAGAAGCACAATCTGTCAACCAAGGCATCCCCTAAGTAGTCCTTCCTTGTCATTGCAACGATATCAAATCCATTCCTTCATGATACATGCATAATTGGAGAAGCTAAAGCAACCAGATAGTTTTAATTCTCCTTGGATAAGATATATGATTATGACCATATGTGGTTGCTTAAAACCCACAGTACTTAACAACTCAATTGCTTCTAGAAACTTCATTTCCTCGTGTTTGTTCTCATCTTTGAAAGATGACAACACCTTAAAACACTATGGTCATTCATTCCTTAATCACATAATGGAAGGGACATCAAATCCATGAACTTCATGATACATACATAATTGGAGAAGCTAAAGCCACCAGTTAGTTTTAATTCTCCTTGGAGAAGATACATGTTTACGACCATTTGTGGTTGCTTAAAACCCACAACATCTTAAAGCACTAAGGTCATTCATTCCTTCATCACATAATGGAAGGGATTGTTCAATTTGTCAGTCAATGACCACCATATGAATTGCATCTGTCTAAATCAATGTCATGCATGGAAACATCATGTGAAAACAAATGAGATAAACAAAGGGGGCTGAGCACATAAATTGAAGCAAAGGATGGTTATTTGTCAAAGAATAAATTAATTTATATAGCACGGGAAGAAACAAGAAAAGAAAATTCTTCATAGTACGAATAAGCATGAATTCTTTTCAAATTGAGAATGCACAGCATCAACTCAATATAGCTTGGGTAGAATGTATACGGACAATGCTTTCTGAGCAAAAAGGAACATGAACAGCATAGACATAAATATGCCTTGAATGATAAAATGAGCACGGAAGAACTTGCTGGAAAAACAGTATGATGAAACTAATTGTTACTTTATCCCACTTCTGTTCCCTCAAATTCCAAGCATATGCGACACCGTTGTCCCCTTCTCTGATGATTTTGGTCTGCCCATCACTGGTTCCTGATCATAAGATAATTACAATACATTACTTAATTAGCAATTTCCAACAGAAATTAGGCAACATTTCCACCCATAACTCGCACAAAATACGCTGAATTTAATACAACTAGGTAGAAATACAGTCAGGTACCACCAGAATTTTATTTTCTTGTCACTGATGCAATTATCCAGACACTGGTATTGACTTATATATTGATTGATACAAGTAAAGGCCATTGCTCCGCAATTTTAAGTCCAGCGCAATTGTCTGCTATTCACAATTGATTTTCATGACAACTAGCCATAGCTTCATCAAAAAATAGAATTTCCAAGATAATTAAGATAAATGTTTTTGGAGGGTCTATTTGAAGCCACACCTGGAATCTGTAAAGCGTCAAGGCCTGGTAAATCTTCCAATTTCAATCCCCCAACCCTCTTCCTGACAGAAACAATTTGCAACATGAATCAGCATTGGCAAGCATTATAAAGAAACCAACATTACCATGATCCAGAAGGAGAATCAACTTCCACACATCATAAAACTATGAAAAGAAGTGCAGGAATACATATATTTCAAGAATTAATGAGCTCGGAAATGCTATTAATCATGAAATAGACTGAGATTTGCTAGAAGTAGACATATTTTTTCTTAGTCTTTTTGGTGCTTCACAGTTAACAAATTCAAACTTAGGTTGTAAGTTAGCAGATATATCATGAAATAGACTGAGAATTGCTAGAATTAGATATATTTTTTCTTAGTTTTTGGTGTTTCACAGTTAAAAAAAATTCAACTTTGCTAGAAGTGGATACATTTTTTTCTTAGTCTTTTTGGTGCTTCACAGTTAACAAACTCAAACTTAGGCTGTAAGTTAGTAGATATATCATTGTGGTTCACAGCTCACAATTACCCATTAAGTAACTAACATACCGTACAAACAACAACAGAAACTCATTAAACATTGATCCAAGACAGTATAGAAGTCCACATTTTAACAACAGAAAGTGCATAAATATGTATCACTTGCTGGCAAATAATGCATGAATATACCTGCTTAATTTGTATTGAGAAAGTTGGGAAACATAAGAGTCAAGATCTACTGGGTCCGCAATCCTCTCCTGATGTGAAGTCCAAATACGTACTACTCCATCTGAGCATGCTGTCACAATATCACCATTTTCCAAGAATTTGACATCCCAAACACAACCAGGATGCTCTAAGCTCTGAACACAGACTCCATCTGCAACATGAAAATGATTTCACAAGTAAATAACCTTTCAAAGACATGATCAATTCGGTTGCAATGCCCAAATCCTCAGCATCTGAGATTACATGAGTAGAAGAACAACCAATAGAAGCAGTCACCTTTCCAAATCTTTGCTGAACAATCTTCACTACCACTAACAATTAGTCCAGACACATGTGAATCAACTGAATAGACAATCGAAGCATGGCCAACCATCTCCATCAATACTTGGCCAGTTAAAGCCCATAATCTGATGGAGCTGTTGCAATGAAAATACTATAGCAGTCAACGACCATTTATGCAAGACAATGAGGGTTGTTCTTTAAAAATGAATAACAAAGGAAGTCCAGGGAATCTTTATTTATAAACTGCAATAACTTTGGCGCTATCCATCATCTACTAAGCCAAACATAAAGCAGAACCATTGCATTATAAAACAGAAATAAATGAAACTGACTGCTCACCCATCATGTGATGCAGAAAGAATTCCCACTCCATGCATCTTTGCTAAGCCTCTTACTGTATCTACAGAGTTCACAAGTACAAGCCAAATTGAGCCTGAATTAGTATACTGACCAATAAGCTATCTTATTTCTTGGTAAAGAGAACAGATATTGAACAAAGTGGGGCTGCAAAATTCTCCAAAACCATTTCATTATTTAAAGGTAAACATAAACGTACAACAGATGAGCAACAAGGCATGTGGGAAAGAAGAGCAGGGGGAAAACCCAACCTGAGTGCCCTGCAAAAGTGTGTAAGCATGTCTTCCCTTTCCAAAGTTTTAAAGTTGTGTCAGTTGAACCTACATTGTCATGGAAAGAAAAGTCAAGTTGTTGGTTTAGTGTTTGGCACACAAAAACCAAACCATTGGATCCATGTATTTGAATAAGAAATGGGGAACGATTAAGAGTTCGAATTAATAGTGGAAAGATTAAGAAAAACACTTCCAACACACAGATACATGTTGCAAATGCGTCTTCTAAACCAGCACAGATCATAAAACTAAAATTTTAATCCTGAATGAAGAGGTGAGGGGCTCCGAGCAAATGCGTCTTCTAAACCAGCACTTCAATAGTGCCAAAATTAATTTTTCATTCAATTTTCCAAATGCAGCACTCATATTTTTCACTCAAGGTAATATAACTAAGATTCCACAAAAAAAATAGGCAGAAAATATACCTGTAACAAGCTCGCCGGACGGCAGCTTAATAATCGCTTGGATCGCAGACTTATGAGCCTCCCATGAGTCAACAACTTTACCTTTCCTCCATCTCCTCAAAGTACTATAACAACAAAAGGAATCCATAATAATCACAAAAAAGAAAAGGCCAAAATTTAGATCATCTATCAAGGCGAGAACACACAAAATAATAAGCCTACCAATCAACGGAGGAAGAAACAATATCTTCATCATCCAAAACAACACCAGTAACTTGCAATTGATGACCACTCAAGCTATGGACTTTCTCTCCATTACTCAAATTCCAAACAAAAACCATCGTATCCATTCCACCAGACACGATCGCGCCTTCTGAGAACACTTCATTCGGCGGAATCCACGCCAATGGTCCCACAAAACTCGAATGCCCTCGCAGAATTTTTGATAATTCAAACTTGCGTTTGTCAGTTGGGTCGGGCACCCAGTACCTCACCGTTTTGTCCCTGGACGACGTCGCTATTCCCGCATTTCCGCAAACACAAATCCCGCGAGCCTGCGAGAGATTAGATAAGTTAATCAAACGGATTTAATTTTAATTAAAGATATATATAGAGAGAGAGAGGGCGGGAGGGAGGGGTTGCTACGTCGTCTTCGTGGCCGCGAAGCTCGTGGCTTAATTGATAAATTTTTAAGTCGGTTTCCATGTCCATGATTTTGAGAGAGTTTTTAGAGAGCGGAGGGTTTTATAGTTTAGAAGTAGAGGGAGAAGCAATTTGCCGTGTTGGACGATGAAGGGATCATGTCTTCATAAGCTTCTTGACTTCCGTTGGAAGTTAGGAGAAAGTGAGTTCTGGTTTGGGTTCGTTGTGTTTTGACTTTTTAAGTCCTTAATTTTTTAATATATTTCTACTTTGGTTCCTAGACTTCTTCGTTATTTCTTGCTTTTAATGGCAAGGCATTTTTTAAATAGATTTCACGCTCCAAAACTAAGTCGTTTCCTTGAGTTTTAAATATTTATGACCTTTTGATTATTATCTTAAGAATATTTTAAAATATTTAATTAAAATAACATAGAGGCAACTTAAATTTCATCGTGTTTATTTATTATGTTAATATGATGCTTTGGATTTTATACACCAATAATTTTTTTTTTGTTATGTCTTTATATTTGTATTTAATTATTTCTATATTATTATGTATCTTTTTATCAAAGTGCGGGTGGTATAGGCAATGACATTATTATTATAAAAAAAATTAAATGATGTGGAGAAATTATTATAGATCTAAAGAGCCTTTATTATGGATTGTAATAGTAGTTAAAATATCAATTTTTCATCTTTTCACTAGCGGATAAATGTTTCTTTGATTTTCTTCCATAAGAGTATTCAGGTTTTTCAATTTTAAAGTACAGTCAAATAACGTTTTTAGCCTCATAAAAGACAAAAAAATAAGTTTTGCCTTTGGGGGTATATATTTTGTATAATTAAGAGGACTTACGTTGTTCAAAATTCCAGCACTACTAATAATAGTGATATCATAACTTGACATGCTAGATTAGAAAACAATGAGCAAGATCGATTACATAGATTGTCAAGAACTGGTCTTTTACGATCACTTACCAAAGAGGAATTGCTTGTTTGTGAGTATTGCCTTGCTAGAAAAAGCAACTATATTACCATTTGACAAAGCTAAAAGAGCAAGTAGTCCATTACAACTTATTCATTTAGACATTTGTGGCCTAATAAATGTGAGGGCATGACATGGTGCGAATTATTTCATCATATTTATATATGATTTCACATGATTTGGTCATGTTTATTTGATCTCACATAAATTTAAAGCATTGGATTGCTTCATTAGATACACCAATTTAGTGAAGAATAAACTAAGCACAAAAATCAAAGCTTTAAGAACCAATCAAGGACATGAATATCTATCTGAACATTTTTTTTGTGATGAAAAGAGTATAGCTCGACAGCTAACTATTCCTTATACTCCACAATAAAATGATGTAGCAAAAAAGAGGAATAAGACCCTATTTAACATGGTTATGTCAATGATGTCGCATGCTAACTTACCAATTTTCTTTTGAAAAGATGCATTGTTGACTGCTGCCTACATACTTAATCATGTTTCCTCTAAATTTGTCTCATCCACTCCATATGAATTATTTATTTTGAACATTTTAAAAGATTTGTATTATTTATTGGTGAAAAAGCTGATGGAAGAATGACAGAGATTTAATCACGTGGTGTTGTATTCATAGAAAAGGATTTTCCAGTGACAAGTGAGGTTAATAAAGATTTTCAATTATGTGAAATGGAAAATTTAGATTATGGCACAACAAGCCATTCAGTGGAGGACTTAGAGGAAAATCTTAACCCTCTTGGAAACAGTGGGAGTGACATTTTGTTTATTCCTACTTTCATGGAGCAAGATCATGAGCAATCTCGACCTCGTAAAAGCATTTGTGAACCAATTCCTCGTCGTCAATTTGAGATTGAGGGGGAGGCGTTCATGATTGCTCCACAAGATGATGAAAAGCTGAAAACATTCAATCATGCTCTGTCTGGTCCTAAAGCAAGATAATGGATTAAAGCTATAGAAGAAGAAATTAAGTCGATGAAAACTAATCAAGTTTGGGACTTGGTTGATTTACTATCAGGACAAAAATCCATTAAAAATAAATGGGTTCTTAAAATTAAACATAAGACGAATGAGTTAATAGAACGTTATAAGACTCGACTAATAATAAAAGGCTACACTCAAGAAGAGAGAATTGATTATAAAGATACATTCTCACTAGTTGTGAGGATTATTTCAGTTCGCCTCATTTTAGCTATAGTCGCACATATGGACCTAGAGTTATACCAAATAGATGTTAGAACTGCATTTCTCAATGGAAAACTAAATAAGGAGATCTATATGGATTATCCTTTAGTATTCGAGACTAAAGGCGAGACTAAAGGATAAGAGCGCAAAGTTTGCAAGCTTAAAAGATTTATATATAGTCTTAAGCAAGCTTCTAGATAATGGAACGTCAAATTTCATCAAGTTATCTTTAAAGACGGTTTTACAATGATAGAAGTAGACCATTGCATGTATTTAAAATGTTCTAACAATAGTTTTATAATATTGTCCTTATATGTTGACGACATCTTAATAGCTGAAAATAGCAAAGAGATGATTGATATTACTAAAAGGTATCAAACTTTAAAATGAAAGACATGTGTGAGGCCAACTATGTTCCTAATGTGAAAATCATAAGAGATCGTGCTAAAAGACTTTTGGTTTTAACTCAAGAAACTTACATCAAAAAGATATTAGAGCGTAGTCACATGCAAGATAGCAAACCGATGGACACCCTTGTTGATAAAAACTTGAGCTTGAGCCGTGATATGTGTCTCAAGACTCCAGAAGAAAAGAAGAAAATGTCCAGAGCACCTTATGCTAGTGTCATTGGTAGTTTGATGTATGCAATGATGTGCACACATCTCAACACATCTCAATATATGTTATGTCATTGGATTAGTTAGTTGATATCAATCAAATCCTGGTTAGAAACACTTGATGGCAGTTAAAAGGATTCTATAATATCTGAAAGGAACTTCGAATTACATGCTATGTTACTAAGAAAAAAAAAGACTTACGATTGATTGGTTACTCTGATGTTGATTTAGGAAGAGATGTCGACCAATCCAAATCAACTTCGGGATATGCTTTCTTGCTTAATAATAGTACAATACTATGGAGGAACAAGAAACAATCTTGCATAGCCTTATCTACTATGGAAGCTGAGTATGTAGCTTATTCCGCAGCAACACAAGATATTGTTTGGTTAAAGAGTTTCCTGTATCATTTGAAAATTGTCAAATTAGTATCAGACCTAGTGACAATTTACTTTAATAACACTGCTGCAGTAGCTGTGGCTAAAGATCCAAAATCCATGGAAAGACCAAACACATCAAGATGAGATATCACTACATTAAAGAAGCAATTACTGAATATGACATGATCTTAAAACACATTTCTACAAATTCTATGGTTGCAGATCCACTCACAAAACCAATAGCAAGGGATGTATTTGTTAGACATGTGAGATCCCTTGACCTATATAGAATGTAATTGGCAATATAACTAGTTTTAAGGATCATATGAAGGCTTACATTAATTGATTAATGAATAAATATATCATTAGTATATCATGTTATTCATTATTTGTTTTATGAAATATATTGTGAGTATCGTATAGTACAATTTGTTAAAGTATGTCGATAGACTTAGATTGGCTCACTCACATGAGCAATCACCTCTAACACTTGTAAGATGAGTAGAGATGAGACTATTTGAGTTTTAATGCTCAATAAGCGACTTGGGCGCAGTGAGAGCAATTTTAACTCAAAGTAATTGTTAAGAAGTCACTTTGGTTGAGATCAAGATATGAGGTTCTTAAATAAAAAAATCGACATGAATGAATTCTCACCATTCATGTATCTAGTATGATTGAACCGAAGGAGATCTTTCAACACTGAATTGTCTTGTAAATTTTGTGGCTGTAATGATGCTAATTAGCACATTTACATTTTTTTTTTACTTATTTCTTGTCGATTTGGTTCAGAATTTATGTGTCTCTAGTGTGTTGTTATCTGTCATCTGCAACCTTCTTCAATGTTCGTCCCAAGCCTCTTCTATAGGCAACATATATAGAACATCAACTGCCAATTAATTCAATTTTACACTTTCTCCTTATTTTACCTACACTCCCTTCACATCATGGAACATCTCTTGAAGTTCCTGGTTTGAAAAGACAGCTGAAAGTGTAGAGGCTTTTATTTTCCTATCCCAAGAGGGTGTTAATATTGTTGAAAGACTTAAGACAAGGGCATTTTTTTATTTTCAGGGGGCTTATCCCAAAAGATGCCGGTCCATTGCATATTTGGCAGGAAGCCATTTATGTGGTGCGGTAAGGTAATTAACGCATCTTGATTTGCCACTTCAAATGCTTCCAGTGCGTTAGCCACCATGGAAGGAGAGCTGGGGTTCTGTAGGCTGGTTTTTACGTAGAAATAAAGAATTTCATTGGATTCCTAGTTCTGATTGACTTGAATTCTCCTCGAGCTTTTTTTTAACTTTGAACCCTAATCTCTACGACAGCTACCAGTCAAAAACTTTGAATTAGAGTCAGTTTTGAACTGTGTTTTAAACGGTATTTTACTAAATTTTTTTATATTTTTAGATTGTTTTAATATTTTAATATCAAAAATAATATTTTAAAAATAAAAAATTATTATTTTAATATATTTCTAAATAAAAAAATATTTTTTTAAAAAAACTGTTTCAATATACCAAAACTACCTTAAACTCGGGCCCTTGCTAGGATCTTTGTTTAATAGAAAGAGGACTAACTTGTCCTTCTACTTGGTCTCATCAGCAACTAGTAATGATGATTCTTCAAAAAAAAAAAAAAAAACATTTCAAGGATTAAGTGATCGCCAGGCTATGATCGTTCAGTTATATATATATATATATATAACCAAACTGTTCAGCAAGAAACAGATATACATTGGACAGAGTAATCAATGATCAAAATGAAAATAATTAATGAATTTGAACTAATATTTGATATAAAATATGTACTGATAGAAATAGATATGAAATAAGAGTCCATGTTGTCGGAACGGAAACTAGAAACATGTTGCTGCCTAAGAATCAGTGGCAGTCATAAATTATTTTCTTAAACATGATTCAAATTGCAATAATCAATGGTATAAACTAAAAAAATATGGTGATTTTATCATTACCATAGAACATAATTAAGAATAAGATATGTCTCAGAATATGAAGAACTATCCAGTTGAAAGTATCAAGAATCACCATCCTTTTAGTTAGGATTTTTTATGATCCTTTGCAGAACCACAGTCCGAGCCCTCATGATATCGCGGCTGCACGTATCAGCTAGCACTCCCAAATCCTCAACATTCTTCATGAACACCCCCAGCTTCTTCTTGATCTCCTCGATTGCAACCTTCACAGCCCCATGCTCAATTGCGAAGTCGGTGGTTCGCATTAGTGCTTCAATCTCAATCTCCAGGCGATCAATGAGAACCCGAATGTTGTCCAGATCCTTTATGGCAACACGAGTACCAACTTGCATTGTGCTAATCGCCTTCTTCTGTCCCTTCAATGCATTTTCATAATTCTTCCACAGAGAATCTATCCACTTCCCCATTGAACCTAATGGGATTGTTGATGCTGCAGCGACAGCAGCAACAAGAGGAGGGGCAGTCATGGCTGCAGCCACAACTGAGCAAATCAATACAGTTGCGAAAGTAGCTACAAATATCATACTTGAAACCTTCCTCCAAGTATGAATGCACTTGAGCTTCTTGTCAAGCTTATTCTTCCTAAGTTGTAGCTTCTCAAGCATCATTATCTGCTGCCTGTACACGGATTGAAAGATTTGAAAGAATTCATCGGTGAAAGGATCACCTGCTGCCTTGAAATTCTTCAGTTCTTCCAAGGTCCTCACATACTCCCTCCCTCCTGCCTCACTTTCCTCTTCGAATTGTTTAAGCGCGACAAGAATCAGCAATTGGCTATCGCGGGCACGCTTTAGGCACTTCTCCAATGCAGCACAGAAATCTAGAGTTTGCAAGCTATTTTCGAAGTACTCCTCGACAAGCTCAAACAATTCTTGATTCTTCCATATATCTTTCTTGCACTCCAAGATAACCTTAACAACCTCTTGGTTCATCTCCAACAAGCATTCTGTGACTTCCTTCAACGAGTCAAATGAAAGCGCACGAACCTCAATCCCCACAGCAAGAGTATTGATGACGTGATTGGTCCGAGCTTGGAGGGTGGTGTCAAAGGACTGCAAGTCCTTGTCGAGCCGGCAAGCAGCCTCATAGGAGCTCAATTCAGTTGTGTATTGTAAATTGTTATTGAGATTGATAGCAGAAGATGATGCTTCAGCTGGCCTCTTGCTCACATGCCCTCCCATGGCCTCGATTCAAATCTAAACAATCAAGCAGTAACCAAATTAACCAGATTCACTTTAGACCCTTCTTGCAAACCTTGAACTTCCCTTCCTACCAACAACAGAGAGACGAGATCTTGAAAGTCTATCCAGCGCAAGAGTTCGGATCTATTATAACCTAGATACGAAAAAGAAACAAAGACTTGCCAAACCAAGAAAATTTCGAGCTTTATACTATTCAAATCTGACACAAAAAGTTATCATAGATCACCAGAAGTTTTTTAAAGAGAGCTAGATTTTAAAGGCTCTAAAACTGACCAAGAGCCCGATAAGAGAGAAGTACAAGCTTAAGCCTTGGAACCCTTTGTCAACAAAAGTAGAACATCTTAATTACAATGAACAAGGGACAATTATTAATTATGATAAAAAGGTACTGGTGGGATTTTCCTTATAAACAAGTAAACTAATAACACAAAGAAATAGATGATAAATTGATTAGCTAAAAGAGAAGTAGAGGTGATTGAAGAATGAAGAAGCTTAAAGAGAATTGAAACCGTTTAAGGACCAAGAAACAGGGAAGAAGGGTAGCAGAGCAAGTGGCTCATAGTTTAGAAGGATTTGAGCATATAGCTTGCACGCATGACATTATTAAGAAATTGGGTCATGTAATACGCGGGAAGCAATGTTTTTCTCCAACTTTATCTCTTCTTTCTAAGCTCTTTACAGTTTCAATGCGCAAAGCAACGGTTACCAAAGAAAAGATAGACCCTTTAATTTGTGGACGACTAGCTAGTGTGGTTATAATATAGATATATATATATATTCATATATATATATATATATATATATATATATATATATATATATATATTCATATATTTTTAAATACACTATTAAATATCCTTTAAAAAATAAGTAAAAATAAGATCTTCCTAGGAAAAAAAAAAGAAAAAGAAAAGGAGTGAGATGCTGCAATTTTGGTCCCGGACTCATGTGGTCGGTGTCTATAGTTTTTCACCTTTTCTTTTTGAAATTCGAAGTGTGCGTATCCATGAATTGACACTATCCTTAACTCTTAAGCTTAGAGAGGCATAAAAATCACGTGTTTTATTTATGTATAGTTTTTCATTTATCAAAATAATTTCTTTCTAATTTTTTTTTTATTTTTAACTTTAATGTATTAAAATTATTAAAAAAATTAATTTAATATATTTTCAAGATGCACACAAAGGCTTTCTACCGTCTTCTCAATGTATATAGCTCCAAATACACACGAAGGCTTTCTACATGGAGTTATATATTTACAGAATAATTCCACCTGTCCTCAGATTTTTTTCACCTCCATGAAGTCTACTGGCCATTTTGACAAGGTCCAAGAAACGTGAAGCGCTACTTGATTTACTGAAGTAAAGCACACATAATATTTATCTGGGTTTTTTTATTATTATTAATTTGTGGGTACTTCTTGAATTAATCATTTGATAAGAAATTGGAGTTATAATCACAATCTTACTGCACTACGATCCAGATCGATCGATTGTGGGCAAGATCATGTTAATAATTAATTATATTATATAGTCTTTGTATGAAATCTTATATACCTCTGATCACACCACAGATTCCCCACAATCTTTTCCTGGAAATAGATATCAAAATCTTATAGTCTAATCGCAGAATGAGGATGAGAATAATAATCGACAAGAAATACCTGGTTTTTGTTCTTGAAAACACAAGCCACCTTCGTAAAGTTAGTAGAATCAATGCTGCAGATTAGAACTCTAGAGCTGCTCTGGCTAGCTTGTAGAATCAATGCTTGACAGCTCCACTACTTATATACTGAGTCTTGAGCCTGCTCGAATGTTAACTTGTGACTTGTAAGCCAAGGAACTTGAAATTTCTTACCCTTCTCTGGAAATGTATTCAACAAGATAAGCAGTTACAGCTGGTTAATTTCTCACGTTTTATATTTCCCTCAAAATATATATATATATATATATTTATTTATTTATTTATTATCGATATGATGTCATCATATCATGTATCATGTTATGAACAATATTATTTAGGAACAAAATTCATTTTTATGTGCACAAAAAAAAAAACTAAAAACAGGAGCTATTAGCATCTGATTTTAGCAATAAATAATTTAGTTGCTAAATTTAGTAATAGACTTACAACGAATGATATATATATATATATTATTTTTTTAATATTAGGAACAGCTTTTAGCAATGAAAAATCCGTAGAAAATTATTATTATTTTTGCTGCAGAAAATTATGTCTATTAGAAAATGAAATCAGCCAACTAGGGGGGACATGTAAGAGAAGATTGATTTATTAATTAATTAAACAAAATGTCTTTAATTCAATATGAATATCATGCTGAACTTTGAAATAATATTTTTTATTTTATGAAAATAATTAAAAATTCGGATTTTCCTTATTGTGGACTGTTTTCACTGCTCAGTTTTTATACTGGATTCATGGAGACATGATCATTAATTATTTGTTTTCCAAAATAAAAAGTGAAAGAACAAAATCACTGCAGTGGCTTGTACTGTAAATTACGCCAAGATAAGGGTGTTATTTATGTTTGAGGCTCGCAACAAAAGCCGAATAAAAAAGCAAGTGGTTTACCGTCGACAGCCCTAGAGGTGACGCGTCATTCGGTGTCACGTGTATGTAAATTATTGGTTGCCGCCTCTATGAAATTTGAAAATGGGCTACGGGTCTGATTGGAGTCTGTAACATGTTGTATTTTAAATTCTTTTTATTTAGAAATATATTAAAAAATATTTTTCTATTCTTAAAATTTTATTTTTAATATCAATATATTAAAATAATTTAAAAATACTAAAAATAAATTAATTTTAAACATATTATTTTTAAAAAATTTGAACAAACAATATATATTTTATCCTGTTATACAATCAATCCACGTATTCTCGAAGTCACGTGCTTGAACTCCAATTGTTGCGGTCTCTGACAAGACACATGGCATTATAATATATTTTTTATGATTAAAAAACTAAATCCTTCGTCATCTCTTGTTTCTTGTACTTCCTGTCTATCAACATGACCAGATAACTAACAAATGTTACGGAAAATCCGATTGATTGATTGATCCTATCAACTTACTGTGGATTCTAGGGCTGTATTTGGTTACTTGAGTAAAAAGCTCAAAGATATAGTCATTTGTTTAACCTATTTAATAATTTTATTTTATTTTTGGTTGAAGACACGATTTATTTATTACTACAATGGTAGTTGATGATGTTCTGAAAAATCTAAATAGTTTGAAGATAAAATTTATATCTTGAATAATTGATTAATTTTTTTATTTAGATAATTTAATTCATTTTTTTAGCTAAAGTGGTTGATGGCTGGTTGTTAATGTTTGGTAAATCAAAGTGGCTGGTGACTGATACTTGCAAAAGATTTTTTTTTTGTGAAATTTAGAATTCTCATATGCTTAAGTAGGTATATTTTTAAGAGAAAAAACAATCATATTTTAAAGAGAGACTTCAAAAATAAATATACCATAGAAAAATGAGATTCAAAACCTAGAGTTCGAATGATTCATCCTCTCTTTGGAGCTAAATGGGCTAAAGTGTAATTTTATCATGATATTTTTAATATCTTTTATATGTCAAAGAGAGAATATTATCTCTGACTCATCAGAATCTTGTGGTCCAATATAGAGCCCAACTTTGCTTCACAATCTTAGGGCTTTATTTTGCTTTACAATTATTTCCTAATATATATTTGACTAGTAAGCAATGATGTGTAATTTATCATAATAAGACATGTTAAATATAAAAAAGTTTTTGATAAAAACATAGAGTTCATACAAGTTTAAATCTATAAGCATGCAAAAAAATAACCCATGATCAAGGGCAAAGGGATGTTAAAGGCTTAGGTGGGCTATAGCCCAAGTCAAGATTTTATCAATATTTTTTAACTAGTTTTATGTAAAATGAATTTGTAATTCTTCATTGAGTTATCAAAAAAATATGAAAATTTGAGTGGATCCTTCTAATATGATGCTTTAGCTTGGGCTAAAATTTTAGAATTTTTAGAGAAATTCAGAAATTTGATGAAAAATCACAATTTGATTAATTTTACGTTATTGAGCATAATTTTCAATTTGACCATTAGATTGAACTGAAATTTTACGAGGGATCTTAAAATATATTGAATAAAATCTGGTTAAAATTTAAGGATAAACGCAGTTTGGTAGTGCTAACAAAAAAAAAAGACCGTCAAATAAAAGCAAAATAACTCGTTAAGGGTAAAATGGTTATTTGCCAATAAAAAATAAAACAAATCAGCTCTTTTTTCCTTTTATATGTTGCCAACAGGGCAAAAGCAAAATAGAAAAAGAAAGAAAAGAAAAAGCGAGAGAGAAAGAGAGAAAAGTAAGGGAAAACATATAAAAAAATCCAAGAAAAAAAAAGTAAGAGAATAATTTTATAAACTTACAAAGTCCAACTTATAAAACACTAATCTAAGGAAGAATCAAGTGAAGGAAGGAGGTATTGAGAAAGGAAAAAAAATTTAATTACTTTGTTTTCTAGTTGACATGAGATTGTTATTTTATACCGGTTGAGGGGTTGTTACAATATCGATTCAAATTCGATTATACATGATTTATATTTCACAAAACATCGAAGGATGTAACTTCAATAGTGAATTTATTTTTACTTTCATTTCAATTTTATATACTTTTAAATTTATTTTTTAATATTTTGGATAGTATATTTAAATTAAAAATTTATTGTTAACTTCAAAAATTCATGTACATAAGTTAATAATTAATCTTAAAAAAAATTATATATTTATTTAATAGCCTAGGGCAAGAAAAATTCCTGACTTCGCCCTTGCTCATGACAAACATGTTATCAACACAAATATAATACTAGAATGCATACTAACAATATATCTAAATTTACAATTAATACTAATTCAAAGTATTAGCATGCATGCTAATAATAAAATTATATATGCTTAAATTAAAACAAAAAAGAATATTTACTTGTTGAAGGACTTTAAAATAATGAAACTTTTGTTGATTTCAAGGATGAATCCTTTATCTTTAAGGTTTTATTGCTCCTCACTTGTGAAACTAAGATGTTTGCAATGTGTTTTTCAAGATTTTAATAATACCATGTTGGTTTAAATGCACTTTGAAACAAGATCTTTAAACCAAATAATATGAAACTCAAATATCTTTCAATAAGATGAACCTAAGCTCTAGATTTGAAAGGAAAACCAAAGCATAACAGAGAATAAAAACATTAAAAATAAGGTGAGAAAGAGTGTGAAGAAATATAAAAAAAATTCAAATTAGAAACTCTTCATTCACCCCCTTTTTATAATAAATTTCGGAAACGAATGTGAGACTGGTAAAGGGGTTAATCAAATTGGTAATTTACATCAAAGTGGAACTACTTGGTGGAGCTCTCATTTTGATTCTATTTGAGACTTAATAGATATATATGGTGCAACTATTATTGTGCTTAAAAGTATAGTTCAAAAAGGATCTTCTAGCATGGAAAAGTTGGTGGTTATTTAATTGTGATGAGATCTTTTGAATTTATATTCATCTTTATATTTGATGCATAAAATAATAGGGATTACTAATTTACTTTGTTGAGCCTTACAATAAAAATCTCTTAACATCTTAAATGCAATGGTTCTTGTCTCAATTACTAAGTATTGCTTTGAACTTTAAGAGATGCTGGATTTGATCTTCTCTTTACACATGGGCAATATGTTGGTACACAATATGAGATTGATATACCATATATAAATGCTTCGTGTAAAAAAGATACAAGTCGTTCATGTTAATAACAAGGATTGATGACAATTTACCAACGCTATTATTATGATATATATTTAACTCGGTAATAGATTTTTAGTTGAAAGAGTTAAATTCTAGATTCATTGATGGGACAATATATAGAACTACTTGTATTTATCTCTGCTTTAGAGCCTAAGAAAAACTTTAAATCATTTAAAGTTGATGCTATTTGCAAGTTTATTAAGAAATTTTATCTTGAAGATTTCAATGAACAAGATATGTATTTTTTGAGATCCTAGATATAACATTATTAGATTGATTCATTACCAGAGCTTTCATAATATGTCTAACATTTTTTAATTACATCGAGAATTAGTTGAAACAAATAAGTCGCAGCACTATTATTAGATTGATAGGTTGATTTTTTTTTTTTACTTTGCATGTTTTCACTGCCATCACAAAGCAAGCATTTTCAGTTATGAATTTTTCTCCACAAAACATCGAAGGGTACAACTTCAATACTGTGATTTATTTGAACTTTTTTTTTTCATTTTTATGCACTTTGAAGTCTGTTTTTTTATATTTTGTGTTATGTATTTGGATTAAAACTTTATTATTAACTTGACAAATTTATATATGTGAATTAATAATTGATCTTGGAAGAAACTTTCTATGTATTTGCTTAAGAGCCCAGGGTGGAAAAAATTCATGGTTCTGCCCTTGGGTGTGGAAGTGGAGGAGAAGGAAGCTGTGGTGATGGTCATGGTCATGATCATAGTCGTTGTAGTGGTGGTGAAAAAAAAAGTGGTGATGGAGGAGGAGGTGGTGCTGGTGGTAGTTGAAATAGTTGAATGATATTGAAAACAAATTACTATTCATAAAGTATTTTACAGAATTTCATGAGCAGAAAGTTTTTTTCAGCAAATAAATTAAATTTAAAGGTTGGTTGTAAAATATTTTATGAGAAATAAATAATTGAGAATATTTTCTCTTTTTCAAAAACAACCACAGAAAAATCTGTTTTTCTATGAATATTTTATGCAAAACAAAATAATTCAAATTTCAAATTCCCAACAAAATCATTCACAAAGTATAAAATACTCAAAGCCCAAACAGACTTTTCTTTAGTAATTGGATCATTGTACAAGAAACATTTTATCTTATTAACAGCCAAGGATTACTGCCTTGAATTAAGTTTTAGTAATGAAGTATTTATGCTTTCTTATAAAATAGGCAAAATATGTGTAGTAGAAAAGACAAGATCACAAGGCAATTACTGTTGTAAACAAAAAATTAAAGAGATCTGGTATTGAATTTTTCTTTTCTGAGAAAATAAGACCAAATTACTGAAGGGACTAAATACTACGAAGACAATGAGCATGGTTTTTCTCTCATCAGTGTCCCTGTGAACACTGATAACCAAGACAAGAATGGGGAATCCTCTAAAGCTAGCCACTGGTCGGTCCTTGCAAAATTCAAGCAAGATATTGATCTATTCATATATTTATTTTGATGTGTGCTGAGAAGTAAAGATGCGATAGAAAATTGAACTAATCGGTGTATCTCAATGGATTAGATGCAGCTGCTTGTAACTAGAAAACTGTCTGCCACTTCTTCTGCTTTCTCGTCTTCCCGGAGAAAATTAGTAACTATCTCCAAGCTAGGTCTCAAAACCTTCTTGTCCCAAACATCTTCATCAACTTTTGCACTTCTCTCATACACACAGGTAGCATCAATCCGATGGAATTTCCATCCTTTCTTGTTCGCCAAATATTTGATTTTCGTTAGTTGTTTATTGATTAGCTTCTTGGTATTTTCTTTCATTTCTTTAATACCAGTATCAAGCAGTATTTTCATGGTGACCTCATCAGCCATTTCCATTTCAGCTTGAAAATATGGTTCCATCTCTGCAATCCCAATAGCCCGCCAAATCCCGCAATTGTGATCTATCCCTGGAATAAACATACCTCGAACCTCGTCAACAAGACCAGCATCAAGCATCTCATCAACCCTTTTTGCTGCGCGATCAAATAAGATTGGCAAGGCAACATCTACCCATAGAAAACAAGTATCATAACTATCCTTGAAGTTGAAAAGCGGATCCTCGACGAGTGCTTCGATGTATCTATTCGAGCCGCCGGCGATAATGGGGATGTTTCCATCCCCTGTAATATGTTTCATGGCCTTGTGTGCATGGTTGCAAAAATCTTGTGTGGTAAACTCCTCTCCGGGTTCCACAAATCCTAGCAAATGGTGAGGCACACCTCGGCGTTCATTTTCCGAAATTTTGTTGGTCAACATGTCAAGGCCCTTGTAAACCTGGATTTTGTCTGAATTGATGATTTCACCTTGAAAATGAGTGGCTAAATCAATGGAGAGTTTTGATTTTCCAGTGGCAGTTGTTCCCATTACGAACAAAGCTTTTTGCTTCTTGTTGTCTTCAATGGCATAAAGTGAACTAGTGATCTGTTGGAGGTTGTTGCGGTGCCTAAAAAAAAAAAAAATCAAATTAAAAATTAATCAAAAATCTAAAGTATGTTCCAATTCATGTTTTTTCATCAAAAGAAAATTAAACCATAAGCTTAGAATATCAGTGTTTATAAAAACATAAGAAGAAATTAACTTTTTTGAGGTTTATTGAACTGATTATGTAATTTCGAACATTACATGTTATACATGGGATTTTTCAATTAAAAATATATAAAAATAATGGTTTTTTATATATATTTTTTATTTTGATTTTAATATATCAAAATCAACAAAACAAAAACACTTAAAACACTAATTTAATGTAAAAAAACAATCTAAAAAACATATTAAACCGCATTATCAAACAAAACGAAGATTAAATCACCTGTCATGTTTATAAAAAAATAGCAAAATATACATTACTTAATTACCTAGTCCAATAACATTGAAACTGGAACCTGATTTCCCTCTCCATTCTTAAGGGGAGAGAGGCAGCCATTGGCATAGTTCTCATACTTGAGGCAAGCTTTGGTTGTAGAGGAATCGTTTCCATAATTCCTGTAAAGAGTTGTTATTGTTATGATTTGAGAATGGTGTAAAGGGTTGAAGAACAGGCACTAGACAGTACAAGAGATTATCAAGGATATATATATATATAAAACCTCAATTTTTGTCCGCAAACAGAAGAAAAAAATCAATTCGATCAGAATTCTAAGGTAGGAGGTATATATATATATGCATTATACAAGAGGATTTCATGAATGAATCTCATAGTATTTAAAATACTCATAAATAGGTTTTGACTTCCAAGACCAAGAGAAATTATAAATCAGTACTATTTTTATTAATGATTTGAGAATTAATTTCTTTGAATTGATTTATAAGGAAATTAACATGTGATGCCTGTACCAAAAGAAGAAGAAAAGATCTACAATAACTCTCCTTCTATTTAGGCTATCTATGGATTATATATGACTATCTATGGATTATTTATGACTAAATAGGGGCATGCACAACCCACACACTATATGTTGACCCAGATTTCTTTCAATGTAAAAAAATATTGAAACGACGTATGCATTTCTAAAAAAAGTATGTCATTAACTCATCTAAATAATACCAATAACTCAAATAATATACTCAACTAACTCAAACAATATGGATAAAAATATTCCACTGAAACTGACAAAAAAATACTTGACGATGTAAAAAAGAAAAAAAACAACTTTAACCCAACCGATGCTGAATTTGTGACCAGTCGTGATATTGGGATAACCCTGTCAAAATAAAAATATAAAACTTAATTATCAAACAACTCAATATTGAAGGGCGGAACTAAAAAAATTAATTAAAAAAACAACGAAGAAAACAAAGATTCGAGTTAACTCGAGTTAACTTGCTAACCTCGCAACCATTAAAATAAAATTAAGATAACCCCATAAAAAAAAACACAAAGACAAATTTCTAATAAATCAAATGTTAAAGGGTGTCATTGAAAAAAATTAAATTTAAAAAAGAACATATAAAAGAACCAAAGTCAAGTTATGTTAACCTTCAAAACTCCCGACCATATTCATAATCCTGAGACCACTGTTATAAAACCCGGAACCTGGACTGATCTGGGCAAGACAAGAGACCGACACAAGAAAAAAACCGGCCAAACCCGGGTGAGACCCCCGTGTGTGTGTGTGTGTGTGTGTATATATATATATTAACTCACCTGACTCGGGGAATTTGGGAAAGCAAAAGAAAAGGTAAAGTTTTTGCCCTAATTTCTTTCTTTGAAGTTTGAACAATAAAGACTTTTACTGGATCTTCAATTGGGAAAGCAAAAGGAGATTTTATTCTGCTGGTATCTCTTGCAGAATAGATAACAACCAACAAAGAGTTCATCCCAGAAATTGGTGCTGCTTCCACAGGTGCTCTATCTCTTCTTGAGTTTTCATCCCAGAAATTGGTGCTGCTTCCACAGGTGCTCTATCTCTTCTTGAGTTTTTGCTACAAACTCGTCATGTTATGTTGAGCATGCAATTGTTTGCTGTCAATAATTATGAATATTAAACCATGTTGCTTCTGCAGCTCTGCTGGATTTCTCTCTCTTTTTTTTTTTGTCTTTGAATCTTCTAGCCCCTTATTGGATCTTCGATTTCACTACTCACATCATTCCCTTTCTGTCATTTTTTTTCTTGTCATGATCTTGTAGAACTCTGCACCAGTGGTCCGAAAGAGAAGCTGGATTCCACTGTTATAAGCCAGGTACTTCCTCTTTCTGCTTCATAATGTTTTATTTTGGGTTTAATTGTGCTGGCAATAATCTACCATTACTCATGCCATAAGATATCAACATCTTCTTTTTAATTAGCAGCTTCTATGTGATTGGTTTAATAAATCACCAGTTGGCTTGGTCCCTTGGTTTAATAAACATTATGCCACTGATTTACATCCTTCTATATTTTCCTTCTATCTTGTTGTTTTAATGTTCTTTTTTTTTTTTCTTGTTGGTTCTCAGTTGGTTTCTGTGGTCTTTCAGAACAGGGCATCCCATTTGCAATACCTTTCCAGTGAGGCCAGCTTTGATTTATGAGAGTTAATAATCTTTTAGTGGGTTGACCCGGGCTCACCCACAAGACCCGTGACCCGGTCATTTTGCCGAGTCAACTACCGGATCGGGTTTTATAACTATACCTAAGACTAAGCCCATAAAAGACAAATCTTAAAAAATAATGAAGAAAAATCTCAAATCATCAAAATGTTAAGGGATTAAATTGAAAACAAATACAATAAAAAATGATTAAAAAAAAAGAAATAACAATTAAAACAATGAAGACTAAATTTGATATAAAAGTAATTTGAGTGATCAAATTAAAAACAAAATTCAATTAGAAAAATTCTTAGAAAAAAAACAACAATAAAAATAAGGGAATCAAATTTAATATAAAAACTAAATGAAACCAAATGATGAGGGAGGGAGATTGAAGAAGACAATCAATAAAAATAAAAAAAATAAATTAAATGACATATTTATATTTTGGCAAATGGGAGAGAGAGAAAAGAGGAAGGGGAAGAAAAAAGTACATTGGAGCCTAATTATCGCGTCGTCGTGCATATGTGCGGCACCAATAGAAAAAGAAAGACGGGATGCTTCCAATGCCGCCTTAAGAGGTAGTGTTTGGAGGTGAGACAACGCCACACTTGGTGCCTGAAGGGCATGAGAATCGCCCACTTGCTAGCTTATGTCGCACACACGCTAATAAATTTTTCTTAATAATGTTGGTATTAATCAAAAGGCTGAATTGTAACTGTCTACTTGTTTATTACAAAAAAAAAACATAAAAAAATAAAAAATTCCCTAAATGTAAGCTTAACAATATTTTCTTTTAAGAATAATATAATCTTTACATTATACTTTTAAAATATAAAATGACTGAAATGTCTTTTCGACCTTTTAAATTTGTTAGGGCATAATAGTCATTACATTATGTATTTCAAAAGGTAAAAAGACCGAATTGTTCCCAATCAATCTCGTAATAATCAATGGACCCATAGGAAAAGACCATTCTACCCCTAACATCAAGGCTATTGATTTTTTTTAAAAGGGCAATAAGATAATTTCACTATTACGGTGAATAAATATGTGTCTATGTGCATTGTGAATTCACTATGCATTTTAAGTTTTTTTATTTTGTAATGAGTTCTTTTTACTAAACTAATATCATGTTCGCTTCCATAAATTATATTTTTATAAAATATTTTTCATCATTTAAAAGATTCCGTTGGTAATTCCGTGGGTGTTCTCCGATTTTCTAGTAGTGTTTATATCTATGATTGTATCCAACCCAACTTCTGATATTTAACAAATTGTAAACCTGACCCATTTAATTTGAACTTGAACAAGTTGGATATATCATGTTAAACTAAATCTTTTGTGGATATTGGAGATATCCATGAGCTGAGCTTATACTGCTAATTTGTATGGGTCTATATTTAGAGATGGACCATCAGCTTTAGGTGTCATGGCACCCCAATATAAGGTTTGATTTTTATATTTTACACTACCATTAAATTCTAATTAACTCTCTTTCTTGTTCAACAAAAAGACAAGCTCTTTTTTTGTTATTTTAAAGAAATTTAATAGGAAACTCACTAACAAAATGTTGAAATTGAAACATTTTTAAATAAAATAAAAACAAATATTTAATCCATAAACTATAAAATTTAAAGACAAAATGCATACAGGATATACAAGTTGGCTCGGGTTGATCTGGTTTAAAAAAATCTTGATCCACCACTTGATCCGTGATATGTGATATGAAATATCTACATTATTTAATTTTAAGGGTTTAAGTTGAATCAGATAATACAAATATTATGAACATCAATTTTTTTAAACACTCCTAATTTCTCATGTTTGGTTTATTTAACAATTGTTTTTATAAAAGTAGAATATTTAATAACCAAATACAAAACATTTTACGAACACTATTTTTCTTAATAAATCATAGGCTCCATCATCAAATTAATTTTTTTAATACATATTTTTCATCCATACCATGCACCAAACAATTATTGTCAATTAGTTTTGCATTAACATATTCAAATTATGAAAAATAAAATATTTTTAATTTAAAAACACTGGAAGAAAATTGAATTGCTTAAACTTTAAATGTTTCAAAGATCAAAGCACTAGCACTTTATATAATCGTAAAATAGAAATACTAAAAGGGAACTTGATTACATCAAACCAAGAATTAAAAAGAGAAAATTCTTCAGATCCCATCTAAGAAACCATGGCCCATAACGCACAAGCAAGAATAAGAGAGAAACCAAGTTGCTTTTCTGCACTGAAAATTAAAAAAAAAAAAAGATGGAACAAAAGATGTAGAAGATTTAAAAAATAGCTACATGATCACTTTATTGTGTTCAAATTATATACATTAATATTTTTAATGGTAAGAATTAATAAACATAAATAACAATAAAGTATTTTTCTTAATGTTTGTTGATAATTTAAAGAGATTAAACTGAAGTTGCTCTTGCTTCTTGCATGAGATTTTAGTGCATCTTTCGATCCCTTAACTAATGAACAAAAGGATTAATTTCTTTAATGTTAATTAATGCAAAAAATAACATGGAAAATAATGTCTTACATTGCATAAAAAACCTTATTGTTGTGGGAAATAAGTTTAAAGATATCTTATTTTAGGAATGGAGATTTCATCAACATCACCTTATTTAGATATTTTTTAAATAATATCATTGAACCAACATAAACTCAAGTGTCCGTGTACAAAAACTAAACTTGGTTCTAGATTAAAAGGAAAACAAAAAAGAAACTTGGCTCTGTTTGTTTGCTGGAAAGTAGTTTCCTTTTGGAAAGTAGTTTCGTTTTAGAAAGTGAATTCCGGGAAAGTGAATTATTTTCTGATGTTTGGTAGTGTAATAAAAAATAAGTAGAAAAACACTTTCCAGTGTTTGGTTATGTCATTGAAAATGAGTTGGAAAATAAATTATTAATGTTTTATTTTTTTCAAGTTTATTAAAATAATGAGTAACAAATCTTACAAATTAAAAAGTTTAATGAGAATGAAAATGAAAAAAAATATAATTTCATAAATTATCTCAAATAAAATAAATAATAATCAAAATAATGGAGATCAAATCTAAATTGAAAGATGAAAAAATTAAAATAATAATAATTAACATTTCATAACTTATTTCAAATAAAATAAGTAACAATAAAAAGAATGAGAACCAAATTTGATAGATAAAAAATTTCAATTAAAAAATGATAAGGGAAAAGCAAATAACAATTATAAAAATGAGAACCAAAATTAATATAAAAATTAAATTCTAGGGTTGAAATTGAAAACAAATATTTAAAACAAAATATATATAGCAATCAAAAGTTTGAGGACCAAATTTGATATAATCAGCAAATAATATGACATTTCTAAACTTTTCACAATCCAGAAAGTGTTTTCCGCCCAAAATAAAAGAAAAACACTTTTCTGGAAACCAAGCCAAATTTTTCTTTGAATGGAAAGTGTTTTCCGTTGTTCGGAAAGTGTTTTCCGTTGACCAACTTTTCTAATGCCAAACAAATACAGAAAAATCTGGAAAGTGGTTTTCCAGAAACCACTTTCCGAGAAACAAACATAGCCTTAGTTTAAAAAGAAAGAGTGAACTGAAAATAGAGGTGAAGAAGAGCATATAAAATCTGAAAAATAATATGTTGAACTCTTCCCTCACTATTACTTGATTTTGGACCTGAAATTGATAAATAATTAATTCTTGTAATTATCAAAATTAATTTTTTTTACCATTACTAGCTTTGATTACCTATCATAAAATTAGAGTTAAACCTGAATATTTTCATTTTAAATATGATATTTCTTAGTTGAAAAAATAATCAAGTTTAAAGAACTCTTGTAGAAGAAAATTAGATAGATTCATGGGTTGGTCTGCAAACGAAAACAATATATTCTTTAAAGGCCAAATAATTCTTCTATAATAAATATAAATTCAATACCAAAATAAGTGAGCAAAAACCAAACTTAAATCCAAACTCTGAGGCTTGAGCCCGTGCTCGAGATGAGTGAGCGTGTGTGGGTTAAACCTATATCATTTTCCAATGCTTATTTGTGACCCTCAACTTCCCACTTTATAAACTAGAAGTCAATCTTCTGTGTTTTTTTTTCTCTATTTAGGATAGAAGGTTTTGAGTTTTACAATAAACATGCGAACAAAAAGTTTTTTAAATTAATTTTCCATTCACCTATAATTTATTTTAAATGTTCCATGTTAAAAAACTTATGTAGAAAAATAGTTTACAATAAAGTTTTAACCCTAAAAGTAAGTAGAACTCGCTTTGAATCTAGCCTCAAATGTGTCCATTAATCATGTTTTATTAAAATAAATTCCAACATTGTTCACGCAGAAACAAATAAATGTGGATTGCTACAATGATTTTTTTTTCATCCCTATTAAGGAAGGGTAAGATTCAAAGACGGTGGTTGTTTCAAACTTGGGGTGAAACATTCACTTTGATTCTCAAACTTTTCAAATCATAAACTTTTAGTCCCTTGATATTTTAATTTGGGTCCAAAACTATATATTTCCTTATTTTCTTGTCCCTAGAATGAGAGGGGAGATAAATATGTTGAATCTCAATGGTAGAGAGAAAATCTTAGTTGACACTGATTTCGACTACAAGAAAGAGAGATTTTGGTGTTAATGGGTTGTATTTATCCTAGATGTTCTTTGTCCTTAACCTTGTCTGAAATGGTAGATCTAAGCTTGGAAAATATTTTGGGTTTTTGGGATAATTTTTGGGTTGTTTAAGGTCATTGATAAGATTCTTAAGGTATATAAGGTGTTTTTAGATTTTAAAAAATATTTAAATGAATTATTTGGATGTAAAACACCTATGACCTGACTTTTTAGCGACTTCTAGTTTTCATAATCTTGGTAGAGCACGCGATGTGTTGTCTGTTATTGTGTTTTTAGAAAACTCAAGGGTGGGTTGTCCGACTCATAAAGAAAGAAAAGAAAATAAATAAACCCAGACACATGGGCTACTCCAAGCTTGAGCATATGGACCTTTTTAGGCCTAAGCCCGTCAAGCCTTTTTTTTTTATTTCTTTTATCCTTTTATTTATGTTTTTTTTTTATATTTGATCCTATCCTTCAAAAATAAATCTTTATTTGATCCACCCTGTTGTTTTTTCAAAAAACAACTCAGGGGTTGGTCTTCCGACTCATGAAAAAAGAAAAAATAAACAGAGTCAGGCATGTGGGCTACTCTAGGCTCGAGCACATGGACCTTTTTTTAGGCCTAAGCCCGTCAAGCCTTTTTCTTCCTCTTTTTATTTATGTTTTTTTTAAATATTTGACCATGTCCTTAAAAAATGGATCTTTATTGATTTCTCTTGCTTATTATTTTTTCTCAAATTCATCCTTTAATATTTTGTTGATTTTTAATTATATAATGAAATTTGTTTTGGTTTGATATTTGTAGGTTTATTGCTATCTTAAACATATATTCTGATATTTAGTTGATTTTCAATTTTGTAAGCGTTTATTTTAAATAAAAAAATTATATTAAGTTTTTTTTAACCCGATTGAATCCATGACTTGAGTTATTGATTTGACTAATTAAATTCGATTGTTTAGAAATCAACTTTATAATTTATTTTATTTGCACAAATAATTCTTGATTTATTTAATAGAATACATGCATAAACTATTCAATTTATAATTGATATTTTTTAATATAAAAAGCACATAGAAAATGATGTCATATTTATTTTTATATATGAAAAACAAATTCAACCCGCAACCAAGCACAAGTCAAATAATACTTTTTTAAATAAAAAATACGAATAACAACCATAATATCATGATTTAGATTGTGTCTTGATCTATTATCCTTCTTAATGGGAGAAAATGGTTGGAAATTAAGAATACCCACTTTTATACGGAGATTATATAGAAAAAATTAGTTTTTTTTTTTTTACCTTGTGTTGTCGCAGAATTATTTTTAAAATCTATCTTTATTTAATTTTACATTTATTAAAATGAATACTCAAAGAAATTTTAATAATATAAATTCTAAAATAAAAATGTATTTATTTAGTCAGAATTTTATCTTTTTATTTGACATAGACATTTTATGTATTTATTTATTTTATTTGGCATAGACATTCACTAATTTTTTTTTATCATAAACTTTGATCTCATATAAAAAAAAAAATTATGATGATTTGTAAAGCAAGTTTCAACCAAAAAATAGAAAAATAATGTCTTGATTATTTTTAGATGATTGCCTAAAAATAAAAGAATAAATAATTAAATTTTTGCATATAATTATTCATAGAGTAATGGTTAATATCACAAACAAACTTGAATCTTATTTGAAAATCATGTCACAATCGGATTATTTTTTAAATTTCATTTTAATAAAAAGCATACAACTCAATTACCCTTCCATGAGTTGATCTTATTGAAGGAATTCTTTTTGTCTTCCACGTTGATGGGACCCCGGGCCCGGGGGATGGCAGATGAGCCAGCAAGTGGCGAAGCATTCTTCCTTGCTAGAAGATTTGCATTTCTTCAGGCAATTTTCGCGGCAACTTTCGATATCTGCCTGAACTTCGCCTGACGTGAGTATCATCATCACTACCACCAGCATGAAAAAGCTCCCTGTCCAAACACCTTTTGCCTCCATTGTCGAATTTCTCACCACCTTGAGACACTTGCACTGATCAGCGGTCAAGTTCTATATATAGGCCAAAGGTTAATTAAATACATTGAATAATCGCAATTTTAATATTTTCAATTGAGTATTATTTCGTTTCCTTATTTGTATAATGATAAAATATATACAAATAAAAAAACATATACACACCATTGATGTACTTACCATGTAAGTGATTAACAAAATGCCTTAGTAAGATTTTTCATTGTAATATTGCCATCTATCATCAATATAACAGGTTTTTCTTTTTTTTGGTAGTCAGATACAAATTCCATTACTATTCGATGCATATCTGTTGAAGATTCTGAAGAAATCAAGACATATTTGAATCTGATCTGAATCTAATATATAAAAAATAAATATAGAAAGCTAGATTTTCTTTGTGTGTTTGTTGATTTAGATGTTTATTAGTTATTTGACCTACACCTCTTCGCGAGTTGGAAAATTTCTTTTGGTAAAAAAAAATAAATATGCAAGCTTTTCAAATGTGTTTTTCTTTTAAGATTCTAATTATAAATATAAAAAAAGTCTATGCATGCATTTAATTAAATATATCGAGAATCATATGTGCTAATAAATGCAAAAAATTAAGTGTTAACACCTCTATTCAACTCGTCTCGCTGCAGATCGAATAATTTTTTTTATAACACAAAAGAATTAATGTGTAGATGTTATTAATGTATTTTTTTCAATCGAGTAAAAAATATAACCATGAATCAAAATGTTGATACTTACATACAATAAAATATAGTATAGATCATATGCGTTAATAAGAATATGTAAGATTTCAAGCTAATTTTTAACTAGCATAAGAAATGAACAATGTTGTAATTACTACAATGAAACACTATTTTCTTAGTCTTTATATAGTAATCTTTAAAAAAAAGTGTAAAGAAAATAAAATTAAAAATAAATTACAAAAAAATAAAGATAAGGATACGTGTAGAGTGATAAATATTTAAAGTGTAAAAAATAGAAAATAATTTTTTTTTCAAAGAAAAAGGACTTAAATTAAAAATATTACAAAAAAATAAAGATAAAGAAAAAAAATGATGATACACACATCAAGTATAAAATAATAAAAAAAATCTCAAGTATAAAGAGAAAAAAAATATAGAAAAAACTTGCGTTCTAAAAAACAAAAAAAATTACAATTTTACCACCCCTATAGTAAAAATAATTGGCAAAATTTACAATTATATCCTTTCTACATGAAAACAGCATTTGCTGTATATGTATAATGTAATATGATAACATCGCTAAGTTAGGTTCATACCTTGAGAACTTTGGCTCATCAAAATGCAAATTAACACATAAAACTTAAAAATAATGGGGTGTTTACAAAAGAAGATTTTTCTCAGTCTTGATCTCATATACTGGAGTGTTTAGAAATATGGTAGCGATTATTTTACAAAATACTTTTTACTCGGAAATACATCAAAAAAATATTTTTTTTATTTTTTAAAAGTTATTTTTCACATTAACACATTAAAATATCTAAAATATCAAAAAAATATTAATTTAAAAAAAATAAAAAAAATAAAATTTTTTAAAAATACTTTTAAAATACAGAAAGAAACAGCTTCCACAACCATTCCTATTCTTCTTCCATGACACATAACCATCAACACCAGCATCATGAGAATGTTTGCCCAAATTCCTTCCCCTTCCATGTCTCCAATTCACAATAATAATAATAAAAAAAGCTTTCCTTTAGCTTAATTTTAAATCTTTACAATTAAGCCACACATGAATCCTGGATATAAATGTCCGGAAAAAGGGAATTTAATTTCTTTCCCGTACGATTAGCGATATAATCGATACTATCGCCTTGTTTGTTTCCAGGAATTCATTTTTCTGAAAACTATTTTCCCCACTTTCCCATGTTTGGTAAGCATAAGGAAAATTGGTCAAAGGAAACTCAATTCCAGTCAATGGAAAAAATAAAGCTTTAGGGGAAAGTGTTTTCCTTTCTTGTTTCTAAGGAAAACACTTTCTTTTTCTTTACTGGCAAAAAGTGTTCCCTGTCCCAAAAAACAAATCCCTAAACTCTCTTTCTCTCCAAAACAATTTACACAGATCAATTGCAAGCATCTCTCTTCCAGGTAATTTTATTTCTCAAATGTCTTTATATCTTATGTTTTCACCTTTTTATTTTTAATTTGTAGTTATTATAATGGCATAAATCTTGTGCTGCGTTTTTTTCCTTGTTGATCTTGTTAATTTGATTGCAACCAATGCTCCCATGGTCTGTGTAAACCAAAACCCATGGGAAGGCAACCCATTCAACCACAGCAATCCCAAACCCCTGGGAAAAATCAACCATAGCAAACCCAAAATTTTTTCCAGAAACCAAACACAGACCCATACACAAACATGACAAACTTCATTCTTTCGCCATTGTTGCTATCACAACAAAGAATCACCACTGTTGCTATCACAGCAAAAAATCAACATTCTTTCCTTAAGCCGAAGGCACCCTTCGGCCCCGTTTCCTTCCCAACATCTTCACCAGGCAACCCATACATAGAAAACCAAACACTGCAAACCCATACACAGCAACCCATACACAGCACCCTTCGGCCCCGTTTCCTTCCCAACCTCTTCACCAGGCAACCCATATATAGAAAACCAAAACCCCTGCATTTTTCCCATAAACCAAACACTGCAACCCCATACACAGCAACCCATACACAGTACCCTTCGGCCCCGTTTCCTTCCCAACCTCTTCGTCAGGCAACCCATACATAGAAAACCAAAACCCCTGCATTTTTCCCATAAACTAAACACTGCAAACCCATACACAGCAAACCCACATCCATTTTTCCCATGCTATGCTATTTTCACAGAAATCGGGTTTGCTGTGTTTTTTTCACAGAAACCAAACAAAACAATTTGTTTGGTTTCTGTGAAAAAAACACAGCAAACACATGCTCTGTTTCTTCTTTTCTTTAATCGAAAACAGATGCTTTCAATTCCCCTCCATCTCTTCATCTTCCTCTCCTTTTCATCAACTGCTTCTCTTCCAGTAAACTCCCAACCCACCCGATGTGATTTTCCTTCTCTGTTGCTGAGTTGATGATATGCGTTTCCTGTGTTTCGTGCATTTCCTTTGCTTTGTGGGCGTGATGTGTGTGCGTGGATGATGATGCACAGTGATGTGTGCGTTGATGATGAAAGGGGAATTGATTTCTGTAGAAATCTTGATTGTGAAAAGGAATACCCATTGATTTCTTATGTAGCTGCACAGTAGGAATTGGTTTGGGTAGAAATAGACAATGGTTCCTTATTAGTGGTTAAGCCGGGTATTAATTGAAAGTGATTAATATTTGTAAACGGTTGATGATGCTGCAGTAATTGTTTAAGAATCGATTTGGGTAGAAATATTAGACAGTGAAATATTATGTGTATTGATGATGATGATTATACACAGTTATAAAAAACTGAAATGGTTTTGGTAGAAAACTTGAGTCCGTTAATATTTTTATACAGAATTCATTAATAAATTATTGTATTGTTTGTTATGGGATACAGAATTCATTTAATTATATCCTTTAAAGCATTGTTTTTATTGGGAATCAGCTTCTTTGCGCATAATTTTGAGCATAATTTATTGTATTGATTATGTAAGTATCTTATATGCTCTTTTAATGTTTATTTCTCTAAATTTTTAGGTTTTGTTAGCAGAAAACTTCACTTTTTTGTTATGGATAGTAAGATTATTCATGCAGCATGTATGGGAGCAGTTGTAACTGTGATAGCTACAGGGGTAGCTATTATTGAACAAGAAAGAAATAGAAATTATATACCACAAAAACCACGTATAAATGCAAGTGCTCAACGAGAATTCTATATGGATAGCATTTTAAATCGAGGTGATAGACAATGCGTTGAACAAATTTGTATGAAACCAATTGTTTTATATAAATTATGTGATGTTCTCACAAGTCATGATCTATTACGATCAACTCAAAATGTGTCTATTAGGGAGCAAGTAATTGTGTTCTTACAAATTGTAGGCCAAAACCAACGATTTCGTTTTATTAGTGGTATATACTATAGGTCTGTTGAAACTATCCATCGTTACTTTAGAATTGTTTTAAAAGCAGTTCTTAAGTTATACAAATACCTAATTAAAGACCCAGGCGATACAGTTCCTGCAGAGATAATGAATAATCAAAGATTCTATCCTTATTTTAAGGTATGAGAACAATACCAATATTTTTATACATTAATTAATTACATCTACAGGAAAAGGTTATAAATTATTTTTTCATGTTTGTATAGGATTGTGTGGGAGCAATTGATGGTACCCATGTTCTTGCAAATGTTCCTGTTGAGATTCAAGGAAAGTTTCGAGGTCGAAAAGAAGGAACAACAGAAAATATTTTAGCAGCTATAACTTTTGATTTGAAGTTTATATATGTTTTAGCTGGCTAGGAAGGAAGTGAACATGATTCACGGGTTTTAGGTGATGCATTATCAAGACCTAGTGGTCTAAAAATTCCAGAAGGTATATAATAAAGTATGTATTATATGTAATAAACATATAAAATGTTTAATTAGCTAAAGATAGTAATAGGTTTTTTTTTCTAACTTGTAGGGAAATATTATCTTGGTGATGCTGGTTACGGTATTCGAAAAGGAATCATTTCTTCTTTTCGTGGAGTTCGATATCACTTGAACGAGTTTACAGAACATTCACCAGAAAATGAAAAGGAGCTATTTAATCTTCGACACTCTTCTTTGAGAACTGCTATTGAGCGAGGGTTTAGTATTTTGAAGAGTCGTTTTAGATCAATTGATGGAAAATCTTTTTGGTCTTTGAAACACAAGTAAATGTTGTGCTTGCAAGTTGTATTATTCATAATCACATAATGGGGGTTGATCCTTATGACTTTCTTATGGAAGAAATATGTTCGGAAAGTGAACCAATTAGACGAACAATCAACTTAAGTCAACGGGAGGAGAGGGAAGAGAATAGGGAGTGGATAACAAAAAGAGAAATGATT
Source organism: Populus deltoides (assembly GCA_015852605.2). Lineage (NCBI taxonomy): Eukaryota > Viridiplantae > Streptophyta > Magnoliopsida > Malpighiales > Salicaceae > Populus > Populus deltoides. The sequence continues at coordinate 6,993,289 of CM027573.2, read as the reverse complement.
GCATCAACCATGTGGAATGATTATAACACTCAAAGAAACTAGTAATTGAGTGTTAGTTATATGTGTTTGTTTTTATTATGTCTTTTTTGAGTTTGTATTATATTTGTTATGTATTTGGAGTAGATGTTGACTTTATTATAATTTATCTTTTAATTATTAATGGTAGTTGTTATATGAAATTTATTAAATCTAAATATTGTATGATGTTATTTTGTATAAATTTATAATTTTTTTTTTGTAAAAATGAGTTCCACGCAGAATGTAAAATGCAAGGGCAAGCACTTCACATGGTCTAAGCCTATGTCTCACATGTTACTTGAGATATTAGCTGAGGAGGCACTTAAAGGAAGTAAACCTTCTTCCACCTTTAAAGCAGAATCTTTTGTTAAGGTGGCTACAGAAATCAGTCAAAAGTTCAACGTGCAATGCGAGCCTAAACATGTGGACAATCATCTCAAGACTGTGAAAAAAGAATGGGGAATAATAACCAAACTTAAAAATAAAAGTGGCTTTGGCTGGGATGATTGTTTAAAGATGATTACTGTTTCGAAAGATGTATATGATGAAGAAGTAAAGGTATGATAAATATTATACTCCTTGTAATTTTTATATTTACTTTTGTTTCTAAAATGTTATACAATGAACTAAAAAATTACATATTCTAAATTTTATGAACAGGCACATCCTAATCATGACAAGTATCTCAACAAAAAACTCGATATGTACGAGGCAATGACAATTGTTGTTGGAAAAGACATGGCAACCGGGAATTATGCCAAATCATATGCTGATGTCAACTTGGAAGAGAACACTGAAGAGCAATCAGTTTCAATTGAAAATGAAGGGGAATATGAAGAAACTTCTAAGGGAAAAGAGACATCTTCCTCTAGTACGCAAAAGAGGCAACATAGGATGAGAAATCGCATGTATGAAGATGATGGTGTTGAAAAGTTGTCTAAACAGATTGGAGATGTAGCACTTGCAATTCAAAGCCTTAGCAAAAATCAACTTGATGTTAATGCCTTGTATGCGGAAGTGATGAAAATTGAAGGCTTTGATGAGATCACTCTTGGGGAGGCATTTGATCATTTGGTCCAAAATGAAATGTTGGCAAAAGCATTTATGGCAAAAAATGCTAATTTGAGGAAAATTTGGGTTCAGAATTTTGTGAACCAACACTACTACAGGTCTGCTTGCTAAGATAGTTTGACTATGTTTAAAATTTGGGTTCAGACTATGTTTGTTATTTGACAAGTATGTTTACTTGTTTAATTCGGTCTAACATATTTATGTTTGTAATTTGAACTAATATGTATGTATATGACATCGAAACTTAATATTTATGCATGATTTTGTTTGATGTTAGATATTTATATTTATTTCTTGATGCTTATTCGATATATATTAAAGGGATATTAAAGGGATAATTGCCTTTACTCGTAAAAAAAATATTTATCAAAAAAACCCATCAAAATATTTTTTGAATCTATTTATCTTTTTAAAAAAACTTCATACAAAAAAAAACCCCCCCAAATATATAACTCTTACCATAAACTAATTTGACTTTCTTCATATGAAAAAAAAAAACTTATTTTAAGCTTTTAAAATTGAAAAAAATATAGTAATAGGTTTTACTTAAAAAATATTTCACAAGCTTATTTCTATATAATATGATATGACATATATAGTTATATTTTATAAAATAAGCTATGTATGAATATATATTATAATAAAAAAATTCATCATTATACTTTTTAGATTTTATTTTTTTATTGTAATTGTTTAAATTTTTATATTAAATATTTTATATATATTAGATAAACTTGAAAAAAAAATTAATTCATTATTAAATTATTTTTCAGTTTCTTTTCCATAACATAACTAAACACTGAAAAGTGTTTTTCAGTTCATTTTTCATAATATTACCAAACATCGGAATTTACTTTTTTAAAATTCACTTTCCAGGAATTCACTTTCCCCGGAATTCACTTTCCAAAAAAAAAACAACTTTCCTACAAATAAACGAAGCTTTAACTCATAACAAATAGCAGTGCAGCAGAAGAAGGCAACAGCTATCGACACCCTTCTCTTGAAAGGATTAAGCTGTCGTTTTATATGTTTAGTTACTCTTATCTGGTCCAAAGAAATCGTCCTTTCTGAGTGCAAGTCTCTGAAAGGAAACCTGTGACCATAGAATCTTTTCAAACAAAAACAGAAAGCTAGAAAATTTGCCTCACTCCGAGGGGGTATTGGTTAATTTATTTGTGTTTTCGAGCCACAAGATGAGAGACCGAGAGATTCTTCGACCATTCAACCACTCGTGCATCAAAATTGCAATTACCTCTCAAAATCATTGCCAACAAAAAATCCCAACTCAGCAGATTCTTTGACCATGAGGATGCTGATTGATTTCACCTAGTTGCCCTCAAGGATTAGCCCTTAATTAGCCAAAACGCGTACTAGGGCTTTATTGGACCGCACGCCACTTTCAAGGGCAAGTCAGGTCTCTTTTTCATCATGGCAAGGAACATGATAACTTCAATATAACAGGTGGCATGACATGTTTCCTGTCAAAAGAATAGCTAAAAAGGTACAAAAGGAAGACTCTTTTTTTTTTTTTTCAAGTCACAAATTAACTTGTAGCTTGGGGCACGATATTTGCTTTGATTTTACCTCTTGTTATAGAAAAAACAAAACAAATGGTGTGAAAAGGCTATTTACGACTGGCTTGCTCCTAAACACTATATAACGTAGAGTCTCCCATCATTACGTGGGATCAATATGAATTAAAGGTTTGATTAGCACTAACCCTCATCCACTGTAAGACTCAAATCGAGATATTGAATGGGAAAAGGGTTCTGATCTCATTACTTTAGTTAGTTCCAATCTCTATCCTGGCCACTTGATCGAATGCTTATTGATGAATTCCCGTACCTATATAGTATGAGCTAGGTCACTAGTTTCCACAGCCAAGACAACTAATTTATCCCATAAAAAAGCAGCGTGCATCTTCCATTTCTACAGCAAAGGAAGCAAGAACCCTGGCTATGCCATTGCACGAGAGACGCCAGCTCTAAACTAACAAACTCGAACTCGAAAGAGACATTCTTAAGTTTTCTCGTATCGACTGTCTTGCAGAGCTGTAATTTAATAACCTCATCGCAAGGTAACTGTGACCTTATCATCTCCAATTAAATAAAAGGTATTGACCTCTTCAAAGATGCTTAAAAAATTTCTTCTCATCTTAAGGGCTCCTCCACTATATATATACTAATTAATTTGGTAGATCATCACTTCAATGCTTTGACTGGAGGGCATTGCATATACATTTCCGTATCGTATACTTGACGGTCCACTCATCCACTTTATCTTTCCTACGTTCCAGTCTTTATGTGTACATTACTTCTTTTGCAGCAAATCACACTTGTGCCCCATAAAACACTCCATATATCCTCTATTTGCCTAGCCCATCACCCCCTCGGTATAAATACACTCCACCCTTGGTTTCAAATGCCACAAAACATCTCTATTTTCCACAATTACTAGCTACTTTTTTCTGTCTCGAAATGTTTACCTCTTCAATCTCCTATTTAAATAGCATGCTATATGGCACCACAAAAGGCACTAGGGGAAGCAAGGGAGCAAATTTGATATATAGAGATGAGTTGAGCAAGAAGATATCACCAAAGAAGATAAAGAAAGGTGGTAATTGCTTGGCAAGTAAAGAAGAAGATGAGAGGAAGAATTTTGAGAAAAGAGGGTATTCCAGCAGTGTGCAAGAAAAAGATGTGATCAGAGTGAAAGTTAGGATGACAAAAGAAGAAGCAGCTCGATTAATGGCCAAGTGCAAAGAAGGGGGGCTTCTTGAATTCAAAGATGTCGCACATGAACTTGTCCAACTTCCTGTTAATCGTGTTAGTGTTGTGTCCTCTGATGGTGGATATGGTGGTGTGCTTCACAGTATCCCAGAAGAAAAATAGTTTGAACTTTGAACTATGTACCAGTTAGTTTCCATAATGGAATCAAAAGCCCTTTATTTATTTAAAGGAATATGTTGAGTTGGAAAAGAAGGAATTCTGAAAGTGTGCGCATGAGCTGTATTAAATATTAGATTGATTCTCTAATTAATATTAAAGATACAATTAGTTGATCAATCTGGTATTTGTATATATATAGGAACAAATTACTTTCCTGTTTATCCTTTCTTTATTTTTCTGTTTTGTCTCCTAATGTTTAGGAGTAATTGTACCAATATATTACCTCCTGTTGGAGAAGAATAATAGCAGCAAAGTAATCTACAGAAACTTTATTGTTTTCAGAAAGACCTGCAGTGAGTTTATTCAACATCGAATATATGTTGTAGCTAATATGTTGTAGCTACTTGCTGTACTAGTGGTCCATGAAGAAACCTGCCATCTGCATAGCATAAAAAAAAAAAAAAAGGCATAAAAAGGACTGTAAACTGGAACCACAAAGCTGAAAGAGTATTTCCATATAACCTTCCACACAAGAAAAAGAAGCCCCTGTTGGGTACATGTCCACCAGAGAATTCTCTGATTGATATACCTGGACATGGAAAACAGCAATCCTAAGAAGTAAGTCAGGCAGCAACCCGAAAAACACAACTAATGTTTCTTCTGGTTCGGGCCAGGATTTAGCATAGTTGTACAGTTGACAAAAGCAGGTTTCAGTAATCTACAACCTTAGGTTATTTATTGCTAGGTGAAAAACCCGTCGATAAGACACTCCAATCCCCATGAGCCATATAACATTCTCAAGACAAGAAGAGAACGAGTCTAATAAGCAAATAGCCTATATACTAAAAACTCAAAAAGTTTGGCTTGTAAACTAGTTCATTGACTTCGTTCAACTTGTTCATACCACAAGTAGCTAACGTGATTAGGGCACAAAACTGTTCAAAATTCTACTATTTTATTGCTACCAGAACAGCGGCACAACAACAACAGATCTTGGCGTGGAGAAAATTGTTGATTCTACTAAGAACAAGCTTAACTAGGTTTGATAAATAGCTATTATTGACCAAACCAATAAACAAGTTTGAATAAGAATTATCTAATGAAGGTCCGTCTTTGGCCCAGTTCAAGTTAAACCAAGCCAAGTGTGAATACCTGAAAGCTCATATCAGCTTTTCCATTGCCGAACCAAGGAGCTATAGGTGGTTCAAGGATACAGCTGAATGGTTAACGAGAACTTCAGAGACTAATATTTCAGATTCTAGAAAGATGAGTAATGGCAGACGACCTGAATGGTTCTGTAACCTGACATCCAATGATGTAATAGATAAATGACTTTGACGGAAGGATTTAAAAAATGAAAACAGTGAAGAGTGGTTTAGAGAGGAGCAATGCCATAGAAAACGCAGCACCATAGGAGGAGTAAGCTGCTGGTATAAATCTCTTATATCCATTGTCTATAGGGCCGGACTTTTGAATCTGCAATTCAATTTTCAAAAACCCACGGATTAACATTAGCAGCTATGGCACAAAAGGACACCATACCTATTCAAGTCTCAACAAATTATAGTACTGTATTGCTGAGCTTAGCATGTTTGTAGATCAATTTGATTAAAGTTGGCTAGATTCAAGCTATTTTGCAATTTATTTTCCCCTGTTTGACTATAACTTCATCTAGTAGCGTGGGCAACATATGAAAAGATGTACGGAGTACATGTTACATTGTTTGCCTCAACTAATTGTACGTTAACAAGATCCCAAGCAACCACCTATTAGGCAACGAAAGGCAAAAAATACAGCAGAGATCAAAGAAGGTATGCAGGTTTCACAAGAACAGGAACAGAAGATTATGAAGACAGGCGTGACAGGTCACTGCAGAAGCCTGCAGTCTAATCAATTGGAAATTCACATTTTAAGGATATGTAATTCAAAATGTTAACTTCAAAAACTAATAATTATTTTGGACACTTCTATAACATGATAGATATACACTTGTAAATTATCAAATGATCTCTTGGCACCATCCAAAAATCTTCAATGTTTGCTCAGTTAAATCTTTGTAGGTGGATTTTGCACCTTCCTAAAAGCATTAGAATTATTCTTTTCCCTCTGAATTTCCAAGGGAATTAAATTGAAAAGTTCACAATAATGGTTAAGAAGGGGTTCCAAGCAAAAGGTGTCATAAAAAATGATGACCATGAAGTAAGAGAAGAAAATTAGTTAGCTGCTTTGATGGGGATAAGCTTGTATAACCAAGTCTTTGGTACGCGTCTTGAACTGGAAAACCCCGCAAACATCTAGAACCTTGAAAGATGTGGAATAGAGTCCCTTCAACACATATAGTTATGAACTGAAAACTTAAAAAATGGAGGAAACCAGAATTCACATGCATATTCATCATAATCAAATAACATACTTTCTTACCCGTTGACATGTTCTCAAAAAATATGGGCTTATCATGTAAAACTGCCCTTGAACATCATCTGGCACATATGGTACCCAGTTCCAATTTAGTTGATGCTAGTGCTTTTGTGTGCAGGAACCCAACCATGAGGATCCCCTCAATCAAGATGCTGCGGCTGTCTTAAGAGATAACCCCAAATTGTTTGAATCCAATGTGAGAAAGGCAATGGCTGGTGGGTATGTGGGACAAGCCTTCTTCCCTCACTCAATCGCTGTATCTAGTTGCTGCCTGTCGATGGAAAGTGTCAACTTCAGTGCATGAAGGTTCAGGAGATTGTAACTTTGGTCATATATCTCTCCTGATGGGTGTTGATCCTAGTTCTCAAAATATTGCAGTATCGTTGTGACGTGTCTGTGATAATCCCTGGGGTTTTACTACCCTATTCCATATTCCATGATGTGAATCGATCCTGCAGCATTGATCTTCATAGACTGGTCATGTATAAATTTTTCTTGATGTTGGCAAGGAATGATACTTTCTTTGTAATTCAGTCTTGAGAAACAAGTAATGTTTCCGTATCTTTTAAGTACTGTCTTGTGTTTGCCAGACAATATCTGAAATACCACAGCTGCAACAATTTGAGTTCTTGCTTTAAATACATGGCAGTGTCAATAAACAAAGCAGTGCTGCTGATCTTACTACTAGGAGCTCTCTTTAGACTTTTGCATTTTGAATTAAGATACAAGGAACCCTTGTCGATTTCGTAAAAAAAAAAAAAAACAGAGCAGAGTTTTGATCAGGGCACGAAACTGTTCAAAATTCTACTATTTTATTAGAATGCAGCCCAGTGATAGTGACTCGTTTAAAACTACTCTTTCTATCTGCTCAGGGTGGCTAATGATTTAGGGAATCAAATTTGATCAACGGTTCATATATAGGGTAAATAGCAAGTCGTTCACATTGCAAGACTCAGCAAAATGCTTAAGATAGAAAACACAGGCAAAAGGTGGGCTAAGAAACACAACCTCACAATTTTTATTGATCAACGATCAATTTGGTTGGACAATCAAATGGTTCATCTGAAGAAAAAACGATACAATCAAATGGAAACTACAAACCATGTAGAAGGATCTAACACTCCGAAGAAACGGGGAGCCAGAAGCTGGAACCAGTGAAGAATGGGCGCGGAGCAATGTTAAGCTACTACAGAATAAGCTCTTAAGTCCTAAGCTGTCTAAAATCTATACACACGTGATATCTATTCAAACACGAGAGAGAGCATGCACGAGATCAACATATAAAAAAAGGTGGACAATAGAGATGCAAATGAATATTGGTTTTAGCAGCACTAGTTGTGTTTTTCACCAGGCGCCAGTGAAAAGGGCCTTGCAAATCTTTTAACTACTGTAGCCATGTATTTTCCCTGGTGCTCTGCAAGAGCTAGTTCTGTTGCAGTTGGCTCTCTTGTGCCATCTCCAGAAAGGACTCCTGCACCATACGGAGATCCTCCTCTAATGGAATCCATTCTGAACATTCCAGCTCCAAAGGTGTAACCGATAGGGACAAAGACCATCCCATGATGGACTAACTGAGTGATTGCTGTCCAGCTGCAAAATGAACAAAAGAAATCAATTTGACGAGAATTATAAATTTTCACACTTCAAAAAGGTAAGTTTCCCTAAAATAAGTGCATACTATTTATTCTGACTGCATGTCCTTTTTGAATGTAATTGAAAGTGAAGTAGGAAACTGGGAAGTGCAAAATCCCATTTAGGGACTTGATATCAAGTCATCAGGAAGACATTTCTATGGAACTGGATCAAGGGTACTTCCTAAGCGCCTATAAATGCAAATGCAGTTCCTTAGCGAGACATTCTGGTGGCACCTGGTTTCCGCTATATTTGGCAAGCTAACAATCTAAGACCTATGAGAAATCCCTTCATTGCCGGTATAAAAATATTTGACAGAATGATGTTTGGGAAAGCTAATCAAACTTTAACTATCCGTCTCCCCACCAAACGAGCTATAAATCAATAAAGAATTTATTGAAAATCACTAGTCAATTAGCGAATAAAGTCCATATATAAGCTGCATCACCAAAATTTCTCATAAAATCACTCCTGAATTATCCAGAACATTTTAAGGCCTGCGAGAGTAAATCTTCCTACAAACACCCTTTTTTTTCTCAAAATCACTTCTACCATACAACTTTCTTTGAGCTATTAGCAATACTTTCCCAATCAGTTCCTGGAATTGAAAGTCCCCTGATTCCAAATGACTTCTTTCTGATAATTTGCAGATAATAATTTCAGGATCAATTTACTGACCCATGCATATGTTCATGATCCTATACCATCACAAGTATTTGTAGGCCATACTCAATTATAGATTACTCTAAGCAGAAACTTTCAATAAAATCCCATATTTTCTTGTTTAGATATATAAGATTTGTGTCTAATGTGCCATCCTTAAAAACCTTATCCACTCCTAAATATATCCCATTTCTCCACACCATAATGAACGTTTTGTAAAGAAAATTGATTGTAATCTTTCCAAACTAATACACCAACTTGATCGCATCAAATTATACAAAACAAAAGCCATTATCTCTCATTAAATAACCCAAAAATCTAGCATTAGCCAAGATAACACAATCAAATCAAGCATTTACTTACGCAGTGGTCTCCTGCCCACCACCCTGTGTGCCGGTGCTCACAAAGAACCCGGCAGGCACACCTGCAAGCTTCTGCTTCATCCATAACTCATGAGTCGAGTCAAAAAAAGCCTTCATTTGAGCTGCCATGGACCCAAATCTTGTAGGAAATCCAAACAAGAAGCCATCAGCATTAACCAACTCATCAACTTTTATCAAAGGCACATCATTTCCTTTCTGGGGTACCTTCATTTGCTCTAAAGTACCCTGTAGCAACGTCTCTGGGACCCTATACAAAACCCCTTCAACTCCATCAATGGAATCCACGCCTTTCTTTATTCTTCTTGCCATTAACTCCACATGAGCATACATTGAGTAAAAAATAATAAAAATCTTGCACTTTTTAACTGCTAGTGTGGGATTATATTGAACTGGGATCGTTTTGTTTGTGGATGTGATTTGGTTTTGTGAGGAAATAGCAGAGTTTGTTTCTTGGAGACAAGGTTCTTGATCAGGTACCTCAATAGGAGGTCTTCTCTTGCTTGGTACACACCCACCACCTTTACCCATATCATAAAATTCAATAAAGAACCTGAATTTCTGATCAAGAATTTAGAATTCTTGATTTCTTTGTGTGTTTCTTGAAATCTTAAACTGGTCAAAAGATTGGATAGTTGCTAAAGTTAAGAGAATGATTAACTTTTTGTATCGCCCTGATTAATGTACAGCATAAACAGGAATATAAACGACAAAGATGAAGAATTTGTATGTCTGGGTCTTCGTCTTTGACTTTATTCTTTTCTTAGCTGATCTTGCTGGCATTTTCATTTCTGTCCATATAATATGTGCTTCATGAAACGCTGTCGTAGGGTTCTGAAAGTAACAACAAAAAGCACAGGTTTTTTCCCTCTCGCCTCGCTCCACCCTTCTTTCATTTTCTTTCAATTTTCTCATTCCTCTGTCCTTAACGCATGGTTTATTTTAGGATGTCTTGAGAAAACCTTTCGCCTTTCTTTGACATGGGTTAGATCCCATGTTTAGTTCTGTTTGGTCTACTTGAATTACTTGGCTTTTCAGTCATGTGTCCCATTTTAATTGGTTAGGTTACACGCCCCGTAGACCTGTAGGCCATCGAGTAATAAGTTTGATTCATCTTTAACTTATTTTATTAATTATTAATCTCCCTGGAAATCTTGCTATTTTCGAGTCTTTCTAGTTGGGATTTTTCTCGGTTGAACAGAAAGCAACTTAAGTTGTAAAATAATGAGAAAGAAAATTATGGGCAATCAGCACCAAACGAGAATACAAGAGAACTTTTAGCCGCAAAAATAGCACATGTGGCCAAAGTCAGCAAGAACCTGAAAATGAAGAGCTCAATGTAATTCGTGGACAACTGAAAAATCCACATCAGTTCTCCGCCAATGCAAACAGGCTTTGCATAACATCGGAATACAATCTTAGAAGAGAACGAGAAAACTCCTGGGAGGCAGCCCCGCAGAAACAGGATAAGAGGTGTAAAGTCATCTATTGTAGCATTCAAAAACAACAAACTAGCACGTATTTACTTTCCAAGAGAGCTGTGGATAATAGAAAGATGTTGATATCCCCAAATGCCAAAAATTGCAAAGCCACAACTGGTTATCTTTCTGTGGAATAGACTCCCTTTTATCCTTCCTTAATCGAACCCTTTCTGGACCTCTTCAGCTCCCATGGTGGTAGGCAGCCTTTGTAGTGAGAGTGTAGAAACAATGAAGACATGGACACTTCCCTTTGGGGCATTGATATTGATGAAAAGCAACTGAAGGAACTTCTTAGCCTCTTCTTTTCGCTTTCACGTTCTTGATAATTGGGGTCATGTTGTACTTTAGTGGCTTTAAGGGCCTCTGGGAGTATACAGTTGCAGAGTGAACCTAGAGAAAGAAGTTAACGAGTGAAAATAGGTTCAATGTATGCAATAGATTATATGGAGAAACAGTCACGAGGAAGGAAGCACGGTGTACGAACACCCAGCTCGCGTAAATAATCTCTGATAAATATGATTAAACTTTTGTTTCTTGTTGCTGTCAAAAGCTACATGAGATTACCTTCATTTAATACTGAAGATAGGACAAGGAGATGAGAAGGGAACGTACATAAAATGATAAAAATGCAGCATGAGTGTTTGGCTGGGTTCAATTATCCACAACAATCAACTGATGAGAAGTATTTAAACCTCATGCAAAAAAAGGCACAAGGGTTATCATAAAGGAAAGGTACTCATCCAATACCTATTCTTGCTAGTCGATTCACCCATTTCGGTATTCGGTTCCCAGTCAATTTGTAACATGTATCCTCACAGAAGTGGTTGCAGTTCTTAACAATCAAATGGTATGTATCACCATTGTAATTTGCAGATTGGAGCTCCATGAACTCTCTAACTTGTTTGGGATCTAAGATTGTTGTCCCCATGAATATTGATTTCCTAAACTTGAAACCAGGGCACTGTCGGGGTTCAACCTCAAAGACACCGCTTGATGGGTAGTCATGGGCTCCGAAGGCATATTCAACACCATGGACTGTAAGCATGCATAAAGACACCAATGATTCATTGCATTTTATTAAATATGTGATCTATTCGAAGAGAAGGCAATCAACAGCAATGTGTAGTAAGTCCTGCTAACCTTCCACCCCAGAGTGATAGATACCAAAGCCTGCCCAGTAGGCATAGCCATTAATGTCTGTCAAGTCATACACATTCAGGTAGACAGGCGTGTTTCCTGGGCTATAACCTGATGATTTAACTTTTGGGAAGATACAAAATCCTGTGACTGCTTTGCCCCTGAAACAAAGGGGCATAAGAGAGTGCCACCCATTCTTTGGTCGTGATATCATGTTTTAAGGATGAAACCAGGAGCAAGTCTACCTATTTCTGATCTGCAAATGCGCACCCACAGACATTAACCATTCCATATTAAGTGAAAGATGGAAAGAACTGAAAAGAATACAGTAACCAAACACAGTGCAATTAATCTTTTGGATAGTGTGTGAATGATGAAACCTCATGGTATTGACAGAGCAGAAAAGAAAACTGCTGTAATTTACCAATAAATAACTAATTGGTTATATCCTCTCTCAGACAAAATTAGGGTCGGAAATGAGTATCTATTTAGATAGACAGAACTTGACTAATCGGGATACACGAGTATTCGATGACTGCATTGATCAATACAATTTTATTTGGTTCTTAATCCTAAGTTATGACATTGACCTGCGAGTCAGATATGAACAATAGATTCCCTACACCAGAGGATCCCAGATCCTATGAGTAAACCTAAAGTGCTGCGATTCATTAGCAATGACACAAGTCAAAAATCACTCATAGCGTAGTAGACATTTACCATTCCCGAATTGTGAAAAAAAGAAAGGACAAATGGACAATAGGATGCTTCCCAACAAAAAGATTGCAGTACTGAAAATCAACTAAGTGGATCTGCTACACATAATTCTCAAAGAAAATGGCTCTTTCAAGGAGACAGATCAGGTCAACAAACTCAAAAAGGAAAAGCCAGGTACACAACCACCATTGTTAACAAAAGAAGAAAACATTGACCGTGAATACTACAAAACAAATCACGAAATTCAGAACTGGAAAGAACACACCAGACTCATTAAAGGAATAAAATGGAAATCCAAGAAATCAAAATCATTGTGAAGAATTATGAATCAAAGACACTAACTTTCCTTACTAAAGAAAAACAAAACAAGAACTCACAATCCGCAAAAGAAAAGCGAACACACACTTCTCAGAATTCCACGAAAATAATGCAAACCCATCAGAGAAAAGTTGGGAATCGTAGGCACATTGCAAGAACAAAGCAAACCCATGATAGAAAACTGAAAAACAAAGAGACTCACTTTACCTGACTTTAGAGGTTATCCATTCATGAACCATAGCATCTGTTGACAAGGGAATGCCATTACAAAACTGCCATTTGTTTTATTTTAAGGGTCAGAAATTGAACAAAAATTACTGGGTATGCAGCGGTGGTGAAGCAGTGTGTGTCAGAGACCCATACATTTGTTCCCCTTTTGTTCTTGTCCTGGAACTGACAGAAATGAAAGCTGGAGTCAGCACAGAAACTGCTGTCCTTTCTTGCAAGTCCAGTGAGGAAAGAGAGAAGAGTCAATAAAGAAAAGAAGAAGAAAACAATAATAATTGATTATCAAATTTACTGATAAAGGTAAAGGTAAAAGCAGATGGGATGGGACATGAGGGTTGACTGCATTGCTTTTGGAAATCAGACGAGACTTCTCTATTTTCTCCAGCGCTAGATGTCTGATTTATTAGTTAAAAGTAATTAATTACTGGAAAATAAGTATTACGGTGATAGCATTTTTTTTTTTGTATTTAGTACCTGAAAAATTCTCAATATTACTTACTTGAGGTTCTTTATTATTTTATTTCTTAAATTCTTAACAACGTAACGCCACGCTGAATTCTCCTTGGTTTAAAAAATTCATAACGTCTTTTTTAGTGTTATTTATTTTATAATTTATAATTTAGTCGTTTTTATTTTTAAAAATCATTTTTATCAAGACATCAACGATCCAAAAGTACAAAGCATTCATTTTAGCAAAAAAAAAAAATTTGGGGGAGGGGGGGGAGTTAGCTTTGTATACTTACTATTTATATTTTTTTACTTTCACATTTATTTTTTATATTTTTAAAAATTACATGGGCTAATATAGATTGATAAATTTAAAAATATTTAAACTATAAAACTCAATAAAAAATGAAAACAAAATTTTAATTGAGTTTATTGCGTTCTTGCCATGGGGGTTAAATTCACAGATGCCTGGTAACTTACACTAAAACTCCTAATTGTTTTTGAAAATATTTTTTATTTAAAAATATATTAAAATAATATTTTTTTATTTTTTAAAAATTATTATAAAATTAAATCTTTTTAAAAACACTCTTGAAATATAAAAATAAACAGGATTATGGGTTTTTAAAAAATCATTAATGTTAGAAACCCATTATAAACTTTAATTGAAAGATATTTTAGTCTATGGTTTTAATATATTAGATGTAAATTAATTTATTATGTGATATGTGATGATTCGAATAGCAACTTGACAAGATATGGGTTTTAAAAAACATATAATCGTGCACAGACTGTATTAGCAAAATTTAATGTTGTTAGAATTCTAGTCAAAAGCTTCTGTGCTTGTAATTCTAGCTTTTGGGCATATGGTACTAGTAGCGCCTGCACCCAATTATTTTAGACCCGGTCTGGAAGATGAGTTCATTTTCGTCGGATTTTTTTAATATTCAAAGTTTATTTAAGTTTATTAAACCTTTAGGTTTATTATTATAAATTAAAAAAAAAGCAAAAATAAAATATTATGTATAATCTAAAACACCAATAAATCACGAGTCGATGTCTTAAAAGTTAGAGGTTAAAGTTAGGAGACCAAATGCCTCATAAAAACGGATCAGAAAAATGGTTATATAATCACATTAGCCTAATTAAAACCTATAGTATTATTATTTTTTTTATCAAAATTATAAATTCTTCTATAAAAATTTACATGATTATATATAGGTAGAGGAAGAATAAGCAGAGTTCACGGTTGGTGTTCTCTCATAATAATTAAAAGTTTACATGATTGTTAATTTTAAAATTTATAAAATTATTAACTTTAAAATTAGTAAAATTAATCAAAATACATATAAGTTAATCCGGATATTTATATTAATAAAAAATATATATGAGGAGAAAAAATATATAAAAATATATATGAATATAAAAATATATATATATATCATGTTTTCTTAGTAGAATCCATTTTTCTTTGAATAGACACAACCACAACTAAACTAGGGGTGAACCGCAATTAGCTAAAAATTAACAGCGAGTGACTAATTCATAGCTACTCTTCCCAGGAAACCATTCACGGCCAAGAACTGGTCCTCTATACCTGACATTTTTTTCATTTATTCAAAATTATCTATTAATTTGCTTTGGTTGACCGGTGTCTGTTCGAAATCAATCGAGGTCAGGTTTGTTTTCATGTTCTGTAATGGAATTTGCTTTTCGTACTTTTTTGTTGTTTTCTTGATGTTTGCTACTGTTATATCGGCCAAGAACAACGTAATTATAATCTTGAAGCAATAATCCTATTCTTGGTGCAGATAATCAAATAGCTAGCCATAATGGCAGAACTTGTCGAAGAAACAAGCCATGAAGAAACGAGGGATGACGGTGCCTTTGCCGATTTAGCAGAGGCAAACCCGAATTTTCTACTTGAGCTCAACCTCCTTATAATGGTTCTTTCCTTGGTAAACTCATTATCATCGGAAGATCGCTTAAATTATGCAGAGAGAGAAACAGGAAATTTCAGAGATCAAGAAGAGCAGCAGGCCTGCATGTCAAGATTGCACTCGAGAAGACATGACATAAACGAATTCAAGCTTGCAGGAAGGCGAGCACAAAGATTTCAACAGATGATAAAGGATTGCAGGTACGAAAATGGCATTAAACGTGATTATTTTCTGTAATGTCACCCTTCTTCTTCTTTTTTCCTTGGCCCTCCAAAATAAAGATACCAGGTTATTCCTGACATCAGGAGTTTGATGAGGCATTCCTCATGTGTGCAGGCATGGAAGAAGGATGTGAGGGCCGGGAATATTATCAGAAGAAAGGGGTGGCAAGCCCCCAACAACAATGGAAGGAACTCCTTACTTAATTTTCTTCAAACTAATTACCGTTCTCCTGATATTGCTGTTAATTAAGATTACCTCTACTGCAGCATACACAATTTTCTTGTAACAATTTTGATCTCATAAATGAATGATTGTATAACTATCAGATAATATTAATGATCAATACACAATTTCCTTAATATTAATGAAGCGTTTCCTAGTTCCTCATTGAATTTATCATTATCAGTTTTTCTCTATTTAAATGATACATCAACAATATTTTTTATGTTAATCGTGATGTTTGGGTTGGTTTGAAAAAAAAATCTATGATTTATAAAAAAAATAAATTTAAAAGATGCAACTAAAACATATAATAATTGTTAAATAATATTTATGTAGTCTTATTTATTAAGTAGAAAAGTCTCAATTTAACCTATATATACTTTGTTTGTATTTAGGTTAAGACTAAGGACTCATAATAGACATATTATTCAGAATTCTAGCCTCCTTTTTGTGTTTTGAGCTTAATTATTTTAACAATAATATATAAATGTACAATGAAAAGTCATAGCCAAGGTTGTTAAAATTACGATTTGACTTGTAAAATCGTTCATAAAACTCGAAAATGAGTGGAATCAAATTAAAATCAAGTAAAATTGTTAAAATCAAGTGAAATCGCGACTTCACGATCAATTTAACGATGGAATCGTTGAGGATAAAATTGTCGTTGTTATTACAGGTATCCAGCGACTATTGGCATTTGGCTATTACAGAACAAAAGAAAGCAAAATCACGTTTTTTCAGACTTTCAGTGTTTAACTTTCACAAAGACAATTTGATGGTGAGAATTCAATTTTGGCTTATGCTAGATGCCGCGATCAATTAGCAACTCTCTTAGCGCAAGAGGAGGCATATTGGAGGCAGCGAGCAAAGCAACTATGGTTGAAAGAAGGTGATTTGAATACAAAGTATTTCCATGACATGACTTCTAGTAGAAGAAAGTGCAAGAGGTTGATTACGCTGATTAATGATGTGGGTGAGGTGTTTGATGAGATGGAGGGGATGAACAAGGTTGTGTTGGGGTATTTTCTCCAACTGTTCAACAAAAGTCCTGACTCAGAATCACATTTGCTAGACTGTATTCAGCCGTGTGTTTCAGCTGCACAAAATGAATCATTGCTGGCTCCAGTACAAGATGATGAAATAAAGAGAGCTGTTTTCCAGGTGAAACCTTATATTCATTGAGGATTATTAAAAAGATAATTTATTGCAGAGATAAATTAACTAGTTGCCGAATTAGGATTTCAATTTTAGTATCAGTTTTATCTGTATAAGAAAAATATTGTTATTTACAATTTTAAAAAGAATAAATTTTAAAAAATACATGTCGATTAAAATTAATATGAAATAGATTTTTACATATAAAATAAATAAAAAATAATTTATCTTCTATATAATCAAAACTTAAAACTCAATTACATGTCAGTTTAATATAAAAAGCATGAATTTTTATTTAAAGTAAAGTTTAGTATAAAAAGCATGTATAAAAAAATATAAGGTACCATAATAGCAATCGGTATTGAAGAAAAAAAGTATTTAATTTTGAATTATTTAAATTTTTATTTGAACTATTTATTTTAAAGTGTTTGAACTATGTATGAATCTTTATTTAAAGCATGAATTTTTTTAATGTATTTTAAAATTTCTTATAATTTTAAGATCTATTTTTACGATCCGAGTTTATTTTGTATTTTTTGTGTCGTGTCAAAATCACAATTTTAACAACCTTGATCATAGCGAATATTAATGAGATAGAGTTGTAATATTTAACAACAATATTTTAAATTCGTAACTCCAATAAAAATAA
The DNA here is from genome assembly GCA_015852605.2 of Populus deltoides. Lineage (NCBI taxonomy): Eukaryota > Viridiplantae > Streptophyta > Magnoliopsida > Malpighiales > Salicaceae > Populus > Populus deltoides. The sequence continues at coordinate 6,975,703 of CM027573.2, read as the reverse complement.
ATACAGTGCTCTTGATGCAAGAGATATAATAATTTATAAAAGAGCATGAGAATGTGAGGATGTGTTATTTGTAATTTTTTTTTTATTTTGTAACGTGGATGTCTGAGTCAGCTTACGTGCACCTCAACTAATCTCACGGGCCTTAAAGTTAATGATTATATAAGTCTCCAGTGGTCATCATATTATAAAATGTTATGTGATTCTTCATGAAAAAAAAAACAAGAAGAAAAAGAAGAGGAGAAGGAAGTGTATGATTTATAAACAATATTAATTTAAAACATGCAACTAAAAGTTATAATATTTTTTTGAACATGCAATGAAAAGTCATAATGGTGATTGTTTGTGAGGTAAAGTTGTGATTTTTGACAATTGTTATTTTTTTTTTTTTAAAGAATACATTGCTTTTGATATAAGAGATAAGCTTGTTCATATTGAAAATACGAAAGGACATGATTAATACGTTTAATAACTTTATATATATATATATATATATATATATATAAGTAATAATATGATGCGAACCTTGTAGTAATGTGGTCACACAAACTTATAATAAAAATAATAACGAATTTTAAAAAACCAAAACATATTTATCAGAAATATAACACAATGAAAACATGTTCTAATACACTATCATTGTTGGAATAAAAACCCTCCACTCTATAAATATCAATTCGTGAATGAGAAGTATAAGGAATACACTATGAAACTAGCTAATCTTTAATAAGGCAATTTACTTTGTTAGAGAACCAAGAAATACGAGAATCTCTCTTACACAAGCTGAATAAATTTGGTAGCAATAGTATTATCCAATTTGAATATTTTATCCTTACAAAAAAATATTTATACTCTAGAAAATAAAAATCATAATGAATCTATCATTGTGGGTAAAATTGATCCACTTACAAAATTGACCAAAATCCTATACTAATATACCTGAAAATATGGACTCAAACAAGCCTTCGGACATAACTGAAAAACTAATTAATAATTAATTTCATACAAGTCTTGATTCTTAACTAATTAATCAAACTCAAAGGCATAAATTAAGAATAAAAAACTACATGTTCAAATCTCTCTAAGTTGCTGAAACTCAAAGATAGACAAAATAAATAAAAAATAATTGAAACTAAAATATTTATAGAGTAAATAGTCACCACACGTATCATAGGAGAATATGAATTTCAATTCTTTAATGAATTCAAACCACATTGAAAACATTTATAGCCCAAGCTCATGCATAAGTTTAGACCCTAAATAAGCCTTATTTAATCTTTATTTGCTGTCCAAAATTAACCCATTACAGGTCTAGATTGATTAGGCTAAAAATACCCAAGAAAGAACACTTTGTTGGCAAGTTTGTCAAAACAGTAACAACAACTTCAACCAATTTAAATAATATATTCTTGAACTTTGATTGATCTGATATTTTACAAAAATATATTTATATGTGTCTAGTATCTCTTTGTAATATTTCAGTACGATCTGATGTATAATTTAAGAAATATACTCGATCTTGTAAAAGTGAACAATAAAGATTTTAAGATAAAATTTGAATTTAACTTGTTTATTATAATGATGTATAATATATAAACATTATTAATTTAAAATGTGCAGCTAAAACACACAATTTTCACATATGTCCAAATAAATGACTAGTGATGGAGTAAAGTCATATTTTTTTTTTGCAATATTTGCATTCTTTAAAATTGTAATTCTAATGAAAAATGTATAACTTTTTTTTATATAAGAAACATGATTGTTCATATGAAACATCAAAATGCGAAGATGTATAATTTATAAACATAATTAATTTAAAAATATGATTGAAAGATACTTTAAATTATAATGAAAGAATATAAAATTTAAATAATATATTGTTATCAAATATAAATAAAATTTCTGAACAAATTTTAAATAATATATAATGTATTTAACATGTAAGAATATACATAGATTATATATGTTTTTCATTATATCTAAAAATTTACAAAATAGAAGGGGGTGATTTTAGGAGTTCACAATAAATATAATTTTTTTCTAATTTTAAAAAATATGAAAAACAAAATAAAAAATAAAAAAAATTCAAATAAATACTTATTTAAGGTATAAAAATTTAAAAATCATAATTATATTTTTAAATACTTTTGTAACAAAAAAATACATTATTTACATATTTAACAAGTTTATTAGTCTTCGCCCTAGCGCTAGTCAGGCTAAAAGTTTTTTAAATGTAAAAAATAAATGTCAAAGTCATGTGGGATTTTTTTTTGGCTATGTTATTAAACCCGGTCAAGCATGCAAATTTTGTAATTTCATGTCTTAACTCCTTGCATAGCTCGAGTTTCAAATTAAACCGTATGGAAGTTGCCTTGACATGAATCAATTGACTTCACATGTCCGAAGACAATTCTATTGATTTATAAAAACATGGTTAGCTTTAAAAAAATGATTCAAGATGATAACTTTTTAAGAAAATTTTGAGAAGATGATATATTGGATGTCAACCTGTGTCCTGAGTTTTGGACTCTACTAGGTTTAATAACTTTATTTTTAAAAAACTAATTTTATTTAATTATATGATATAAAAATAAATACTCGCAAAATCAAGAACCAACACAATGCCTAGATGTTTGTTTGAAACCATGATAACTTCATATATAAAAAATAAAATAAATTATGAAGTCAGATCCCCAACCAAATTAATATTGAAAAATGAAATAAAAAAAGAAATTAACATACCAAACTTGCAAACCGGGTCAACTCTAGTTAATCCGTCAAACTCATGAACTGATTTATGAACTCCCTAAAGTTTAATAACATGGTTTTTTCCAAAACTATTTTTTTAACTATATGATAAAAAAAAACATGATCACAAAATCAAGTTCAATTAAATAAAAAAAAAATTATCCTTCCAAACATGAACTAAGGCAACCCAGGTTACCTCATTAAACCTGCAAACTAGGTCATGGATTCCACAAAGTTAAATAAGTTGATTTTTGAACCATTTTTCATTTAACTATATGTTAAAAAAAAATAAACGATTACAAAATCAAGCATCAATTTAATGTCAGGTTGTGTTTTTTTTTAAAATGTGAAAACCATGCAAAAAGCAAAATAAAACGAAACAAATTATGAAATTTAATTCTCAATTAACTCAATATTGAAGGATGAGATTGAAAAAAAAATTCATTAAAAAAATATATGACTAATTCAAAGAGATTTTAAAAATTAAGGAACTAAATTGAAAGAAGAAGGAAGTGCCCTGCATGAAGGAAACTTGCCCCTTGGTGTGAAGAAGGCCTCCAGCCTCTGTGCGGCGCATGAGAGTTACTTTGAGCTCCAATCGATTTTATCTTAGAATCATCACAACGTCTTCTTTTATATAAAGTGGTGCATGTTAGAAGCGGAGGTTTGGTACGACTCCAACAACCCATTCTTCTTTCCTTTTTCTTTTCTTCTTTTTTTTTTATTCATTTCTCATTGCCTCGGGTTTCATGACTAGCTTATGATATTCTTCCCTGTGCACTTCAATGTTTTTTCATTTTTTCATTTTAGTCCCTTTACTCTTAATCTTTAGAAAAATAAAGAACCCAAAAAACAATATCTCGCAAAATCAATCACTAACTCGATACCAGGACAATTATTTAATATAATGGTAAGCATATAAAAAACAGATCAAAACAAATTATATATAAAAAATCCTAATCAATACAACATCAAAAGATTGAATAATTGTTTATTAGTCATCGAGTTTTTTTATTTCAATTTTGATTAGGATTTTCCCTGGTGACTAATAAAAAATGTAGGACCAGACTTGGAAACACTTTTTTTGAAAAAAAAAAAACAAAAGGGTTGTTCTTTTGTCTTTTTTTATATTAATTTTTATCCTTAATTTTAAATTTCATCCAAATAATAAATGTTTTTTCTTTTGAAATCAAGCATCAACTCAATTCAATGCTAGAATATTTTTTCAATATCAAGATAACCATATAAAAAAATTAAAATAAATTATAAAATATAAATCTTAATAAGCATATAAATTATGGACTAATTTGAAAAGAAATAAAAGATCAAAACGAAAAGAAAAATAAAATCCAGAGTGTTATAGATGTGGATTAACAGTATTTCTCCACGCACTTTAGTTTTTTTTCTTAATCTTAATTAATTAATTAATTAATGTGACTTAGTGAACCTAGGTGCGGGGCGTAATTGGGGATGTTCCCCATCGTAGATATTATAATTAAACCAATCGCAACCGTCAACAGTTTTAGAGAGCATCCGAATTCCGAACTCTAGATTAGAAAGAAACAATTGTAAATACCCGTTCTACCCCCCTCACCGTCCTCGTTCGCGCGCTCTCACTCTCTCACAAGTCACGTCTCTCTTTCCCTCTCTATTTAACTCTGATATTAACCTCAGTTTTTTGTATTTCAATTAATTTTATTCTCCTTAATCCACTCTTTCACACTGTTTTCTTGGTCGCTTCAGTTTATTTTAACCTGCTAATGTGAGCTTGCTTCTGTTAATTAATTCTATTTTTCTTTAGCTTGTTTTGCAACCACGCTGTGAAGGTAACCAAATTGATTTGCTAAGAACCTACATAATTTATTTATTTTTTAACTGTTTGAGATCTGTTTGTGACATTCTAAATTATACAAATCTTGATAAATATATTAATATTATTTAATGGTAGTTTGGAGGATTCTGATTTTTTTCTTCACAGAGGATAGATTTCGGTTTATGGGTTCTTATTAAGGAATTGATTAAAGTAGTATAATAATCTATGTAGTTTCTGTTCATTATTGGCAATACCAGTTTATCTAGCAGCTATTCTTGGTCTAATTAGTTTTTTTTTTCCTGTTTCTGTTTCCAGTAAGTAAATTGGGCTCTTATGCGATTGAGGAAAGGAACAAGCTAAATAATATTGTTATTGCTAAGCCTTTCAAATCAATGGATTCTAAGGGCATCGAGAAACCTGCTAAGTGTTCCAAATCAACTTCTTTATCTCAGGTTCGTGTTCATGAAACCATTCTTAGTTTAATTTTGAATGAAATAGTCTAACAATGAGATGATTTATCAAAGAATTATTTCTAACATGTATACATAATACACACTCATGAACGTGTGGATTCATATAGTTCAACCATTTAGGGGTTTCCCTTGAGGGCCATGTTTATGTGTGTGCTTGTTAATGCGGTGCACCGGTAATGGCCTAAATGGTCTGAACGTGGTGGTTGTCGACAAATGAATAGGCGTGTCTTGTAGCTGGAGATGCTTCCACCCATGTTTTCAGCATAAAATGCTCGATCTTCTTTAGACTTCTCTTCGAATTTAAGTGATCCTTTTGTGGTGGTTTAGTTGCGTCAGTCTATGACAAAAGGAGAAACGATTAAATTGCTTTCTCTTGATGGTGTTCGAGTCAGCCACGTTGGAACTTCACTTAATATACAGGGGACTTCGTTTCATATCCCTATCATCATCTACACATTCCTTTTGTTTACAGGAACGCTACTGGTCACATGGCTGTCCTGTATGTTTTATCATGGATGGGCTTAGGGTGGATGTCGTCATCTTCTATGCACCCATCTTGTAAAACTATTGGCTCCTCGTCTCATCTTGTTCTCAGCTTCAAGCAGGGGGGGGTGGATTTAGGTCCCAGAGCCCTGTCCCTGCAAGAGTTGCAGGCCTGCTGTATAAAATCCATGCACCCACTGGCAGATTATTGACCTCGTTATCAGTCAAAATCTCTTGCCTCGCTTACTTCAATTAGTATCTATACTTTCTTCTTTCATATGTCACATCATGTGGATGTCAGGCACATGAAAAAATTCCAGACCCAAGGGTGGCTTTTTATGTTGGCTTCTTACGTTATCTGCTAACAATGTTCAGTACAGTTTTACATTTCACCGGTACTTCCCGCTTCTTATATAAAATATGGCCTAAGACGGGTAGTAAACATGAAATTATATGAAACCAATAATATAAGTCTGGAAAACTCAGTCATTAGTTTTAATGATGATAGCTTAATGTATTCATCAAATTTTAGTGCAAGGTGATTAAACAACCTCTTTCTCGGTAGGCGAGCAACTTGCTAGCAAGCCACTAGTCTCATCACCATTTCTTAGAATGTCACTAAAAAGAGAGAAGAAAATAAAAGACAAATTGTTGTGAATTTTTTTTTTTTTAACTTTAGATCACAACTTTTGGATTCTATATTCGAATACTGTCATTTGTTAGAATTAATATTTCGATTTTGTGTTTTGTATGATGCAGCGAGAATGTGAAAATTTACAAGCAATGGCTGTGGGATTGAGAACTGAGTGGTCTAAACTTAAAGCTGAGATAGACAATCTTCTTAAGAAATGTGAAAGAGTTAAAGATGAAAATAAATCCATTATGGTTCACCCCCTAACCCAGCTTCTTTCATATTCTTAATTTGTCTGTTGTTTCTTTTTCAAATGAAGTCTATTACTCACTACTAATGGGGCCTGGAGTTAATTCATTTGTTCGCTTTCCCCCTTTCTCCCTCAACATCAAAATTAAATAAGTTGCTTCTGAAAGAATATGATTGATCAATGAAACAGGAGGAGCTAACCAGTATATATGGGCGAGACGCAATCTCAGATCTTATAGCCATGGAATCCGATGCTGAAACTGAAAGCGACAATGACAAGGAAACCACTTTAAGTGAACAGAACCAAACTGCTGACTCTCGTATGTTACTTGAAGTCAGGAAATAATTGTTTCTGATGAGGCAAATCAGATCTTTGCTGAAGATTCAGGCATTCAGAATAAATTCTGTAGATTTGAAACTTAATCCACTCAATTTGCTTTAAATTTACTATTTTGTGGGTTATATGGCGGTAAGAATAGATACAACATGTACTGAAGCTTGTCTCAGGAAGATTTGAGGATGGGATTGGATATAAGGTTATGGTTTTTATTACTTATATAATAAAATGTGTGGGATTTTCACTGTATATTTGTTATTATGTAAATTTTTTTTCAGTTTGATCCTCAAACTTTATGTTTAGGTGATCAAGTTCTATTTAATAAGCAGTTGATTTCAAATTCTTATTAAAGGATGAGATTGGAAGAGGGAGGTTTGAAATGAAAAATGCATAAAACATTAGTAACGTATCATAAGTTTTGAAAACATTTACTTTGGTCCTCCAACTTAAATAATCACGTAAATTATACAATTGCGGTCTCTTTAAATTGTTTCAATTCTATTTTGGTACATAGGTTTATTTTTGTTATTTTTTGATTCCTAGTTGAGAGAGGAGAGAGAGAGGAGTTGCTGGATTCCAGCGGTAGAGAGAGAAATTTGTCATTGACATCTATTTAGGCCACCGAAATAAAAGATTTTGGTGTTAAATTGTTCCATTTGATGCGGAGAGTTCATATTAGGTGTTTTTGCACCTTAAAAGTTCGTGAAAAAATAGATCTAAACTCAGGTTGATTTTTTGTTTCGAGTTGAGTTCGTTTTTTTGGGGCGGTTTTTTGAGGTCATGAATGAGTTTGTCATGGTTTTTAGGGTGTTTTGGGTCAAAAATGGAGTGCAAAAGAGGTTTTTGGGTCAAAAGAGTATAGACCCCGATTTTCTGGCCACCGCAGTGACCGGAATCTGGGCAAAACATGTGTCACGTCGTCGGTCTCAGCAAGCGACGCATCGTCTGTTGCTGGCACGGCTACCAGACCCAAGATGCTTGGGTCTGGCATGGTTACTAGATCAAAGCGTCTTAGGTCTGATATGGTTACCATGAAAATATAACTTTAAAGAATGTAATTGAAAAGAGATAAAGTGACATGATCGGTTAAAAAACTAAAATCTAAAAAAATAAAAAAAACTTCCTCTCTTTTATTTTGTTCAGATGATCTCTTTTAAATAATATTGATTTTTTTGTTATGCGTTTAATTTTCAGAGAGGTTTTTCTAGTTCATCTATAGTTTTGTTTTTATCTTTTATATAAATAAACTATATTTTTAAAAATAAAAAAATATTTATTTTCAGATAATATTTTTAACATATGTAGCCGTACATGTTTTTTTTTATTCAATCAATTTAGTGTTTTATTTTCAAAATTAAATATTTTAATCTACATTTATCTCTTAGCTTTTTAAATTTTATTTTTAGATATCATTAATGATTATTTATTTATTAGCGTACGTAACTCTTAATTTATTTAATTACATGTTGTATATATATATTTTTATAAAAAATAAAAATATTTAAACCTAGACGTAACGCAGGTCACGTAGCTGGTCAGTGTCATAAATTAAGTACCATAGGAATGTGCTTGTTGTCATCCATACAGTTTTTTTTTATCTATTGAGGCATGAACAGGCGTGAACGTATTTGTTGTCATCCATATAAATTTTATTCTATCTATTGAGGCATCAACAGTGAATGATGATTTCATGTCCTGCCAGATTTATTAAAGTCGAAGTGGAAAGCAGTCAAAAAGGAAGCTACTCTGCATCTTCTTTATGAAATTAACTCCATGTGATTATTTTGATGATCTAAGAGGGTCCATTAATGGACTTTAACTAGCAAATTCAAGCTACCTCGGAGCGACCAAAAGATCGCCGACACCCAATTTCAACGACCTTTTTTGCAGGCCTGCACCAAGAAGAAGAAACCACCAGAGATTCACCTGGGCAGTCGAAGTATATAAAAGTCATGGAGGGTTTTTTTTTTTTTTTTTCTTTTTCTTGAGTATATTTCTTCATGAAAATCTTATTTTTTTAATATAGAATAAAAAACACTATATATATATATATTTTATATTCATAGGAAATAAATTGTGTTTTTTCATAAAAATATTTTGAAGTAGTCTTTTCATTATTTACAACAGATGAACTATGAAAACCAGCATACTAGTTCGAAGACAACATGACATGAACGAATATTTAAGTGGACGTAAGATTGGAGTGGCAAGAAAGACTGGAGGAGCTGTGGGGGAGTTCAATGGTACTACATTTACCTCTTCGATGCAATGAAGGTTATGTTTGTTTTTTAAAAAGTTATTTTTAGAAAATTATTTTTAAAATATTTTTATATTTATTTGTTATTAAAAAAGTTGATTAACGGAAAACACTTTCAAGAAATTGTGAAAAATTTAGAAATATCATATTATTTGCTGAATATATCAAATTTGATCTTTAAATTTTTGATTGCTATATATATATATATATTTTTTTTTTTGTTTTGAATATTTATTTTTCAATTTCATCTCTTAAAATTTAATTTTTATATTAACTTTGGTCCTTATTTTTATAATTGTTATTTGTTTTTCTCTTATTATTTTTTTATTGAAATTTTTTATCTATCAAATTTGATCATGATTTTTCTTATTTTTACTTATTTTATTTGAAATAATTTATAAAATGTTAATTATTATTACTTTAATTTCTTCATCTTTATTTTTTTATTTTTAAATTTGATCTATATTATTTTGATTATTATTTATTTTATTTGAGATAATTTATGAAATTATATTTTTTTTCAATTTCATTCTCATTCAACTTTTTAATTTGTAAGATTTGTTTTTATTATTTTAATAAACTTGAGAAAAATAAAATATTAATAAGTTATTTTTCAGTTCATTTTCCATGACATAACCAAACACTAGAAAGTGTTTTCCAACTTATTTTCCATTACACTATTAAACATCAGAAAATAATTCACTTTTCTAGAATTTATTTTTTTAAAAAAACTACTTTCTAGCAAACAAATGGGGTCGAAATATAAATTTATTTTCCGAGAAGAAAGTCATAAACAGATAATGTATAGCAAAATGGCCTTGCATTTCTTGGTATGATATTGGTATGTTTACTTGCAAGATACAACTACAAAAAATTAGGAAAATGTTCTTGTGCCAGACAAGAGATTGAAAGAAAACCATCTGTAAGGGAAAGCCACATACGTCCACCTGTAATACAATGCCATAAAACTTGCTCCGCCAGAGGAGCAAAATTTCCAGCATGGACATTTGACAAGGATTGTCTGGGATGATGGCGCAGCTCCTATTCACCACAAGTCTACAACATGTTTGCGGGATTGAGCAGGAAAATGCAGAGGCTATCTTCTGAAGAGCAGCAACAAAACACCAATCCAAGATCTTATCATTCCGATCCATCAGGGAAAGAGCTTAGTGCATCTTGCTTGCCATTAACATAGAATTCCACCACCGCTTGCATACGTGGAAGCTTATCAGGATGGTAATTTATATGCACAATCACCGGCTTGAGCTTGCTCAAGTTAGCATCTTTCCTCACAGTTTTGAAGAGGACCTTGCTGTTCATAAAGAGATAGAAATCCATAGTTCTCCAGGATGCATAAAGTCCATCATACCCAGATTGAAAGGAAAAATAGTTCCTCATTGAAAACTGCCTGGTCCCAGGCATTCCCACAAGAGAGCCGATCGGCAACACGAACCAAAAGCTCAATTGAAGGAATTGCCGGTCTAATGTAGAAAAAGACAGAGTTGCAAACCCATATCCGCATTGTATGGGCATATCAAGCTCAACCCATTGCAGGTTCATCAAAAACATCATTAAGTATAAAATACTAAAGGTTTTTCACTTTTTCATTGGAGCCCATCAACACTTAAATGTATCTAGCACTGTAGTGAAATTATTATTCATCCTTTAATTTTTAAAGTTTTACTTAAGAGGTAAGATGATTTTTGCACATGATTAATTTGCCATTCTTGATTTGTTTGGGGGCAATATCATTTTTTTATTTTTTTAATAACAATGCAATTACCATATTGCCCTTAATTAAAGAGTAAACAATCAGAACCTTTGATCTAAGATCGTATAATAATTTCAATTTTGTCATTAATAGTTGAATTATACATGTGCCCATACTAAGCAAATTCGTTAGCCCTTGCTTCAAGGGCTTGATTATCATTTCCTAACAATTTTTTACTTATTGTTATTTATTTCTAGGAGCATTTTTGTTTTTTTTATAATTTTATGAACAATTGAATTACTCCATTACCCTTACCATTCAAATTTTATAACCTTGGCTTCAAGTGTTTGGTTGTAATTTCATAAGGCCTTTTTTTGTTGTTGTTGTTTAGTCATAAGAGCATTTTTGGTCATGCACACATAAAAAAAAAGAAGCTAAAAGATGTGAGAGTTTCATCGTAACTCTACACATAATTTACTGTGGATTGTTATAGTAAAATTACTCTTTTACTCTTGAATGAGAAAAAATTTAAGCCTTGAAGTTGAGGGTTTGCTAGTCTTTTCCACTGGTCCATTAGTCATTAAAAGATTATTTAGGAGATTTATAATTGTTGACCAAAGACTTTCTTGACTTTTTACAAGTTTCTTAACAATAAAAATATTTTCTTGCCCCCGAGAAAAAAAAATTGTTGAGTTGCTGGATAAAGGTGTTAATGTTTTTTCATGATTCATGTATAGTGAAAGCACGTTTTTAACCTTAAAAAAAAAACAAAAAATAAGCTATACCTTTAGGGGTATTTTGGTATTTTTACAAGGATATTTTGTGTAATTAATAGGTTGATAGGAGCGTTTCGATATTTTTACCTTTTCAATTCTTTATTCAGAAATCTGTTGGTGTGTGTTTCAAATGCGTCAACAAGTGGGTGACATCCATATCATTCAGGTGGCACATGTGACACCATATGGTGGCCAAATTTTGTAATCCGTCGTCTTATTGGATACACAATCGTCTCCTCTTCAACATGGTGTGACACATATAAGCGTGTGGTGGTCGGATTATCATCGTTGATCATTTGTTTTTGTTTTATCTTTTCTTTTCTCTCTCTCTTGATAGCTAAAGTACATCATTGTCCTTTTTGTGATTTGATTTTCAATTTTAGTCCTTGTTCTTGTAATTTTTAATTTTATTCTTATTTCTTTTATAGAAGTTTTTTTTTTCAATTTAGTTCTTCAATTGCAATTTCTCATATGTTTTATTTTTCATTTCAGTTCTCATTCTTTTAATTTCTTATTTCATTCTTATTCTTTTTATAGATGTTTTTTTTTTCAATTTAGTCCTTTAATTTTAATTTTTGTCTATGATGTTTTTGGATTCTATCCTTCTACTTTTGATTTCTTATTTTTTCTCTTGACTCTTTTGTTAAAGTTTTTAATTTTATCATTCAAATCAAACTTATGAATTTTTTTTTAAATAGTAATAATATTTATTTCAGTTTGATCATTTTTCTTTAGATTTTTTTAGTTGTTTCCTTTGCCTTTTTGTTAGTCTTTATGGTTTTTAGTTTTTTTTCTTCCTAACAAGTTTATAGCTTTTGTTATTTCAATAGTAATAATAATAGTAATAATACTAACACTAAAAAAACAACAACAATTAGCACTGTTAAATACTCTCCAAGCTCTTTCTATTTCACTTCCCGGAAAAGCATTCAAGCTTGAAATCTATGGCACAATTTAAAAAAAGGCTTAAAATTTTCAGGTTCTGCAGGGCATTACGGAGATGGCGTTTCCGAGAACCCAGAAGAGCAACTATTTATCAGTTCCCCTACCAGGCAATTGATTCGCGAGATTGAAGGGATATTATTCGGGAAGAAAAGAAAAGGCAAGGCGAGTAATAGTATGACCAATTCTGTCATATCTTGCTCTACCGACCAAACTTGCCTAATTAAGCATGACCTTTCTTATAACTTAGCATCAGTTTTCATTTCCAAGTGGACAAAAGAAAAATCACAGGCCAAATCAGTCATCATCTTCATTCACAACTTGTTCCAAATCATCACGATAATACTGGTTCCCGCTTCAAGAGACAGATCGGCAGAGTCTAAAGGATTATCAATCTCTTCATTATCGCTCTCGGCATCACACTCTTCAGCTGCCTTCCTTTTCTTCTTCTTTGGCCTTGAGGTATTCATTTCATTCACATAAAAAGGGAGGGAGACCGAGATATTCTGGAGGCACATCAGTTCAAGAAAGAATTTTGAGCCAAATCAAAAGGATTTATCTATAAAATTCTCAAAAAACAAGGTGGTGTTGCTGAAGCATAAAAAGCCTAAAAACCAAGGTAGTGCTGCTGAAGCATTACGAAACCATGCTAAAACCGTGGCTTAACTCTTGCCGAAGCATGTTACCACACTTCAGTTTATAAAATGCACATAGTATGTGGGAAGGATAGCCTAAACGTGCTGTTCAAAATCCTTGGGAGACTTGACCTCGGGCTTGGAAGAATTTCGAGTCCTAGAAACAGAACAGTTGCGATGGTTGCTTCTGCACTAAACATCTTGCTCTGCAGCATTTCTTCGTCTGGAAGTTTGCTTTGGCTTCAGTAACAGTTCTCCTCAAAAGCTTCAGTTATTTATCCTGTTTCAGAACCACCAAAATTAATTAAACTCCTACATGTAAGTATCTGAAAAAAAAAGAGGGTTATTTGAAGCACAAAACAATATTGCATGACTATTGAGATTGACATGACTCTGGTGGTAAGACATCATTGACCAATGCACTACGGAGTTTGTTTCTTAGCATGCAGGGATAAAGCATCACGTTAGAAATCTGACAGTGCCGCATGCACATACCAGAAAGGGCCATTGGAATTAGAACATGATCTTCTCATCTTTCCCAATAAAGACAATCATGAAGTGCTCTCACGATAGACTAGCTTTTGAATATTTCAATATACATGCTAAACATCTGCGGCTACTCGAAGTCTCCAACTCTTCATCCTCATTGCAGGTTGTGCAAGCTTTTGAACCATGTTGGCATGCCAACATTCAAAACATTATCTAACGGAATACCCCAGCGATTTCATATAGTTCTGCCTTCAAGAACTCCAGCATCGAATAGATGGACTCTGCTTTTGTATGGTTTCTATCACCAGAGGTAAATGAATGGACTTCATTATCCAAGTACACCCAACTGCAACCAGCAAACTTCTTGGCCTCCTTTCCTCTCATCTCCCTCCTAATCCTCCCCATCTCAGCCCAGTTCCCTTCTGCAGCATAAACATTAGCCAACTGCACATAACGAGCTCCACTATCACCTTCAATATTTAACAGTTTCTCCTCTGCTTCTTTTGCTAATTCTGTGTTATTATTTAGCCTGCATGCATTAAAAAATGCCCCAACGACAGCAGCATCCTGATGCTCCATAGGAATTCTTTGCATGAACTGGACCATCTTTTCTAGTTGGCTAGCCCTTCCATAAAGATCAATCATGCATGCATAGTGATCAGTTTCAGGCAGTATGTGATAATCTTCTGTCATGGAATAAAATGTTTTTTCACCCCAATCAACCAATCCACGGTGACGGCAAGCTGACAGAAGTGCAACAAAAGTAACGGCATCTGGTCCAACTCCTCTCTCCAACATTTCCTGAAACAAATTTATAGCTTTAATCTCATGCCCGTGATGAGCATAACCAGCAAGCATAACATTGTAAAGGACTAAATCTCTTTCAATAACTTTCAGGAACAGTTTTTCTGCGTATGGTATACTTCCACATTTTGAGTACATATCAATCATAGCTGTAGTCGTCTTCATGTCCATTCCAATCCCCATTCTGAATACATAACCATGGATTTGCTTCCCAGGACCAAGGGCAGCTTGGAATGCACACACGTTAAATGCACTGATAAGGATCAAAGCATCAGGAATCGCAGCTTCCTTGGCTATATACTCTCGTAGAAGTTCAAAAAAAGCTTCACATTGCTTCAATTTGACATAACCACTAAATAATGCAGCCCAAACAATAGAATTCTTCTCTTCCAAAGAATCAAAAAGCCTACAAGCTTCCACCATGTTTCCTTGTGACGAATACCCCACAATCATTGAAGTGATGGAAAAGGAACTTCTGACCCCCCTTGTCAAATGCAATGACTCTGCATACTTCATATTCCCACACTTGCAGTAAACATCAACAATGCCACTTTCTACAAAAGCACTCGAACCCAGTCCATTCTTCAAAATCCAAGCATGCATTTCCTTGCCAATCTTCAAGTTCCTTAAATCAGCACAAGCACTTAAAACACTACCAAAAGTATGTTCATTCCATTTAACACCATTCTCCCCCATACACACAAACAACTTCAGTGCCTCCACTGGATAACCATTTTGAACATAACCTGAAATCAATGTATTCCATGACACCGAATCATTCGACTCACTTTCCCTCCAAAACAACCTCAAAGCCATTTCCATATCCCCTTCTCTACAATACGCTGCCACCATCGCATTCTTTGAGACCAAATCAAAACCTCCTTCTCTTTCACAACCTTTAAATACCTGACAAGCCTCTTTAAAACACCCACATTTAGAATACATGTCAATCAAAGAACTCACAACAAACCCACTTCTATCATTACCGGTTTTCACCATATATGAATGCAATTGCCTCCCATAACACGAATTACATAACTTAGCAAACAAGTTAACCATGCTTGTAATAGTAAGATCATCAATCTCAATCTCATTTCTTTTACTTTGCATTTCAACAAACAATTCAAGGGCATTTCTTTCATATCCATCCACACTAACATAACCCGATAACATAGAATTATAAGTGACCAAATCCCTAACAGAAGCAGAATCAAAAATGGATTTTGCCTGTGCTAAGTTTTGGGATTTTATGTGGGCAGATATTATATTGTTCCAGGAGTAAGTGTTTCTTTGAGGCATTTCATCGAACAGTTTCTGGGCTTCATTTATAAGGCAATGCTTGGAGTATAAATGAACGAGTTGATTTGAGGTTAAGATTGGTAGTGTGAAACCAGACTTTATGGATCGGACATGTCGCATCAGTCCATCTTTTAAGGACCTCATTTACTGAGATACATCGAAGAAAACAATGCATGAACAGATTTGCAGAAGCGATTTTGAACAGTTTAGAGAGTGAGGCTTAAGAAGGGGAAAACGATAGCTTCTGCTACACGTTGTCCAGTTGCGAACTAGGTGTCGTGTATGAAAAATGACACGTTGTTCATTATAAGCAAGAGGGTAACAATGTAGGGTTCTCTGGGTTCCAATGGGTCTGGCCAGGGAGATCTTGTTCGGCTTGTATGTTTAAGGTGATGTTTTGGGCATAAGGCCAGATTTTCACTGATATGGTTGAGGAATGCTAATCTTACCCTCAATATTTTTTTCTGAAATCATTTCCCGAAGTATTTTAATCCTTGAAATTATATAATTCATTTGTGAATTTCAACATAATTATTAAACTCGACTCGATTCAGCTACTGAAACACAGACATAATCAAAGTCAACTTCAATGATTTTTTATTTATTTAAAATAATATCATTTTATTTTATTTTTAATTAAAAATAAACTAAAACATCAAAAAAAAAAAAAAAAAAATTCTAGGAACAACATTGTTTTAGAGTTGACTGAAATTGACTGCACAATCCAAAAACCCAAGCTATTAACCGGTCTGACAACTAAGGATTTCAATCTTTGAATTTATAAAATCCACCAGTAGAATCCACTTATTCAGTGCTTGAGATTCTTCTGAAAGTGATTTCAGTAAAATTGACATTACTGATAGTTGATGGGCTTGGCCCTTTCATGGTCTAAATAGTTAGATAGCATGGATCCGAGCAGGAAGTGGTTTTTTCATTAGATTTCCAACTTCATAACCAGCATGAAAACAAAACAGAAACGTTTCCCTTTGGCATTACATAGAGTTGATGTCCATGCAAGGTTGGACAAACAATGTGGTTCCCTTCATACAAATCAAGCAAGAACTGACAATAACTCAAAACATGAATACAATTGGCAGAAGAGAGATTCTTAGAAAGGTGCCCTTACTGTGTAGGGCATGCTGAAGCTTCAATTCCAGTTTGATTTACAAAAATCTGAGTGGTTCACTGCTTCGACTTGTAGTTTTTCAACATACAACAATATCTACCACATGGATTAAAGCATTGATTGATGAAACGGAATTTTGGCAGCAGAATATATGGACCTTGCGTCGTCTGCACAAAAAGAAACTCAAAAAAATCACTACTTGCAGTCTTAATGAGATGATCTGATTCAAGATATTATTTGGAAAACCAAAAGGGAGTCGAGGTTATTGGTCAGATTGACTATCTGCACAGGGCTTGCACTGGCAAGCAAGTGGATGCCCCTTGGTAATGGTCACAGGATAGTCTTCAACCTTTCACCGATGAAATATACTTGGATAGTTTCCTTGGCATTTGGAATGTGACTGTTCTAACTTCTAAATGTGTGAAAATTATGCCTTGGATAACATAAGTGGCAATACCACCTATCTTCAGAATAATTTTGATAACGATTGCTATTAGAAAGTCATAAGATGATAATAAATATTTGTTTGATTCCTTTTACGAACAAAATTTATCATGACAAAAATGATTCAGCTTAAAAAGCATACCTGTAATAGTGGCCAAACTAAATTCTGAAGGCACATTCGCCTCTCCCTCCACAGCAGATTTGGCTGCTGCTATACCGACTGCAATGCTCTGCATAATATCTAAACCTGAACAGAGAGAAGCAAGTGTACCACCAACCAAGCAGTCACCAGCCCCCGTAAGCCTCACAACTGATGCAGGAAGTGCAGGAAAATGTACAGAAAAAAGATGAGAGCTTCTCTCAATCTGCAGAGCACCAGAAAATCTACTTGAAGGACAGCTGGACACCACTTTATCATATAACTGTCCACTGAATCCATATTTTTTGGTTCTATCCAAACTAAATCTCACTACGTTTGGTCCTCTAGAACATAAGAACACGCCATCTGCACCAAGGGTCACGGCAACTATCTTGATACCCTTCTCTAGCAAAACCAGGATTGCCGGTTTCAAAACTTGGAACAAAGACTGGACTGAACACCTACTGTTGGAATCCCTTTCAATTTGACGAAACATATTTTCATGAGATAAAGCATTCGCCATGGCGATAAGCTCATCTTCATTAGGTGAAGCAAAAGTTACCTGTAAAAGTTTCCAAATCAGTTTGGGGTTCAATGTGTGATGAATAATAGAGGTATTGCAAATTCAAGAAGTTTCTCTCACAATTCTTTCTGCTCTAAGGTATTAAATTACTGTTTCACTCATCAAGTATGATCAACCCTTTAATTGAAATGAGACAATAAACTGGTATTATTTTAAAAGCTTGCTGAAACATAAATTGAGGGTAGCCTTAATTTATCAGTTACAGAGATTAGCTTCCGTTGAAAGGTAAATTAAACATGAGCAATATATCAAGGTGGAAGTGGAGCAGAACTTACAATGTATCCTACCCAACCTACTGATCAGAATGACCCCATCTATGTCCTACTCATTCTAGAAAGTAGAGCCTTCCTCAGGTATCCGAAAAGGATACTGATTGCAAAATAGAAAGCAGCCAGTAACACTGATCTGGCTAATTTCTGATGCACAACAAAATATTACGAAGTTTGATTCACAAAGAAAACAAAGGGGCTGACCTAGAAAGCACTGTTGGTATTAATTGATGATAGGACATAGGTAATTGTAAACATCGAAGCACTCACATACTTAGCAACTGAGACAATTCTTCTAGATTTAGCAACTGAAACAGGCTCAAACCAAACTGGGGTGTTGGATTCTGCTGCCACTGAGTGGAAAAAAAAAATAAGTTAAAAAACAAGAAAGTAGAAACAGGGAGATTTATGATTAGCATAGAGTTGATCATTCACCAATGCCAAGGATAGAATGTGTAAAAAAAAGGGATTGGGGGAGTCTACAGTGATATGCTACAAGTACATTGGCAAGAAGCTTCTAAAGCTGGGAGACTTAGATTTGCATCAACCATCATGACAGGAGCAGAAAATATATTTTGCTTTGATTGCTGAATCCACGAAGAAGTTAGGAATTTTTCCTGGACAGAGTTATTATACAAGCAGTAAGTTTCTGAAGGTATTCTGTTCTTGAGCATATACAAGTTTCCAGCAAAAGAGAAGGAAAAAAATTCCTATTTCAACACAATCCGCATCGAAAAATCAACTCACAACTGCTTCCACACTAGCAACAGCAGCTGCCAACTCTCCTTCAGTGTCAAATATGTTGCATATGACAGGAGTCTTGATATCTTGGTGCTTCATAATGCCTACTCCACAGATGATATTATGAAAAAATGGAGCATATATCTTAAATTAAATCATACCTAACTTTTCATTACTGTGCCAATTGATTTCTGAGAAGAAAGTTTAAAAAGAAATAAACACTTCTCTGATTACTGTTATTCAATTCTTAAGTACAGCGGAGAGAGCTAGTACATTCATAGAAAATGGAACAGGTCTCACTAATGAAAATCTCTCAGACACACACATTTGTTGAATGACGCTGAAGGCGCTTTACCATAGTTTTCCTTTATATTAGCTCCTGTGGTCTCTGTTTCTCTTTTTATTGCATTTTAATTCATAGCTCTCAAAGACAAAAGATTTCTGAAGCTTAAATGACTTTTTAAAGTTTTTTCAACGAATGCATAACGTGCCAACTGATTTATTTTTTGAAATCTATGTCGTTTCCTCAGGCAAGCAGTATCTCATGATGTGCCGTTGTCATTACAGATGATTTTGGTAGTAAATATTAACAAACAGCAGTATATAATGTGCCATTGTCATTACCGATGATTTTGGTGGCAAACAGTATCTCATAACCAGCAACTTTATAAAAGATTAGGAGCATGAAATAAAACCAACAGTGCTAGCAAAGCTTTAGTCATTACAGATGATTTTGGTGGTAAATATTAAGGTTTAACCTTCTGTAGATAGGCTCGCAGAATTCCAATGCTCCAACAGCAGCTTGCCTATCAAAAAGAAGATTTTTTTTTCACTTTGACAAGTTTTTTTGACCATTGAAACCACAAAACCTCTTCCAAAGAAATGGTTATAAAGCTCTAGCCATGCATCACAAGGAATAAAAAAGCAGAGGTGGTATAATTACCTGCCATGTCATTTCCCAGGGCACTAATCATATAAGGCTTAGTTCCTAGCTTTGACATACACTCAGCAATATTCCTTGCTACACCCCCTAGTACATAATGGACCTGAATACAATTAAGCCCTTCATGTGACAGCATTTTTCTATCATCACAACCTCTACCAGAAATAAAGATTATTATCAACATAAGTAGAAAGAAGAAAAAGGGTTTTGAGAAGATAAATACAAACCTTCCCAGGAGTGGTGGTTCTAGGATTTAAAGGGAGTGAAGGGGTGGCATGTATATCCAATACCATGCCTCCTATAACTACTGGGTCTCCTTCCTCCTCATGTTTTCCATGCCCACCTTTTATTAAAACCTTCAAAACAGAAACAACAGCAATAACCAAAAGTAGCAGACATGTAAGTCTACCAGAACATGCAAGCAGAGACAGAAAAACACTAAAACATGAGTAAGAAAACAAAGGCAATGAAATAATCTAACCTGGGAAAGACCATTATTGACTTCAATCGGAGACAACAGGTGCCCAGAAACAAGTTTCAATCTCCTCTGTGCACTGTTTTCCATTTAGTCTCTGTCGTTTCCTCGGATGGGTATTGGATTTTGTTCCGCTAGCAAGAGTAAGGTCTTTTACCCTTCGGAACAAACTACCGAGTGCTGTCTTCGCACTGTAATTATGATTGTACTTCGTAGGCGTGTTCCATTTTTCCGGTCATATGGAAGCTAGCGATGTTTTTTCAGCCCAGTAGTTTCCGGCCTGGTTGAGGAAGCTGTTTGGTTGGGATAGAAGAAAAGATCCAATCTTTGTGTTGGTATTCAGCAACCCACAAAGCATGGGTCAGACATGTGACCTTCCCTGACTTCAATCCGTGGAAAATAATCAGTGTATATGTGCTTAAAAAAGCAATGATAGAGTCCATGATTTATCAACAAAGCTAGTATTCTAAAATATTAAAGAATAGTAAGTTATATTTTTTAAGCTTATTTTTTTTTATTTGATTGTGAAGTATTTTATATTTAATAATTCAAGCATAAAAAATAAAAATAAAATATTTTAGATGAATCAAGCTAGCATTCCATGTTTAGAGATATTTGAGAATATAATGACGATTGTTTTTTAAAATATTTTTTTATTTAAAAATATATTAAAATAATTTTTTTATTTTAAAAAATTATTTTTGACATCAGTACATTAAATTGATTTGAAAATACTAAAAAATTAATTTAAAACAAAGAAAAAAATTAAAAATTAATTTTTTTTAAAAAAAAACCTTTTAAAATACAAAAAAAAATCATCATTAGTTCTAAAATGCCGATTAAGTAATCTAATCATGATTTCCTACCCCAAAACTCTTCCAAAACCAATTGTTGAAGAATTCCAATCATCAAGTTACCAAAATATATTGATTCACTTATTTAACATATGATATTTTTTGAGAAAAAATGTTTAATACAATTATCATTAATCATGGCATTATAATGTCAGGCCAACAACCTGCCTAAAAGAAGTAGAGAAGACATTCTTTATTCGACTCGAAGGTAGGTGAGCTTTTTTGTGGGGCAATCCACAACCCTCGCCAAAAACTCAACTTGCCTGATTCTAATCTTAATTTTTTATTTTATTTTATAAATTAGTAATTTATTACTCATTCATCCCATGCATGAATATATAAAAAGAGATTCGACGGGCAGAGTCCAGTGGGGCTTGGGCAATTGGTGTCGTTCACTCCGACTCTTTACAAAGCATTTTATGTGACCGTTATTTGTCAAAGGTTAGATATTTTTAATTTTTATAAAAAATATTATATGTGTAGATTTTTTAATGTATTTTTATAATTTAAAGAATTTAAGTTTAAATAATATATATATATATATACACACACATGTAATCAAATAAATTCAGAACCATATACGTGAATAAATAAATAAAAAATCATTAACGATACCTAAAAATAAAACATGAAATATCGAGAAATAGAAATAGATCAAAATATTTAATCTCGAAAGACAGGATTTTAGCCGGTTGTATTTGTTAAATTTATTTGTTAAAAAAATCTTTTTATTCAAGTGAACAATAATAGAAATAGAGACACAAATTATATTGATCAAATAAAATAAAAGAGGGAAAAACACCTTACAATATTGCACATTAGAAATATTGTTTAAAAATAATATTTTTTTATTTTTAAAAATAAATTTTATTTATAAAAAAAGATAATAAAAAATATAGATAAATCATAAAAAAACTCTTCAAATTTAAAAGCATAACTAAAAAAATAATTCTCATTTATAAGAAACTCTCCAAACAAAATAAATGAGATAATGGATACTAATTTAAATACAAATTAAAAAATAAAGAAACAACTATAAAAAAATCATTAATTTAAAAAATAATTAGAAAAAAAAAAGAAGAAGCAAAAGTCAGGCGTTGTTGGGCGTGGTAAGCCAGGCCAGCCCGCCTAACCCATTTTCTTAAGGCCCACGTGTAGGCCTACCCTAGCAAGCCTGCATGATTAGGTCTTTAATTATTTTTTGTCTACAACTGTTGTTCACCCTAAATGTTTTTGAAAAAAAATTTTAAACGATGAGTCATCTAATTTGTCCAAATTCTAGCCACTATGGTGGCTAAAACATCAAGGCTTATGTTTTTTTTTACCTAAAAATCCATTTCCAACCCATATTTGACTTCAAAACACGTATAAAACACCGTAAAAACCATGATTTAACCTATCTATGATATAAAAAATCACCTCAAAAACAAAAAAATTACCCAAAACAAAAAATCAATCAGAGCTTAAATTGGATTTTTCATGAACTTTAAAGGTAAAAAAAATCTGATATGAACTCCACTCATCAAATAGAACAATTTATCATAAATATTGTATGTTTTGGTGGCCTAAATCGGTGTCAACAACACTTTTTTTCTCTACCACTAGAATCCAGAAAACCTCTCTCTCTCATCTCTCAACCAAGGAATAAAAGATTAAAAAAATGAACTTTTGTATCAAAGTTGAATTGGAAAAATATTGAAGTACTGAAATTATATAATTTGTGTGACTTTTAAAGTTTACGAACCAAAATGCATCTTTTACGAAACTTATATCACGCCATTCATGTTCGACACCTTTATCATTTTGTTCCATTTTCTTTCAATCTCACCCTTTCATAAGAAACCAAAAGCATTTGGTTTTCAATTATGACTAAATTATTGGGGGGGGGGGGGAGTTTGAGGACCAAATTCAAAAAACAAAAAACATTTGCACAGCCCATCTACAGTAATGTGTAAGAAGATGAACAATGAAGCCTTATATAGCGAAAAACTTATGCTTTTTAGAGTTATACTTCATAAAGTAGAAAACTAAAATGAGTGTGTTTTTCTATCTGAAAGATTTCACTATTCATCATTTCAAACATTAATATGAATGGATTGTGCAATTTTTTTGTTTTTTAATTTGGTTCTCAAATTTTTTTTTATGCAATTGCATCTTCTATGAGCCAAATTCAAAGGCAATTAAAAAAAATTTGTTGGTTAATACAAAAGGTTTACTTTGGTCCTCATGTTTTAGAAATTATAAATACTCGATACCTTAATATTTTATCAATTTCATTTTGATATAAAAATTTATTTTTGTTATTTTTTAGTCTCTCGTTTGAGAGAGGAGAGAAAGGTCATCAAATTTCAGTAGTAAGATAGAAAATGTTGTTGATGTCAACTTAGGCCACCAAAAGAATCGATCTTTGTGTCATATGATTTCATATAACGAGGAGAATTCATATTATGTGATTTTTTTACCTTCAAATTGCCTAAAAAAACATATTTGAGCTCGAGAAGATCTTTGATTTTTAGAGGCCATGGATGAGTTTATCACGACTCCTAGGATATTTTTTTTTCTAAGTATTCTGGGTTAAAAAAGATTTAAAATGGGTTTTTGAGTTAAAGAACTATATGGTCTGATTTTCCAGTTATTATAGTAGCCGAATTCTAGAAAAATTAGAGGATGTGTCGTTTGATTTTTTTTTCAAAAACAAGGAAAGACGGTCATCCACCCTAGATTACAAGATAAAAAAAAGGGGCCCATACATGCAAGCCCTAACGAATGGGCTAGGTGGGCTGCCAGGCCTAACAATGCTTGACTTTTTTTTCTAATTTTTTTTTATAGAGCCTTTTTTGAATGATAGTTATTCTTTGTTTTTTTTTTTTGGCCTCTTTATATGCGCGCACGTGTGTGTTAAGTATAAATTTAAGAGAAAAAACATTATTTAACATGTTTGAGTTTACAACCTGGATTACAGGTTTGACAAGTAAAGCCATAACCAAAGTTTTTAAACCCGACCCGGTGGTCGACCCACCCCAAAGGGTCATGGGTTTTGCCCGGGTCAACCCCAATTTTTTTTATAAATCAAAATGATGTTATTTTGGTTAAAAAATAAATAGTCAATGGGTTGCAATCGAGTTTTGTTTAATTAATATCACTTGATTTGTTTTTAATTTTTTAATTTAATATTTTTTGGATAGAGATTTTTTTAAAACTATCTTGTGTATGTTTAATTTTTTAAGCAATTTTTAAAATTTTTTATATAAATAAATTTTATTTTTTAAAATAAAAATAAATTCAAATAATTTTTTTAATATATGTAGCCTTGTATAATATTTTTCTTCTTTTATTTTATTTAAACAATTTATAATATATATCTATTTCTATCTCTGCTTCTAGGACTCGAAATTCTTCCAAGCCCAAGGTCAAGTCTCCCAGGGATTTTGAACAGCACATTTAGGCTATCCTTCCCACATACTATGCTCATTTTATAAGCTGAAGGTGTGGTAACATACTTCGTCAAGGAGTTATTATGCCACAGTTTTAGCATGGTTTCGTAAAGCTTCAGCAACACTAACTTGGTTTTTGAGCTTTTTATGCTTCAGCAACACCATCTTGTTTTTTGAGAATTTTATAGATAAATCCTTTTGATTTGGCTCAAAATTCTTTCATGAACTGATGTGCCTCCAGAATATCTCGTCTTCCGCATTTTTTATGTGAATGAAATGAATTCCTCAAAGCCAAAGAAGAAGAAACAGAAGGCAGCTGAAGAGTGTGATGCTGAGAGCGATAGTGAAGAGATTGATAATCCTTTAGACTCTGCCGATCTGTCTCTTGAAGCGGGAACCAGATATTACCGTGATGATTTGGAACAAGTTGTGAATGAAGATGATGACTGACTCGGCTTGTGATGTCGGTGATGCAGAGGGAAAAGATCTTGACAAAATGATGGTTTCAGTGGTTTTGACGAACGAAATATATAGAAAACTGCAGGCGCATCCCCATTTGCAGGTCTTGAGTATGAGCATTGACTAAACGAAGTGGTCCAGCAAAAATTCAAAGGGAAAGACAGAACAACTGTAAATCACGAAAGAAGGGAAGGTCGTCAGAACGAGTGCCTCCTGAACAATGCTGGCTTATGTGTACTGTTTGGAGCCTTCGAAAAAGATCATAGTAGTGTTGTTGTATGGTAGTGATTTGTTTTTTTTTTCTGTCCACTTGGAAACTGAAAACTGATGCCAAGTTAAGCCCCCCACAAAAACTAGGAGTGATATTAATAAGTAAATAAATAAACTGTTGGGGATTTCAGCTCCTCCATCCACGGACCAGTGATGTTCTGATAGTTGCTCATTGAAGGCTTAGCATACTGGGACACAATATTTAACATGGTTCGACAAATCACCTACATCCACAGGAGAAGTCCATGCATATTATTAGAGATAGATAGAGAAAGGGTTATAACACACATGGTGGAGAAGAATCACTTCACTTAAACTGTATTTTCATTGCTCTCATACACTGCTGCATCTAATAGCAGGGTTGCTGCCCTCAGCAAATCGCCTACATACCACCTTTGCTTGGGATGATGTGGAGGGGATTATGTGATCATATAAAATGATTGTGTTGAACAATGATTATGACGAGAAAGTCATATAATGATAATGACTAGCACTAACATTTGGTGTCTGAAAGTTTGGCTGGTTCACGTTGGGATATATCAAGAAGAACTCCGGCATATCATTAGGATTGCAAGTTCGGTTGGTTCAAGTTACTTGTAGTGTTCATGTAAGGAAAAACATCATTGATGTGTGTATGTAGTCTGTCAGATTATTATTGATCAAAGAAATTTCTACGAACCAATTTGATGTCTGAAAATTACGTGTACCGAAATTAAGTTCTTCTTTTCGATCCATTAAAAAACAAGCTATCCATATACCAAATATGAAGAATTAATAATAATAAACAATCATATAGGTACAATAATATGTTATATGGATTAAAGCAATCTCGAGGAGCTTGGTCTGGTAGATTTAACAAGTCTATAAAGAATTTTGGCAACAAATAAAGTAATTTGGGATTGAGCTAGCTAGCTTGATCAAATCATAGTGTTTTCGTATCACAATAAAAAAACATCCTTGATTTATTATCTGAGACAAGAATGCTTGGATGTAAACCAATTGAAATTTCTATTAAGTAGAATAGCAAGTTGTTTCAGTGTTCAAGCTCAAATTCAATAAATAAAGGGAGATATTAATGGCTTGTGGGAAAGCTAATTTATCAATCTCATACTAGACCGGACATTGCAACTGATAAAGGATTATTGTTACCAAACGTCAAAGATAGAAAGGTATACTGATGTTGATCAGGCTCAGCTAATAACATATGATTTAATTCAGGATATTTCACCTTTATAGGTGAGAATCTTGTAACCTAGAGGAGCAAAAAACAACTAGTAGTTATAAGATCAAGTGCTAAAGTAGAGTATAGAGTTACGGTTTGTAGGATTTATGAGCTACTGTGGATGAGAAATCTGTTGAATGACTTGGGATTTAAACCAAAAGAGGCAATGAATCTATTTTGTGACAATAAGCCAGCCAAAATTGTTCATGATCCTCTTTAACATGATTGAACAAAGCATGTGAAAATAGAAAGATACACACACTTACTTGTAATATCAATAAAAATAATTAGAGATATTCTCTACAAAATCTTTGTTTTTGATATTTTATATATAGGATGTTTATCCACAAAACCTTCACTTGGATATGAATAAGTTAACGTAAACTGGTAAAGGTTGGCTGGCTGATAAATTGTCCACAGATTCAACTCCCCCACCAGTTGTTCAACGGCCACCTTTTAGAGATTTTAACTAGTTAATGATAGAGTGCAAGATTAGAAAGCAGAATGAGATTCGGAATTGAAACGGAGTCTTAATTAGACACAATTAAGAAGATATTTAATTTCAAAAATATTCAAAAGAAATCAAACACAGCCAAGTTGATGCAAGAAACGGGTGGTGTGACTTTGGTTCTATGAAGTGATAAGATTGATTGAGAAATAACACCGCCCCTTGCTCAAATTATAGGATTGAAGTTGAACAACAACCCGTTCTTTCCATGAATCCAGCACTAGTTGCCTTGTAGGACTACCAGCTTTCGCCTTTGGACATTTTAACACCTTAATTATTATATAAAAGAAAACCAAGACCAAGCAGTCAGTGTGTTTACTTCGAAGTCAAATTCTACATCACGTGTGTCTTTTGATGATTCACGGTCCCCTCCGAGGACAGTCCAAGCTCAGTTTCTAACCATGACGAAGCTCTCTTTTGGAGTGATTGGATAGAGATGATTACAGCAGAGCCCCCTCCTAGTTTGGAATTTAGCAGGGCAGAGATCTGTATCGGATTGGAGAAGGAAAGTCATGATGGAGCATTGTGAGGTTGTGGGATTTTGTGTTTCATTTCTAGAAAAATCCTTGGGTTTGTGGAAGACAGAGCGACTAAGGCCATGTTTGTTTTCTGGAATTCACTTTTCGGGAAACTATTTTCCAAACTTTCCTGTGTTTATTTGCCATTAGGAAAGTTGGTCAACGGAAAACACTTTCCAGTCAAAGGAGAACACTTTCCGGTCAACGAAAAACACTTTCGAGTCAAAGAAAAATTTGGTTTAGTTTCCAGAAAAGTGTTTTCCCTTTGGCTGTGTTTGTTTTTTGGAAAGTGGTTTCCGGGAAACCACTTTCCAAACTTTCCTGTGTTTGTTTGCCATTAGAAAAGTTGGTCAACAAAAAACACTTTCCAGTCAAAGAAAAATTTGGCTTGGTTTTCAGGAAAGTGTTTTCCTGAAAAATTTGGGCGGAAAACACTTTCCGGAAGTTGTGAAAAATTTAAAAATATCATTATTTGCTGATTATATTAAATTTGATCCTCAAACTTTTGATTGTTATATATAATTTGTTTTGTATATTTATTTTTCAATTGCATCTCTTAAAATTTAATTTTTATATTAATTTTAGTCCTTATTTTTATAATTGCTATTTGCTTTTCCTTATCATTTTTTTATTGAAATTTTTTATCTATCAAATTTGATCCTTATTCTTTTGATTGTTACTTATTTTATTTGAAATAATTTATGAAATGTTAATTATTATTATTTTAATTTATTCACCTTTTATTTTTTTTAATTTTTTAGATTTGATCTCTATTATTTTGATTATTATTTATTTTATTTGAGATAATTTATAAAATTATATTTTTTTTCAATTTCATTCTCATTCAACTTTTTAATTTGTAAGATTTGTTCCTCATTATTTTAATAAACTTGAGAAAAATAAAACATTAATAAGTTATTTTCCAGCTCATTTTCCATGACATAACCAAACACTAGAAAGTGTTTTCCAACTTATTTTCCATTACACTACCAAACATCGGAAAATACTTTCCCGGAATTCACTTTCCTGAAATTCACTTTTCCCGGAATTTACTTTAAAAATAAAAATTACTTTCCAGCAATTCCAATAATCATGGATTTTGTGGATGGGGTGGAAATGCAATTGCAACCCTTTGAAAAGTGAGGTTCATTTAAGATAAATCTAAGACAGTTCGAAATTGAGTTCTAAAGGGTGTTTTCTATATAAAAAAATAATTTAAAATTATTATTTTTTTATATTTTTAAAGTGTTTTAATATACTAATATAAAAATAATTTTTTAAAAATAATAATAAAAATATTATTTTAATTTATTTTCAAACATAAAAATATAATTACGGAGAATAAAAATATTATATTTATGTTTAGTAGAAAATAAAATAAAAGAGAAAAATAAAGTTGTCTTTAATGAACTCGACTGATATTTAAATATTTTTTTACATTAAAAAAATTAATGAGTGCAGTATAATGTAAACCAATAATCTAGTTATAAACTATAGTCCCAGTATAAACCCAAGATGTTGCCATGCATCTGTATTGTGCATGTTCCGGTTAATTATTTCATATTTTTTTTTTTAACGTCGTTTCAAAGAGCCAGGTGATTCGATCAGGATCCGAGTCCAAGCTAGTTTTGCTTTGAACTGTGTTGGCAATTTACTATTCAAACTCGGTAAAAACCAAATTGCTTAAAAATAGGATTTTAACGTTGTATTTTTTTTTTATTAACTAAAAAAGCCTATTAGACCACCCACTTCAACGTACAACCCAAATTAGTGTTTAGCTATTAGACAAGGCCGTCAAGGTACAATCGAGATTAGTGTTGTTTGCTTTGGAACCAGCTAGACTGGTCACCAGGTTACCAAAATGATGATGTCAACCTGCTGGTCTCCATTTAAGCAACTCCAGCCTCCCACTTATGGCTGCATCCCCAACTTCAAGTTCGCGTACGTGGCTGCATGAGTTTGTCCAAAATAAGGCTACAACACTAGCACTGCTTAGCATAGCTTAAACCAACTCTTTGTCTCTCCCTCTCTTTGTTTAGGCGTATAGATCATGTCTGCAGGTCTAAACTCAGAAAGGGATGTCAATCCTAGCCAACCCACAACAGAGAAAACACTAGCAGATTTTGATCCTGTAAAGAAACCAAAAGGAAACAAATTTGCTTTTGTTTGCGCAATCCTAGCTTCCATGGCTTCAATCTTACTTGGTTATGGTGAGGACTCAATTAATTTTCTCTCAAACCATTCTTTTCATCACTTGGAATACTGTGAAGATTCCAAAAAACTAGCTCTGTTAACCCTCAACGAAGAGTGAGACTTGCAGCAAAAAAGATTTTCTTTTTTTCCAAGAAAATGCTTCTTTACATAGAACCATGATCTTGCCTTCATTTTTTACATTATCCTAACAACTTGTTTCACAACATGTATATTTGGTGATAGATATCGGAGTAATGAGTGGAGCCAAGGACTACATCAAAATTGACCTTAAACTCAGTGACACGCAAGTAGGATTACTTGTGGGAACTCTCAACTGGTACTCTCTTGTTGGCTCAGCCGCTGCTGGCGTGACCTCTGACTGGATTGGTCGTCGATACACTATTGTGGTGGCAGGAGCCATTTTCTTTGCTGGAGCTCTGCTCATGGGATTTTCCACAAATTATGCATTTCTCATGGTTGCTCGCTTTGTTGCTGGTATTGGGGTCGGTTTTGCCCTCATGATTGCCCCTGTTTACACCGCTGAAGTTTCGCCAGCTTCTTCTCGTGGATTTCTCACCTCATTCCCAGAAGTAAGTATTCATATACGTTTTTCCAAAAGAAATTGTTGTTTTTTAAGGCCATTGCTTTGCAATTTCTTTACTAGACAAGAGAGAGACTAAAGAAGAAGTGCAAATAGAATGCTATTTTTACTAATTTAATTTCCAGTTTCTTAAGAGTATTTAATTTGTAGTTATGTACCAAAAATGGATGTAAGATTCGATAATTCCCCTAAAATGTTCAGTTTGAAATACTAATTAAATCTTAATAAACGCACAAGAATCCCACTTCTAGCAATTTTAATGTCAAAAAACCTTTTAAGAATATATGGGGATTAATTGATACTAACATAACTTCTGTGACTGTTTCTTGTGTAGGTATTCATCAATGCTGGGATCTTACTAGGATATGTATCCAATTATGCTTTCTCTAAGCTCCCAACTAACTTAGGTTGGCGAATCATGCTTGGAGTTGGAGCAATTCCTTCAGTTTTCTTAGCTTTGGTTGTTATAGGCATGCCCGAGTCTCCACGTTGGCTAGTCATGCAAGGTCGACTCGGTGATGCTAGGAAAGTTCTTGACAAAACCTCCGACACTAAAGAAGAATCTCAACAGAGATTGTCAGACATAAAAGAAGCCGCCGGAATCCCTCAAGATTGCAATGATGACGTTGTCCGTGTGCAGAAAAAGAGTCACGGCGAAGGTGTTTGGAAAGAATTATTCATTCATCCCACACGTCCTGTTCGTCACATCCTGCTTTGTGTGATCGGTATTCATTTCTTCCAACAAGCTTCAGGAATAGACGCGGTCGTTTTGTACAGCACCAACATCTTCGAAAAGGCCGGAATCACATCATCCAATGATAAATTACTGGCAACTGTAGCGGTTGGATTCACCAAGACCGTTTTTATCTTAGTGGCCACATTCTTACTAGATAGGATCGGGCGACGGCCGCTGCTCTTAAGTAGTATTGGAGGTATGGTACTATCCCTAGCAACCCTCGGATTCGGGCTGACAATAATTGATCATTCACATGAGAAACTACCATGGGCAGTTGCCTTATCAATCGCTATGGTGTTAGCTTTTGTTGCATTCTTCTCCATAGGAATGGGACCGATAGCTGGGGTTTATAGTTCAGAGATTTTCCCGTTGAGATTACGCGCTCAGGGTATAGGTATGGGAGTGGCCGTGAATAGAGTGACAAGTGGGGTAATATCTACAACTTTTATTATGCTCTACAAGGCTATATCTATTGGTGGGGCCTTTTTCCTGTTCGCAGGAATTGCAACAGTGGCTTGGGTATTCTTTTTTGCATGTTTTCCTGAGACACGAGGAAGAACCTTGGAGGACATGGAAGTGCTTTTTGGTAATTTTATCAGCTGGAGGTCTGTTTTAAAGGATGGGAAAAAGGAGGAGGAAGTTCACGGTGGAAATGATGGTCAAATCCAGATGGGAACTAAAGCTTAAGAATAGTGTGATAAATGTATCTCTTCTTCTTCTTCTTCTTTTCTCGAGATGCTAGATTAGTTTTTTCTTTCCTTCTATTTTTAGCAAGGATGGGAGACTGGAGCAAAATAACGCTTGAGATGGTGTGAAGATGAGAAGCTTGTGGACGTTCATGGAAAAGAAGAAGAACAAAAATCAGATATCTAATGAATCAAAAAGATAATATACTGAATATCCCTTCTTCTTTTTATCTTAAATACTTCTCGCAATTAGCTAACTATGGGAACAGTAACGTGTTCGGAAAACAGAATTCACCTGCTTGTGTGTAAAAAGATGGATACCTGTCAATTATCGGAGATTGAAATGAACATGTAAGAAATGAGCTTCGTGTAGTAGCCTCGGATTGGTTGATACTTGCCATATAATTGGGTTCCCTTTTATTCAACGGTACGCGTTGTCTTCTTCTGTTTTACTTTTCTACAAATTTCCCTTTCCTAAATGACAAAGGAAACTGGAATTTGAGTGGTCGGTTCACGTCTTAGAATAAGTGGTTCCTTTTCTTGGATGGAATGCATGGACTTGAGTTATTTGCAACCATGGCTAAAGGGATCTTTCCTTTTCTTTATTATCCTTTTTTCCTGCTGTTTTGATTTTATTGATTACATAATCTTTTTTATTTATCAGAAAAGACTTCCGCTATGCTAAAAGATCCATAAGCTGCAAATGACAAAACGCTCGACAGCTTACCATTGAGAACCATGCTGTACGGACAACAATGTTGGAATTAATGGTGAAAGAAGCAGTCTCAAGCCAACCTAGAAGAAAGACAGCAACAAAAAGCAGCAGCAGCGCCTCCTTCAATAATTCTTTTTGTTTTTTGTTTTTTTTTTCTGGCATGTGTTTCTCTAACAAGACAAGAGAATTCATGTTTTTTTGGTAAATAAAATTAGGTTTATACATTCAAACAAGAATAGAAAGACACAGTGAATTTTAATCATGATTTGTAACTCATTTGAGCCTACTTTAAGAGAAAATCAAGTGTTGAAACGGGACAGAGAGTAGCGGATGCAAATAAATACAAGTCAGTGACTGTGAAAGTAGTAGAGAGCAGAAAAGTGTTTAGAAGTGCGGCTTCTTACCTCTCCTGGAAACGCCATGGAATTCGATTTGCAGAGACAGGGTGCGTGTTAAATCCATCACAGGGGATGCAGTTTATACGCGAATGAAATTCAATGCAGAAGAGGAAAATTAAATTGCACTAATTGAGTTACAGTAAATTTTAGCAGCGAGAGGTGTCGTGGTGTAGTTGGTTATCACGTCAGTCTAACACACTGAAGGTCTCCGGTTCGAGTCCGGGCGACGCCAGTTATTTTAATTCACGTAAATATCTTGTTTTACCCCCTTCGATTCTTTTTCCCTCTAATGGCCGTTTTAAATGGTATTTTATAAAAATTTAATTTTTTATTTGAAATTAATTTTTTTATATATATTTTTACATTATATTAGTTTATTAATATTAAAAATAATTTTTTTAAAATAAAAAATTTTATTTTAATATATTTACTAACAAAAAATAAAAAAACAACAACAATTAGCACACTGTTAAATACTCTCAAAGCCATTTCTATTTCACTTCCCGGAAAAGCATTCAAGCTTGAAATCTATGGCACAATTTAAAAAAAGGCTTAAAATTTTCAGGTTCTGCAGGGCATTACGGAGATGGCGTTTCCGAGAACCCAGAAGAGCAACTATTTATCAGTTTCCCTACCAGGCAATTGATTCGCGAGATTGAAGGAATATTATTCGGGAAGAAAAGAAAAGGCAAGGCGAGTAATAGTATACATACATCTTCTCAATGATAAGCTATGACCAATTCTGTCATATCTTGCTCTACCGACCAAACTTGCCTAATTAAGCATGACCTTTTATCACCGGTAATTTTTCGCTCCACGAATAAATCCATGCGGCAGCCTAGTTCGTCGCTAGACTCAGCCTTCCCTCGCCAATCCCACTCGTGTTTGCCTAGTAACTAAGTGTTTTCCTCACCCGAGAGGTTTCCCCACTTTCCCAAGTTAGAAGACAAGCGAAATACACAAAAAGAATTGCACAACACAAAGCACACAAAGAATACAAGAAGAACTCTCAACCTTTATTTATCTCGTCAACAAAGGATTACACAATGTGTGCTATGCACAGAATTGCATGCTACACAATCAAGCTTACACACGTTATTCCTCTCTATGCATTCCCTATCTTGTATGCTCTCTATTGCTTATATTACCAAGAGCTGCAGCCACTATTTATAGACAAGCATGTGAGCTGCAAGGCTCACCCATGATCTCCTATTTTTAAGGACATAGTGGGGCACTTTCTCTCCCATGATCTCCATGATCTTAGTGGCCTATTTTCCAGCAAGTGATGGGGCATGATCCCACGATCTCAGCAACTTGGAGAGCCCAGTTATGCTCCCACGTTCTGCCCCCATGATGCTGCCACTTCACCCACGTTCTGCCCCCATGATGCTGCCACTTCACCCACATTCTGCCCCCATGAGACTGCCATTTCACCCATGTTCGCTTGCCCACAAGGGGTCCCAATACTGTTTTCGTTTTGCGCCATTTGTTGAGTCATTTGTATGCCTTGGACAGTCCTTCGTCCAAGTTTTAGATCGTGCCAAGTCGAGCCCCTGACTTGCACAAGCCGCTGTATTTGCCAAGTCGCATCTACGTGCGGTCGCCAATGTCTTATTGCCGAATTCCTCGACAGCCCCAGTTCTCGTCTGCCTATGTCCCTGACGAGTTTTCCTGCCTGGCTTGGACATTCCATCGTCAAGCCAATGTTCGTCAACAATCTGCGCTGCCGATTTTCCTTTGACGAACCTATAGCCGCACAAATCTGCGCTGCCGATTTCTCCCACTGTTGGCATAGCTGCCAGCATTCTTAGGCCCTGTTTTGGCCAGCCTGCCAAAGCGTGCATCCCGTGCACATTTGACACTGTTACACCTTTCTTATAACTTAGCATCAGTTTTCAGTTTCCAAGTGGACAAAAGAAAAATCACAACCATACAACAACACTCATACTCAAGACCTGCAAATGGGGATGCGCCTACAGTCATCTATTGCGTTCGTCAAAACCACTGAAACCATCATTTGCATCCCCAATTTCATCGTCTCTGTTATCAATGGTGTCAAGATCTTTCCCATCTGCATCACCGACATCACAGGCCAAGTCAGTCATCATCTTCATTCACAACTTGTTCCAAATCATCACGATAATACTGGTTCCCGCTTCAAGAGACAGATCGGCAGAGTCTAAAGGATTATCAATCTCTTCATTATCGCTCTCGGCATCACACTCTTCAGCTGCCTTCCTTTTCTTCTTCTTTGGCTTTGAGGTATTCATTTCATTCACATAAAAAAATGTGGAAGATGAGATATTCTGGAGGCACATCAGTTCAAGAAAGAATTTTGAGCCAAATCAAAAGGATTTATCTATAAAATTCTCAAAAAACAAGGTGGTGTTGCTGAAGCATAAAAAGCAAACCAAGGTAGTGCTGCTGAAGCATTACGAAACCATGCTAAAACTGTGGCTTAACTCTTGCCGAAGCATGTTACCACACTTCAGTTTATAAAATGCACATAGTATGTGGGAAGGATAGCCTAAACGTGCTGTTCAAAATCCTTGGGAGACTTGACCTCGGGCTTGGAAGAATTTCGAGTCCTAGAAACAGAACAGTCGCGATGGATCCTAATCTTAATTTTTTTTATTTTATAAATTAGTAATTTATTACTCATTCATCCCATGCATGAATATATAAAAAGAGATTCGCCGGGCAGAGTCCAATAGGGCTTAGGCACTTGGTGTCGTTCGCTCCGCCTCTTTACAAAGCATTCTATGTGACCGTTATTTGTAATAGGTTAGATATTTTTAATTTTTATTAAAAAAAAATTATGTGTAGATTTTTTTAATGTATTTTTATAGTTTAAAAAATTTAAATTTAAATAAAAAAATTATATATACATGTAATCAAATAGATTCAGAACCATATGCGTGAATAAATAAATAAAAAGTTATTAACGATACCTAAAAATAAAACATGAAATATCAAGAAACAAAAGTAAATCAAAATATTTAATTTTGAAAGACAAGACTTTAACCAATTGTATTTGTTAAATTTATTTGTTAAAATAATCTTTTTATTCAAGTAAACAATAATAGAAATAGAAACACCAATTATATTGATCGAATAAAATAAAAGGGGAAAATAACACCTTACAATACTGCACATTAGAAATATTGTTTAAAAATAATATTTTTTATTTTCAAAAATAAATTTTATTTATAAAAAAGATTAAAATATATATATATAGATAAATCATAAAAAAAACTCTTCAAATTTAAAAGCATAACTAAAAAATAATTGTCATTTAAAAGAAGCTCTTCAAATAAAATAAAAGAGATAATGGATATTAATTTAAATATAAATTAAAAAATAGAGAAACAACCATAAAAAAATCATTAATTTAAAAAAGAATTAGAAAAAAAAAGAAGCAAAAGTCAGGCGTTGTTGGGCGTAGTAAGTCAGGCCAGCCCGCCTAACCCATTTTCTTAGGGCTCACGTGTAGGCCTACCCTAGCAAGCTTGCGTGAATAGGTCCTTAATTTTTTTTTGTCTACAACTGTTGTTCACCCTAAATGTTTTTGAAAAAAAATTTCAAACGATGAGTCATCTAATTTGCCCAAATTCTAGCCACTATGGTGGCCGAAAAATCAAGACTTACGTTTTTTTTACCTAAAATTCCATTTTCCAACCCATATTTGACTTCAAAACACTGTAAAAACCATGATTAACCTATCTATGACATAAAAAACGACCTCAAAAACAAAAAAAAAAATCAACTTGAAATAAAAAATCAATCAGAGCTTAAATTGGATTTTTCATGAACTTTAAAGGTAAAAAAAAGCTGATATGAACTCCACTCATCAAATAGAACCATTTATCATAAATATCGTATGTTTTGGTGGCCTAAATCGGTGTCAACAACACCTTTTTTTCTCTATCATTAGAATCCAGAAACCTCTCTCTCTCATCTCTCAACCACGGAATAAAAGATTAAAAAAATGAATTTTTGTATCAAAGTTGAATTGGAAAAATATTGAAGTACTAAAATTATATAATTTATGTGACTTTTAAAGTTTACGAACCAAAATGCATCTTTTACGAAACTTATATCACGCCACTCATGTTTGACATCTTTATCATTTAGTTCTATTTTCTTTCAATCTCACCATTTCATAAGAAACCAAAAGCAATTGGTTTTCAATTATGACTAAATTATCGGGGGGAAAAGTTTGAGGACCAAATTGAAAAAACAAAAAAATTTGCATAACCCATCTACAGTAATGTGCAAGAAGATGAACAATAAAGCCTTACATAGCGAAAAACCTATGTTTTTTTAGATTTATACTTAATTAAGTAGAAAACTAAAATGATTGTGTTTTTCTATGTTAAAGATTTCACTAATCATCATTTCAAACATTACTATGAATGGATTGTGCAATTTTTTTGCTTTTTAATTTGGTCTTTAAATTTTTTTTGTTATGCAATTGCTTTTTCTATGAGCCAAATTCAAGGGCAATTAAAAAACATTTGTTGGCTAATGATGAAATTGAAAAATTAAGGATCAAAATAGAAAAGACGCTATAAATGGGTGATGGTTTTAAAGTTAATACAAAAGGTTTAATTTGGTCCTCATGTTTTAGAAATTATAAATACTCGGTACCTTAATATTTTATCAATTTCATTTTGATATAAAAGTTTATTTTTATTATTTTTTAGTCTCTCGTTTGAGAGAGGAGAGAAAGGTCATCGAATTTCAGCAGCGAGAGAGCAACTATTGTTGACGTCGACTTAGACCACCAAAAGAATTGATCTTTGTGTCATATGATTTCACATGATGAGGAGAATTCATATTATGTTATTTTTTTACCTTCAAATTGCATAAAAAAAACATATTTAAGCTCGAGAAGATCTTTGATTTTTAGAGGTCATGGATGAGTTTATCACGGCTCCTAGGATTTTTTTTTCTAGGTATTTTGGGTTAAAAAAGGATTTAAAATGGGTTTTTGAGTTAAAGAACTATATGATCTGATTTTCCAGCTATCATAGTGGCCGAATTCTGGAAAAATTAGAGGATGTGTCACATGAATTTTTTTTTTTAAAAAATGACGGTCATCCACCCTAGATTGCAAGATAAAAAAAGGGGCTCATACATGCAAGCCCTAACGAATGGGCTAGGCGGGTCGCGCGGACCTAACAATGCTTGACTTTTTTTTCTAAATTATTTTTTTAATTTTTTTAAATAAATTATTTTTTTCTAATTTTATTTATTTATATTTAGATTAATACATCTTCTCTCATTTATTTTTTTATAGAGCCTCTTTTGAATGATAGTTATTCTTTGCTCTTTTTTTGCCCTCTTTATATGTGTGTGTGTGTTAAGTATAAATTTAAGAAAAAAAAAACATTATTTAACTTGTTTGAGTTTATGACCTGTATCAGGTTTGACAAGTAAATCCATAATCAAAGTTTTTAAACCCGACCCGGTGGTCGACCCGCCCCAAGGGTCACGGGTTTTGCCCAGGTCAACCTCAATTTTTTTTATAAATCAAAATGATGTCATTTTGGTTAAAAAAATAAATAGTCAATGAGTTGCAATCGGGTTTTGATTAATTAATATCACTTGATTTGTTTTTAATTTTTTTATTTAATATTTTTTGGATAGAGATTTTTTTAAAATTATCTTGTGTATGTTTAATTTTTTAAGCAATTTTTTTTATCTTTTATATAAATGAATTTTATTTTTCAAAATAAAAAATAAATTCAAATAATATTTTTAATATAGGTAGGCTTGTATAATATTTTTCTTCTTTTATTTTATTTAAACAATTTATAATATATATCTATTTCTATGTCTGCTTCTAGGACTCGAAATTCTTCCAAGCCCAAGGTCAAGTCTCCCAGGGATTTTGAACAGCACATTTAGGCTATCCTTCCCACATACTATGCTCATTTTATAAGCTGAAGGTGTGGTAACATGCTTCGTCAAGGAGTTATGCCACAGTTTTAGCATGGTTTCGTAAAGCTTCAGCAACACTAACTTGGTTTTTGAGCTTTTTATGCTTCAGCAACACCACCTTGTTTTTTGAGAATTTTATAGATAAATCCTTTTGATTTGGCTCAAAATTCTTTCATGAACTGATGTGCCTCCAGAATATCTCGTCTTCCGCATTTTTTATGTGAATGAAATGAATTCCTCAAAGCCAAAGAAGAAGAAACAGAAGGCAGCTGAAGAGTGTGATGCTGAGAGCGATAGTGAAGAGATTGATAATCCTTTAGACTCTGCCGATCTGTCTCTTGAAGCGGGAACCAGATATTACCGTGATGATTTGGAACAAGTTGTGAATGAAGATGATGACTGACTCGGCTTGTGATGTCGGTGATGCAGAGGGAAAAGATCTTGACAAAATGATGGTTTCAGTGGTTTTGACGAACGAAATAGAAAACTGCAGGCGCATCCCCATTTGCAGGTCTTGAGTATGAGCATTGACTAAACGAAGTGGTCCAGCAAAAAGTCAAAGGGAAAGACAGAACAAGTGTATATCACGAAAGAAGGGAAGGTCGTCAGAACGAGTGCCTCCTTAACAATGCTGGCTTATGTGTACTGTTTGGAGCCTTCGAAAAGATCATAGTAGTGTTGTTGTATGGGAGTGATTTGTTTTTTTTCTGTTCACTTGGAAACCGAAAACTGATGCTAAGTTAAGCCCCCCACAAAAACTAGGAGTGATATTAATAAGTAAATAAATAAACATGGCATGGCATCTAGCCATCTAGTCACAACTGGTTTAGCAAGCCTCATCACATTCTATTGGTACGGATTATAGCAATGTTACAATCACAATTCACCATCAACAACGCAACAATGGCCCTTGCGTCTCTGGTAGAGCTGGCTATAAAAATGACAGGTCAAAAACTACCTCAACTTCTTCAATGGACATGCACAAGTAATATCTTACACGACCCACGATGACCAAGGTAAATCATTAGCACTCACGCATATATTCAAGATGCACATTAATCTGCTGCTAATTTGGAGAATAATAAAATTTTAATCGGGAGCAAAAAAGTGTACAAAACCTGTCCAATGACCC
The DNA here is from genome assembly GCA_015852605.2 of Populus deltoides. Classification (NCBI taxonomy): domain Eukaryota; kingdom Viridiplantae; phylum Streptophyta; class Magnoliopsida; order Malpighiales; family Salicaceae; genus Populus; species Populus deltoides. The sequence goes on along the minus strand of CM027573.2, from coordinate 6,935,664 downwards.
ACCTTCAACGCTCTCTGCAACCTCTGGCACTTTTAGACAAAAAAATATTCTCTGTTTTTAAACTTATGTTGGCACATTTTGTCGAAATAGAGACTCCCATTAGTAGCCATCTCCTTTGCTTGGGATGGTGTGGAGGGGATTATGTGATGATATAAAATGATTGTGTTGAACAATGATTATGACGAGAAAGTCATATAATGATAATGACTAGCACTAAAACTTGGTGTTTGAAAGTTTGGCTGGTTCACGTTGGGATATATCAAGAAGAACATATCATTAGGATTGCAAGTTCGGTTGGTTCAAGTTACTTGTAGTGTTCATGTAAGGAAAAACATCATTGATGTGTATGTAGTCTGTCAGATTATTATTGATCAAAGAAATTTCTACGAACCAATTTGATGTCTGAAAATTACGTGTACCGAAATTAAGTTCTTCTTTTCGATCCATTAAAAAACAAGCTATCCATATACCAAACATGAAGAATTAATAATAAATAATAATTTACGATCGTTGCGTCTATGTATAACTTAGAAGCAAACATTTTGACAGTGATCTTTCAAGTTGGCTGTTCTGTTTAACTTTATTCAGTTCGACTTGGCCAAGGAGAGATTTCGTAAAACCTTTCACTGACTGGATAATTTATTTAAGTTAGTCAGTCCCCAGTAAGAAAGAATCCCCAACAAGAACATGTATGAGTTAAACCATTATGAGAATCCTGAGTTAGCAGAAAACGAATTTTTTTATGTTGAAACAAGCCAACGAACCTTACAGTATCTTTTATATATATGAATAGTACATCTTAATAACATCTTCAGGAATATCTTCTAGTTATCGTAAATCTTCTAAAATCAAGGAGATCTTCTGTGAATCCCTATAAATTATATGGGTTCTTGTTGTGTATGTGTGTGTAGAGATATCCACTACAAAACCTTTGTTTTTGACATGGACAGAGTCAACTCTGATTTCATCTCTACTTTCATAGAAAATTAGAGCTGGGTTTTGTCTTTTTTGATCTTATAATATTTTACTAGCTGCATATTGTTGCCACTAATATCCCTTTCTTTCTTTTTTTGTCCTCTCTCTTGATCTTGCTCTTTGTTCATCGTAATGGCACATTCAATTACAAATAAAATAGGATCTGCTGCAGAAATAGATAAGTCTGGTTCTAGTACTCTGCCTTTTCTTCACATGCAAGATGTGTCTTCACTTATTACTCCAGAAAGACTTGATGATACCAACTACATCAAGTGGCATTTGAATGAGAAAAATAAAATAAGAGGCAGGAAGAGTTGGGGATTTATTTATGGAACTAAGGTTGCTCCAAAGGATAAGAATTCAGAGGAATATGAAGCTTGGGAGGATTAGAACTATATGGTTAAATCTTGGCTTCTTGATGCTATGACCAGAGAAATCAGGTCACTTTTCATTCCTTCACCTACCATGAAGGAGATTTGGAACACCATCAAACAAACCTACTCAGATAGTCAAGATGCATCAAAGGCTTATCAATTATATCGTGAGGTAATATGTGGTCGCAAACAGGTCATTTTCTCGCCAGAATCCAAAGAAAGGAGCTCGTAAGTGTTCTCATTGTAATGGAGAAAATTATGTAATTGATACATATTTCAAACTCCATGGTCCAGATTGACATCCTAAGGGTAAGACTAGTTCTTTCAAGTCCTTAAATCCTGAGGCAGAGGATTCGATTTCAAAGAGCCATTTAGTCACTGCTGAAGCCTTTGTTGCCAGGATAGGTCTCACAAACTCTACCCGTAAATCTCTGGCTTGTACTAGAAATAATTATTGGATAATTGATTCAGTATATGACTTGTGATGATCATAAATTTAGTTGTTTATCTTATATATATTCCAAAATAATCGTTACTAATGCCAACTGTATGTCATCTCCCATTATTAGTAGTGGCACTGTTCTTTTTCTACCTTTTTCATAGATCTCTGAAGTTCTATTTATTTCATCGCTAAACTGTAACCTTCTCTCTGTTAGCAAAATATCGAAGTCTCATAATTGTTTTGTTTTGTTTTTCCCGACTCATTGTATTTTATAGAACATCCATACCAAGAAGAGGATTGACAGTGGTAAAACAAGAGGAGACTTGTACTATTTGGATAGCGGATTTCAGCAGCCTACTAAAAAAGCACCAGCAAATGTTATGAGTGAAACTATGCTGACATCAAAACAGATGAAGATTTGGATTTGGCATCGATGATTGAATCACCATTCATTTGGCTTATTTAAAAGACTATTTCCATCATTGTTTAATGGTTATCATCTTTCTAATTTGTGTGTGAGACTTATGTAATGGCAAAAAAATCATCATACTATTTTTTATTCTGATGATAATAAAATTGAAAACGAGCTCTTCTATGCCACAGTGGTCATTGATTTATCACATGAGGGGAGGAGTACATATGAAGTTCAAAATCACATTCATGAGTATACATGTTCTTTTGATATACTAACTCATGACAAGAACTTAGCTCGAGAAGTCGAATCAACCTCAGTTTAATGTGTAGATGAAAGATGTGAAGAACGAAAGTCAAGTGCAAATGAAAGATGTGAAGAGCAAGAACAAGTCCATTATAGTACAATACTCCTAGTTATCCACTAATCCAATTCTCTTTGGGAAACTTATTAGATGAATTTTCATTTTCTGATTCCATTCCTTCTAATTCCATTCTTGTTGGTTCTAATATTCATGATAATGATCGTAATTCTAATTTAGTACTCTAATACCATCTTCTGCCTCAATCTAACCATGGTTAACCACCAGCTAAATATGAACCCGACCCTAAAGCTAAAGTGAAATATCCTACGAGTAATCATGTGTCAATTGCAAAATTGTCCAAGTTATATACATCATGTACATTCCAATTATCCTCTATCTCCATTCCTAGTAAAACACAATATACTTCAAAGGATTCTATGTGGATTCATGCTTTGACAAAAGAGATGGATATACTAGAAAAAAATGGCACTTGGGAACTTGTTTCTTTGCATACAAGGAATAAAACTGTGGGGCGTAGATGGATGTTTACTATTAAACACAAAGCATATAGAATTGTAGAGAGATATAAGGCTTAGCTAAACATGAAAGGTTACAAACAATCATATGGTGTAGATTATAAGAAATTTTTACTCTAATTGCTAAATTCAATATTGTAAGAGTACTTTTATCATTAGAAGCCAACCAAGATTGGCCACTTCTTTAGTTTGATGTAAAAAATACTTTTTTATATTGTGACTAAACTGAAAATGTATATATGGATCCTCCTCTTGTGTGTCAACATATTGAGGTTCAACAATAATATGTAAACTGAAAAAAAACACTATATGGATTAAAGCAATCTCTAGGAGCTTGGTTTGGTAGATTTACCAAGTTTATAAAGTAATTTCGATCACACTTTTTGATAATATGGTGGTGACAGAAGATGATAATGATGGGATTTCCAAGCAACATTAGTATTTAGCTTCCGAGTTTGAGATGAAACAATTTGGAGACCTTAAATATTTCATTGGGATTGAGGTAGCTTGATCAAATCATGGTGTTTTCTTGTCACAATGAAAAACATCCTTGATTTATTAATTATCTGACACAATAATGCTTCGATGGAAACCGGTTGAAACTTCTATTGAGTAGAATCATAAGTTGTTTCTGTTAAAACAATTGAGATCAAATATAAAAAGAAGGCTAGAATTCTGAATAATCTGTATATTATGAATGCATAGTCTTAACCTAAATACAAATAAAGTATATATAGGTTAAACTGGAAGTACTATTCTACCCTTAATAAATAAGACTACATAAATATTATTTAACATCTCCCCTCAAACTCACGATGCGGCAGCTACAAGCATTGAGAGTTTGCCAACCAGAAAAGAAAAACGAGAGATGGAATGCGCCTTGGTAAAGAAATCTGCAATCTGCAAGGAAGAAGGAACAAAAGGCAAAGCAATGGTGCCATGTTTGAGATGATGATGAGTAAGATGACAATCGATCTCAATGTGCTTAGTGCCCTCATGAAAAACCGAGTTATGAGCAATCTGAATAGAACTCTGGTTGTCACAATACATAGGAGTAGGATGAGAAAAGGAAATTCCCATATCAGCAAGTAACCAACGTAACCAAACAATCTCTTTGGTAGTAGATGCCATGGCACGATATTCTGCTTCGGTGGATGATTGAGAAACAATAGATTGTTTCTTGCTCTTCCTAGAAATAAGAGAATCACCTAAAAAGATACAGAACTCGGTAACAGACTTTCGATCTGTAGGATCACTACCATGATCAGCATCAGAGTATGCACGCAACTCCAAGGAAGAGGTGGATGAAAGTAAAAGACTCTGAAAACCTGTACCTTGAAGATATCGCAAAATACAAAGAACAGCTGCCCAATGAACAGTAGTAGGAGAAGCAACAAACTGACTAACAACATGAATAGCATTTGCAATATCTGGACGAGTAATGGTGAGATATACCAAACTCCCAACAATAGTGCGATATAAAATAGGATCTATCAAAGGTAAACCATCAGAAAAAGAGTACCTTGCGTTAACCTCAATAGGAGTATCTACAGTCTTGTTATCAGTAAGTCTAGCCCGCTTAAGAATATCTGCAACATATTTCGACTGAGAAAGAAGGTAACCTCTAGGTGAGTATGCTACCTCAATACCCAGGAAATATCGAAGATAACCCAAATCCTTCATTTCAAATCGTCTAGCCAACTCTGTCTTTAAAACTAAAATACCGTCAATATCATCACTAGTAATAATCATGTCATCAACATATAAAGACAGAATGATACGAACTGCATCAGTACACTTAATAAAAAGAGCAAAATCATGACTGCTAGAAACAAAGCCAAGAGACGAGATCATAATAGAGAATTTCTCAAACCAAGCACAGGGTGCTTGTTTGAGACCATATAATGCTTTCTTAAGCTTACAAACATATCCAGAGTCATGTGAAATACCAGGAGGGGGTGCCATATAAACTTCTTCTTGAAGATCTCCATTCAAGAAGGCATTTTTAACATCAAGCTGATAAATATGCCACTGACGAATCAAAGCTACGACAATAAGAGTACGAATAGTAGTCATTTTTGCAGCTGGGGTAAATGTCTCCTTATAGTCCATACCATACTGTTGAGAGTATCCTTTTGCAACCAGCCTAACTTTGTATCGCTCAATAGACCCATCAGAATTAGTCTTGATCTTATACACCCAACGACAACCAACAACACTCTTATCAGGAGGTAGAGGAACCAGATCCCAAGTATTTATCTTATGCAAAGCAGAAAGTTCCTTATCCATAGCTTGCTGCCAAAGCGGATCAAGAATTGCCTCTTTATAGGAAGAGGGCTCAAAGAGACAATGAATAGAAGCTAAAAAGGAAGTAAATAATGAAGAATAACAAGAATAAGCAAAATCTGATAGTTTTGTGGACTTACGAATGTGGATGGACTGACGTGGAAGTGGATCCACAATCTCAGATGAAGCTTGAGGGGTTGTAGATGAGAATGGAGCTTCAGGTGTGCTAGAGAGTAAAGTACCACTACCTGCAGAGTTATGAGTACAAATGGATCGAACATAGGGAGAGGTATCATTACCAGAATCCTTAGAAAAAGGATCTATACGAATAAGATTAGATTTTGTCAGGCTATGAGTAGTTGATGGAATAGAAAAGAAAGGTATATGCTCAAGGAAGACAACATGACAAGACACATAAAGTTTCTGAGTTATTGGATCAAAACAACGATACCTCTTTTTACCTTCACCAAAACCCAGAAAGACACAAATAGCGGATCGAGAGGATAGCTTACTGCGTTCTACATGAGGACGAAGAACGAAACAAGTACAACCAAAGACTCTAAATGAGGAATAATCAGGGATATACCCATATAACTTTTCAAAAGAAGATAAACCCGAACTATGAGAAGATGGAATTGTATTAATCAAACTTACAAAGAAGAAGAAACGACTTCTCCCCAAAACTCACTAGGAACAAAAGCAGACAATAAGAGAGAACGAGCAGTTTCGACAATGTGCCTATATTTTCTTTCAGCAACACCATTTTGCTCAGGAGTGTCTGTACATGAAGTTTGGTGGATGGTTCCATCTACGGCAAACATTTGAAAAAATTTATTAGAGGTGTATTCCACACCCAAATCACACCTAAAACATTTGATCACAGCAGAATGTTGAGTTTTGATAAGAGCTCGAAAAGCTGCATATATCTCAAAGAATTCAGAACGATGTTTCATTAAATAAACCCAACAATAACGAGTATGATCATGAATAAAAGAGACATAATATCGAGACCCTCCTTTTATGGCAACAGGAGAAGGTCCCCATACATCAGAATAAATCAAATCAAATGGTGAAGATGAAACAGAAATACTTCGATTAAAAGGTTAAGCAGAAAATTTTGCCAGTTTACATCCACTACAATCTAAAATGTCACAAGTTTTCAAATTTCCTAAAGCTCCTGTGGATGCCAAAAATCTCAAACGAGAAGATGAAATATGACCTAGACGGGAATGCCATAAATAAAAACTAGAAGATGAAAGACTCAAACAAAAGGAAAACAAATCAACAGTAGTAGCAAAGATCGACGACAAAGAAGAATCGGCACTTTTAACTCATCCAAAATATATAGTCCATTCTCCCTACGGCCTGTCCCAATCAGCTTCTGAGATTGCAGATCTTGTACACAACAAAAGGAACCAGAAAACATGACTAAATAATCACCAGAATCACATATTTGACCAACAAACGCAAGATTTAATTTGAGTTGTGGAATAAGATAAACATTAGGGAGAGACAAGTGAGGTGTGACAACAGAACTAACACCTGCTAAGGGCATAGGAGTGCCATCAGCAGTCATAACAGGAATGGAAGACAAAGGGGACACAGAGGTAAAAAATGAGGAATCTGGAGACATGATGGAAAGCACCAGAATCCAAGACCCATTCAGAGTATGACATACCTGAGGAACTATGAGGCAACTGACCTATAGAAGAAGCAGACATTGCTTGTGGCTGCAAGGAGAGAAACTTCTGAAATTGCTCAGCCAAAGTACTAGGATCAGTAATAGAGCCTGGGGAAGCTACTGCTGCAGTATTTTGGTGTGGTCGTTTATAACCCTGAGATGATCGATGAGCATTAGATTGTGACTGACTGCCAGACTTCCAAGTTTGATTTTGCTGTCTCAACTTAGGACACTGAGCCTTCCAATGACCTTTCTACTTACAGAAACTGCACTCATCGAAGCCAACCCTTGTGTAAGGCTTGTTATGATGATTAGAGAATGGCTTAGAAAGTACTGCTAGTACAGAAGGATTTGAAGCAAAAAGAATTCCCTTTTCAGAATAAGACTGAAGACGTATTTCTTCAGCCAATAACTCACTAACAACAGAGTCAACAAAAGGCAGTGGAGAACGATGCAGAATTAAACCTCTAAGTCCTTCGAAATCACTGCGAAGTGCTGTTAAAAATTGTACCAATCGTTGCTGCTCTCTACGTTCAATATAAGCACCACATGCTTTTAATTCTGCCGATTCTGTAAGAGCCAATTGATCCCAAAGATCTGTCATGGCAGAATAGAACTCCTGAATACTCATATTCTTCTGGTGAAGAGCTCGTATGTCATTCTCTAACTGATACTGTTTTGTAAAATTTGATTGCGTGAATAACCTTTGCAGATGATCCCAAACCTCTTTGGTTGTCTCATACTTTGCCAACTGCGTACCTATTGAATGCTCAACAAAATTGTTGATCCAAGTAATGATCTTTGCATTATTTGCTTCCCATGTATCTATCAAAGCAGCATCCCCCTCCTCAATATTCTTAGGTAACATATAAGCTCCACTAACATACCCTCACATCTTCTTACCCTTAAGAAAATTTCTCATTACATAGCTCCAATACGAATAGTTCTTCCCATCCAACCTCACACTCACAGACTGAAGCGAATCATCTCTTTCAGCAGCCATAATCAACAATCACAGAGAACCAGAATGCAAAAGCAGCGGAAAATAAAATACTGAATTGCGAACCGAAGCGAAATTGTAGAAACTAAACAAATATCTTCTCAAACTTATACGATTACTCCAAAACACAAAATAAATTTGTAGAAACTGAACGCAAATACCAAATTGCAAAAGCTGAAGGGAAGATGAAATACCAAAATAATTGCAGAAATTGACGAAATACCAAATTTTGCAGAAACGGAAGACAAAATCTCACTCCAAAAAATTTGTATATTATGAAGTTGGATCCGTGAAGTTGTGTTCGGGATTAAGCCTCATTCCATAAAATCAGCTCTGATACCATGTTAAAATAATTGAGATCAAATATAAAAAGGAGACTAGAATTCTGAATAATCTGTATATTATGAATGCATGGTCTTAACCTAAATACAAATAAAGTATATATAAGTTAAACTGAAAGTACTATTCTACCCTTAATAAATAAGATTACATAAATATTATTTAACAGTTTCAGTGTTCAAGCTCAAATTCAGCAAATAAAAGGAGATATCAATAACTTGTGGAAAAACTAATTTATCTATCTTATACTAGGCTAGACATTATATATAAAGTGAGTCAATTCATGCATGATCCACGAAAGCCTCATATAGATGTTGTAAGACATATATTGAGATATTGAAGTGTGCTCCTAATAAAATATTATTGATCACAAAACATGGTCATTCAAAGATAGAAGGGTATACGATGCTGATTGAACAGACTCAACTAATAAGAGATGATCTAATTCAAGATATTTCACCTTTATCGGTGGGAATCTTGTAACCTGGAGGAGTAAAAACACAATATAGAGGTATGGCTTTTAGGATATATGAGCTAGCGTGGATGAGAAATCTGTGGAATCATCACTTGGGATTTAAACCAAAAGAGGCAATGAATCTATTTTGTGACAATAAGCCATTCAACATGATTGAACAAAGCAAGTGGAAATAGAAAGATACACACACACACACACTTACTTGTAATATCAATAAAAATAATTAGAGATATTCTCTACAAATTCTTTGTTTTTGATATTTTATATATAGGATGTTTATCACAAAACCTTCACTTGGATATGAATAAGTTAACGTAAACTGGTAAAGGTTGGCTGGCTGATAAATTGTCCACGGATTCAACTCCCCCACCAGTTGTTCAACGGCCACCTTTTAGAGATTTTAACTAGTTAATGATAGAGTGCAAGATTAGAAAGCAGAATGAGATTCGGAATTGAAACGGAGTCTCAATTAGACACAATTAAGAAGATATTTAATTTCAAAAATATTCAAAAGAAATCAAACACAGCCAAGTTGATGCAAGAAACGGGTGGTGTGACTTTGGTTCTATGAAGTGATAAGATTGATTGAGAAATAACACCGCCCCTTGCTCAAATTATAGGATTGAAGTTGAACAACAACCCGTTCTTTCCATGAATCCAGCACTAGTTGCCTTGTAGGACTACCAGCTTTCGCCTTTGGACATTTTAACACCTTAATTATTATATAAAAGAAAACCAAGACCAAGCAGTCAGTGTGTTTACTTTGAAGTCAAATTCTACATCACGTGTGTCTTTTGATGATTCATGGTCCCCTCCGAGGACAGTCCAAGCTCAGTTTCTAACCATGACGAAGCTCTTTTTTGGAGTGATTGGATTGAGATGATTACAGCAGAGCCCCCTCCTAGTTTGGAATTTAGCAGGGCAGAGATCTGTATCGGATTGGAGAAGGAAAGTGATGATGGAGCATTGTGAGGTTGTGGGATTTTGTGTTTCATTTCTAGAAAAATCCTTGGGTTTGAGGAAGACAGAAAGGGACTAAAATCATATAGCCTTCTTTCTTGTGGTAAAGTTTTCTACGAGAGACATCCCTCTCCAAATTCCAAGTCCTACACCACGGCACATGGAGATGATGCATGTTACAGTACCAAACTTGAAATTGTAAAGCGAGAGTGCACTTTATTGTCAAAGAAGCAGAGTAATTCCAAGAAATGAAACAATTTTACCTTAAAACTACTTATTGTCAAAGAAGCTTGGATTGGATTGATGCTGTGGATTTTGTGGATGGGGTGGAAATGCAATTGCAACTCTTTGAAAAGTGAGGTTCATTAAGATAAATACGCAATTCGGAATTGTGTTCTAAATGGAGTTTTATAAAAAAAAAATGATTTAAAATTAATTTATTTTATATTTTTGGATTGTTTTAATGTATTGATATTAAAATAATTATTTTAAAATGGAGTTTTATAAAAAAAATGATTTAAAATTAATTTATTTTATATTTTTGGATTGTTTTAATGTATTGATATTAAAATAATTTTATAAAAATAAAAAATATTATTTTATTATATTTTCAAATAAAAAATAGGATTGCTGGGAATGAGAATATGATATTTGTGGTTAGTAGAAAAAAAAATAAAGGGGAAAAATAAAGTTCGTCTTTAATGAACTCGACTGAGTCCAGATTTACCAAAACTTTGAATCTAACTGTGACTCTCATGCTGCCGAAATCAGCAGTGCAATTTTCGAATGATGCTAATTGATCAAGAAGAAAAAATGCACGAAAATCAATGAGTGGCCTGAATGCTTGAATCTTTAGTTAAACTATCACTAATTACCATGACTTCTGTCAGATTTAATATATATTTTTTGTGGTAGTTGCTCGCTGTTGTCACAGATTGGTAGTGGTTCAGAGAAATCAGCAGAGGTATGGTAGTAGTGTTCTGTTCTGTCACGAGGCCAATGAGAAAATTCAAAGTGACGTATCTCGAGCTGTTTCCAAAGGCAGACGGGGACCCATCTCCAGAGCCGAAGGTCTCTCTGTTCAATTATTTGTCCAAGTTCACTTTCAGTACAACAGTGACATCTGCTAGTGTCGATTCGAAATAGAATTGCAGCTATGGCATTAAGTAAGACGTTGAAAGTTTAAACACAGAGTTAACAAAATAAAAGGTGCATGCATCCGTCGAATGCGAAACATGAACAGAGTGCAGGATATATATATATATATATATCACTTGAAATTGTTATTGCAAGATTTATTAAGTTTTTCTTCTTAAAATGACCCGTGTCTTGTCTTCTCTCTACTCTTCAGCTCATGCCAGGCTGAAAAGGTTTTATTATTATTATTATTATTATTATTAATTGAAAAGGGATCGTTTCAGAAAGCATGGGATCATGGGCTAATCTGGAGAGAAAACTCTTCACAATTTCTTTTTGTGGGAGCAACTGTGTTTGAGGTATTGGCTTTTCCGAATAATATCAGATGGAGGGATCTCCTCGAATCTCCTTTTATGACCATTGAGCTAATCTGGAGAGAAAACAGGTCACTGACCCAATTTTACTACCATCCTTAAGCTCGACCCGAGATATTTAGCCTCAAATTTTATTTTATTTTTTTCCTGGGTGAAATGACTGAAACATTTCAAATCAATGGTGTGATGAATTCTTTTAACATCTTTGCTATATTCTTTGTCAGGATAGTGTTTTATTATTAAAATCCCATCTTATCTCTGCTTTGCCGTACGTATTAGTATAATCGGACACAGGATTCTACGAGCAAAATGCAAAATTGGAAATGAATACATATATCCTCATTAAAAAAAAATTAAAAAAAAAAAAAGGAGAACCCAATTTCCTCTGGAAGATTGGTACTGATCATCTCCTGCTTTAAGCAAAGTATAAGGAAAGGAGAACGGAAACGAAAAGAAATGTGCATCTCATCGGAAAATGGAAAATCTAGGCACGAATTAGTTTAACGGCGAATACCTTTCTACAGGAGGCATGAATGCCAGAACTTGTTAACATTAATTTCCTGCTGAATTGGTCCTAAAGAGCTTGTTTGGCGGTGTGGTTGCGGTTGCTTTTCAAATAGTTTTTCGTGCCGAAATACATACCAATAATGTTTTTTTATTTTTTAAAAATTATTTTTGACATCAACACATCAAAACGATCTAAAAAATACAAACCGCACTCAATTTTAGCAAAAAAAAAAATTCAAAATTTAACAAAACATAATTAGAAATGCAATACCAAACAGAACCAAAGTTTTATTTATAGACCAAGTCTTTATCTTAGTATACAGATTCGAGATGAATGATGTGAAGACGGCAGAGACTTTGGGCAAGCACTTTTTCCCGTCAACGGTTATTATATAATTGTAATTATAAACATTAATAAAAATAATAAAAACCAGAAGGGGAGAGGATTCTCCTCTCAAAACTTAATTTGGATTTCATCTTCTACATGAGGTTGATTTAAAAATTGAACTTTAAATTTTTTTTAACTTATCTTTCATAAAATTATTTTAGTCTCATAACTCAAACTGTAGTTTTAACAGGTTAACTTAATTGAATCAAGTATTTTCATCTTTTTTTGATTGAATTTTTTCTCCAATTTAATCCTTTAATATTTGATTGATTTGAAATTAAATTTTTTGATTTGTTTCAATTTGTTTTCTATGATATTATCTTCATCTTATGACTTGGGTCATGAGTTTGACGGTTTAATCCAGGTTCACTCGAGTTGTTTTTTTATCTTTTTTTTAATTGATTTCCTTTTCAATCTTATCTTTCAATATTAAGTTGATTAGAATTAAGGTTCATAATTTATTTCAATTTGCTTTCTATTGGGTTATATTAGTTTCATAATCCAGGTCGCGGGTTTAACATGTTAACCATAGATGACTCAAGTTATTTTTTTTTAATTGATTATTTTTTAATTTCATCATTTAACATTGAATTTATTGGAAAGTCAGCTTTATAATTTGTATGATTTCATGATTCAGCATGTGAATTGACAAGTTAACCCGTGTTGATCAAAATTAATTTAATATCTTGTCGTCTCAATATTTATAAAAAGTTTCATTTAAAATATTTATTTTGAGTCAAACTATATTTTTACCGGTCATTTAGGTCATCTTTAAACTTGTCAAAAAAAACGAGTCACATTGAATCAATCCCTGCACAACTTAATTTTTTTATTAGAAAAAACAATAACAACCTCTAAATATTTTCTTTACATTAAAAAAGTTAATATGACTAGCAGCATAATCTAGTTATAAACTATAGTCCCAGGTATAAACCCAAGATCATGCCATGGATCTGTACTGTGCATGTTCCAGTTAATGATTTCATATTTTTTTTGAACGTCGCTTCAAAGAGCCAGGTGATTCGATCAGGATCCTAGTCCAAGTTAATTTTTTTTTTATTTGTTTAATGTGGATGTCCGGATCAGCTTATATGTATTTTGACTAAACTTACGAACCCTGAAGTTAATGACCATGTAAGCCTCCAGTGGCCATCATATGAGCAACCACAGAGCTCGAACCTAAGATCACAGAGTGAATAAATCTCTTAGTCCTAAATTCTTATCACTGGACCACCATCTAGATAGTTAAGTCCAAGCTAGTTTTGCTTGGAACTGTGTTGGCAATTTACTATTTAAACTTGGGTGATCGAGAGTTAACTCATGACATGACGTGTAAACTCTAATAATTTTTTTATTTATTTGAAATAATGTTTTTTTAATTTTTTAATGTTGTATTAATATTTTATTTTTTTAATCTATATACGTGGCAAGATGGATCTAATGTATGTCTATTTTTTTTTAATGGATATCAAGATTTTATTGATTAAAAAATAAATATATTAACATAAAAGCAAGCTCTGAGGGGATTTTAACTTATAACTCAAAATTTTTTAAAGTGGAGAGCGAGAACCTTTCAACTTCTTTCCCTTTTCCCCTCTTGTTAATTACTTTCTTTTTTTTAAAGAGCATGCCTAGTTGTATAACCAAACCAATTCAACAAGTTGATCTATTTCTAATTGAATTGGCTAGGATATTGATCGATTCAATTGAAACCTGATTGATTCAATAAAAAACCTGGTTAGATAAAAAAAATAATTTAAAAAGAAAAGCCAAAAATCAAAATGTTTAGAAATAGGATTTTAACATTGTTTTTTTTAATTAACTAAGAGTGATTTTTTTGTTTGATTTGGTTTTTATCAAAAACAAAATAATTAAATCGGTTTTTTAAAAAGAAAACCAAACTGAAACCGGTTCAAACCGACCGATTCTGGTTTGGCTCGATTTTTTCCGGTTTGGCTCAGTTCAGTTTTTTCGGTTTCAGGTTTATAAAACCAAAACCGAACTGGTTGGTTTTTTAAAAATTCTAATTAATTTTTTTTATAATTTATTTTTTTTCTAATTCTCTCGGTTTAATCAGTTTTTAGTTTTTTTCTCACCCTTAAGACCAACCGTTCAAGGTACAATCAAGATTAGTGTTGTTTGCTTTGGAACCAGCTAGACTGGTCACCAGGTTACCAAAGTGATGATGTCAACCTGCTGGTCTCTATTTAAGCAACTCCAGCCTCCCACTCATGGCTGCATCCCCAACTTCAAGTTCGCATGGCTGCATGAGTTTATCCAAAATAAGGGTACAACACTCTCACTGCTTAGCTTAAACCAACTCTTTGTCTCTCCCTCTCTTTGTTTAGGCGTATAGATCATGTCTGCAGGTCTAAACTCAGAAAGGGATGTCAATCCTAGCCAACCCACAACAGAGAAAACACTAGCAGATTTTGATCCTGTAAAGAAACCAAAAAGAAACAAATTTGCTTTTGCTTGCGCAATCACAGCTTCCGTGGCTTCAATCTTACTTGGTTATGGTGAGGACTCAATTTTCTCTCAAACCATTCTTTTCATCACTTGGAATACTGCTAGTGAAGATTCCAAAAAACTAGCTCTGTTAACCCTCAACGAAGAGTGAGACTTACAGCAAAAAAAATTTTCTTTTTTTTCCAAGAAAATACTTCTTTACATAGAACTTTGATCTTGCCTTCATTTTTTACATTATCCTAACAACTTGTTTCACAACATGTATATTTGGTGATAGATATCGGAGTAATGAGTGGAGCCAAGGACTACATCCAAACTGACCTTAAACTCAGTGACACGCAAGTAGGATTACTTGTGGGAACTCTCAACTGGTACTCTCTTGTTGGCTCAGCCGCTGCTGGCGTGACCTCTGACTGGATTGGTCGTCGATACACTATTGTGGTGGCAGGAGCCGTTTTCTTTGCTGGAGCTCTGCTCATGGGATTTTCCACAAATTATGCATTTCTCATGGTTGCTCGCTTTGTTGCTGGTATTGGTGTCGGTTTTGCCCTCATGATTGCCCCTGTTTACACCACTGAAGTTTCGCCAGCTTCTTCTCGTGGATTTCTCACTTCATTCCCAGAAGTAAGTATTCATATACGTTTTTCCAAAAGAAATTGTTGTTTTTTAAGGCCATTGCTTTGCAATTTCTTTACTAGACAAGAGAGAGACTAAAGAAGAAGTGCAAATAGAATGCTATTTTTACTAATTTAATTTCCAGTTTCTTAAGAGTATTTAATTCGTTGTTATGTACCAAAAATGGATGTAAGATTCGATAATACCCCTAAAATGTTCAGTTTGAAATACTAATTAAATCTTAATACACGCACAAGAATCTCAAAAAACCTTTTAAGAATATATAGGGAATAATTGATATTAACATAACTTCTGTGACTCTGTTTCTGGTGTAGGTATTCATCAATGCTGGGATCTTACTAGGATATGTATCCAATTATGCTTTCTCTAAGCTCCCAACTAACTTAGGTTGGCGAATCATGCTTGGAGTTGGAGCAATTCCTTCAGTTTTCTTAGCTTTGGTTGTTATAGGCATGCCCGAGTCTCCACGTTGGCTAGTCATGCAAGGTCGACTCGGTGATGCTAGGAAAGTTCTTGACAAAACCTCCGACACTAAAGAAGAATCTCAGCAGAGATTGTCAGAGATAAAAGAAGCCGCCGGAATCCCTCTAGATTGCAACGATGACGTTGTCCGTGTGCAGAAAAAGAGTCACGGCGAAGGTGTTTGGAAAGAATTATTCATTCATCCCACACGTCCTGTTCGTCACATCCTGCTTTGTGGGATCGGTATTCATTTCTTCCAACAAGCTTCAGGAATAGACGCGGTCGTTTTGTACAGCACCAACATCTTCGAAAAGGCCGGAATCACATCATCCAATGATAAATTACTGGCAACTGTAGCGGTTGGATTCACCAAGACCGTTTTTATCTTAGTGGCCACATTCTTACTAGATAGGATCGGGCGACGGCCGCTGCTCTTAAGTAGTGTTGGAGGTATGGTACTATCCCTAGCAACCCTCGGATTCGGGCTGACAATAATTGATCATTCACATGAGAAACTACCATGGGCAGTTGCATTATCAATCGCTATGGTGTTAGCTTTTGTTGCATTCTTCTCCATAGGAATGGGACCGATACCTTGGGTTTATAGTTCAGAGATTTTCCCGTTGAGATTACGCGCTCAGGGGACAGGTGTGGGGGTGGCCGTGAATAGAGTGACAAGTGGGGTAATATCTACAACTTTTATTATGCTCTACAAGGCTATATCTATTGGTGGGGCCTTTTTCCTGTTCGCAGGAATTGCAACAGTGGCTTGGGTATTCTTTTTTGCATGTTTTCCTGAGACACGAGGTAGAACTTTAGAGGACATGGAAGTGCTTTTTGGTAATTTTATCAGCTGGAGGTCTGTTTTAAAGGATGGGAAGAAGGAGGAGGAAGTTCACGGTGGAAATGATGGTCAAATCCAGATGGGAACTAAAGCTTAAGAATAGTGTGATAAATGTATCTCTTCTTCTTCTTCTTCTTTTCTCGAGATGCTAGATTAGTTTTTTCTTTCCTTCTATTTTTAGCAAGGATGGGAGACTGGAGCAAAATAACGCTTGAGATGGTGTGAAGATGAGAAGCTTGTGGACGTTCATGGAAAAGAAGAAGAACAAAAATCAGATATCTAATGAATCAAAAAGATAATATACTGAATATCCCTTCTTCTTTTTATCTTAAATACTTCTCGCAATTAGCTAACTATGGGAACAGTAACGTGTTCGGAAAACAGAATTCACCTGCTTGTGTGTAAAAAGATGGATACCTGTCAATTATCGGAGATTGAAATGAACATGTAAGAAATGAGCTTCGTGTAGTAGCCTCGGATTGGTTGATACTTGCCATATAATTGGGTTCCCTTTTATTCAACGGTACGCGTTGTCTTCTTCTGTTTTACTTTTCTACAAATTTCCCTTTCCTAAATGACAAAGGAAACTGGAATTTGAGTGGTCGGTTCACGTCTTAGAATAAGTGGTTCCTTTTCTTGGATGGAATGCATGGACTTGAGTTATTTGCAACCATGGCTAAAGGGATCTTTCCTTTTCTTTATTATCCTTTTTTCCTGCTGTTTTGATTTTATTGATTACATAATCTTTTTTATTTATCAGAAAAGACTTCCGCTATGCTAAAAGATCCATAAGCTGCAAATGACAAAACGCTCGACAGCTTACCATTGAGAACCATGCTGTACGGACAACAATGTTGGAATTAATGGTGAAAGAAGCAGTCTCAAGCCAACCTAGAAGAAAGACAGCAACAAAAAGCAGCAGCAGCAGCGCCTCCTTCAATAATTCTTTTTGTTTTTTGTTTTTTTTTCTGGCATGTGTTTCTCTAACAAGACAAGAGAATTCATGTTTTTTTGGTAAATAAAATTAGGTTTATACATTCAAACAAGAATAGAAAGACACAGTGAATTTTAATCATGATTTATAACTCATATGAGCCTCCTTTAAGAGAAAATCAAGTGTTGAAACGGGACAGAGAGTAGCGGATGCAAATAAATACAAGTCAGTGACTGTGAAAGTAGTAGAGAGCAGAAAAGTGTTTAGAAGTGCGGATTCTTACCTCTCCTGGAAACGCCATGGAATTCGATTTGCAGAGACAGGGTGCGTGTTAAATACATCACAGGGGATGCAGTTTATACGCGAATGAAATTCAATGCAGAAGAGGAAAACTGAATTGCACTAATTGAGTTACAGTAAATTTTAGCAGCGAGAGGTGTCGTGGTGTAGTTGGTTATCACGTCAGTCTAACACACTGAAGGTCTCCGGTTCAAGTCCGGGCGACGCCAGTTATTTTAATTCACGTAAATATCTTGTTTTACCCCCTTCGATTCTTTTTCCCTCTAATGGCCGTTTTAAATGGTATTTTATAAAAATTTAATTTTTTATTTGAAATTAATTTTTTTATATATATTTTTAGATTATACTAGTTTATTAATATTAAAAATAATTTTTTTAAAATAAAAAATTTTATTTTAATGTATTTACTAACAAAAAATAAAAAAACAACTAACAACTAACACTCTCTTCAATACTCTCCAAGCTCTTTCTATTTCACTTCCCGGAAAAGCATTCAAGCTTGAAATCTATGGCACAATTTAAAAAAAGGCTTAAAAATTTCAGGTTCTGCAGGGCATTACGGAGATGGCGTTTCCGAGAACCCAGAAGAGCAACTATTTATCAGTTTCCCTACCAGGCAATTGATTCGCGAGATTGAAGGAATATTATTCGGGAAGAAAAGAAAAGGAAAGGCGAGTAATAGTATGACCAATTCTGTCATATCTTGCTCTACCGACCAAACTTCCCTAATTAAGCATGCCCTTTCTTATTACTTAGCATCAGTTTTCAGTTTCCAAGTGGACAAAAGAAAAATCACAACCATACAACAACACTCATACTCAAGACCTGCAAATGGGGATGCGCCTACAGGCCAAGTCAGTCATCATCTTCATTCACAACTTGTTCCAAATCATCACGATAATACTGGTTCCCGCTTCAAGAGACAGATCGGCAGAGTCTAAAGGATTATCAATCTCTTCATTATCGCTCTCGGCATCACACTCTTCAGCTGCCTTCCTTTTCTTCTTCTTTGGCCTTGAGGTATTCATTTCATTCACATAAAAAAATGCGGAAGACGAGATATTCTGGAGGCACATCAGTTCAAGAAAGAATTTTGAGCCAAATCAAAAGGATTTATCTATAAAATTCTCAAAAAACAAGGTGGTGTTGCTGAAGCATAAAAAGCCTAAAAACCAAGGTAGTGCTGCTGAAGCATTACGAAACCATGCTAAAACCGTGGCTTAACTCTTGCCGAAGCATGTTACCACACTTCAGTTTATGAAAGGCACATAGTATGTGGGAAGGATAGCCTAAACGTGCTGTTCAAAATCCTTGGGAGACTTGACCTCGGGCTTGGAAGAATTTCGAGTCCTAGAAACAGAACAGTCGCGATGGATCCTAATCTTAATTTTTTTTTATTTTATAAATTAGTAATTTATTACTCATTCATCCCATGCATGAATATATAAAAAGAGATTCGACGGGCAGAGTCCAATAGGGCTTAGGCACTTGGTGTCGTTCACTCCGACTCTTTACAAAGCTTTCTATGTGACCGTTATTTGTAATAGGTTAGATATTTTTAATTTTATTAAAAAAAAAATTATATGTGTAGATTTTTTTTATGTATTTTTATAGTTTAAAAAATTTAAATTTAAATAAAAAAATTATATATACATGTAATCAAATAGATTCAGAACCATATGCGTGAATAAATAAATAAAAAGTTATTAACGATACCTAAAAATAAAACATGAAATATCAAGAAACAAAAGTAAATCAAAATATTTAATCTTGAAAGACAAGACTTTAACCAATTGTATTTGTTAAATTTATTTGTTAAAATAATCTTTTTATTCAAGTAAACAATAATAGAAATAGAAACACCAATTATATTGATCGAATAAAATAAAAGGGGAAAATAACACCTTACAATCGCACATTAGAAATATTGTTTAAAAATAATATTTTTTTATTTTCAAAAATAAATTTTATTTATAAAAAAGATTAAAAAATATATATAGATAAATCATAAAAAAAAACTCTTCAAATTTAAAAGCATAACTAAAAAATAATTGTCATTTAAAAGAAGCTCTTCAAATAAAATAAAAGAGATAATGGATACTAATTTAAATATAAATTAAAAAATAGAGAAACAACCATAAAAAAATCATTAATTTAAAAAAGAATTAGAAAAAAAAAGAAGAAGCAAAAGTCAGGCGTTGTTGGGCGTGGTAAGTCAGGCCAGCCCGCCTAACCCATTTTCTTAGGGCTCACGTGTAGGCCTACCCTAGCAAGCTTGCATGAATAGGTCCTTAATGTTTTTTTGTCTACAACTGTTGTTCACCCTAAATGTTTTTGAAAAAAAATTTCAAACGATGAGTCATCTAATTTGCCCAAATTCTAGCCACTATGGTGGCCGAAAAATCAAGACTTACGTTTTTTTACCTAAAAATCCATTTTCCAACCCATATTTGACTTCAAAACACTGTAAAAACCATGATTAACCTATCTATGACATAAAAAACCACCTCAAAAACAAAAAAAAAATCAACTTCAAATAAAAAATCAATCAGAGCTTAAATTGGATTTTTCATGAACTTTAAAGGTAAAAAAAATCTGATATGAACTCCATTCATCAAATAGAACCATTTATCATAAATATCGTATGTTTTGGTGGCCTAAATCGGTGTCAACAACACCTTTTTTTCTCTACCACTAGAATCCAGAAAACCTCTCTCTCTCATCTCTCAACCAAGGAATAAAAGATTAAAAAAATGAACTTTTGTATCAAAGTTGAATTGGAAAAATATTGAAGTACTGAAATTATATAATTTGTGTGACTTTTAAAGTTTACGAACCAAAATGCATCTTTTACGAAACTTATATCACGCCACTCATGTTTGACATCTTTATCATTTAGTTCCATTTTCTTTCAATCTCACCATTTCATAAGAAACCAAAAGCAATTGGTTTTCAATTATGACTAAATTATCGGGGGGAAAGTTTGAGGACCAAATTGAAAAAACAAAAAAATTTGCATAACCCATCTACAGTAATGTGCAAGAAGATGAACAATAAAGCCTTACATAGCGAAAAACCTATGTTTTTTAGATTTATACTTAATTAAGTAGAAAACTAAAATGATTGTGTTTTTCTAAGTTAAAGATTTCACTAATCATCATTTCAAACATTACTATGAATGGATTGTGCAATTTTTTTGCTTTTTAATTTGGTCTTTAAATTTTTTTTGTTATGCAATTGCTTTTTCTATGAGCCAAATTCAAGGGCAATTAAAAAAAATTTGTTGGCTAATGATGAAATTGAAAAATTAAGGATCAAAATAGAAAAGACGCTATAAATGGGTGATGGTTTTAAAGTTAATACAAAAGGTTTAATTTGGTCCTCATGTTTTAGAAATTATAAATACTCGGTACCTTAATATTTTATCAATTTCATTTTGATATAAAAGTTTATTTTTATTATTTTTTAGTCTCTCGTTTGAGAGAGGAGAGAAAGGTCATCGAATTTCAGCAGCGAGAGAGCAACTATTGTTGACGTCGACTTAGACCACCAAAAGAATTGATCTTTGTGTCATATGATTTCACATGATGAGGAGAATTCATATTATATTATTTTTTTACCTTCAAATTGCATAAAAAAACATATTTAAGCTCGAGAAGATCTTTGATTTTTAGAGGTCATGGATGAGTTTATCACGGCTCCTAGGATTTTTTTTTCTAGGTATTTTGGGTTAAAAAAGGATTTAAAATGGGTTTTTGAGTTAAAGAACTGTATGGTCTAATTTTCCAGCTATCATAGTGGCTGAATTCTGGAAAAATTAGAGGATGTGTCACCTGAATTTTTTTTTTTAAAAAAAGACGGTCATCCGCCCTAGATTGCAAGATAAAAAAAGGGGCTCATACATGCAAGCCCTAACGAATGGGCTAGGCGGGCTGCCAGATCTAACAATGCTTGACTTTTTTTTTTTCTAAATTATTTTTTTAATTTTTTTAAATAAATTATTTTTTTCTAATTTTATTTATTTATATTTAGATTAATACATCTTCTCTCATTTATTTTTTTATAGAGCCTCTTTTGAATGATAGTTATTCTTTGCTCTTTTTTTGCCCTCTTTATATGTGTGTGTGTGTTAAGTATAAATTTAAGGAAAAAAAAACATTATTTAACCTTTGTTTGAGTTTATGACTGTATCACGGGTTTGACAAGTAAATCCATAATCAAAGTTTTTAAACCCGACGGTGGTCGACCCGCCCCAAGGGTCACGAGTTTTGCCCAGGTCAACCTCAATTTTTTTTATAAATCAAAACGATGTCATTTTGGTTAAAAAAATAAATAGTCAATGAGTTGCAATCGGGTTTTGATTAATTAATATCACTTGATTTGTTTTTAATTTTTTTATTTAATATTTTTTGGATAGAGATTTTTTTAAAATTATCTTGTGTATGTTTAATTTTTTAAGCAATTTTTTTTATCTTTTATATAAATGAATTTTATTTTTTAAAATAAAAAATAAATTCAAATAATATTTTTAATATAGGTAGGCTTGTATAATATTTTTCTTCTTTTATTTTATTTAAACAATTTATAATATATATCTATTTCTATGTCTGCTTCTAGGAATCGAAATTCTTCCAAGCCCAAGGTCAAGTCTCCCAGGGATTTTGAACAGCACATTTAGGCTATCCTTCCCACATACTATGCTCATTTTATAAGCTGAAGGTGTGGTAACATGCTTCGTCAAGGAGTTATGCCACAGTTTTAGCATGGTTTCGTAAAGCTTCAGCAACACTAACTTGGTTTTTGAGCTTTTTATGCTTCAGCAACACCACCTTGTTTTTTGAGAATTTTATAGATAAATCCTTTTGATTTGGCTCAAAATTCTTTCATGAACTGGTGTGCCTCCAGAATATCTCGTCTTCCGCATTTTTTATGTGAATGAAATGAATTCCTCAAAGCCAAAGAAGAAGAAACAGAAGGCAGCTGAAGAGTGTGATGCTGAGAGCGATAGTGAAGAGATTGATAATCCTTTAGACTCTGCCGATCTGTCTCTTGAAGCGGGAACCAGATATTACCGTGATGATTTGGAACAAGTTGTGAATGAAGATGATGACTGACTCGGCTTGTGATGTCGGTGATGCAGAGGGAAAAGATCTTGACAAAATGATGGTTTCAGTGGTTTTGACGAACGAAATAGAAAACTGCAGGCGCATCCCCATTTGCAGGTCTTGAGTATGAGCATTGACTAAACGAAGTGGTCCAGCAAAAAGTCAAAGGGAAAGACAGAACAAGTGTATATCACGAAAGAAGGTAAGGTCGTCAGAACGAGTGCCTCCTTAACAATGCTGGCTTATGTGTACTGTTTGGAGCCTTCGAAAAGATCATAGTAGTGTTGTTGTATGGGAGTGATTTGTTTTTTTTCTGTTCACTTCGAAACCGAAAACTGATGCTAAGTTAAGCCCCCCACAAAAACTAGGAGTGATATTAATAAGTAAATAAATAAACATGGCATGGCATCACATTCTATTGGTACGGATTATAGCAATGTTACAATCACAATTCACCATCAACAACGCAACAATGGCCCTTGCGTCTCTGGTAGAGCTGGCTATAAAAATGACAGGTCAAAAACTACCTCAACTTCTTCAATGGACATGCACAAGTAATATCTTACACGACCCACGATGACCAAGGTAAATCATTAGCACTCACGCATATATTCAAGATGCACATTAATCTGCTGCTAATTTGGAGAATAATAAAATTTTAATCGAGAGCAAAAAAGTGTACAAAACCTGTCCAATGACCCACCTTCAACGCTCTCTGCAACCTCTGGCACTTTTAGACAAAAAAATATTCTCTGTTTTTAAACTTATGTTGGCACATTTTGTCGAAATAGAGACTCCCATTAGTAGCCATCTCCTTTGCTTGGGATGGTGTGGAGGGGATTATGTGATGATATAAAATGATTGTGTTGAACAATGATTATGACGAGAAAGTCATATAATGATAATGACTAGCACTAAAACTTGGTGTTTGAAAGTTTGGCTGGTTCACGTTGGGATATATCAAGAAGAACATATCATTAGGATTGCAAGTTCGGTTGGTTCAAGTTACTTGTAGTGTTCATGTAAGGAAAAACATCATTGATGTGTATGTAGTCTGTCAGATTATTATTGATCAAAGAAATTTCTACGAACCAATTTGATGTCTGAAAATTACGTGTACCGAAATTAAGTTCTTCTTTTCGATCCATTAAAAAACAAGCTATCCATATACCAAACATGAAGAATTAATAATAAATAATAATTTACGATCGTTGCGTCTATGTATAACTCAGAAGCAAACATTTTGACAGTGATCTTTCAAGTTGGCTGTTCTGTTTAACTTTATTCAGTTCGACTTGGCCAAGGAGAGATTTCGTAAAACCTTTCACTGACTGGATAATTTATTTAAGTTAGTCAGTCCCCAGTAAGAAAGAATCCCCAACAAGAACATGTATGAGTTAAACCATTATGAGAATCCTGAGTTAGCAGAAAACGAATTTTTTTATGTTGAAACAAGCCAACGAACCTTACAGTATCTTTTATATATATGAATAGTACATCTTAATAACATCTTCAGGAATATCTTCTAGTTATCGTAAATCTTCTAAAATCAAGGAGATCTTCTGTGAATCCCTATAAATTATATGGGTTCTTGTTGTGTATGTGTGTGTAGAGATATCCACTACAAAACCTTTGTTTTTGACATGGACAGAGTCAACTCTGATTTCATCTCTACTTTCATAGAAAATTAGAGCTGGGTTTTGTCTTTTTTGATCTTATAATATTTTACTAGCTGCATATTGTTGCCACTAATATCCCTTTCTTTTTTTTTGTCCTCTCTCTTGATCTTGCTCTTTGTTCATCGTAATGGCACATTCAATTACAAATAAAATAGGATCTGCTGCAGAAATAGATAAGTCTGGTTCTAGTACTCTGCCTTCTCTTCACATGCAAGATGTGTCTTCACTTATTACTCCAGAAAGACTTGATGATACCAACTACATCAAGTGGCATTTGAATGAGAAAAATAAAATAAGAGGCAGGAAGAGTTGGGGATTTATTTATGGAACTAAGGTTGCTCCAAAGGATAAGAATTCAGAGGAATATGAAGCTTGGGAGGATTAGAACTATATGGTTAAATCTTGGCTTCTTGATGCTATGACCAGAGAAATCAGGTCACTTTTCATTCCTTCACCTACCATGAAGGAGATTTGGAACACCATCAAACAAACCTACTCAGCTAGTCAAGATGCATCAAAGGCTTATCAATTATATCGTGAGGTAATATTTGGTCGCAAACAGGTCATTTTCTCGCCAGAATCCAAAGAAAGGAGCTCGTAAGTGTTCTCATTGTAATGGAGAAAATTATGTAATTGATACATATTTCAAACTCCATGGTCCAGATTGACATCCTAAGGGTAAGACTAGTTCTTTCAAGTCCTTAAATCCTGAGGCAGAGGATTCGATTTCAAAGAGCCATTTAGTCACTGCTGAAGCCTTTGTTGCCAGGATAGGTCTCACAAACTCTACCCGTAAATCTCTGGCTTGTACTAGAAATAATTATTGGATAATTGATTCAGTATATGACTTGTGATGATCATAAATTTAGTTGTTTATCTTATATTTATTCCAAAATAATCGTTACTAATGCCAACTGTATGTCATCTCCCATTATTAGTAGTGGCACTGTTCTTTTTCTACCTTTTTCATAGATCTCTGAAGTTCTATTTATTTCATCGCTAAACTGTAACCTTCTCTCTGTTAGCAAAATATCGAAGTCTCATAATTGTTTTGTTTTGTTTTTCCCGACTCAATGTATTTTATAGAACATCCATACCAAGAAGAGGATTGACAGTGGTAAAACAAGGGGAGACTTGTACTATTTGGATAGCGGATTTCAGCAGCCTCCTAAAAAAGCACCAGCAAATGTTATGAGTGAAACTATGCTGACATCAAAACAGATGAAGATTTGGATTTGGCATCGATGATTGAATCACCCTTCATTTGGCTTATTTAAAAGACTATTTCCATAATTGTTTAATGGTTATCATCTTTCTAATTTGTGTGTGAGACTTATGTAATGGCAAAAAAATCATCATACTATTTTTATTCTGATGATAATAAAATTGAAAACGAGCTCTTCTATGCCACAGTGGTCATTGATTTATCACATGCGGGGAGGAGTACATATGAAGTTCAAAATCACATTCATGAGTATACATGTTCTTTTGATATACTAACTCATGACAAGAACTTAGCTCGAGAAGTCGAATCAACCTCAGTTTAATGTGTAGATGAAAGATGTGAAGAACGAAAGTCAAGTGCAAATGAAAGATGTGAAGAGCAAGAACAAGTCCATTATAGTACAATACTCCTAGTTATCCACTAATCCAATTCTCTTTGGGAAACTTATTAGATGAATTTTCATTTTCTGATTCCATTCCTTCTAATTCCATTCTTGTTGGTTCTAATATTCATGATAATGATCGTAATTCTAATTTAGTACTCTAATACCATCTTCTGCCTCAATCTAACCATGGTTAACCACCAGCTAAATATGAACCCGACCCTAAAGCTAAAGTGAAATATCCTACAAGTAATCATGTGTCAACTGCAAAATTGTCCAAGTTATATACATCATGTACATTCCAATTATCCTCTATCTCCATTCCTAGTAAAACACAATATACTTCAAAGGATTCTATGTGGATTCATGCTTTGACAAAAGAGATGGATATACTAGAGAAAAATGGCACTTGGGAACTTGTTTCTTTGCATACAAGGAATAAAACTGTGGGGTGTAGATGGATGTTTACTATTAAACACAAAGCATATAGAATTGTAGAGAGATATAAGGCTTAGCTAAACATGAAAGGTTACAAACAATCATATGGTGTAGATTATAAGAAATTTTTGCTCTAATTGCTAAATTCAATATTGTAAGTGTACTTTTATCATTAGAAGCCAAACCAAGATTGGCCACTTCTTTAGTTTGATGTAAAAAATACTTTTTTATATTGTGACTAAACTGAAAATGTATATATGGATCCTCCTCCTGTGTGTCAACATATTGAGGTTTAACAATAATATGTAAACTGAAAAAAACACTATATGGATTAAAGCATTCTCTAGGAGCTTGGTTTGGTAGATTTACCAAGTTTATAAAGTAATTTAGATCACACTTTTTGATAATATGGTGGTGACAGAAGATGATAATGATGG
This sequence comes from Populus deltoides, assembly GCA_015852605.2. Lineage (NCBI taxonomy): Eukaryota > Viridiplantae > Streptophyta > Magnoliopsida > Malpighiales > Salicaceae > Populus > Populus deltoides. The sequence goes on along the minus strand of CM027573.2, from coordinate 6,908,563 downwards.
GATTTCCAAGCAACATTAGTATTTAGCTTCCGAGTTTGAGATGAAACAATTTGGAGACCTTAAATATTTCATTGGGATAGAGGTAGCTTGATCAAATCATGGTGTTTTCTTGTCACAATGAAAAAACATCCTTGATTTATTAATTATCTGAGACAATAATGCTTCGATGTAAACCAGTTGAAAATTCTATTGAGTAGAATCATAAGTTGTTTCTGTTAAAATAATTGAGATCAAATATAAAAAGGAGGCTAGAATTCTGAATAATCTGTATATTATGAATGCATAGTCTTAACGTAAATACAAATAAAGTATATATAGGTTAAACTGAAAGTACTATTCTACCCTTAATAAATAAGACTACATAATATTATTTAACATCTCCCCTCAAACTCACGATGCGGCAGTTACAAGCATCGAGAGTTTGCCAACCAGAAAACGAAAACGAGAGATGAAATGCGCCTTGGTAAAGAAATCTGCAAGGAACAAAGAACAAAAGGCAAAGCAATGGTGCCATGTTTGAGATGATGACGAGTAAGATGACAATCGATCTCAATGTGCTTAGTGCGCTCATGAAAAACCGAGTTATGAGCAATCTGAATAGAACTCTAATTGTCACAATACATAGGAGTAGGATGAGAAAAGAAAATTCTGATATCAGCAAGTAACCAACGTAACCAAACAATCTCTTTGGTAGTAGATGCCATAACACGATATTCTGCTTCGGTGGATGATTGAGAAACAATAGATTGTTTCTTGCTCTTCCAAGAAATAAGAGAATCACCTAAAAAGATACAGCTCAGTAACAGACTTTCGATTTGTAGGATCACTACCATGATCAGCATCAGAGTATGCACGCAACTCCAAGGAAGAGGTGGATGAAAGTAAAAGACTCTGAAAACCTGTACCCTGAAGATATCGCAAAATACGAAGAACAGCTGCCCAATGAACAGTAGTAGGAGAAACAACAAACTGACTAACAACATGAATAGCATTTGCAATATCTGGACGAGTAATGGTGAGATATATCAAACTCCCAACAATAATGCGCTATAAAATAGGATCTATCAAAGGTAAACCATTAGAAAAAGAGTACCTTGCGTTAACCTCAATAGGAGTATCTACAGTCTTGTTATCAGTAAGTCTAGCCCGCTCAAGAATATCTGCAACATATTTCGACTGAGAAAGAAGGTAACCTCTAGGTGAGTATGCTACCTCAATACCCAGGAAATATCGAAGATAACCCAAATCCTTCATTTCAAATCGTCTAACCAACTCTGTCTTTAAAACTGAAATACCATCAATATCATCACCAGTAATAATCATGTCATCAACATATAAAGACAGAATGATACGACCTGCATCAGTGCACTTAATAAAAAGAGCAGAATCATGACTGCTAGAAACAAAGCCAAGAGACGAGATCACAATAGAGAATTTCTCAAACCAAGCACGGGGTGCTTGTTTGAGACCATATAATGTTTTCTTAAGCTTACAAACATATCCAGAGTCATGTGAAATACCAGGAGAGGGTGCCATATAAACTTCTTCTTGAAGATCTCCATTCAAGAAGGCATTTTTAACATCAAGCTGATAAATATGCCACTGACAAATCGAAGCTACGACAATACGAGTACGAATAGTAGTTATTTTTGCAACCGGGGCAAATGTCTCCTCATAGTCCATACCATACTGTTGAGAGTATCCTTTTGCAACCAGGCTAGCTTTGTATCGCTCAATGGACCCATCAGAATTAGCCTTGATCTTATACACCCAACCACAACCAACAACACTCTTACCAGGAGGTAGAGGAACCAGATCCCAAGTATCTGTCTTATGCAAAGCAGAAAGTTCCTCATCCATAGCTTGCTGCCAAAGCGGATCAAGAATTGCCTCTTTATAGGAAGAGGGCTCAAAGAGACAATGAATAGAAGCTAAAAAGGAAGTAAATGATGAAGAATAACAAGAATAAGCAAAATCTGATAATTTTATGGACTTACGAATGTGGATGGACTGACGTGGAGGTGGATCCACAATCTCAGATAAAGCTTGAGGGGTTGTAGATGAAAATGGAGCTTCAGGTGTGCTAGAGAGTAAAGTAGCAGTACCTGCAGAGTTATGAGTACAAATGGATCGAACATAGGGAGAGGTATCATTACCAGAATCCTCAGAAAAAGGATCTATACGAATAAGATCAGATTTTATCAGGCTATGAGTAGTGGATGGAATAGAAAAGAAAGGTATATGCTCAAGGAAGACAACATGACAAGACACATAAAGTTTCTGAGTTATTGGATCAAAACAACTATACCCCTTTTTACCTTCACCATAACCCAGAAAGACACAAATAGTGGATCGAGAGGATAGCTTACTGCGTTCTACATGAGGACGAAGAACGAAACAAGTACAACTAAAGACTCTAAATGAGGAATAATCAGGGACATACCCATATAACTTTTCAAAAGGAGATAAACCCGAACTATGAGAAAATAGAATTGTATTAATCAAACTTACAACAGTAAGAACAGTTTCTCCCCAAAACTCACTAGGAACAAAAGCAGACAACAAGAGAGAACGAGCCTCCTTTTTACCTTCACCATAACCCAGAAAGACACAAATAGCGGATCGAGAGGATAGCTTACTGCATTCTACATGAGGACGAAGAACGAAACAAGTACAACCAAAGACTCTAAATGAGGAATAATCAAGGACATACCCATATAACTTTTCAAAAAGAGATAAACCTAAACTATGAGAAGATGAAATTGTATTAATCAAACTTACAACAGTAAGAACAGCTTCTCCCTAAAACTCACTAGGAACAAAAGCAGACAACAAGAGAGAACGAGCAGTTTCGACAATATGCCTATATTTTCTTTCAGCAACACCATTTTGCTCAGGAGTGTCTGTACATGAAGTTTGGTGGATGGTTCCATCTAAGGCAAGCATTTGACAAAATTTATTAGAGGTGTATTCCCCACCCAAATCACACCTAAAACATTTGATCACAGCAGAATGTTGAGTTTTGATAAGAGCTCGAAAAGCTGCATATATCTCAAAGAATTCAGGACGATGTTTCATTAAATAAACCCAACAATAACGAGTATGATCATGAATAAAAGAGACATAATATCGAGACCCTCCTTTTATGGCAACAGGAGAAGGTCCCCATATATCAGAATAAATCAAATCAAATGGTGAAGATGAAACAGAAATACTTCGATTAAAAGGTAAAGCAGAAAATTTTGCTAGTTTACATCCACTACAATTTAAAATGTCACAAGTTTTCAAATTTCCTAAAGCTCCTGTGGATGCTAAAAATCTCAAACGAGAAGATGAAATATGATCTAGACGGGAATGCCATAAATAAAAACTAGAAGATGAAAGACTCAAACAAAAGGAAAACAAATCAACAGTAGTAGCAAAGAAGAAGAAGAAATGAGCAAAGAAATGACAAAGAAAGAACTAGCACTTTTAACTCATCCAAAATATATAGTCCATTCTCCCTACGGCATGTCCCAATCAGCTTCTGAGATTGCAGATCCTGTACACAACAAAAGGAACCAGAAAACATGACTAAATAATCACCAGAATCACATATTTGACCAACAAACACAAGATTTAATTTGAGTTGTGGAATAAGATAAACATTAGAGAGAGACAAGTGAGGTGTGACAACAGAACCAACACCTACTAAGGGCATAGGAGTGCCATCAGCAGTCATAACAGGAATGGAAGACAAAGGGGACACAAAGGTAAAAGATGAGGAATCTGGAGACATATGATAGAAAGCACCAGAATCCAAGACCCATTTGGAGTGTGACATACCTGAGGAACTATGAGGCAACTGACTTATGGAAGAAGCAGACATTGCTTGTGGCTGCAAGGAGAGAAACTTCTGAAATTGCTCAGCCAAAGTACTAGGATCAGTAATAGAGCCTGGGGAAGCTATTGCTACAGTATTGTGGTGTGGTCGTTTATAACCCTGAGGTGGTTGATGAGCATTAGATTGTGACTGACTGCCAGACTTCCAAGTTTGATTTTGCTGTCTCAACTTAGGACACTGAGCCTTCCAATGACCTTTTTACTTACAGAAACTGCACTCATCGAAGCCAACCCTTGTGTAAGACTTGTTCTGATGATTAGAGAATAGCTTAGAAAGTACTGCTAGTACAGAAGGATTTGAAGCAGAAAGAATTCCCTTTTCAGAATAAGACTGAAGACGTATTTCTTCAGCCAATAACTCACTGACAACAGAGTCAACAAAAGGCAGTGGAGAACGATGCAGAATTAAACCTCTGAGTCCTTCGAAATCACTGCGAAGTGCTATTAAAAATTGTATCAATCGTTGCTGCTCTCTACGTTCAATATGAGCACCACATGCTTTTAATTCTGCCAATTCTGTAAGAGCCAATTGATCCTAAAGATTTGTCATGGCAGAATAGAACTCCTGAATACTCATATTCTTCTGGTGAAGAGCTCGTATGTCATTCTCTAACTGATACTATTTTGCAAAATTTGATTGTGTGAATAACCTTTGCAGATGATCCCAAACCTCTTTTGTTGTCTCATACTTTGCCAACTGCGTACCTATTGAATGCTCAACAGAATTGTTGATCCAAGTAATGATCTTTGCATTATTTGCTTCCCATGTATCTATCAAAGCAGCATCCCCCTCCTCAATATTCTTAGGTAACATATAAGCTCCACTAACATACCCCCACATTTTCTTACCCTTAAGAAAATTTCTCATTACATAGCTCCAATACGAATAGTTCTTCCCATCCAACCTCACACTCCCGATCAGGCGAATCATCTCTTTCGAAGACCATAATCAACAATCACAGAGAACCAGAATGCAAAAGCAGCGGAAAACAAAATACCGAATTACAGAAACTGAACAGAAATTGTAGAAACTAAACAAATATCTTCTCAAACTTATACGATTACTCCAAAACACAAAACAAATTTGCAGAAACTGAACGCAAATACCAAATTGCAAAAGTTGAAGGGAAGATGAAATACCAAAATAATTGCAGAAATTGACGAAATACCAAATTTTGCAGAAACGAAAGGCGAAATCTCACTCCAAAAAATTTGTATATTATGAAGTTGGATCCGCGAAGTTGTGTTCGGGATTAAGTCTCGTTCCATAAAATCAGCTCTGATACCATGTTAAAATAATTGAGATCAAATATAAAAAGGAGACTAGAATTCTGAATAATCTGTATATTATGAAAGCATGGTCTTAACCTAAACACAAATAAAGTATATATAAGTTAAACTGAAAGTACTGTTCTACCCTTAATAAATAAGATTACATAAATATTATTTAACAGTTTCAGTGTTCAAGCTCAAATTCAACAAATAAAAGGAGATATCAATAACTTGTGGAAAAACTAATTTATCTATCTTATACTAGGCTAGACATTATATATAAAGTGAGTCAATTCATGCATGATCCACGAAAGCCTCGTATAGATGTTCTAAGACATATATTGAGATATTAAAGTGTGCTCCTAATAAAATATTATTGATCACAAAACATGGTCATTCAAAGATAGAAGGGTATACGATGCTGATTGAACAGACTCAACTAATAAGAGATGAACTAATTCAAGATATTTCACCTTTATCGATGGGAATCTTGAAACCTGGAGGAGTAAAAACACAATATAGAGGTATGGCTTTTAGGATATATGAGCTAGCGTGGATGAGAAATCTGTGGAATCATCACTTGGGATTTAAACCAAAAGAGGCAATGAATCTATTTTGTGACAATAAGCCATTCAACATGATTGAACAAAGCAAGTGGAAATAGAAAGATACACACACACACACACTTACTTGTAATATCAATAAAAATAATTAGAGATATTCTCTACAAAATCTTTGTTTTTGATATTTTATATATAGGATTTAGCAATGCGATTATGTTTATCCACAAAACCTTCACTTGGATATGAATAAGTTAACGTAAACTGGTAAAGGTTGGCTGGCTGATAAATTGTCCACGGATTCAACTCCCCCACCAGTTGTTCAACGGCCACTTTTTAGAGATTTTAACTAGTTAATGATAGAGTGCAAGATTAGAAAGCAGAATGAGATTCGGAATTGAAACGGAGTCTTAATTAGACACAATTAAGAAGATATTTAATTTCAAAAATATTCAAAAGAAATCAAACACAGCCAAGTTGATGCAAGAAACGGGTGGTGTGACTTTGGTTCTATGAAGTGATAAGATTGATTGAGAAATAACACCGCCCCTTGCTCAAATTATAGGATTGAAGTTGAACAACAACCCGTTCTTTCCATGAATCCAGCACTAGTTGCCTTGTAGGACTACCAGCTTTCGCCTTTGGACATTTTAACACCTTAATTATTATATAAAAGAAAACCAAGACCAAGCAGTCAGTGTGTTTACTTTGAAGTCAAATTCTACATCACGTGTGTCTTTTGATGATTCATGGTCCCCTCCGAGGACAGTCCAAGCTCAGTTTCTAACCATGACGAAGCTCTTTTTTGGAGTGATTGGATAGAGATGATTACCGCAGAGCCCCCTCCTCTTTTGGAATTTAGCAGGGCAGAGATCTGTATCGGATTGGAGAAGGAAAGTGATGATGGAGCATTGTGAGGTTGTGGGATTTTGTGTTTCATTTCTAGAAAAATCCTTGGGTTTGAGGAAGACAGAAAGGGACTAAAATCATATAGCCTTCTTTCTTGTGGTAAAGTTTTCTACGAGAGACATCCCTCTCCAAATTCCAAGTCCTACACCGCGGCACATGGAGATGGTGCATGTTACAGTACCAAACTTGAAATTATAAAGCGAGAGTGCACTTTATTGTCAAAGAAGCAGAGTAATTCCAAGAAATGAAACAATTTTTCCTTAAAACTATTTATTGTCAAAGAAGCTTGGATTGATGCTGTGGATTTTGTGGATGGGGTGGAAATGCAATTGCTAACTGTGACTCTCATGCTGCCAAAATCGGCAGTGCAATATTCGAATTATGCTAATTAATCAAGGGGAAAAAATGCACGAAAATCAATTAGTCGCCTGAATGCTTGAATCTTTAGTTAAACTATCACTAATTACCATGACTTCTGTCAGATTTAATATATTTTTTGTGGTAGTTGCTCGCTGTTGTCACAGATTGGTAGTGGTTCAGAGAAATCAGCAGAGGTATGGTAGTAGTGTTCTGTTCTGTCACGAGGCCAATGAGAAAATTCAAAGTGACGTATCTCGAGCTGTTTCCAAAGGCAGACGGGGACCCATCTCCAGAGCCGAAGGTCTCTCTGTTCAATTATTTGTCCAAGTTCACTTTCAGTACAACAGTGACATCTGCTAGTGTCGATTCGAAATAGAATTGCAGAGGTGCTATGGCATTAAGTAAGACGTTGAAAGTTTAAACACAGAATTAACAAAATAAAAGGTGCATGCATCCGTCGAATGCGAAACATGAACAGAGTGCAGGATATATCACTTGAATTTGTTATTGCAAGATTTATTAAGTTTCTCTTCTTAAAATGACCCGTGTCTTGTCTTCTCTCTACTCTTCAGCTCATGCCAGGCTGGAAAGGGTTTTTATTATTATTATTATTATTAATTGAAAAGGGATCGTTTCAGAAAGCATGGGATCATGGGCTAATCTGGAGAGAAAACTCTTCACAATTTCTTTTCGTGGGAGCAACTGTGTTTGAGGTATTGGTTTTTCCGAATAATATCAGATGGAGGGATCTCCTCGAATCTCCTTTTATGACCATTGAGCTAATCTGGAGAGAAAACAGTTCACTGACCCCATTTTACTACCATCCTTAAGCTCGACCCGAGATATTTAGCCTCAAATTTTATTTTATTTTTTTCCTGGGTGAAATGACTGAAACATTCAAATCAATGGTGTGATGAATTCTTTTAACATCTTTGCTATATTCTTTGTCAGGATAGTGTTTTATTATTAAAATCCCATCTTATCTCTGCTTTGCCGTACGTATTAGTATAATCGGACACAGGATTCTACGAGCAAAATGCAAAATTGGAAATGAATACATATATCCTCATTAAAAAAAATTAAAAAAAAAAAAAGGAGAACCCAATTTCCTCTGGAAGATTGGTACTGATCATCTCCTGCTTTAAGCAAAGTATAAGGAAAGGAGAACGGAAACGAAAAGAAATGTGCATCTCATCGGAAAATGGAAAATCTAGGCACGAATTAGTTTAACGGCGAATACCTTTCTACAGGAGGCATGAATGCCAGAACTTGTTAACATTAATTTCCTGCCGAATTGGTCCTAAAGAGCTTGTTTGGCGGTGTGGTTGCGGTTGCTTTTCAAATAGTTTTTCATGCCGAAATACATACCAATAATGTTTTTTTATTTTTTAAAAATTATTTTTGACATCAGCACATCAAAACGATCTAAAAAATACAAACCGCACTCAATTTTAACAAAAAAAAAAATTCAAAATTTAACAAAACATAATTAGAAATGCAATACCAAACAGAACCAAAGTTTTATTTATAGACCAAGTCTTTATCTTAGTATACAGATTCGAGATGAATGATGTGAAGACGGCAGAGACTTTGGGCAAGCACTTTTTCCCGTCAACGGTTATTATATAATTGTAATTATAAACATTAATAAAAATAATAAAAACCAGAAGGGGAGAGGATTCTCCTCTCAAAACTTAATTTGGATTTCATCTTCTACATGAGGTTGATTTAAAAATTGAACTTTAAATTTTTTTTAACTTATCTTTCATAAAATTATTTTAGTCTCATAACTCAAACTGTAGTTTTAAAAGTTAACTTAATTGAATCAAGTATTTTCATCTTTTTTTGATTGAATTTTTTCTCCAATTTAATCCTTTAATATTTGATTGATTTGAAATTAAATTTTTTGATTTGTTTCAATTTGTTTTCTATGATATTATCTTCATCTTATGACTTGGGTCATGAGTTTGACGGTTTAATCCAGGTTCACTCGAGTTGTTTTTTTATCTTTTTTTTAATTGATTTCCTTTTCAATCTTATCTTTCAATATTAAGTTGATTAGAATTAAGGTTCATAATTTATTTCAATTTGCTTTCTATTGGGTTATATTGGTTTCATAATCCAAGTCGCGGGTTTAACATGTTAACAATAGATGACTCAAGTTATTTTTTTTCTTTTTTTAATTGATTATTTTTTTAATTTCATCATTTAACATTGAATTTATTGGAAAGTCAGCTTTATAATTTGTATGATTTCATGATTCAGCATGTGAATTGACAAGTTAACCCGTGTTGATCAAAATTAATTTAATATGTTGTTATCTCAATATTTATAAAAAGTTTCATTAAAAATATTTATTTTGAGTCAAATTATATTTTTACCGATCATTCAGGTCATCTTTAAACTTGTCAAAAAGAACGAGTCACATTGAATGAATCCCTGCACAACTTAATTTTTTTATTAAAAAAAAACAATAACAATGTCTAAATATTTTCTTTACATTAAAAAAGTTAATATGACTAGCAGCATAATCTAGTTATAAACTATAGTCCCAGGTATAAACCCAAGATCATGCCATGGATCTGTACTGTGCATGTTCCAGTTAATGATTTCATATTTTTTTTGAACGTCGCTTCAAAGAGCCAGGTGATTCGATCAGGATCCTAGTCCAAGTTAGGTTTTTTTTTTAATGTGAATGTCCGGATCAACTTATATGTATTTTGACTAAACTTATGAATTTTGAAGTTAATGACCATGTAAGCCTCCAGTGGCCATTATATGAGCAATCACAGAACTCGAACCTAAGATCACAGAATGAGTAAATCTCTTAGTCCCAAATTCTTATCACTGGACTACCATCTAGATGATTAAGTCCAAGCTAGTTTTGCTTGGAACTGTGTTGGCAATTTACTATTTAATCTCGGGTGATGGAGAGTTAACTCATCACATGATGTGTAAACTCTAATAATTTTTTTATTTATTTGAAATAATGTTTTTTTAATTTTTTAATGTTGTATTAATATTTTAATTTTTTTTAATCTATATACGTGGCAAGATGGATCTAATGTATGTTTTTTTTTTTCAATGGATATCAAGATTTTATTGATTAAAAATTAAATATATTAACATAAAAGCAAGCTCTGAAGGGATTTTAACTTATAACTCAAACTTTTTTAAAGTGGAGAGCGAGAACCTTTCAACTTCTTTCCCTTTTCCCCTCTTGTTAATTACTTTCTTTTTTTTAAAGAGCATGCGTAGTTGTATAACCAAACCAATTCAACAAGTTGATCTATTTCTAATTGAATTGGCTAGGATATTGATCGATTCAATTGAAACCTGATTGATTCAATAAAAAACCTGGTTAGATAAAAATAATAATTTAAAAAGAAAAGCCAAAAATCAAAATGTTTAGAAATAGGATTTTAACATTGTTTTTTTTTTTTAATTAACTAAAAATGCAGACCACCCACTTCAACATACAACTCTAATTAGTGTTTAGCTATTAGACCAACTAAGAGTGATTTTTTTTGTTTGATTTGGTTTTTATCAAAAATAAAATAATCAAATCGGTTTTTTAAAAAGAAAACCAAACTGAAACCGATTCAAACCGACCGATTCTAGTTTGGCTCGGTTTTTTCCGGTTTGGCTCAGTTCGGTTTTTTCGGTTTCAAGTTTATAAAACCAAAACCAAACTGGTTGATTTTTTAAAAATTCTAATTAATTTTTTTTATAGTTTATTTTTTTTCTAATTCTCTCGATTTAATCAGTTTTTCAGTTTTTTTCTCACAACCGTTCAAGGTACAATCAAGATTAGTGTTGTTTGCTTTGGAACAAGCTAGACTGGTCACCAGGTTACCAAAATGATGATGTCAACCTGCTGGTCTCTATTTAAACAACTCCAGCCTCCCACTTATGGCTGCATCCCCAACTTCAAGTTCGCATGGCTGCATGAGTTTATCCAAAATAAGGGTACAACACTCTCACTGCTTAGCTTAAACCAACTCTTTGTCTCTCCCTCTCTTTGTTTAGGCGTATAGATCATGTCTGCAGGTCTAAACTCAGAAAGGGATGTCAATCCTAGCCAACCCACAACAGAGAAAACACTAGCAGATTTTGATCCTGTAAAGAAACCAAAAGGAAACAAATTTGCTTTTGCTTGCGCAATCACAGCTTCCGTGGCTTCAATCTTACTTGGTTATGGTGAGGACTCAATTTTCTCTCAAACCATTCTTTTCATCACTTGGAATACTGCTAGTGAAGATTCCAAAAAACTAGCTCTGTTAACCCTCAACGAAGAGTGAGACTTGCAGCAAAAAAGATTTTCTTTTTTTCCAAGAAAATGCTTCTTTACATAGAACTATGATCTTGCCTTCATTTTTTACATTATCCTAACAACTTGTTTCACAACATGTATATTTGGTGATAGATATCGGAGTAATGAGTGGAGCCAAGGACTACATCAAAATTGACCTTAAACTCAGTGACACGCAAGTAGGATTACTTGTGGGAACTATCAACTGGTACTCTCTTGTTGGCTCAGCCGCTGCTGGCGTGACCTCTGACTGGATTGGTCGTCGATACACTATTGTGGTGGCAGGAGCCGTTTTCTTTGCTGGAGCTCTGCTCATGGGATTTTCCACAAATTATGCATTTCTCATGATTGCTCGGTTTGTTGCTGGTATTGGTGTCGGTTTTGCCCTCATGATTGCCCCTGTTTACACCACTGAAGTTTCGCCAGCTTCTTCTCGTGGATTTCTCACTTCATTCCCAGAAGTAAGTATTCATATACGTTTTTCCAAAAGAAATTGTTGTTTTTTAAGGCCATTGCTTTGCAATTTCTTTACTAGACAAGAGAGAGACTAAAGAAGAAGTGCAAATAGAATGCTATTTTTACTAATTTAATTTCCAGTTTCTTAAGTGTATTTAATTCGTTGTTATGTACCAAAAATGGATGTAAGATTCGATAATACCCCTAAAATGTTCAGTTTGAAATACTAATTAAATCTTAATACACGCACAAGAATCTCAAAAAACCTTTTAAGAATATATAGGGAATAATTGATATTAACATAACTTCTGTGACTCTGTTTCTGGTGTAGGTATTCATCAATGCTGGGATCTTACTAGGATATGTATCCAATTATGCTTTCTCTAAGCTCCCAACTAACTTAGGTTGGCGAATCATGCTTGGAGTTGGAGCAATTCCTTCAGTTTTCTTAGCTTTGGTTGTTATAGGCATGCCCGAGTCTCCACGTTGGCTAGTCATGCAAGGTCGACTCGGTGATGCTAGGAAAGTTCTTGACAAAACCTCCGACACTAAAGAAGAATCTCAGCAGAGATTGTCAGAGATAAAAGAAGTCGCCGGAATCCCTCAAGATTGCAATGATGACGTTGTCCGTGTGCAGAAAAAGAGTCACGGCGAAGGTGTTTGGAAAGAATTATTCATTCATCCCACACGTCCTGTTCGTCACATCCTGCTTTGTGTGATCGGTATTCATTTCTTCCAACAAGCTTCAGGAATAGACGCGGTCGTTTTGTACAGCACCAACATCTTCGAAAAGGCCGGAATCACATCATCCAATGATAAATTACTGGCAACTGTAGCGGTTGGATTCACCAAGACCGTTTTTATCTTAGTGGCCACATTCTTACTAGATAGGATCGGGCGACGGCCGCTGCTCTTAAGTAGTATTGGAGGTATGGTACTATCCCTAGCAACCCTCGGATTCGGGCTGACAATAATTGATCATTCACATGAGAAACTACCATGGGCAATTGCATTATCAATCGCTATGGTGTTAGCTTTTGTTGCATTCTTCTCCATAGGAATGGGACCGATACCTTGGGTTTATAGTTCAGAGATTTTCCCGTTGAGATTACGCGCTCAGGGGACAGGTGTGGGGGTGGCCGTGAATAGAGTGACAAGTGGGGTAATATCTACAACTTTTATTATGCTCTACGAGGCTATATCTATTGGTGGGGCCTTTTTCCTGTTCGCAGGAATTGCAACAGTGGCTTGGGTACTCTTTTTTGCATGTTTTCCTGAGACACGAGAAAGAACCTTGGAGGACATGGAAGTGCTTTTTGGTAATTTTATCAGCTGGAGGTCTGTTTTAAAGGATGGGAAAAAGGAGGAGGAAGTTCACGGTGGAAATGATGGTCAAATCCAGATGGGAACTAAAGCTTAAGAATAGTGTGATAAATGTATCTCTTCTTCTTCTTCTTCTTTTCTCGAGATGCTAGATTAGTTTTTTCTTTCCTTCTATTTTTAGCAAGGATGGGAGACTGGAGCAAAATAACGCTTGAGATGGTGTGAAGATGAGAAGCTTGTGGACGTTCATGGAAAAGAAGAAGAACAAAAATCAGATATCTAATGAATCAAAAAGATAATATACTGAATATCCCTTCTTCTTTTTATCTTAAATACTTCTCGCAATTAGCTAACTATGGGAACAGTAACGTGTTCGGAAAACAGAATTCACCTGCTTGTGTGTAAAAAGATGGATACCTGTCAATTATCGGAGATTGAAATGAACATGTAAGAAATGAGCTTCGTGTAGTAGCCTTGGATTGGTTGATACTTGCCATATAATTGGGTTCCCTTTTATTCAATGGCACGCGTTGTCTTCTTCTGTTTTACTTTTCTACAAATTTCCCTTTCCTAAATGACAAAGGAAACTGGAATTTGAGTGGTCGGTTCACGTCTTAGAATAAGTGGTTCCTTTTCTTGGATGGAATGCATGAACTTGAATTACTTGCAACCATGGCTAAAGGGATCTTTCCTTTTCATTATTATCCTTTTTTCCTGCTGTTTTGATTTTATTGATTACAAAATCTTTTTTTATTTAGGCTGAAATGCACCGAAAACAACAGCTTAGAAGAGGTGGTCCAGCTGTAAATGATAATGTACTAAAATCTAAAATATATAAATAAAAGATTATTTGGTGTTTTTTTTTTTAATTTAAACAACTCTATACTTATTAATAGAAGCTTGAATATCCGTAAAAACAGTCCTAATTAGGAGGACTTGACTTTCCGATGATAGAATCAGCATACTTATAAGAAATGTATTAAATAAGTTAAATCAATAAATGATTTAAAAGAGTATTGCAAAGATGTTTGTTATTGAGTTTTAAGTTTGTTAATACTTTGAAATCTATATCTCTTTATCTTAAGAGATAAAAAGTTCTAACATTTTACTTGGATGGTTCAAGCGGTATTTATATCCCTTGAACCTTGTTGTTTTTAGAGAAAGAAAGGACTAAAAAGTTATCTACTTTCAACGACATTAATAGAAAACAAATATATCTCACATATCACTATTGAGATAATAAGTATGATAGATCTTTTAAAAGACTTTGTATTCACCTATAAGTTAGGTATTATATTGTTATCTTAATCTTAGTTGACAACCAAACCCAATTACTTTGGATTTAGCATGCTTATCAAATCCATTTTATTTAAAATGATTTTTATTTACAAAAATATCAATTAAAAAGTTAACTTATCAGCGATAGTGATTTATATAACCTAATTTTTCTGGTCATAAAATCAAGATAATTTCAATTTCTTCATTTGTAACAATTCTAAATTAGGATGTCACAAAGCCAAACATAAAATAATAATCAATTTTTCAAGAATCAGCTTTTCATTGAAATCACTTAAAAAAAATCACTTTCCAAAAAATAGGATTTGGAACTGCATAATATAATTCTTAATATAATTCTGTTGAGCAAATTGTATTTCTATTATATGGGCTGCCAAGAATTTTCTAAGTGTATGAGAGTGGACAATTTCTATTATATGGACTACAAAGAATTTTTTGAATATATGAAAGTGTGGTATTTCCTGTTCTTGTATGCATTTTACTTGTACAAACATCAAATTAATATTTTTTTTTAGCTTTTTAATAATGTTGATGTTGTAATATAAAAAATTACTTAAATATATTTATAAATAAATTTTTTTAAAAAAAATACAACACACTATAATATAAAAATCAGAAAGACTTGCTAACGCAATTATCAAAACGAAATGAGATAAAATAAAATACACGATTAAGGTGGTGGTATGAGCTAGAAGCACATGGGCTTTATTGGGCTGCATGTCATGGATCACCGTGGATCTTGCGTAAAGAATTGGGTAAACTAAGCAGCTGCTTATACTTGGAATGAGAGAGATAGAGGTGAGTTTATCTATCCCCTCCTTCATAATGTAGAAAGGAGTATAGCCCCGTATTGCAATTTCTTCATTTGTCCAGCCGCATTATATATATATATATATATATATATACAAGGAAGCACCGTACCCTGTAGCATGCCAATTAAACATTGAAGATTACTTGAAAGGAAAGGAATCTCAAATTCCCAGGATGTTTCAAGAGCGAGAGGTGCGGGGTTTCATGGCTTGTTTCTTGTACTGGCAACGAGAGAACCATGAATTTCATTATGTATAGGATCCACAAACAGTACTCTTACAAACCGCACACGGAATCCACCACCAGGTTACAAGGACTCAATTTTTAGAATTTTGCCGTTTTCCCAATATTTACCTCATCTCTCTGAAGAGCAAACCCCTTGAAAAAATCACAGCTGTAAACCTACACAACAATTACAAAACTACAAGCAATCATGTACATTTACAATTAACTCTTTTACGTTTCTATTTACTTCTCAATGCCCTGTTGAATATATTGTATCAAGTCATAGCCAGCAGTGGTCCACTTATTGTAGGCATCTGTGCACACGCGGATCATGAAATTGGCAGCTTCACGCTCGCTCATCTCAGGGTGAAATCTCCTGCGAAGATTTCCGATTGGGTCACCCCTACTGAAGCAAGGTAATCCACTGTCAAGCATCAACATCACAGTGTTGATTATCCCATCCATGTAGCGGCGGGCCGCCAGGTACCCCTTCACACACAAGCTGTTGACAAATGGTGGGAAACCAAACACTCACCCTCTCAGAATCCTTGTCCATGAAAGCAGATACAAGAGAGAATATCCAAAAACAAGCACCAATCTTACCTTACAAATTGCAACCAAGTTTCGCTCTTCATAACACCAGAGGGATCTAGTAATTGAGTCATCTCATGGCTTAGCTTGAAGTGCGCACTCTCAAAGCGCATGTTTCCACCAGGTGATGTTTCCAAGATAAAACCAAAATCAATGTGGACAAGCCTCCCCACGCTGCATTGGCATGAATGGCAGTGTTAAGTTGTCAATCTTCTCTCGAAATCCTAAACCTAATATTAAATTCTAGGTTTTCAAGAACTGGTTGTGTTAGCTAAGCTACAAGGTAAAATGAGCGATCAGTCGAGATAGTAAATGAATAGACGAGATAAAATAAAATTAATGACTTCGTTGATTTGTGTTTGGAATTAGGTTTATTTTTTTCACTTCCCCCCCTTTCCTTTCCATATTGACTAGGATTGCATGTTTATGCATGGATGAACTAACATGACTCCCCAACCATTACAATCAACAATTACTTTCCATAAAAATATAAGAATAAAAAGATGTGTACTTGTCAAAAAGAAGATTCCCATTGTGTCTATCCTTCGGCTGAAGTAGAAGACTGGCAACTGCATAACCAGCACTGCTAATGATAAAATTCTTGCGTGCAGCTTCAAAACTAGGAGAGCCGACGGGCCCATAATCCTGTTGAAAGATCTCATACAAACCGCCATCTGTTGTTTCACCCATCTGACTTCTGCTTCGTGTTTTAGGCACAACCTGTGTGATTAAACATGGTTAGTAACATATAAGAAATACACATACAACATTACAGAAGATTCTTTTAAAACAGCATAGATAATTTAGGATGGTAGGTTGAGCCTTGCCACATCAAAAGGGAATGGAAGGAGGACTAATATTTTGGGAAGTCTGATGTTTAGAGATTGGCTATTAGTCTTGAATTACAAAATTCCCATTTCTGGAATGGCATTCCTAACTCTATATGAACATGTCTTGTTGGGACCGCATTCCACTCTAAATGGCAAACTGTACTCTTGCTCTCATTCTGCATATTGTATTGAGTTGTTTTCCAGGTAACATTGCACCAGACAAGCACAGCTAAATTAAAGGCTACAGATAAACACTCACCTCAACTATACCTCTCTCCGGGCCAGTTGGGAGGACATCATAAGGAAACAAGTAGAGATTAACTCCAACTGCTTCAAATATATCTCTAAGGAGAGCTATCACTTGAAGGGCAAGAACATCCTGTCGACAATCATCTCCTACCTTGAAAAATGGAAAATGTCAATTAAGCCATCTATTATCACGCAGCGTAAATGAGAACCAAAACATAAAACTGACAAAATTTAGTTCACAAAGGAAGACGCATTTTACTATCATCCATGCCATTTATTCCATTCAAATCCAAAAGAATTTCTGCAAGCCTCATTAAATTATGTGATCAGAAACATAACATGGCCTGAAAATGGGAAACCCCTTTAGATAAATAATACATGTGCATATGGTTCATCATGTATATGAATTTGTTAATATCAGTGTCATTGGTGGTACATTCTATAGGGGATTTTATAACTAGAGTTTTTTTGGGTCCGATAAGAATTTTAGTTACAGTGATCTATTCACAATCATACCTTGAAAATGCAAGCTTGGGGTTTTACATCATTCCGGTCCCCACACCTATCAACCACATTAAATGTCACCATGATGGGAACTTTTGCTGCAGATTGCAAAGGTATTCCACTATCCACCCGGATACCCCTCACAAGCTTGTTAGGAGCAGTTGGTAGGTAAAGGTCTTCCCCCTCCAATTCAATTTTCTCCAACTCCCTATTGTTGCAATTCAAAGGGCAACATCAACAGCAAGATACAAGCCATAAACAGAGTGAGCTTAGGCATTAAGGTAGCTTTGGATTAGTCACGAGACAAAAAAGATGGAGACAATGGGGACAAAAACTTGTTTGGATAAAGACACAAAGATAGAGACATAAAATAAATTGGTCTCTGGGACAATTTTGGAGTGATTTTTTGTACTTTCAACAAAGGGAGACATGTCCCCTATGTCCCCACTATCTTCATCTCTAACATCTCGAGACAGCATCCAAATGCTACCTAAGAGATTAGGGGTATACCTCTGAATACCAGCCCGGCGTTCTTCTTTAGGAAGTGGATAAAGAACACCGGATATAGATGTAACTTTATCAAAGAAATCAAATTCCCTTCGAAACAAGTCCAGGGCCTTGGGAGTGAAACCATCAATAATATGCTGACGAACAACTGGCAACAGTGCTTGAAAGGAAACATTCTGAAATAAAAGCATATATAAATCTAGTAGTTAAGCATGATGCACATGCACATGTAGCATCTCAGGAACAGCCCATGTATCCTAGATATGAAAACACCCTAGATTGTACATACATCCACAAAAGGTGACACTTATCTCAAGTAATCCAATGTGACATGGAATTGTTTACAGAGCAGGTTGTGATTGCAAAACTTGCTATTAATATTCACCAACCACCTGTAGTGCACTGTGTTTTAGTATATGTATATACATTTTCCTAATGCCAAAAACCTCTTGACACACTGCACCATTAAGACCAGGCTCCTCATAAACCAAATATGACAAATACACACATACAGTAAGGGAGCAGTGTAAGGTGGTATCTCTCAAGCCTTTCCTCTGATCCCTTTCATATATTGAGGAACTCTTGTATTCTACTGGGTCAAATGAACAAAATGCGAACTAATAAACTTATATCCCACTTGGGACACATGCCTAACCTTCCATATAAAGTATCCATGCATAAAGGGGCCATTACTATTCACAGTTTCTGTGGTGTCAAGAGTAATGCTTAGATTATGTCTAAAGGAAAGAGTTCTGGTTGACTAAAAGTAAAACCTATAAATACCTTTCCAGAAGAAGCTTCCTTTGATTCTGATTCACCCTGCCATGCATAAGAAACTCACGACTTATAGAAACCCAGAGAAGAGAATATAAGACTATTATATGTTAGTAAATAGCAGACATTTTAGCCACACAAATCTATGAATCTTTCCACACCTGCAAATTCCATATCAGAATATGGGCAAATACATCACTTCTCTGAGCTGCTCTGAGTAAATATCCTTCTACTAACCTCTGCAAAAATAATATAAGCACAGATCCAGTGAATATGAAGATACTTGCAATTTGCGGTGGCAGTATTAAAATCTCATTCTCAAGAAAGGACTAGTATGTAATCCCTGTCTCAATTCTGGAGCTTTATAAGGTTAAATAGACAAACCAGACCCTACTGATCCAACTCCCCATCAACCTGATTGTCCACAATTCCACTAGTATAGATGAGAGGTTACAATGAGTAAGAGGCTAAAGGTCGGTGTGGATAAAAGATGTTTACAAAAGAAGTTTTTCCCCTTTCAAAAAATAAAAATAAAATTTTCCCTTGGTTTGCTTATCTCATGCAACATAAATCGATAAGAACTATACAGGTTCGAATTGATTTGATATGCCATCCTCCACCTCACAAGAACCCCTCTTTTAGTATAAGGTTAGGGCTTCCCCAATCAAGCCTGAACTGAAAAATTAAAAATAAACGCAAATGGCAAGATTCATCAGATAACCCACCCCGTCATCATATCGCAAAGACTGCACCAGCTGAGGCATAAAGAAGGTCACTCGTTCTGGAGGATAAGACTCCAAAACTCTAAGAACATATGCCATCACACGTGGATGACCCTTGTATGCAGGAGTCAGGAACTCGAGTGCTTGTGTGATTGAACAAGCAGCCCAGTGAGGCAGTTGTTGCAAAAGCACTGAATCTTTATCAACAGCCTTTGGCGTGACAAAATATGGCAATGCTTCAGGTATGCAGCGGAGGTCCAAAATATGTGACTGCAATGGAAACACCAGAAAAATTAAAGACGGCTGGCATCACCAAAGGGCAACACAAATCATTCCCATTCCAACTTTCCACAAAACTAAAGAAGAATATCCTTGCTTATAGATGATATTTACAAACAAAATTATTAGAGTAATTTAGAGTTAGGCAAGGATAATCGCCAAATTTCTTTTATCAAAAAAAAGATAAAAGATCACATTTCTTCATCACTCTTTATCAAATCAATGGTTTTGAATTAGCCAGGGGCACTGAGTTTTAACTTCAAATTAAAACAACAAATAAGGCCATTTCAGTGGTGTCAAGAGGTGCTGAGGCGCTTGCCTAGGCGCTCCAGCAAGGCCACAACACCTTTATTAGCCTTGATCGATGAATTTCAATGAAGCATTGCCTAAGCGAGCGTCTCGTGAGTGGGTGTTAGGCGTTAAAGAGAGCGCCTGGTTGAAATACTTCTTTTTCTGTTGGATTTTTCTTTTTTTCTTTTTTCTTTTTTCTTTTTTCTTTTTAATTGATTTATGTTTTGACCTATTTTTCCATTTTTTAATTTACCACAAGAAACAACTTAGGGGTATTTTTATAAAAAACAAAGATTAGGGTAAAAAAAGAATAAAAAATCATTAATGTGGGAGATAAGGACACTTGAAGAGAAACACCAACCACACTTTATGTTGAACAGAGTCAAAGAACAAAAACACAAGTACAGAACAAGAAAGCATGGATGAAGATGCTTTTAAAGATTTATGAATAACAATGATGATATCTAAGTTTGCTTTTTAATCTATTTGACTACTTTAAATTATCTTATTTTGTTTTAAGGGTGAAAAATATAACTTTATATGACTATGTTAAGCTATTTTATATTTCCTTTTGATTTTCTAATGATCTAATCTTAATTGGGAAGATATATATTTTAGATTTATATAATATAATATTATACATATTATATTTTTTAATCTATAGCATATCGCCTTGGTTCATTCAGGCAAGCGCTTAGGTGTGCGCCTAGTGCCTCGGGCATTTTACAGGCCCGGCGCCTTTTAGCTCATTTTGCCTTTGACAACACTAGGCCATTTCAACCCAACTTAGCTGATACAGGCTTAGCATGCTCCAATCCTAAGAGGCAAAACACTTTTACACCAAGGTATCAAAAAGGATGCATGACAATGAAATGCTACAAAAAAATGAATGCGATGATATCAACCTTACACTAGAGCACCTAATAAACAAGAGATGCAAACTTATTCTACTATCAATTGCTGAACTTGCCCCTGGTCTTGGGTTTGTTAAATTTGTATGGTTATTAAATGATAAAAGGTTCAACTCATCACTGATAATTAAAGGATACTTTAAGCAAAAAAAAAAAACATTGTTGTTTGAGTCATGTTTTAGGATCTAGACTTCAAATTTATATATCAAAGGAAATCATGATGTTTTTATGGGCAAAAATCCTAAAGAAAATCAAATACCCATGGACAGTAGAAGAATAGAAGAGATTCAGGAGGGAAAAAATGAATCAGGTTCCAACCAAAAATGAACAAGAAGAAAAAAGAACAAAAGAATAAGAAAGAACAAACAAAATATGGCCAAACAAGACAAAAACAAGATGCTATAAAAAAACAGAAGATCTAAAAAACATCAATGATACTTCAAAATGAAAGAAATTCAACAATAACTAGAACATTAGGAAAGATGTAAAAATAAAAACAAGATACCATAAAAATACCGAAGATCACTTTAGCAAAAATGTAAATAAAGCAAGTGCAGCAGAACAGAAATCCCCATCTGCAAGCACAGCTTAAAAAATTTAAATATTCTTGTTTCCGGTATTTGTATAATATTTCCACTTCAAAGTCTAAGAAAATGATAGCAGATCATTTAGTGGCACAGAATTAAACATGAAGTCTCTTACTTTCCACTTTCCAATGGTTCAAATTGATTTTTAACTAGTTCCCAATAAGCTTTTATACTTCCACACTCCATAACAACCATTCAAAAGATGATTTTCCTAAATGATATAATCTTCTAACCAGCAATTACATTACAAATGTTAATTCTTATTCAGGCGTTTCATATCATCAGTTCCTTGCAATTTTACACCCCTGCTAATAAAGATATGGCAATACATACCTGAACTAGTTGAGTTACTTCAGCTTTCAGATTAGTATTTGTTGGGAACCTCGAGACCAAGCATAAGGCAATCCTTGGATCCACAGAGAAGGCAGTCCTAGCATATTCAATCCATTTCTCTGAGCTGATTTTTGGCCAAGATGTATTTTCCCTTAAAATGGAAACACAAAAGGAGTCAAGATCTTAAGAAACTAATGGCATGCCTTATGATGAAAAAAACTCCATGAAAGTCAGTATAAGAACATCTTCAAAAACTAGGCAACAGAATATGAATTTATTGCATAGAATTGTGAAGGTTTACTTAGAGTTAGTAGGTTGTGCCCAAACTTCAAGCCTATCAGCTTCATTCTGGCATAGCATTAAAAGAAGCTGCCTCCGTTTTTCTCTTCCTGCAGCATAGTTCTCCATCTGGCCCCATACAGGGTGATACTGATCATTCTGTAATAACTTCTTTTTATTAATCCACTAATACAATACAAAGGCAAGCTCCGAGATTCAAACAACTATTGAAGCTGTCCCCAACACAAAAAAAAGGTCATCTATTGTATCTCCACCTTTCTGTATTAGGAAATCCACAAAAGGTTATCCAAAATGGTTTTACATATAGGATTACATGAGTTTACTAGATTATTTGAAAAATGGAATAAAGTGTTTTTGAAGTGCCTAGAACTTCCATTTCAGTAGATGGATGTGAAAAAAGCACATACATTTAGGACCATAGGATAGTGATTAAAAAAATTGGATGAGGATCTATACAAGTATTAAAATGTGGAAGAAGTATGTCTTGGATCTATGCATGGCGATTGATTCCACATGCAACAAATGCAATAATCTTACCATATCAACCGAATAAGTCCCATTCTCATGCCCCTTTCCTCTTGCATCAGACTGACCATCATTAGAAATATAGTGAACAAATAGGGAGACAGATCGAGCCTCACTATGGGCAAAATTCACATTGTTTGCATCAAACCATTCAGGCTCAAAAGCAAACCAACCCAAACAGGCCCTGAAACATGCACCAAACATGATTTTCAATCCTCAAATGACGCAACACATAAAGCATTTAATCATCATCAATAAAGAACTTTGAAACCAAACCAATAGTGCTCCCAAGCCAACCTAGTTAACTCAGGCATTGGAGGTGTCTAGCAGAACCACAAAAATACTGGTTAAGCAACAATGCAACAGATAAGGCCACTAACAAAGTAACTGAGAATACCATCCTCATCGACATTTCCTTTTGCAGGAAAATAACCAGCAGATTGACCTACTTCAATAGTTTTCCAAATCCCCTACCCCGACCAACACACAGGCACACAAAAAAATAAAACAATCATAGAGACCCCAATCCTCAGTCACCAAAAGATTCCATTTTCAGATTATTTCATTCTTTTCACTTTTCAGTACTTTTTCTTTTTTCCTTTTTTTAATTTTTTTATTAGCAGATTATTTCAAATATATGATACAACTTTCTTCTTTCAGTTACTTGGGGGCTGAGTAAACAGTCATTGAAGCATAAAGAGAATATGCAGCAAATTTAAAGTGTAGTCAATGGAAGTGACCTATAAATACGATCTTCCAGCAGTTGAAGCCCTGTTTTGAAATTCTGCAAATTGCCTTGGGAATGACATGAACAGAACTTGAGACCAAGAAGCATGATGGTGAAAAAAGTGCCAGTAGCTGCGGGATGGCATGAAAAGTTCCAGGGAGATTTGGTTGTCCCCTGCAACAACCGGCCAAGAAGCAAGAGTTGCTCAACACTATTGTGTCGAACTACCTGTACAACACCAAACCACACAATATTTTAATGGAATAAGAAAACTATTTGCTTATTGCTGCAAAACAAATACAACTAATATCTAAATTTAATGTTATTATCTAACTCTAATGTGCAAACTCCAGCATGTGAATACTGAATACCACTAAAAAACACATTATCCCACCTAGAATGCATTCCAATAAATACAAAAGAATGAAAACTGATAACAGAATATGTAACTGCCAATTATAAATAATTCCTAACCTCAAAACGGTCAATGAAGAATCCAACCCATATTCTATGCGCCATTATTTGTTCGACAGGATCAATTTCAGGCTGCGATTCAGGTTCCCCGGGGGCTAGCTGAGGTCTCAGTTTTGCAGCTGGTCCAGAATACTTCACTTCATGAGCAAAAACTCCTCGTTTCGTATCAATTGTCCATAACCAGGCATCCACTAGCTCTGCAAGCACAAGAGAACCGAGTTGCGGAGCTGCAGAAACCAACCAAGTCCAAATGAAAACACCAGTTTCCATCGAATCAGGTGTAGAAATATACGCTGGACACCAGCAAAGCAGACGTAGAAGTTGAGCAAAGCCTTCTACGTTTGATTTTGACTCAGAAGCCTAGCACCAAAGAATAAATCAAACAGATGAAAAAGAAAAGGTAAGACCCAAAAGTAGTTGAGCTTAACAGCAAGGAAATCAATGACAAGATGGGGAGCATCATTTTACCAGATTTGAAAGAAGAAATGCAGTGGCCTGAGAACATGTATCACGAAACTGTGACTTGTCCACTTCCCCACCTTTTTCTGCAATACTGACAAATTGCTGAAGAAGATGCACAAACTTATTAAGTAGCATCTCATTAAATGCATCATCCTCAGCTGGTGGTTGTTGAGAAAATGCTCCAGATATCAACCTTTGAAGACCACCACCAAAACCTGTTGGTGTGCCACCAGATTGAAATCCACCAATGCTATTATACAACCTTCTCATGCCTGCAATTTCTCCAGTATGGTTGCACTTAACTGTTGCACTGACGATACCAATACTGAGCACCTCCAAGTTGAAAGCTTCCGTCGATTTGAAGTTTGCTCCTGAAGCAGCTGCTGCAGCAGCCATGACTGCAGGAATGTTAGCTGTTCGTATGCCAGTCCAATCATTTTTACCATTCCCAATCTGTATCTCAGTTAAAAGAGAAACAACATCAGTTGTATGTTGCGTTCTCTGCCACGTATTTGCCTTGCAAAGCTTTTCCTAGTGTTTGGAACCACAAACAAAGGAACAAAAACCCATCAGAAAACGAAATAAACACAAGTAATTTTAATGAAAAGTGGAAACTCTATAAAATAAACAAGATCATCCTGGTCAAACATCAAGAAGCTTAATTTCCATAAAAATATTCAAAAGGATTTACAATGAAATGCAGAACTAAACAAAATTCCAGTAAGTCAAAGAAAGATGTACTTGTAATTCATAGGCAGCTTATATAAAAAACCAGTAGGTCACCCAAAATAGGGAGGGGACCATCCAAACTGAGTGCATCTTAAAAAGAAAATGTGACTACACCTGAAATTCACACTTAACTCCAAGCAAATCTTTGATAATTATTGAGATACCAAATGTTTATCATCAAAATATATAACCATTGAGAAAACAGATTAATAATTGATCATTGCCAACTGTCAATACTATAGAAGGGAAACTTCTGTTTTGCATTACCGCATAACCATTTGACTAGTATAAGACCTTGTTTAAATGAAGCATGACACAAGCATACAAGAGAGCATGCATGATTCTGACTAAATTGCAAGAAATATCAGAAAAAACTCAAGCACAACAGTTATGTCACAGATATTCACATAGCAAATAAAGAAATCAAAATCAACTTCATCTGATTATGGAAATATTGTAAAACCAACCTGAAGCAGACCTTGGCTAGTGCATGGAGCATATGAAAGTGATATGCTGATCCATTCCCTCACAATCCTTTGGTACAAAGAACGAATAGACGCTATCAAAGCAGGATCATTAATAACTGTAGAAGGTGAGTCGTTGTGAACTGAAAATAGCAGGGAGTCTAAACAAGATGAATTCCACAAAACCTGCATATATGTAGTTCCATTTCTTCCATATAAGATGAGGGAAGTTGTGGATCACAGGAAAAAAGGAAAAAAAATACAATATAATGCAAACAGCATTACTGAACAGCATACCTGAGGAAACTTATCTCTAAGCTGAGTCAGCAAGCTTACAGAAATATCTCGAATGTGTTCCTCCCTCTGAGACATGCTTTTTATAAGAAAACAGGCATGGGAGAAAAGAGTTGATTCTCTAACATTGGCTTCATTGCCTGTTTCAGTTATTCGATCTTCCTGAAACCATATCAAAGCATTAATGATGTTCACAATGTGATAAAGAGGGGAAGAAAGCAGTAAGCAAAAATCATATTACAAGGTAAAGGTACCATTTCTATATCTACTACAAAGAACAGTCTCAGTGAAACAAGAAATCAAAAGTCACTTAGTGCCACACTTGAAAATCATCCACGGCTATAGTAGCAAATTTGTTTCATTTTAAACAAAGTATGAGAACAAAAATGATATCACTAGTTGTCTCACTGAAGTGAAGTCCTGGGAGGAAGAATTATAGGGATTATAATTGGCACTTTACAGAGAAGATACAGGGATGCATTATTACAAAATTTACACCTTCCATGCAAGAAATAAGCACTATAGGGAAGAATCAACTTTCCCTGCATGAGTAGAAGTACAAATGGAAGGGCATTGCCAGAGAAAGGCTTTAAATGGAATGAATTGAAAAATACCAGCCAGAATACTGCTGCTTCAAACGCCCTATGAACAATAGCTGTTAAACATTGGAACACAGCCGGTATGAGATTTGGAGTTTTTAGATACTCAAAGACACAGCTGAAGGAACTTCTAGAAGCACTCAAACTAGCAACACCATTAAGGATGCCACCATTGCTGCTGAAGCGTATTATCTCCAAAAATGCTACAGCAAGAAGATAGGTTGCCTTCACACCTGTAAAACCAATGTGCAAACAACACACATGATTGGGACACCAAAATTAAAGCTGACTTGAAAATTTATATTTCATTAACATTAACAAGGAAGATTCCACCAAATAAGGTCCTTAAACAACCAATTTTTCAAGATGACTAAAGAAAGATGCATAAAGATGAAAACAATTAAACACCACCAGAATCACAAATTTAAAGTGCAACAACATGCTAAGAAATCTATAGAACCTGAAATTGTGCTCATAGCTGCAATATCAACTCTGCCACCTAGAGCAGCTGAAAGAGCAGATCTTTGGGTTGAAGCTGCTTTCTCATTGCCACTGCCCCGACGACTCCCAGGATTGTGAAGGGCATTGAGTTCCAATTCATCTTCGAGCCATTTTACTGAGCTAACAACCTGGAGAGATACACAATTAGGTCAAACTCAAGTAAGTGTAAAATCCATAGAAATGCTCTCTAAAATAGTTAGAGTTGGAGTGATATAATTAAGAACGAATGTAAAGCAGGCCAATTCAAAAGGCAGAACTTCTTAAATAATCCAAAATCAATTAAGATATTAAGGAAGGCAATACTTTAGAGTGCAAAAGCATATATAGCAAAAAGATTCTAGTTTGATAGTGAAAAGGAAACCAATTCAAGTTATCGGTTTTATATTTAATCCACAAATGCCCAGTATATAGTAATTGACACACTAAACACCTTACCATCAAAATGATGATCTTAACCCAATTTCTTACGAGTCTCAGATTACTACTAGTTTGATAGTGAAAAGGAAACCAATTCAAGTTATCGGTTTTATATTTAATCCATAAATGCCCAGTATATAGTAATTGACACACTAAACACCTTACCATCAAAATGATGATCTTAACCCAATTTCTTACGAGTCTCAGATTACTACAATCTACAAGACAGACAAAAAAAATTGATCTTCTTGTACAGTTGATATTAAACATTGGTCATCTTGCAGGACAAAAGTCCTATTATTAAAGCTGGCATGGTGATAAAGAAGAAACATATGCATGAAAGAAGAGAGAAATACTGACAGACTAACAACCTCCCTAATTTGAACAAATAGTAAACCCATTCATCAGGGGCTCTCCTGATACCGCCCCCACCCCAAAAAAAAAAAAAAAAACAGAGAGAGAGAGAGAAAAGAAAAAAAGGAAGAAAGAAAAGAAAAAAGAAAAAACAGAAACATAAATATATGAATAAATGGAAAACCAATATAAGCAGAACTTAAACATATTGCAATCATTAAAATTCTTTTCAGAAGACATTAGAGTTGTGTATCTACCAATATCAGACAATGTTGTTCCACTTCAGATACATTTCACTATAATTTACAATTTATTCAGAAAACGATCAATTCATTTGCAAACTGAGGTCACTGTAAGTGGCCCCATTATAAAATTGCAAAAATAACGTACTTTTTTTTTCCTATTTAATTGTTCTACCAGGGGTGATGTGGAGCCATGTTCTAGCAACGTTACTTTACATGCAATCTTGTGTTAACTTTTCATAGGTTCAGTTAAAGTCATGTCAGGGGCAAAAATTTAAAAATAAAACTGATTAGTAGAGCGTGTAACATATGCATTTCAGAACAGCAATTTGTTGCAGCAACTTATAAAATTAAACTAAGAAAAAACAAGTTGATGGCATTTGGCACTATTTCAAAGCAAACAGGAAAAATATTATTAGTAAATAAGAAATCATTTAGTAACCTTTTGCAATCAACTTACTAGGGGAGGAGTCCCTTGAGCAATTCGCTGAACAGCAGACGACCACTGTGCATTCCACATGTATGGTCCACCCACTGCTTGAAGAGCAATTGTGCCCATGCTTCCGACACTGTTCAGTGTAGTTGAAACTGACTTTGTTGGTTGTTGAATTTTCTGAATTGGAGGTGCTAGACCAAAAAGAGCAACATAGAACCACAGGTTGCGGAACAATTTCAAGAGTGATGGTTCCACATCCACAGCGGGATCGAAATCAGAGCATATTTCAGCAACAGCAAGAAGCAGAGGTCCTAGAAAATCTGCTCCACTCCTGCAACAATTGGAGTACCAGGCAGAACAACACCAGAACACAATGCAATGAGGGAAAATAATTTGTGTGGTAGGCAAATAAAACAAGAGATTCCACATAAAGATAAAGATATCTACCTTCCACTTTTAGATTCAGCAGCCAGGCCTACATCTGAACACAGAGATAGCAATCGATGACGATAGTCTGAACGCAATTTTTTATTTTCAAGCCTGCTAGCAATCAGAAGAAATCCTGCAGGAAGAGTCTAGAATGTGATGGAACAAGTGAGCCACCATATGATAAGATAAACCATCAACCGTCTTAAAGACATCATACATGACTGATCATTATAAACAATGCATACCTCAACACGTTCTGTGGTGGCTTCTGCTGCCAATATTTTGCTTTCAGCAGACCCTACACTTGATAGTTTACTTAAGTAACTTCTTGTCATAAGAACAACTGTCTCACGATATGACTTCTCAAAACCTAAACTTGCAATTCGAGAAACAGCATCAAGAAGCTGCAAGAAGTTAAGGAGAGAAAGAAGTTAGATAACATGCCTCCAAATTATGATGCAAAATAGTAAATTACCAATTGAAATGGCCACCAATAAAAAAGAACGAGTAGATACAAGCAAATCAAATCTATATCAGATAATAAATTGCTCCGAAGACAGATTCCATACTCGAAGTCGCAATAAACCAGGAGTTGAAGCTTCGCCCTCTTCCAAGCTTTCAATAAAAAGTGGCAAAATCATGTCTACCACTTCAGACTTGTTAACGGAAACAGTCAAATCAGCAAGCAAGCGAATAACATTAAGCTGCACAGCAGGAACTCCCTGCTTCTTCTCAACCTGAAAATCAGCACAACTAGTAAACAGAGAACGAATTTGAAAAAGGGATCGCTAAAAAATTGGAAACTATGAACTAGGGCGTGAAGGTTTCCATGATTAAAAGGTTATAATCCTAGCGAGCAAACAACTTCTGTTACTGTCATTATAGTCTCACCCCAAAAAAAAAGGATGAGAACATTTTGATGTTCTCATTCATAGTGAATATAAGAATAATTAAGAAAAAGAAACAAGATGTGCCCTCCCAAATTAACTTCGACAAGCAGACAGGCACACCAAGAGAGAAAGTGTCCGTGATCTGTATATCAAAGTTATGGATGCATTGGAGCCTGTTGCTTGTAGTATTAACCAACCTGTTCATCATAATCATTTCGTTCACGTATGCTGGAGGCCAAACCAGAGATGAAAGTGTCTACAGGAGCCCGGTCCTTTGTCCAGCCAGATTCAATTATCTGACAACTTGTCTTCATGACAATCTCAAACATTACTCCCTGACTGCCACCCCAGGTATCAGCCTGTTACAATTGGAATGAACAACATTACAGACCATGTTGCATGCTTGTACAAGCAAAATTGGAAACTATCCATAACACATACCTGTGCACATGCAGCCAGCACAAGCGGCTTAAGGCGAATAAGCAGGACTCGCATTGGCTGACCTCCCCTGGTTACCGCAATTTGTGCAATCCCACCAAGCAATGAGCTGAACAGCTCTTCACAAACTCTCAGCTTCCGCCACACTGAGAACAAACAGGCTTCTGCAGCATCCATCAACAATGCCAGAGTCTCAAGCACCAACCTCTTGGATGTCTTGCTATCCACATCAAGACATGCAAGGCTCTGAACTTTCATCCTGGCTGCAGCTTGATAGACAGAAAGTTTTGCACTGACTCTTGCTTTTAAAAGTTGTCCCTGTTCATTCCAGTCCCGTTTCCGTATCTGCCAACATAACCAATTTTCCCTTATCAACCCTTAAATTCAACAATTTTGCTATTTATATTCCCTGCTACAGTACGAGGTCACAAGCACACTCATTTATCACACACACACACACACACACACACACACACACACATGTGCTTACACGCATGCATACACGCAAGTAAAACTAGCCCGGACATTTATATCCCCAAATACATGCATATATGAATAGAGAGAGCCCATAACCGATTTCCTATTTCAAGCTTTTACTGTGACAAGTTCCCAATCCATGGTTTCTCCTGAGAGAAACCTCTTATGTTAAAATGTAACAGTGAATCCAAAATCAATTCATCATATAAGCATGCTTAGCTTCAAACGCAGCCAATAAATACCCAAAATTATCAATGATTAAATTTTTCCAGTGGAATGCACTAAAAGCACCTTCATACACTTTAAGAACCATTCCCACACACACAAAAACAACAATAATATGATAATGATAGCGGCAGTATTTACCTTCAAAAATGCAGAGAGAGATTGAAGCTGCTTCTTAGCAATTAACCTAACTTGATCCAAAAGCTTGTTGTCTATCCTAGCACAATCCAAAACAAGTCCAATCAACTTGTATGCGATCTCCTGCTTCTCCAATCCCTCCACACTCTCTTCCTCAAATGAAGCCACTTGTTGCCTACTCAATACCCCACCTCCATCAAGTCCCACCCCCATTGTCTCCAATCCACTCTTCCACGTGACTCCACTCCCATTCACCACAACTGTCGTCGATGCACTCGACGAAGATACTGACATTTGACTCAAATCATTCACCATACTCGAAATCTCATTATGGGCACTGTAACTACTATTATGACTATTCACATTATTGCTCAATGGCGAACTCTGTGACGAAGATGTTCCAGAATTCATCCCAATTCGCTCACTAGGTGACGACGGCACCTGTACGGGCAGGTTAAACTGATCTAAAAGACACGTAATCAACTTCTCTCCATCCTCCGGCAAAATTGGAACAAAATTCTTCGTTAACGCAATCAAGAAAACCCTAGAAATCGCCGAACTCTCCCAATTCTCACCGGCATTGTTCCCGATCGCAGCCACGACAACTTCTCCAACAAGTCCGGCAACATCGACAGCGAAATCCGGATCCAATTCGGCCGACTTTGAGACGTACGCCAGGAAATCGGTAAAAAAGGCCGCGATCGAGTCGTTGGGGAATGATTGTGGCCAGAAGGAAGGGTGAAACGAGGTCGGAATTGAGCGAAAGAAGGTGAGGATTAGTGATTTTGGACGGTTATCGGTGTGGTCAAGGGTTTTGGAGAGGCATCGAGAAATCGCAAGGATTGCATTGATCTGTGAGTGAGAAACCCTAGGCGATCCGGCTAAGAGAGCCTCCGGTTGAGGACAGCGATTGCATAGCCAAGTCAATTTGTCAGCGAATTGTGCAGGGTTCTGTGAAATTAGGTCGCATAGCTCGATCAACGACTCCATTGTGAGAGAAACGGAGAATTAAATTGATTGATTTTTGTATGATTTACAGAAACATACTTGATGTGATTATGCCAGATAGAGGGAATGCGCGTGCTTTTAAGGCATGATCTTGTCTTTAGGGTTTATAGGGAGGAAGGAGGCGGGGTGATAGGTGAAAGAGAAGGGAGGTGATGGAGAGGTAAGGCTGCTGTTGGTTTTGTTTCTCTTATTGTTGCTTCTGCCATTGTTTTCTCTTTGATCTTCGCTCCCTCGGAGTGTGGATGTCCGTTTTTTTTAAGATAAACTTACTTTCATATCCTCTAAGTATCCCAAAGGTTTCCATTTTAGTCTCGATCTACAAGATATTTCATTCCTGCTCCTCGTTTATTCTGATGGAAAATGTATTAGCTTTTCATATAGTTGA
The DNA here is from genome assembly GCA_015852605.2 of Populus deltoides. Classification (NCBI taxonomy): domain Eukaryota; kingdom Viridiplantae; phylum Streptophyta; class Magnoliopsida; order Malpighiales; family Salicaceae; genus Populus; species Populus deltoides. Next base: position 6,876,066 of record CM027573.2, on the reverse strand, counting down.
TGTTAGCTTTGTTGTGCACGTGGTAAATGAGTTTATTTTCTACGTCTTCTAATTATGCAAGAGGGTATGAGAAATTATTCATCGAATGCACCAGTTTGGACACCGAAACTCGACTAAAAAATCTGATTTTTATATGCAAAAAATCAATATATAATATTATTATTGTTAAAATTGTAGGAAAAAAATAAGTTATTCGAGCCTTGTTTGTTTGTGCAAAAATATTTTTTTTAGAATTATTTTTTATTTATTGAAATTAAAATTTGTGAAAGCGATCTTGATCAAATAATATAGATCTTTAAGATATAAAAGTGATGTCTTGCACTATAAATATCTAAATTATTTTATAAGATTTATATCATATTTAATTTATTTATTTATTTATTTAAGCAAGTTATATGATATAAAGTTTAGATTATCTTACATGGGAGATTGTATTGGTCTAGTTTTATTTCGTCTTGCTTTTGCATGAGATATTTTACCTTGGTTGGACTCTAAAATTCATTTCACCGCAAAACATTTATATAAAATCATATGAATTATATTATTAAAAAAATAATAGAAAATAAAGCCAATATTATTTTACACAGAACATGAATAACTTTATCTGTGATGAAATAACCGAACATCATGTAATAATTTGTTTTTCAAATGATTTGTTTTTTCTATAAATAAAATGGATTTCCGTTTGCGAGTGTTGGTCATGTACACTTACAATACAGTGTATCATGTTGTGCACAGTGTAAAAAGCAAGAATTTATTGTTTTTTGCGGAGTTTAAAAAAATATTTGAGAGTGTTATAGTGGTTGTTTTTTAAATTGTTTTTTTTTGTTAGAAAATGTATCAAAATTATATTTTTTAAAATTTTTAAAAAATTATTTTTAATATAAACATATTAAAACAATTTAAAAACACAAAAAGATAATTTTAAACAAAACAAATTTAAAATTATCATGAAAAAACATTTAGAACTCAATTCAAAACGCATCTAAGTCTCGAAGTGGAGGAAAAATGTTATGCATGTGACTATGATGAAGAGTTTGGTGTGAAAATAGACGACTGTTAAATGAAGGGATGAAATTGAATCAATCGTGATAAATAAGTGGTTTTGATGAAGTCTCCAATAAACGAGGGACGGAACTGAAATATATTTGATAGCTGTAGAGTCTGAATATAGATTCTCCTTTTTCTCACTGTTTCTGTTTCAGGCTTTGTTTTTTTATAGCTGCGAGGCGGCTTTGGATCCTATTTTCAACTTCCACCCTCTCCTTTTTCCCGTCAAGCAGTCCGTCTGGCTTGAATAACTTTCCTTTTGTTAATATTCCCCTTTACAGACACACAAAAGCAAAACCAGTTTTTTTTTACGATAACAACGAGAAAACTGAAACATGTCAACCTTTTTTGTGAGAAAAAATAAAAAGCAAAATAATTTATATTAGAGGTGTCTGGGCCCACAGGAGTCTTGTATATTTTTGAATTTTTTTTGAATTAACTTTTTTTATTTTCAATTCTTTTAATGATAATTATTAAATCCGAACTAATCCAACGAGTCGATCTGAAAACCGGCTGATCCGGTAACTAGACTGGTTCAGATTTATTAAAAAACCAGTTAGTATAATAACCCAATAAAACTTGATTGATCCGATAAATTGATTTATAACCCAGACAAACTCGAATGAGATACGACGTTTTGAAGTTGCGTATGGTTAAGAGTTTTAGAGCGTGTTAGGAAGTGTGGTTGTTGGTACTTTTCAAATAACTTTTCGTGCCAAAATGCATGCCAATGATTTTTTTTATTTTTTAAAAATCATTTTTGATATCAGTATATCAAAACAATCCAAAACATACAAAACATATTAAATTTTAATTAAAAAAAATTTAAATTTTTTGAAAACGCCGCTGCAGCTGCAGCCGCGTTTCCAAACAGTACCTTAATAAATTAAAAATACATGACAGATTATGGTTATAAACTGCAGCCGCGTTTCCAAACGGTACTTTAATAAATTAAAAAAACATGACAGGTTATGGTTATAAACGAAAATCGTTGTGTATTGAAATGGAAGGCATTCACTAACCGACAACTACCCGCCCAGACACAGCCAAGAATAAATCGATGATAACAAGTTGCAATATATTACCTTTTTATATTAATTTAATTTGATAATCATTTTCATAAACACTGCTTTTCGAAACTACATCGTTCTCTTTAAACTAATCATGTTCCTCGTGCTATATTTGCACGAGTGGCCAAACTTTTTGACTCGGGGGTCAGCAAACTTTAGGGGAAAAATAGACAATTAACACATAAAATTAAAATAAACAGAGAATTAATACAGTAACAAAATTTGTTTAATGAAATAGTATATTTTTACATGTGAAAATCATGATATTTAAATAACATTTTGTTTTATAATCACGATATTAAAATTTTAATTGATATTACAGTTTATAACTACAATATTAATTATATTTTGTGATATACAATTGGTAGGCCGATTAAACTCTTATATATGTAAATAATCCTTCATCTCCCCCACCACATCATCCAATTACACCACCGCCACCATCCCATTCATAATTCTAGCAGCACCACCTGATCATCCATGTCATCCTCCATCCCTTCATGTTATTCCACCTCCACCGCCAATACCTGGACATCATTCGATTGCTAAAATTGTTGTCTTTGTCACACTGGGTGATCTGTTCTTTCTTGCATTCCTCCCACTAGCTGTCTGCTACTTTATTAAGAAGAAAAGGAAGAAAACGTTTCAGAAAATTGAGATCTTAGAGTTCGATAAGCATACTAAAGTCCAGGAAGTCATTGTCCCAGGTCCACATTATGAGAAAATCATAGTACTAAACATTGAAGAGGATGTGCATATTGCAGAGAAAATTAAGAAAAACAAAAAACTAAATGAAGATTTTCGCTTTAAGTCAGCTCATGATCATCCCTTGGATTTCTTTCTTGGTCTAATTAGCACTGTCTTGTAATTGATGTCATGGTTGTGAACTGCGACATTAATTAAAATTTTATTATGGTTCTCAATAACGATATTAGTTTAAATATTACAGATGTGAAATACGATATCATTTAAATATTATGGTTTTCAACATCGACTTGCAAAAATGTGCTATTTTATCAAAAAAAAAAATCAAAGTGTGTTACTCTACCAAATTTTAAAAATAAATATGTTAATTTTACAAATTATCCAAACTTTAGATATTTTTTACCCTTTTTAAGAAAAATAAAATTATTTGGTTGTGGAATATTTTTTCAAGCAGTTTTCATATATATAAGAATAAAAATATTATGCATCAAATTATAGAGAAGATAATTTATACCTGAATATATTTATTTATTTCTTGAATTAATATTGCCAGGAAAAAAATTTAATCAAATCTATATTTTAAGTAAACATTGTTATATTAATCTAATATATTTTGAAGAATTTAATAAATTCATCGAAGTATGTTAACAATGTTTTATATATAATCAAATTTATAACAGAAAAAAAAAAATCAGACCTTATAAAGGAAAAAATTGCTAATAATAGATGATGTATTTTGGGAAAAAAAAAGAGAGAGAGAAAGTCTAGCAATTCTTCTCCGTTATTGGATAAAGATTGAAGCCCAACAAAAAAAAAAGGATTTCTATGTAAGAGACGACCTAATAATTGTTATAGTCATGACATAATAAGGTATAAGATAATTGATAATACTAGGTCATCAACATAAAGAACATCTGTCTTTATGATAAAATCTATTGTTGAGTTGCTGGATAATAGAAGGCACAAAGGTAGAGTCATTGTCTATAATCACAAGGTAATCAACATAAATCAAGAAATAACATGTTATAAAGGTTTGACTATAGATGAACAGTGACGAGTCTGCCTTTGAAATATAAAAGTCAAACTGAAGAATGACACTTGTTAAATTTGTATATCAATTTTATGGAGCTTGTTTTAGTTCATAAATTGCTTTTCATAATCTGCAAATATGGTTAGGTTTGAATAGATCTGTAAACCCAAGGGGTTGCACTATATAAAATGTTTTAGAGCAAGTATCAATGTAAAAATGCATTATGATCATTTGCATTAATTTCTATCCATTCATTATAACAGTAGTCATAATAAGCCTAATAGTTGCAAGTTTAAATACAAGACTAAAAGTTTCATTGTAATCCGAACTAGGTCGTTAATTATAGCCTTTTGCAACAAGTTAGGCTTTAAACCTGTCAATTAACCCATTTGGATTCCTCTTGACCCTAAACACTCATTTACAGCCTGTAGGTGTAGAATTGGAAGGGCAGGGAACTAAGTGCCAGTACTATATTGTATTAAAATAATGAGCTCATTGGACATTGCCTTACGCCACTAAGGTTGTGAGATGGCTTGATGCACACTGGTTGGTTTGATGGTCTTAGGAAGAGGATGTTTGGTTATAAAATTGAGTTGCTTGGGTTTGAAAATGTTGTTTATAGATTTTGGTGGTTATTTAATGAACTCGTTGAGGTTAGATAAACTGGCCTAAATTCATGTCCATAGAGAGTTCATGAGGAGTCAAAGCAATCACAAATTGAGAAGCATTGGAATTTTCAGAGGCATGATAAGTAAAGGTTTGTTTATGGGAATGATGACCTAAATGATTTGGGAAAGAAGAAGATTGTGAAAATAAGAGTTACAAAGGGTACCTAGTAAAAGACGTTGCAATGGCAAAAACACTTTCTTAAGATGCCAATGACAACGAAGAGATAAACTTCATGACTACTAGTGACTGTTGGACATTAAGGAATAAAGGAAGAAATTTGTGTGGTGGTAAAGCATGTTTATTGTTAAGAGAAAATATAATAGCATTTTCATTTTAATTTTCATTAAACACAACATGTCTTGAAATGTATAGTCTTTGAGTGTATGGTTCCGGACATTTATATGCATTTTAGGTTTGCGAGTAGCCAAGAAAAATGCATGGTGTAAACTTAGGATGTATTTTGTTAGACTTAAATGCTCGTGTGAGAGGATAACAGAGCACCCAAATTTCTTTAATTTGCAATAATTTGGCTTTTAACCAAAAAGACTTTCAAAAATGGATTTATTTTGTAAAATGGATGTAGGTTGTCGATTAACAAGATATGGGGCTGTGTGGAATGCATGTGGCTAATATAAAGGTTCAAAAGAAGCATCATAAAGTAATGTAGGACCTGTTTTATCAAGATGACGATGTTTAGTGACACCATTTTGTTGTGGTGTGTAAAAGGCAATAATGTAGTGATTGATACCATCACTACTAAAAAAAAGAGTCATTAGCATTGGATGTTAGCAACAAAATAATTTAGATGCAACTTTAACAACAGATTAGTAACGGATTACATCTATATTAATTTTTGAATATTAGAAACGGATTTAGCAATGCAAAATCAATTACTAAAAATTAAATTAAAATATTAAGAATCAACAATGGATTTTCCATTGCTCATATGATTGCACAAAATTTACAATGAAAAAGCTCGTTACTAATAAAAAGAAAAGATTAAATTTGGCTTTTATACACAAACAAATAAACAATAATGATGTGTTAATAATTAATTGGCACATATATACCTTGCAAAAAAAAAAATACTCACACGAGCAAATACCAATCTTAAGAGAAAAACCTTTCATTCTCCCAAAGAAACCTAATTAACCCATATGTCCCTTTCTATTCCTTTTCCAAAAACCCCATCTCTGTCACTTTCTTAAATTCTTCTCCATGAATATGTGCTCCTAAGACATCCCTTTTAAAAAAATATCATCTGTCACTTTCTTAACTTCTTCTCTAGTGAATTTATGCTCCAAAGGATTTCATCTAGCAAGGAATAAATATGGTGCAATAAAGATAACAGATATAATTAGAAACCCATATTTGAGAGATTGTGTTTGTAATTTAGAGAGAATATATATTGTTTTATTAACTAATTTTATCGATCTATTGCAAATTATTTGTCAAATATGGTTGTCGTCACATGCTAATGTTTTTAATTATTAATGTAATGTTCTTTATATTCATAGTTCTGTGACGATTCCATTGTTGCTTGGTTAGGTAGTGAGGCTTTTTCCGGGGTTTTGATTTTTTTTGTTTTGCTGGGTGTATGTGTGTGGTTTTTTAGATGAGAAATATGGGTTGTGTGTGATAGACCCGTAAATAAAAAGTTAGATCTTTGATTTTGCTCTTGTGCTGTGAAAGTTGTTTGGCGTTGGTTAACAACTTTTTGCATACTACATCATTTTCACTCATTTTCTTAATCATCAACTTCTCTCCAGTGAAATTGTTCTTGTTTGAAAGTGTTAAACAAAGTAGGGTAGAGAGAATGAAATTGTTCATCATCAATTTTTTACCTTTCTCATCCTGTTTTGACCAAAAAATTTGCACTCTTGATTGTTCACTTTATTCATTGTAGTGTAGATGCTAAGACCCTAACCATCATAGTGCAATGATATTCCTTTCTTATTTGCATTTAGCTTTATTAAAAAAAGGTTAAAATTAGGATTTCACGTCTTTACTTTTCATCTAGTTTTTCATTTGATTGGTTACTTCTATTTGTAGTCCTTATGGATTGAGAACCAAGCAAGGAAACAATATGACAATGATTTAATTCTTCTACATAGTAATTTTATGTCTCTATATGATCGTGGATGTGTTGGGTTTGACTTCAGCATATGATCCAATTAATATAGAAGGGTAAATGATCTTAACTTGTGTACCTTTCTTAGATTTCATGTTTTGAAAATGTTACTTTCATGGTCTTTATCCTACATGCTCAGAATTGTAGCAAATATCTAAGTTGTTCAAAACTTGTTGATTATTATGTATGTTAAGCATGCTTGGGATATTAGCATTCATGATGATTTTATGATTGTGGCAGCGATATTGTATGTGATGCTAATAATGGTGTAATTTATCTCCAAAGTGTCTTTTTTGTTTACACTGCTCTTCTTTAAAAGAGAAGCTGATATTTTGTGTGTTGTGCAGTTCAACGACCATAGATTAGATAGACATAATCTATTTTAATTTTTCATTATTTCTTTGTTTAATATGATGATCTTAAGTAATAAATTATTGATCAAATAAATATTTAATAGTTGGTTAAAAAATAATTATGCCATGTGTTTCCATGAAAACTTCATTTCTACAATATTACTTGACAATGCAAATGATTATATATTTTTTTTTTCAATAAAAGAGTCTAGATTCCTAAAGCTGAAGAAAAAAATGATGATGTGAAATAATAAACAGAGCAGTTACTTGGTATATCCTAATTAGCTAGCTATTCTTCCCACATAATTTTATTAATCAATAGGACAATTAAAACAACATATTATCTTTCCCCTTTATTATTATATTTAATTTTATTATAGGAGAATTATATAAAAAAGATGATTTTAAAATATAAAACTTGTCGGAAAAATCATCCTTCATTTGATGGAGCAGCTTGGTGTGTGGCTATAGGAGGAGTTACAAATGGTAGAATATATGGTGCATCTTGTATGCCAAAATCCATGGTTAGTACAAGTGCTTCATCATAATCATATACGATGGAGTCAACACCTTCTAGTTCATCAATTTAGGCATTGAAAGAGAAAATAAAGGAAAGAGACATATTTTATCACGACAACATAAGATGATTTCTATCAAAAAATTTCTTAGTAACATAGGATATCAAGCTCGGGCATCAAATATAGACCAAGGTATGTCAGCACCTATAACTTCATCTATGCTGTTACATGTGGCTCCACAGATGACGACATTTATGTATTCCCTGTCTAATCCAGTATATCGACCTAGGTCTCAACCACCATATATTAGTTCCACCTTATGATGGTCAACATTGTTGTCGTTCGTTTCCACCACCACCTATATGATAGAACATATTTATTAAATTGTGAGTTATCTATATTGATGTAAGTTTAACAAGATTTTGAAATTTATTTTATTTGACTTATTATTATTGATAAAATAATTTCTAGAATTAATTTATGTTCTTTATATATTTTTCTACAATTTTTGAAATATCCACAAATAATTATAAGAAATTCAATAGATGAGAAAAAATAATTTAAAAAATTCATGTTTTAAAAAATAGTTATTGGATATATCAGCAACAGATTACTATTGCTAATTAACAATGGATTAGCAACGCAATATCCGTTGTTGATCAGTAATGGTGATTGGTGATGGAATATTCATTGCTGATTTATACAATCAGCAACCAAATTTCAACAACAGATAAGTTGTTGCTAAAAAAATCAGCAATTGATAATCCGTCGCTAAAAAATTAGTATCTATTATTTGTATCTGACATTATTTATTGCTGATTTCGTTGCTAATTTTTGTTAGCAATAGATTTTAGTTTTATCTGCAACGGACTAAATAGTTGCTAATGGCACCTTTTTTAGTAGTGTACATTGGAGGATAAAAAAGGGTTTAAAAGCAATAAATTCGCCATTATTGTGAGAATAGAGTATTTTTATTTTGGTTTGAAATAATGCTTCAATTGTTCAACAAATTTTTTGATCTGTGGAAAAATGCAAGAAACACCAAACTTATTAACCATTGGATAAAACCACATGTATATATTTGATATGATGATCAACAAAAATATAGTAATACCAAGATCCATTAATGCTAAAGTCTAGGAAGCCATTGTCCCAGGTCCACATGGTGAGAAAATCATAGTACTAAACATTGAAGAGGACGTGCATCTTATAGAGAAAATTAAGAAAAACAAAAAACTAATTGAAGATTCGCACTTTAAGTCAGCTCACGATCATCCCCTAGATCCCCTTCTTGGTCTAATCAGCACCATCTTGAGCACAGAAATATAATTGATGTCATGGTTGTGAACTGCGACATCAATTAAAATTTTACCGTTGTTCTCAACAACGATATCAGTTTAAATATTACGGTTGTGAAATACGACATCATTTAAATGTTGTGGTTTTCAACATCGACTTGTAAAAATGTGCTATTTTGCCAAAAAAAATTCAAAGTGTGTTAATCTATCAAATTGTAAAAATAAATGTGCTAATTTTACAAATTATCCAAACTTTAGATACTTTTTACCTTTTTAAGAAAAATAAAATTCTTTGGTTGTGGTATATTTTTTCAAGCAGCTTTCATATATATATATATATATAAGAATAAAAATGTTATGCATCAAATTACAAAGAAGATAATTTATACCCGAATATATTTATTTCTTTCTCAAATTAGTTTTGTCAGGAAAAATTTTAATCAAATTTATATTTTAAGTAAAAACTTTTACATCAATATAATATATTTTGAAGAATTTAATAAATTCATCGAAGTATGTTAACAACGTTTTATATATAATCAAATTTATAAGAAAAAAAAAAGTTAGAGCTTAGACAAGAAAAAAATGCTAATAACAAATGATGTATTTTGGAAAAAAAGAAAGTCTAGCAATTCCTCTCCGTCATTGGATAAAGATTGAAGTCCAACAAAAAAAACATGGATTTCTATCTAGGAGACGACCTAATAATTGTTATAGTCATGACCCAACAAGGTATAAGATAATTGATACTACTAAGTTTCAATGAATATCTCACCACCATATGTTATTAATATGTCACACTTACACACACACACACATATATAGAGACACACACATAACTTTTAGAATTCTAGTTTAGGTAGGAATCATTTGTTTAAGTTAAATCTAGGATACATTTGTTTAGGCTAAATCTATACTATAGAGCTATTACAAATTACAAGATCATAACAAAGTATACATCATAATTTAAGGCTAGATTGACTCTGTTGAGATTTGATTGTGTTTCATACCATCTTTCTTTATACACCCCTGGAAGATTGAGCTTCCATCAACAAGACCAATCTTGTTACACAGAAGTTTTGTATGTTGTCTAGATATAAGCTTGTTTAGCAAATCAGCAAGTTTATCATGGGTATGAACATGACAAATATGTATGCAATTTTGACCAACTAAGACTCGTACAAAATGAAGATCAATTTGAATATATTTCATAAGAGAGTGATTAACTAGATTGAAACTAAGATTTGTAGCCCCAATATTGTCTCATAAGAGCTAAGGTAAGTTTTTTATTTTTAATTGTATGACTTGAGTTATGGAACGACTAGTATATTGGTTGTTGAGTTTTTTCCAAACCTAATGAGAGGTTTTTGTTATGGTTATTAGGGGAGTGATTATGGGTGATTTAGAGGCTAGGATTGCACTGAGGATGAGTTTGTCCTATCAAAGCCAGTAGGTTTTATTCAGATTGAAAATGGAGGTACAATCAAGTAAGGAACACAGGATATCACCATTAAAATAATCAAGTAAATCATAACTAATGAAAAGGTTTTTGACTGAGCACGCCATTGAGGAAAGGTGGATGAAGTTAGTTTTTCATTGACTTGGACAATAATATTTAGGGTAATGAGAGGCTTATCAAAATCTGAAAAGGATTGTGTGTTAAGGTTGGGGTTTTGGCTTTGATCTAAAGAAGAGGACATAATTGGAATTAGGATCGTTGGTTCGTGAGAGATTTGAGACTCTAATACCATATAAGATAATTAACATGTTGGGTTTCAATGAATATTTCATCACCCTATGTTATTGATATAAAGTCACTTAAATATACACAATTTCTAAATTTTTAGTTTAGGTTGGATTCATTTGTTTAAGCTAAATTTAAGGTATATTTTTTAGGCTAAATCAATGTTATAGAGTTGATACAAATTATAAGATCATGATATAATATACACAATAATTTGAGGCTAGATGGACTTTGTTGAGATTTGTTTGTGTTTCATACCATCTTTTTTTATACAAGGTTAATGAAGTTTATGAGAAGTTTATAGGCATCCGGTATAATGATAAACATATAAATCTCTGTTGTGATAGATAAATCATAGAGCATCATCTCACTACACGAAACTGGGACTGTTCTTTCTTTGAGGACTGTAGAAGTGGATGTGGTATCTAGAGTTCTTTTTTTTTCGAGATCAGAAATGAAAAATGATAGAACTTGAATTTATTCGATCATGATGCTTATCAAATATTAGACTACACAAGGGTACTCCCTCTTGTTAATGACATGAGCAGATTAATCAGAGTTTGTTTGTTTGATAGGATACTAGATAACTTTTAAGCTATGTTATTTAGCACTCAAGAGTCCATTACAAGAGTAGATTAGTTTGAGTTGTTTGATACGATATTAGATAACTTTTACAGTTATGTTATTTAGCACCCAAGATCTAGAGTCCGTTATATATTTTGCGTGATTATTGGAACTTGGGAATATTGTGCAAATACATTTACGATTCAACTAGCATAGCTCATGATGCAAGATGGATTACTTTATTGTTTCTATTTGTGATTTTCTTTAACAGTCTCTACAAAACCGCATAAATAAGAGATAACAATAAAAAGAAACCACGATATATATAGTTCCACCATGTAAATTCATCAACCATATCCACTTTAATTGTATTTACCTTTGGTAAAAGGGGTAAGGTTGTGATTAGTTCAAGTTTCTCTACCAATAAAGAAGTCCTTTCTGTTCTTTCTAAACTTGTGATCCGTTGGCAAGAACTACTAGTGGCAGTAAAAAAAAGATATTTTACCGCTATTTGTTAGCGTGAATGCCTTGTTATTTTCCATATAGTATGGACATGCTATTTTTCCATGCGTGCTCCAACCAGAAATCATTCCAAAAGCTGGTAAATCATTGATAGTCCACATCAAAGCTGTCTTCATTAGAAAATTATGTTTCCTCAATACATAATGAATCAAAGCTTTGGAAGACCACAACTGCTCCAACTCATCAATCAACGGTCGAAGACTAACGTATATATTATGACCCAGACTATTAGAACCGGGTTGTGTGTCAAGGTTGAGGTTTTGGCTTTGACCTGAAAGAGGGGATATGATTGGAATTAGGATCATTGGCTCGTGAGCTATTTGAGACTCTGATACCATATAAGATAAGTAACATGCTGGGTTTTAATGAATATTTCACCATTCCATGTTATTAATATAAAGTCACACACACACACACATACACACAGCTTCTACATTTTTAGTTTAGGTAGGATTCATTTGTTTAAACTAAATTTAGGATATGTTTTTTTAGGCTAAATCAATGTTGTAAAGCTGTTACAAATTACAAGATTATAATACAATATACACCATGATTTGAGGCTAGATTGACTTTGTTTAGATTTTTTTATGTTTCATACCATCTTTCTTTATACAAGGTTGGTGAAGTTTATGGGCACTCGGTATAATGATAAGCATATAAATCTTTACTGTGATAGATAAATGATAGAGTATCATATAACTACACGAGACTGGGATTGGGCTTTCTCTAAAGACTATAGAAGTGGATGCGGTATCTGAAGTTTTTTTTTTTTTTTCAAAATTAGCAATGAAAAAGGATAAGACTCGAGTTTATTTAATCATGATGCTTATCAAATATTAGACTACATACGATTACTCCCTCTCAATCATGATACGAGTAGATTAATGGGAGTTTATTTGTTCTGTCATCACCCAATTTTGGGTGATTCCCCAAAATTCACTTTTTTTTCCAAACTAAAAAAAAATCAAAATAAAAAAATAAAAAAAAATGCTGGCAATACGGAGAAAGCTGACCAAGAAAGGCTGCAAAATAGGCGAAAATCAAGCTGCAATTTTCGGAGGCCTAATTGTATCCCGTTATGCCCAAGAATGGAGAAAAATGCAAATTCAAGGTCAAATTAAATGATTATTGGATGAATTTGCATAAAAATTAAGTCCAATGACATAATTAAATTTTTAATGGGCCAATTTGATTTAATCATGGGCCAAATTGAATTTTAATTATGTTTAAGAATTAATTTAGGTCCAATTAAAGGATTTAATTAAGTGCAAGGACTTAATTATACTTTAAACGGGTCAAATTAATTTGAGGGCTTAATTGGTGAAAAATTAAGTTTGGGAGCTTAATTTGGACTCGATTGAAAAATCAGAATTTTAAAAGACCCAATTTAATTTTTACCAAGTGAATTAATTGAAATCAGGGGCCAAGTACAAAACTTGAGGGACCAATTTTGAAGCCCGAAAAACTATTTTGCCTATAAATAGCCTTCAATTTCAGCTAAGAAGGGGGGCAGTTTTGAAAAAAAATAGGGAAGAGAAACCCTAAACCTATCTCTTTCACACCCAGTTGCCGCCGCCCACGAGAGAATTTTCTCTTCTCTGCACACAACCCCCCGGTGGCCTTCATTCTTCTGACCCGGCTGGTTCCACCATTTCTTTCCCCTCTCCACTGTCATCCCCTTCACAGATCAACTCATACCGGACCAAAGCCTCCATTTTCCCTTCAAAACCGCAGCCGATCTTCACCATTTCTCCTTCCATTCTTCTCCCTTGGCCAGAACCAGCGCCCCCACACACGGCCAAACCAGCCATCACCATTCCCCCCATTTTCACTCATCTTCAAAGCCGAAACCAGAGAGCACAAGACACGCCCTCTGCCTCGCTCACCACAAGACTGTTCCCCCCTGTTCCTCTTCTTCCCTCTCAGCCGCTCATTTGTCTTGGCCAAAAACCAAGAGGCAGCTGCTCCATTTTCCTTTCAAACCGCAGCCGGTCATCTCCCATAGCCGGCCACTTCCCCTCTCTTTGCCAAAGACAAACCGAACCGACCCCCATTTTGGCTCCAGCCATCTTCCCTTTGGTTGCTCTCACTCTCGGCCAAACAGACCGGCCCCCCCTCTGCACACAGACTTTCTTCTCCTCTCCTTCAGCCAAAAACATCACCAGCCAATCACCACACAACCCGTCTTCAACAGATCGTCCTCCTCCCAACTCAGCCCTCATTTTCCTGTGGCCCTTGAACCACAACAGCTTCTTTTCCCTCTCAGTTGCAGGAACAAGAGACGAACTGAGTGGACACCCAGCTCCCTCCTCACTTCGCCTCAGCAGCAGCGTCTCCTCATCACAGCGGCGCGGTCTCCAGCTCCTCCCCCCAGCGGTGGCAGCAGCAGCAGCAGCGCCCACAGGCGCGGAGCAGTCCGCCTTCTCCCTCCGGTGGCGCCTGCAGATTCAGCCTCTTCTCCTCCAGCGAGCACCACAACAGCCGGCCACGACAGCTTCCCCTCCGATCTCCATGCCCGGCCACAGATCCACCATCAGCCAGCAGCGCCGCCCGAAGCAGAGGAGGAGATGAAATCCATAGCAGCAGACCCGAACGGGACAGATCCGGGAGAAGAACCCGAGAGCAGAACAGAAAAAATAAAGAACAACTAAAACCGATTGCTTTGTGTGTGTTTTTTTCTTGCTTTTGCAGGTGACGGTGACTCTCACCGCCGGCGGAGGAAGACAGGGAAGAAGAAGACGTTCCCGATCTACTGATTTTTGGCCTCCATCAGCGGCGGCGCGTGAGACCACGCGCCGCCAGGAACGGTGGCGTGTTGGAACACGCGCCGCCAGCTGTTCCTGCTTCCAATTCCTGTGCAGAAGGGTTTTCTTGCAATTTCAGACTGTTTGAGGACTGTTTTGTAAAGTTTGAATTATTTGATGTAATTTTTATTTATTTTTGAATATTATAATTTGTATTGTGGATGTAAAAAAAACAAAAAGAAAACAAAAAAAAAGCAAAAATAAAAAAAAAACAAAAAAATATGAAAAATGCATGTTTGTTTTTATTTCAGGGATTTTTTTATAATGAGGCGGCAAAAGAACAAAGAAGGATTTAATATTTTGATTGGATCACGGTGTAGAAATACAAACTTGTACGAAAGTTGTATTTCTAAATTCCGATGAAAAAACAAAATTTTTAAAACTTCTTTAACACATCACAGCCACGAAGCAGCTTACCTCAGGTAGGGTGTGTTAGGGGTGCTAATACCTTCCCTAACCACAATCAGTCCCTTACCCGCGAATCTCTGACAAGACCAGTCAACCTGGGTTTCCTAGTAACCTTCAATTAAATACTAGGTGGCGACTCCAAACAAAATCAATTCCAATAACAGAGAGAAAAAACCGCCATCGCCACGGAGCGGACGCCGCGCGCGGGGGTTTTCCGACGTGCGACATGTTCAATAGGATACTAGATGCTTTTTAAGCTATGATATTTAGCACCCAAGAGTCCATTACAAGAATAGATTAATTTGAGTTGTTTGATAGGATATTAGATAACTTTTACAGCTATGTTATTTAACACCTACGATCTAGAGTCCATTACAATATTTTTGCCATATTACTAGAACTTGGGAATATCATATAACCATGTGCAAATGCATTTTCAATTCAACTAGCATAGCCCATGATGTAAGATGAATTACTCTATTGTTTCTATTTGTGATTTTCTTAATTAATCAATCTCTACAAAATTACATAAATAAAAAATAATGATAAAAAGATACCATGATATATATAGCTAGTTCTGCTATATATATATTCATCAACCATATCCACTTTAATTGTATTTACCTTTTGTGAAAATGGTAAGGTACTAAGATTGTGATTAGTTCAAAGTTTCAAACCATATGACACTAGAAGATATTTTGAGAATTTTAATAAACATGATATCGAGTCTGCAATTTAATGCAGCATGCATGTTTTCGTTTCATACGTATGTACTGCTCGGAAGTACCATGTCATGACTAGCTATACATACATATAAAAAAGAATGTTGATCAATCAGGACTCAATGCTTCACCCTCATAAGCTTGGCTTGGTACCCAGAGGCCAAACCCTCATAGACCGGTGGGCGAGACTGTAACTAGCTAAACGTTGTAGATGGAACTAGTGTACAGTATGATGAGAAAGTAGTAGCTTCGATGCTATTGGATCAAGACTGGAAGCAAACGACAATTAGCTTAGGAAAAAGCTCAATCACCTGCACTTCTATAAAATTTGCTTAGAAAGATGCAAAAAGTTTGAAAGGATATATACACCCACACAACAAATTACACCAAGATTATTAGGATATAAGAATCCATATATGTTCCTAAATTAGAAAAAAATTGCCGCATAAAAACTAGCTTCAGACTTTTCAATTTGTTAATTTCAAGACTATCGATTCATTGAATAGGAGGAAAGATTGAAGTTAATACCATATCATAATATATAGCAACAATCAAACAGTTGAACAAATCTTAAAGTCAAGACCCATATATGGTATGGTGTTACAAGGCTTCGCAATATGGCAAATGATCTTTCCTAGCTAGACAATATTATTAAACGCTGAAAAATCAAAAGAAAATCCATGAACCACCTAAACTAGTTGACCTATATATGCATAGTGCCCTAGTCCTGATTTATAGATACCGCCTCAATTTGATAAGAATCAATGATCCGGCCCTTTCCAATTTCAGCGATCAAAAGGGCCACTGGGATCAAGTTGTTTACACAATCCAAGATAAGCAAGAAAAAGAACACGATCCTTAGCCCCAGTTCGATGATTCTTTGTGTGCTTGCAAAAATACTTCAACTGATCAAGAGTACAGCATCCTAACATTTGCCCCAGAAGCAAAAACAACCAATTAATCTTCCTCTTCTTGCTGGCAATCACCGGCTTGGAGCTATTTTCCTGCTCGCAAAATTGGCACTTGGGCAATGCTGGATTCATCCAAACACTTGGTGCTCTATCATGCATGAAACTCTTATTTTTAGCGATAAATGCACCAATTTCAGAAAACTTGGCTTGCAAGTCAAACCCTATTTCATATTGTTTTTCACATCTCTTGCACTGGACAAAACCGGTAATGGTTTCTATTTTTCTTGAAAGCAAATAGTCCAGGCTATGTACCATTGCGCGCCGGTCCATGGCCCAGGAGTACAAGACGGGAACAGTTTCCCCTTTCCCTTCGCGAGGTACACCCAGAGAAGGGTTCCGGCGTGTGCGTGGAGCGCGAGATGGACCAGCCATGGGACTTTCTTGGTTTATCGGAGCAGTAGTGTATAACAATGGCTCAGTCAGAGGAACTTCAGCGAGCAGTGCATGTGAAGTAGAAAGCCGAAAAGGGTCGAGAGACCTCGGGGTCATATCCCGGGCTGCAGCGATTTCAATATATGGGATTTCTTGATGTTGGGGCATTGTTTGATAAGTCACTGATAATGATTTTGATGTCACAGGTGGTGGCAATGACACCGATAACTGTGGTTTTGTAGTGTGTAAGGTGGTTTTCTTTTTAGATCTCGGGCCAAAAGATAAAGAAAGTGTAAGATCAAAATCCTTTTCATCCTCATCAAGATCTTGCATCTCATTTGGGATTTCAAACTCTTCCAAGTCTCGGCTATTGCCGTTGTTGTTGTTGCTGCTGTGTTTTCTCTTTGTAGAGATTCCTCGGTGATCACTGGTTCCTAAATCTTGTTGGTTTTTCATGGTGTGTGCAGAGAGTGGTAGGATTTTAGTGGAACAGAGAAGTTAATATCTTGGTTTATGCAAAAAGAGAGGAAATTGAGAGAGATGCGCCTTTAAAGGACCCTAGAAATTGGAGATATAGTTGAAGAAATAGGATGTATAAAAACTGTAGCTTGATAAATTTTCTTTCAAAATTTGAAATGCCAAAAAAAAAAAAAAAAACACTATTCGGATTCTGTTTGTTATAGAGTTTGTTGGCGCTGTTTCCCCCGTACAGGTTACCTTTGGCTTTTGCTCTTTCTTGTTACAGGTATATACTAGTTTTCTTTGTTTTTATGTTTTAAAAGTATTTAAAAAAATTAATTTTTTTAAATTAATATTTTTTAATGTTTTTAAATTATTTTAATGTTTGAATATTAAAAATAATTTTTAAAAAAAAAAAAATATTATTTTAGTATCTTTTCAAACATTTTAAAAAATAACAATATATAACTACCCTCCCAAACACAGTCATAACCTTACTTAATTAAAGCTCTACAATGATTAAGCCTCGAGGAACAAAAATAAAGCGAGAGAATATAGAAAAATAACTAATAACAACTAATTGAGGAGAGAGATAAGAGTCTTATCCCTTCCATAATTCTCTGTTTTTATCAAAATGTCTTCATGAATATCTCTTAGACTTCCATAATGTCCAAAGTCACATAATTTCGTGTGCAACCATGTACACAAAAAAAACATATTGCCTTGCGTAATGTGAGCATAAAGACAGAGATTTAATGATGCTTTTTTAAATTCTTCATGGTATGTGTCACGGGGTAATTTTTCGCTCCGTAAATAAACCTGTGCGGCAGTCTAGTCCCTCGCTAGACTCAACCTTCCCTCGCCAATCCCACTCGTGTTTGCCTAGTAACTAAGCAAGCAGAATACACAAGTAAAAATAAGAATCAAAGTGCACAACAAGCTTTACAAGAACTTTTTCCCAACCTTTATTGATCTCGTAAACAAAGGGAACTATACATAAATCCGTATGTGTGCTATGCACAAAGATTGCATGCTACACCAAGCTACCTCTAACTAGTGTTCTACATGCTCTTGCATGCACCTACATGCTGAACATTCCCTACGCATGCTGCTGCATACCCATACATGCTGCCCCCTCAACCAAGAGCTACAACAAGTATTTATAGACAAGCATTTACAAGGCACACCCCCCATTCCTACTTTTAAGGAAGTAGTGGGACACTATCTCACTCATATTCACCCATGAACATAGTGACCCCATTATCTACCAAGTAGTGGGTAGTTTTCCTCCATGATCTTAGTGGGTTGAGAGCATGATCCCATGATCTTGGATATCCATAACTGCCACTAACCCATGTTCTTCATGTCCACCTGGCAGCCCCATCTGCCAGTTCTTGCTGCGTCATCTGTTGAATTACTCATATGCCTTGGACAGTCCTTCGTCCAAGTTTCAGATTATGCCAAGTCAAGCCCCTGACTTACACAAACTGTTGCACGCTGTCGAATTCGCATCTGCGTGCAGGCTGCCAATTCCTGCGCTACCGAATTCCTCGACAGCCCCTTGTTCTCGTCTGCCTATGCTCCTGACGAGTTTTCCTGCCTGGCTTGAACATTCCATCGTCAAGCCAATGTTCGTCAACAATCTGCGCTGCCGATTTTCCTTTGACGAACCTACAGCCGCACAAATCTGCGCTACCGATTTCTCCCACTATTGGCATGGCTGTCAGCACCCTTAGGCCCTGTTTTGGCCAGCCTGCCGAAGTGTGCATCCCATGCACATTTGACACTGTTACAGTATGCCTAGTAAAATTTATTTTTATGTTTAAAAAGTATTTTTTAAAAAATTAAAAATATATATTTTTTTACTTTAAATTAATATTTTTTATGATTTCATATCATTTTGAAGCGCTGATATCAAAATTAATTTTGAAAAATAACAAAACATTATTTTAATGAATTTCCGAGTAAAAAACACTTTGAAAAACAATCACAACCACACTCTCGAACACCTTCTTAGGTTTCGTTTGGGAACGCGGTGCAGACCCCTTCAAATTTAAAAAAAAATTGCTTAAAATAAATTTTTTTATGTTTTCGGATCGTTTTGATATGCCAATATAAAAATAATTTTTAAAAAATAAAAAAATATTATTTCAAAACATTTCTAACTAAAAAAATATTTTAAAAAACAATTATAACAAAATTCTCAAATGCCTTCTCAATCTATTGTGTTCGAGAAAATGACGAAAGGGGTGGAACATCTTCGATTGCTGGTGGTGGTGCAAAATATTCTCTTGAATGTGTTTTTTTTTTTTTAATCCCGACAAAAAGCCTTTATAGAAAAAACCTAAGCAGTGCTAAAAAAAAATAAAAATTAACGAGTGGCCTCTTGAACGGACTGTAAGAAGTGCCTGCTGGTCACTCACCATCCTTTATGGACTGACAAAACCTGGCAAGGACAAGGAATATTTAAGCCACCTTCTCCGTACGTTATCGACAAGGGACGTGTAATTTTTTGTACATGCATATATAGGGAGTGCTTTTCAAAAACGATTCTGAAAAATTTAAACTTTTTATTTTTTATTTTGAAGTAATATATTTTTAATGTTTTTAAATTATTTTAATGTGTTGATTTCAAAAATAATTTTTAAAAATAAAAAAATATTATTATCATACTTTTCGATGTGAAAAACATTTTAAAAAGCAACCATAACCACACTTCCAAATACCTCTCATATTCATAAGCACTCTATAATCACATAAACGGAATCGTAAGGAGCTTGAGTATAAATGCAAATACTATGCCAACAATTGGAGAGTGCTTGGTATTTGTTTTTTTTAATATATTATTTTTTATGTATTAATATTAAATAATTTTTTAAAAATATATATTATTTTAATAAATTTTTAAATAAAAATCATTTTAAAAAACAATCGTTATTCATTGCATCATCTAATTTATGGGTATATTAATTTAATTTTCATCTCATTTATTACCATAAACACTTACTTCTGTGCACAAAAATAAATAATGATAATAACAACAATCACAACAAACAGTTATACATAAGATATATTACACCAACCACCATGAGGAATTGAAGGGCGTCCTGTGTATTCAAAAACTTAAATATTTACCTCTTGAATTCTAACAATATTTAGGAGTTTCTGTCCGTTTTAGTTATGGCTTGACATCTAAAAGATTTTCCGATGCATTCAAAATCACGAAGCAGGGCGGCGGCTTTCATGAAGGGTGAAAACAGATTTAACAATGACATTATCTTGTTTTAATTCTACTGCTTGATTTTTATTATTATTATTATTATTACAAAGGAAAGTCTCCAACGCAAGATCTAATTTTGGGAGAAGAAAGACGCTGCAATCTTAATTAGAATGTGTTTGGAATACAATGTTTTTTTAAAATTTAAATTTTTTTATATTTTTAGATTATTTTGAGGTGTTTTTTTAAAATAATTATTTTAATATATTTTTAAATAAAAAATATTTTAAAACCTCACAATTACATCTTCAAACAATTCCGTAAACAACTGCAGCCCTTAAACAAGTACGGCACAAAAATACGCGCCACTGGTATTTTGAAATTTGAAGTCCCTCTCCCTCTCCCTCTCCCTCTCCCTCTCCCGATAAATGGGAGAAAAAGGGGGAAGGAAAAAAGAAATAAAAAAGTAGCTCTGAAAACAAAGGTAAAATTAAATAAAAGCCCCGTTGTAGTTTATTGCAAGGACAAAGAATTGCAGTGGGACAGTCCCATACCCCTGCAAGATACAGAAAAGGACGCGTAATATTTCATGATTGCAAACTGGCAAACTGCATTGTTATCAACAAAATCCATTTTTATTTTTTTTAATATGTTATTTTATTTAAAAAAATATTATTTTAATATATTTTAAATAAAAAATATTTTAAAAAACAATCATACTATATTTTTAAACTCTCTTCACTGTGTCAAAAATAAAATAAAAAAAATTGTTGCAATATTGCTAGTGCTCACACATATGTCTAATGACTGTTTTACCATATGCTGCATGCAAATCAATTTCGTTTCAAAAATTAATATATACATATAACAAACTATATTTTATAATTAGTTTTATTTGAAATTTCAAGTAATATACGATACATTTCATGAAACAAAATCGTGCTATAAACTTATTTATATTAAATTAGAATATTGAAAAAAATCCCCACCACCGCCAAACACGTAAGAACAGTTCTTCCCATCCAGTTTCACTCATTCATTGAAAACCCTAGAAGATTTAGATTCCATTATTTCATTCCTGTAACAAGATTTAGGGAGCTCTTCACCCCGGCTAAAGGAAATAATGTAATAGGCCATCTCAGAAGTTTCGGCCTAATTAAGCCCGATCCTAATCCAACCCAACCCAACCCAATTTGATTCAAAGGATTGCAGCAGCCCAGATTTATCCAACACAGACAAAGGCAGAAGGAGAGGGAGCTTAGGCCTAGAAACAGCAAGAAATAGACCGATCGATCCACAATCAAATCCCGGCGACCGTTAAGGTAACCCTCGGGCTCTTCTTCGTTGGCTTTTAAGCTCTTGATTATCTAGCTAATTGATCATTATTTGCTAATTATAGAATTTCATGCTTTGATTGCATGTTTAGACCTAGAAATCGGAGTTAGACTAGATTATACCATTATTTTGAAATTTATAACTTCATGATTCTAATTAAAAACTATAATATTTTGATTTTTTTAATTTTATTTTAGAATTCAATTGAGAAATCGTGAGATTTTGGCGATGGACAGTATCGTAGATTCGTTAAACAACGCATACCAAGATTTCGTCGGTGCTGCAGCTAATGTGTTGGAAGCCAAGGAGTTATCCGGCGGGCAGAAAACAGCGGCAACGGATGTTGCGCTGGAGAATTTTAAGCAGAAATGGGAGTTATTTAGAGTTTCATGTGATCAAGCGGAGGAGTTTGTGGAATCCGTGAAGCAAAGGGTAGGGTCGGAGTGTTTGGTGGATGAGGCTACTGGGTCCGTGAGTGGGAGGTCTGGGCAGGGTGGAATGACAGGGCTTCCGCCTATTAGTGCTGTTCGGTTGGAGCAGATGAGTAAGGCTGTCAGATGGCTTGTTATTGAATTGCAGCATGGTTCGGGTGCTGCAGGGGGTGCGGCCGGGCATGCTCACCCTTCTGCTCCTTTTGATGCTAGGTTTTCTGAGGATGCAGCTCAATAGGTATGTTTGTCTGCAATAATGTGAACTCTTTGAATTGGTTTTATTGATGTTTTCGAGCTTGCTTGATTACAGAGCATGATTATTAGGACATTGCTAATACTTTGTCAGGGTACATAGCAAGGTAGCAACTGTCAGTGGCGTGGAGGATATTCGTTCTTTACCTTATCAAAGGATGTATTCTTACAAGATTTTTCTTCTAGTGAATGTATGCAGCTATCTCCTAAGTTGAATTCCATTGTTCTGAACCTAGTTTCTTAGATATGTGTGACTGGAGCTTTATGAGCTGCAATTTCTAACACCCTGGTGATTTCATAATAGCATGAATTTGACCAATCTCATTGATAATCTAGGCCACACAAATAAAGGGTTGGGAGCTGATTGAGCTGCTATGTGATGTTTGATTTGAAGGAAGTCAGTAACTGGAGGGGATGGGAAAGTTCAAGTTTTCTTGTTTTTCTTTTCTCTGGCTATTACGATTGTTTTTATAGTGTATTTGTTTGTTTTTTTCGTTCTTTTCTCGTTGTGAAGCTCAGGGAAAGAGTGGTTTTGGTTGAGTGAAGCGAAGCTGGAGCTGCGATGTTTACTCATGAACTATTAAAAGCTTCTAGCTTAACATGTAGGTACTATTTTTTGCCTGCTTCCATTAAGGGTGCTGATGATTGCGTAGTGAACTGTGAAGGATGTGCTTAACTAAGGGGTCTGGTGGAGAAACCGGTCATCATACGTTCATGGTTGTAGGGAGTCTGTACTTCTCTGCGTAGCAAAGAATTTTGACATGGAATTTTCTAGAATTAGTTTAAGTAATCAAACATGATTATTGAGCCTTTTGTGAATGATAGGCACTCTTGTTCGTTTTCGATTTATCACCTTGTTCAATCGTAACATGTACATGTCAGCGGCACCTTTGTTCTTTCCCAATTTCTTTTTAGACGTCTAGACGTCTGCGGAGCGTCAGTTCATTAATTAACGTTCTAATCAGAGTGTGGCCGCTTCACCCTATTTATCCTCTCAGATGTCGTAATAAATCACAATAGATTAAAATAGTTAATTTAAAAAAAAATTCAATTTGATTTTTAAATATATATTATTATTATTATTGCACAATTTAGGTTTTTTAGCTTAAATTAGCATCCCATTGCATTTGTTTTTCAAAGAAATAATTGCATTAAAAAATAAAAGACTAAAGTTTAAATACTAGGAAAAATAGATGGTGTCTTTAAATTTCATTTGAAAAGTTTTGTTTAGCCTTTTTTTTTAATCTATTAAATAATTGGTCTCTTTATTTTTTTAAAATTTAATTTTAGTACAATACTTGATTTTCCTTATTTTTTAGTTCTTTTTTGTGATAGAAGAGAAATACTTACGAGATTCCGGTGTAAAGAGAAAAGTTCATCGTTGATGATGTTTCTAGCCATAAAAATAGATGATTTTGGTATTAATAAGTTCTATTTATGATGGGAGTTTGATTTAGGTGTTTTTTTCCTACTTCTTACCTGAGGAGGTGGATTTGACCTTGATAATCATTTTGGTTTCGGGTTGATTTTGGTTTTTTGAGCTATTTTTTGGTTTTTTTTTTGTGTGGTCATGAATAGATTTATCAAGGTATTAAGAGTGTTCCGGGTCAAAAATAGGTTGAACATAAACTTTAAATTAAAAAAAAATCAAACCCTTGATTTTTCGACGATAAGAGTCGTAAGAATCCACAGAAAATAAATGATATGTTGTTTACTATCTTTTTTATAAAAAACAAATGGGGCGAACAATAGGTCCTTTACACTTTTAATAAATTAATAAGACAGGCTCATATGTGTTTAGGCTGTTTTTTTTTTTAATGTCCAGGTCCACGATGGCTAGGCCTTTTCTTTTATTATTTTTTTAAAAAAATTAATAAACCAAATCATTGAACCCAATTGAGTCCGTTATTTGAGTAGCAGGTTTAATAAGTTAACCCACAGTATTTGAGATATTATTTATTGTTCTTTTTTTGTGGTTTAAAGCTTTTATGTCTATAAAAAAAATACAATTTTACCCGCATGTTAGATTTGTTGATTTCTATACTCTACTACGGTAAGAAATCTAGATATTTATAAATTATCCATCAAATTTCAGGTATCCAATGAGTATCCATTATATACTAATATTTATTAATCAATAAAAAATAAAATGGTTACTATATATGTGTGTGTGTGTATTAAATAATAAAACGATAAATATATTTATATGTGTGTGTTTTATGTCAATATTAAAATATGTATATATCATAAATATTTTACAAATATATTTATATAATATAAATATATGTTTTTGGTTAGGTTCGGGTGGGTTTTAGGTCGGATTTGACAATATTCATAATCTATCCATTATCCATCGAGTCCAAAAAATACCAATTCATTCGGGTCGATATCTATCAGGTTTATATTAAATTGTCATCCTTATTATCAATAATTTATTTTTCTTATTAAACTCAAAGCTAAAAGAATGTAATTCCACTCTTTCTTGTCAAAGATCTATCTTTGCTATCTCGGGTTTATGTGTCTTTCATGGTTTTTTTGCTTTAAAAAATGTCGTTTCATACAAAAAAAATATAATGCGATTTATTGTTATATAACTAAATTTAAAATAATCTCTAGTATAAAATTTTATTGAATTTAATGATGTGCATAACTTTCATCGCGAGTTTTTTTAATCAAATATTATTTTTAACCGATTTAGTTCTTCAACATTAAGTTAATTTAAGATTGAGCTTCTTAATTTGTTTCAAGACTATCTCTACAAGTTTCACATGTCAATCCAAGTTAACCCAAGTGGATTAAATATTTTTCTATCTTAGTATTGAATCGAAATATCGTTGCATTCATGATTAAAATCTATTTTTTAGAAGACACATTATTAATTTATAAACATTTGTTTTGGGCTTGGACTAAAAAATATTTTACTATGACTCGTGATATAACGTGAGTCAATGAGTTGGTTTTAGCTATGAGTTGCAAATCTTTCTCATGGTGTGTTTAGAGGTTCTTGCAGGCGACTTGACGATGTAAAAAACCTCTACCCTTTCTTACTTTTCCCTTTCTCGTGAGTAGGCTCTTTAGTCCCTACTTATATTAATTAGTGGATGACTATATCAATGCATCTGTGCTACGCCACGGGAATGGGTTCTTATATTTTTTAGTAAAAAATGATGCAGGCGAGTTTTACAAAAGAAAGTAAAATCAATTATTTGAGTCTTACTGAGTTAAAATGATATATTTATAATTTCGGTAATAAAAACAAGATAATCTAATAAAAAATAAATAAAAAAATAATCACAAGGTGTAATTTTTAACAAATCAGTTGTAAAATGATAGAACCGAAAAAAAATCAACAAGTAAAAGGGATTTAAAAAAACAATCAAAATAAAGTAAGATGACTACATCATGTGATTTGGATGATGCTAATGAGATAATCCAATAAAATTTAAAAAGAAAAAATGATAAAGATTAATTCCAAAAAAATCAAATTTTGAAGGATGAGACTTAAAAAAGATTAAAATCTCTTTTTAGAAAAGCAACCCCATAAAAAGGATTAAACTAACCCGAGTTAACTCTCGCTAAACTCGTAACTCATGTTATGAGATTGAGATAACTTAGTAGGAAAAAATGAAGAACTTCACATAGCTCAATTTTTTTTAAATCTCAAATGATGAGATTGAAAAAGAAAATAAGTTCAAATAAATGATGTCAGCCCACATTAACTTTTCAAATCCTTTGAGTTATGTCATTAAACCAAAAGCAACATATTTAAAAAAATCACAAAGTCTAATTCCCAATCAATCAAATATTGAAGAGTAAAATTGGATAAAAAAATAAATTATACAAAAGGATCCAAAACAAAAAATAGCAATTAAAAAAATAAGGATCAAAATTGAAATAAAAAAATAAATTAGAAGACAACTAATAATTTTTTAATGAATAGTGAAGTTGAAAAAAAATTAATTTAACAAAAAGACCTAAAAATAAGGATCAAATTAGAAAAAAAACAACATATCATGAATTGAGATTAAAGAATAAAATTGAAAACAAATCAAAATTTTACAATAATACCAAGAACAATAATTAAAAATCAAAAAAATAAAGAATGAAGTTGAAATCAATAAATAAACCGACAACCCTGGAATTTAAAAATGGCCAACGTGAATCTCGAGGAGAGGAGATGGAAAAGAGAGGGAAAAAGAAAGAAAACATCGCTGATGATAAATCATCCCACCACCAATGCCGTTTACTATCCCAATAGAAAGAAGGCACTGCGACAATTCTAGTGACATGACAAACAAAAAATTTTGGCTACCATATGACACCGCTTGCGTAGTCGATGCATCGCGATGTCTCCCACTTTTTAACGCGTGCTTTGTAGGAGCCACTGATTTTTGTTTTTTTAATTATATTTTATATTTATAAAAATATCAAATTACTTCTTTACCAACTTGATTATAATTAATAAAACAGAATGGAAATACTTTAAAGTTTTTAAACATTAGTTAATCAAAAATATGTTATCAAAGGTAACTTAGTGAGTTATAATTTTAAAATATAAAAAGATCACCTTATCCATGATGAATTTAGTAATAACCAATGTGTCCTATTGAGGGACTATATCACCCAAATAACATTTTTAAGAAAGGTTAAATGGTGAACTCTGAGGAGTAGTTTAACTAGTCAGGTCATGTGTTTGCTACTTAATGATCACGAGTTCAAGTTTTTTCAGGGCCATTGAAGATTTACATGATCGTTAACTTCAGAGCTCATGAGATTAGCCAAGATGTGTGTAAACTGGCCCGAACACCCACAGTAATAAAAAAAAAAGGATTAAATGGTGATTTTATTGTTTTAATAAACAATAAATCTTCTCACAGTGAACGAATTATCTTTTGTTAATATGGCTCTTTTGATTAATCCGCGGGCTACATTTTTTTCCCTTTCTCAACATCAATGCATCGATTGGATTATCTAATTTCGCTTTCAAAATTCTTTACAAAAAAAAAAAAAAAAAAAAAGGCCCCGGGTACTACGACCTTGTAACCATATATTAAGAATTGCCAGACATTTGTTATTCCGCTCTAGTTCAGTATTTTATTGATTCCATTAAAATTTGAACAAAATACATGGATGTATCAGCGACAAAGCAATCAAATTCGATTTAAATATGATCTAATTCCCATTTATTTCAGTTAATGACTGCGAGAGAGAGAGATCTAACTGAGTCAAAAGGTTAGTTCGGCCTGGTCCAAACAAGCTTTAACAAACTTTTATTTTTTATTTATTTATCATATTATCAGATCCTAAAAATAAACAGTTTTTGTGATTATTATTTATAATAGTTTTTGATGTTAGGGTAGTGATTATTTTTTAAAGTAATTTTTGTTTGAAAATATATTAAAATAATATTATTTATTTTTAACATTCACATATCAAAACGATCAAAATATAAAAAATTAATTAAAAAAATTATTTTTTTTAATTACAGTTACAACAATACAAACAAACAGACTTTTATTTATGCATGAGTTCGGGAAAAATCTACCATCAAGAATTTTTGATTTTTTTAGTTATCACGAATATATTTTCCACTACTATTCTCTCACTTCAATGATAACGCCACTCTTGTATTTAAAAATAATATTTTTTTCTTAAATAATAACATTAAAATTGAGACTTGAGAAATTAAATGAGTGAAGAAAGTTCTTAATGACAAGACTATTGCAATCAAATTTAATAACAATAGTTTTTTTATTTGATAATAAATAGCATTTTCAAGATAACTTGATTTGTGGTTTGAAAAAATTGTCAAATTAAAAATAAAACTCAATTGGGTTATATTTTATATATATTGATTTTTTTAATTCATCTTACTATTGTTTTTACATTTTGTAATTAATAATATTTATAAACAATTTTTTATTGTTCCATTGAACTATCACGGTACAAGGACTCAGTTTCATTGATTTTGTAAGCGCAAAACATCGGGTAAAATATCATTAGAAATAAAATGAGGATTGTACTCAAATTTAAAGTATACCGTGCAAACTTATTCTAATTTATATTGGTTATTGAATAATATGAAACGCTAATTTTTCACTAATGACATGAACCCCATACAAAATTTAAAATCAAACACAGGTTTGCGAAAAGCAGCTGAGAGCTGCTTTTTGCAAACCTGCTGTTTTATTACTTTATGATTAAGTTCAGATATCAAAACATGGTTGTTTTCTACCCTTTTGTAGTTACCCTTTGACTCAAAACTCAAAGAAAAAAGTGTTTTCTACCCTTTGGTAGTTACTCTTTGACTCAAAACTCAAAGAAGGAAGTGTTTTCTACCCTTTGGCACAAACTGACAAAAGAAAAGGTTACATGACATGTTTTCTACCTTTTGAAACAAGGTTTAATTTAAAGATTTTAATAAAAAAATAAATTTAATCTCTAGAAATATCATAAAAATATTAAAAAAATCTATCTAGTTTTTTTTTTTCAATACTTTTGAAAAAATAAAATAAAGGTAATAAAAAAATAAAATGAATTGAATTTATATTTTTTAAACATCTTAATTCAATTTATGTATGAATTGAATTTAAATCAAACACTATAATTGAATTCTAAAGCTAATTAAATGCATTGAAACGGGTCTGATTCAGTTAAAAAAATTCAATTTTTATTTTTATTTTTAATTGTGTTTTATTTGAAAAATTAGAAGGAGATCGTTTGATGACGTAGCTTTTGCAGAATTTGATCGCAATCTCAATTTTGTTCTTGATGATATTTTACCTGATGTTGTTGTGCGCTTAAGAAACCAAGAAAATTGTAGTCCTTGTCGGATGGATTTCGTACGTGATGAAATTGTAGATAGTTTAATGGAACAATAATAAATATTTGATATAAGTATTATTTATTTAATGATGTAATAGCAGTAATTAAATTTACAATATTTAAATTAAAAACCATAAAACTATATATATATATTAATTATTTTATAACCTCAATTTGAAAAGTATTTTTTTAACCAAACAAATTAAACTAATTTTTGTTTAACCTCAATTTCAATCACAGTTTTAATCAAATATATACAAATACCAAACTAACTTCAACCAAAAATATTTTTATAAAATAATTTTTTTCAAACTAAAACCATAAAAATTATCATAATACCAAACATACTTCTACAAATCATTTAAAATTAGGTAAGTAGCTAGGATTAATAAATTGTTGTTCTAATTAATCCTACTATTAATAATTAAGGGATTTGCAGGCGTATATTCTGGTTAAAAATTTTATTTTTTAAAAGGATTAAATTCTTTACTTCTCAATGAAAAATTTAAATAAAAATATATATTCTGTATTCAAGAATCAATTATAAATTGAAAAACCTTCCCCGTCAAGGAGACACCCTCATTAATTGTTAGCGTCCGTTTGATCCAAAAACTCTTGCGAAACAATATAAAAATATCCCCATAACGACACTTCGGTTTCAGACGCTATCTTCGTCTTGAACATAAAGGCTAACTACCTGTCGTCTCCCATTCCAGGCAGAACAGGGAACTGACTCTCACTCTAATAAAAAGCAACTTTTTCTACTAGATCTTCCTTTTTGGTTCGCCTTTCAAATCACAAAAAGTTGTTTTGTTTTCAAGCTTCAGTCTTGTAAGTAAATTCTTTATCTGGGTTTTGCTTTCTACATATCTTTTTATTTACATGCATGTGTATTGATACATTTAAAATTAATGGGTTGTGATTTTCTTTTTTGGTTTAGTAGACAATGGACTTGAAAGATGAAGTGCAGAGAGTTAGATTTTGGATTAATCAGGCAAGTTTCATTAGCTACCACGGAATCCTGGGAACCTTTTCTTAATTGTTTTTGCCTCGGAAATATATGGTTGTCTGTGATTCATGTGATATGTTTTTTTCTTCTGTCGACATTAAGGTAGAGAGTCACTCTGGATTTTAAGGTTTTGTGCAGATTGGAAATTTCTGGCTTCGACTAGTTTGGCATTCTGTACATCTTCTTGTGAGATTTTGGTATCTTGGAGTTGGTGTAGCTAATGTGATCGAGAGCTATTTGATCTCTAGTGGACTACTGAAGCGTTACAGATCTATTGATGTTGGCAAGCTCCGGTATCTTGCGATTGTGATAGAGAGCGATGATGCTTGCCGAATTTCGAAAGTCATTCAGCTTTTGCAATGGCTACAAGCTATTGGTGTCAAACATTTATGCCTCTATGATACAGAAGGTAAGGATGCTGGATGCCTCGTGAAACTGAGTAATTGAGTATTTTTCCCTTATAATTGCCTGTAAGGAACACGAAACTCTTTGGATTTTTAAAATATTTTGATTTTGAATGTTCAATTTTTTTTTTCTAGGAGTGCTCAAGAAATCTAAGGAATCCATCTTAGCGAAGTTGAAAAATGCAACTTTATTTGAGGTAGCATCTTCTATCTGTAGGGTGATGGTACCTTTGTTTTTCACTTTGCTGCCATTCAGATTGCAGGTAGCGCCTGTTTGACTGGTACTCAATTATGATCTGGCCGCCAGTGAGCATTCTTTGAAAACTCGTTAAACTGACATTTGATTCAGTGAAAGATTCATATGAATTGCAGTAGGATTACTTGAATAAGGATGGCCTGGATAAATTTTGTACAATGAATTCTGGTTGAGAACTTCGTATAGTTATATCTCATGTCTTAATTGCTATTATTGCTTCATTTGAATTATTTGCAAATTACAGTGGAATGTCAGTGGCAAAGGTAGATTTCTTACTCAAGTTTTCTATCCACTTTTTGCAGGAAGCTGATGAAAGAGATTCATTACTGGACCAGAAACACATGACTCTGGAATTTGCTTCAATCTCAGATGGAAAGGAAGCAGTGGCCAAGGGTGGTAATGTACTTTTCATGAAGTACTCGAAGCTGGCTAATTCTGGTGCAGAACAGAAAGAACAGATATTCACAGAAGCTAACATGACTGAGGCACTGAGAGCTGTAGGTTTGTTCTATTTCTCAATCTGCTGAATGGTTGAAGGAATTGATTTCCTTTCTGACATGAATCTTATGCATATTGACTGGTAATGTTCTTGAATTATGAGGTTGTGGAGGGCCCGAACCTGATCTGCTATTAGTTTATGGACCTGCAAGATGCCATCTAGGTTTCCCAGCTTGGAGAATTCGATATACGGAGATAGTGTAAGTTTTCTGTCTCGATGAGGCAATTAAGATAGTTTAATTTGAAAATTGTAGGTTGGATCATTCATTTTGTATTTTTGTTCATCTTTGTATCACTGTGGGGAATATGGAAGGAGCAGTGGACCTTCTTTTCTCAACCTGTATTCAGATTTTTATCAATTACTTGCACCACATAATCCATGTCCTGCTGAGGTTTGCTTTTCATGGATTAAGTTGTGGCCTATTGTGTTGCAGACACATGGGACCCTTGAAGTCCGTGAGATACGGTTCCCTGGTGAAGGCCATTTACAAGTTCACCATAGTGCGGCAAAACTACGGTAAGATCCTCTTTCGAGTGTGGCAATTTATTCTGGAAAAAATGTGTGGACTCGTGATCCACTAAAGAAAACAAGGTGAATTAGTGATATACTAGCTAAAATGGGCAGCAAATATTTGGAATTTCCACCAAAACCAGTCTTGATGATTTCCTGCAAATGATTTGGCAATTGTGGAACGTGTACTGAGTATAATAGTAATCGAATTTCAAAGAAGTTGGTTTAAATTTGTCTGTTTTCATTCTTGAACAGGAACATGAACCTGCTACTTCGAGAGATTGTTGTAATGCCTCTGTCAATGCAGACTTGTTTGTGCTTTGTACACTCTCATATGTAAGCCGTGTTCAATTTGACTAGTTATACTCGTACAACGAGGCATCTCTCTATCTCCATTTTTCTTCCTTCCCCTTGTAATTTAATCACAACCTAAATCAACCGCAGTATAGCAATCCCTCTTTCGAGCTATGACATCACTCTTGTTCATGCTGATTCAAACCAAAGCAGAGGATTAATATGTCACAACCAACGGTCTATATACCTGCATTACTAAACTGGTGACTCGTGGTAGTTCGGATCATTTTTTTTTTCAAAAACAATGCTTAAATAATGATATTATTTTTTAAAAAATAAGAGGAATTTGAGAGTTAGGTTATTGATTGTATTAGATTCAACAATCTCAATTAATTTAATAATGTGAAAAATAGGCAACAATAATAAATAAATTGAAAAAAAAAATTGGCCCAAAGTTAACATGAGTAAACTCACGAAATCTATGATCTATTATATAAAATTAGAATCATCTTATAAAAAAATAAAATTAGAAAAAATTAATTGTAAAAAGACTTGAAAAAAATACTTAAATCATCATGGACTAATCTCTTAAACTTGTGACTCAAGTTCCAAGGCTAGAATTACCTTAAAAAAAAAATCATTCAAAAAAAATCATGAAGTTAAATTTCAAATTAAAGGATGAGATTAAAAAATAAAATTTCAATAAAAAAAAAGATTAAAAACAAAAAAAATAATAATTAAAAGAATAAAGATCGAATCTAATATAAAATAAAATAAAATATTGAGAGATGCAATTGAAAAAATAATTCAATTAAAAAAATGATATAAAATATCAAGAGATGCAAATGAAAATATAATTCAATTAAGAGAACAATTAAAAATAAAATCACAACTAAAAGAATGAGAACTACTCTGATAGGTAAAAAAAAATCAAAGGAAGATTAAATTGAAAACAAATTACAACTTTATGGATTGTTTAAAATAAAATAAATAATAAAAAAGGGACCAAATCTAGAAAAAAACAAATAAAAAGACTGCTTTGAAAATGTGCAATGAAAGAGACTGAAATTGAAAAGAAAGGAAAAAAGAAAGAAAAAAAATCACCGGTGCAAAACTCGATATCTTTTGTCTACAAGTGTCACCCTATAATGGAGTAATAACATCATAGAAGCCTAAGTTTGGTGGTTGGACGACATCATATATGCACTGAAATCGAGAAAAAAGAAAAGAAGAAGGAAAAAAAATCACCGATACAAAACTCGATATCTTTTGTCCACAAGTGACAACCTTTTAATGAAGGAGTAATAACATCATAGAAGCCTAAGTTTGGTGGTTGGACGACATCATATATGCCGTCTAAATAGCACGAATATTCCCATGTGTCCAAGTGATCTGCATACCTAACCCCCTTCTTAACATTAAATAATAATAAGCTAAAATACTAAATTTTATTTTCTTGAACTTGATAATAACAAAAAAAATCATAATGAATAAAAAACCCTCAAACCAAGTTGAAAACAATTTTAAATCAAGAGCAATGTAATCAAAATTACTGTGCTTCTAAAAAAAACCTACCCACCATGCATTATTTTTTGCATCAAATGATATAGTAATCATTTTACTATTAGAAAAAAAAAAACCAACCATACCATACCATCACCACATCCAAAGCAAATTGTGTTTTGTTGATATTAGCAAAATCATAATTTTACCATTCCAATTCACAATGTGAATAAGTCTAAAGCTACGGTAAAAGAGTTATAGCAAAAGCACTATCATTTTTAGTTTCTTTTAATAATAATAATAATTAACGAAACTTGCTATTTTTAAAAAAATATCTCAAGAACATAATCGATGGGCCAACTGAGTCATCAGGTTTGCGCACTGAAATACATGCATAGTGAGCAGGGAAATCCGGGATTTATCTTTTCAAGTGGCTGAAGAACTGCGCGGTTAGAAAAAATAGCTCTCTTGGAACAATCACCAAGTGAATGGTATGCTTGAAATCGAGTTTGTAAAATCAAAATAGTGGGAATAATTGGCATTGAAATTGAAAATACCACTTGGTAACGTAGGATCACAACTAATAAAAAGTGGAGGGCAACTCAATCACATCAAAATTATATCCAACTTCCCACTGCATTCAAAGACGGTGAATAGTAAAATCCTAGTTTAATATTCTGTTTCCAGGATGCCATCGATGAGCCCAAACTCCATAGCCTGCAACGATGGGCAGCAAAAAGCAACATGGTGATTAATATGGTTGTCAAAATGCATACAGATAATTAGTAGAGTGAAAAGCTCAGACAAAAACATAGTTGGAAGCGGGTCTTAAACTGCTAAAAGATGACATGTATGCAAGTAAATGTTAGAAATGCAATCATCACCATGAATTAAGCGATCCAATCAAACGCATAATGGAGTTACAGGAGTGATGCAGGTGGTACAGAAACATGAAAGAGAATAAAATTTAATGTTATCTCATATATAAGATTTTTATTAGGACATTTTCTTGTCTCCAATAATTCGAGAGTGCAGACATATATGTATAAACATCCACACGCATGCAAGTGTTTGAGCAGGTTCTATCCAAGCACTGATGTCTATCTAAAAAGGAAAAGAAAAACAAGTTGCGCCACATACCTCTGAAGTGGATAAGAAACGATCTCTCTCAGTGTATTGCTGTACTTTCTCAAGGGGTTGACCAGTGAATGTAGCATACATTTGGTCAATTTTCTGCACCAGAATTACAAGCAAAATAAGACTGCATTTTACGTTACTTAGAGCAATCTTCCATTTAAAAGTTCCAAAAACTAGCGAAGTGCTGAAGGCTTTACAGGAATTCAAATGACAAGAGCCAATAATCCCAGAGCTCTAGAACTTCAGTAAACATTGAATATCTTTTTACCTTGAACACGCAAGTTTTGGGACATCTTGTTATAGATAAGCACCACAGGAACAGATAAATAGTCCCACCCCCCTTCCCAAAAAAGAAAAACACCAGCCCCACTAGTATGGTGCTTGCAAAACAAGTTTGTCAACTTCTCGAGTGTGAACTTCAGCTTTGAGTATATGGCCCCGCCACACTCAAATCTTGAACTAGGAAACTCTTGGGTTTCCAATTGTGATTCAACCAGGCTAACAGGTATTCAGCCATTAATTGGGTTTCATCTTCCCAGAAAGTCAATCAGCATGTGAATGAACTAAGTGGGAATACTCACATGACGAGCTTGAACTGCTTCATTTACTTGGCGTCTCACATCCTCCACATGACCCTGGAAGCAAATATTGCAAATTACATCAATGACTACAACATAACATATATATTCATTACTATTCCAAACACCCAAGATTTTGGAACTGTTGCAATGTAGTGGACTTGTATTATTACAGTTTTTGCATTTTGAATTTTGCACTCACATGCACCAGTATGCTATGACAGGAGCAAGTTAAACACAATAATAGAAACTTCAGTAATAATAAAAAAGATGCAGCTTTTAATTTAAGTAACAATCCGGAGATCACATACGATTAAACAGGACTAGCTAGCTTTTGATGTGAAATTATATGATGTATGTCCTAACAAAGATCCTTTTCCATTTCAGCTAGCAGCAAAAAAGGGAACTCTTGCATACTCTCAAAAGCATTAAAGAAATTTGGAAATCGATTCTCACCCCACAGCCACCCTGCGGTTGATGAATCATAATACGTGCATTAGGCATTGCATACCGCATTCCCTTCTCTCCTCCAGAAAGAAGAAGCGCTCCTTGGCTTGCAGCCACTCCAAAACATACAGTGCCAACTTTAGGCTTTATCTGAGAGCATTGAGAGTCATCAAAGATTGCATCATATAGAAGAAGAAATCAGAGAAATAAAAAGATAGATGGATGGAACAAAATGTAATGCATACATATTTTCTGGGGCAGTTGTCATTTATTTAGACAGAAGATCATATTAATTGTTTACGACTAGATGCCACTTACTTCAACGCTCAAATTATGATTTATTAAACCAACTTTATAAGTATGCATGTTCACTTCATTGATCTTATAATCACTTCTCTAACAGAAAGGGTCAAAAACAAATTTTCATTTGGTCTTTAAAGTTCATTTCTGTTATTACTACCACTTAGAAGGTTGTAAGATCAGAATCCCATGATGAGGTTGCCAATGTGCTAAAAGTTATGCTAGGATGAAAAAAGAAAATATTAGTGATAAAAAAATTACCCAAGACATGCAATCATAAATTGCCAGAACAGAGTAAGTGCTTCCACCAGGACAATTCAGATACAACTGCAAATGCAATAAAAGGTCACAAGCACATAAAATTTGGCTAAACCATTTACTTCCAAGCTCTATAAACTGATTAAAACAGTTAAGTACAAAACTAATAAACTAAGAAAATAGCCACACCAGAATATCTGTTTTCTCATCAATAGTTGCTAGAGTCACGAGCTGTGATATAACTCGTTGAGCCACCTGTGAATTTATTGGCTGCCCAATGAAAATTATGCGATTCCTAAATAACACAGATGACAGATCCATAGGTCCTCCTGGAGTCATCACTGCTGGCATAATGGGCGGATTTCCCCCCTTTGCTTCAACTGTGACATAACTGTGTGATAAAATCATTACTTGACAAATATGTATCAGCTAGAAGAAATGTGTAACTACCGAAACAACTAGTTAATCATTATATACAGTCTAATTAAATATTAAAAAAAATTATATAAATATAGAGTATGTAAACCCCTTTAAAGTCAAAGGGGACAAAAGCAAGAAACCTTTGTTTAGCATCACGAAAACCCTTCTCGTCGATCCTTAGGGATAATCCTACATGACACAGTTACACATTTTAAAAAAAAAAACTCAGGTCTGACAAAAAACATAATCAAATTAGGGGCATGGAATTCATTTTAAGCATATTTTCAACGCCAATTAAGCTAAAAAAAGAACTGGGTCAGTCATAACATTCAAAATTAAGGACATTGAACTCAACTTAGGCATGCTTTAACAATAATCAAGCTAAAAAACGAACTGGGTAGATAAAAAAAATAATGTAAAACTCCCTACTAGTTGAAGAATCACTATAGGGTCTAGGCAAGGCAGAAACCACCGAGTTTCTTCTGCAATTAACCAAAGAAATGATACAATTAAGCACTAGGAAAAATCGGATAGAAAATTAGCAAAGAATACATGTGTATACTACATGATGTTACCTGTGAGAGAATAAAGAAAGAGAAGGGGATTTGGCTCGAGGAAAGATAGAGAAGCTGGCGGCAGGGGCAGAAATAGCTGATGCTCCTACCATTTCGAAGCTATAATAATCTCAAGAGTGTTTGAGAGAGGGATTGTGTGTGTGGGGGATTTTGATGTGGGGATGGCAAAGGGGGTTTAGATTTTACAAGCTGACAGGCACGGAGAAATCTTCGGCTTTGCTTGGCGCTGCTAATTAAACAATTTTCTTTTCCTTTTCCTTTGTATTTTATTTCTGAGTAAAGAAAAAACAGGTTAGCCCCCTTTTATATCCATTTATAATTTCTTTCGAAGATTTTATGTTGCACTCCCATCTTTTCCAGTTAACGAAGGTGTAACGGGGAAAGGTTTTACTATGTTTGGTAATAACTAGTCCATTTGGCCTGCATTTCACTGTGGTTCGGATGAATTAAAAAAAAAAAAAAAAAAACTTAGAAAAGAATGTCCAGAGAAAAGTTTTTTTTTTTCCCATGGTGTTATTAAATCAATCTCGTCATGTAGATTGGCTTTTTTTATTTAATTATATAAAAAATAAATATTTATAAAATCAAGCACCAATTCTAAAATATATGTTTATTTGATATCATAATAATCCTATATAAAACATAAAAAATAAATCATGAAGTTCGTTTCTCAACTAATCTAATATTGAAGAAGGGTAAAACAAAAAAAAAAACATTTCACGTTCGATAGATAAATTCGTCAAACCAGTAAATCGGGTAACCTAAGTCAACTCGTCAAACCTATGAATTGGATTATGGATTCTATAGCAATTAAAATGTTTTTTTCTTGAAACTATTGTTATTTAATTTTATGATAACAAAAATAAACGATATCAAATTGAGCACTAACCCAATATTATAAATTTTTTTAGACTATGATAACATTATATAAAGCAAAATAAAACAAATTATAAAATTCAATTCTCAATCAATCTAATATAGAATGATAAAAGAGAAAAATTGAATTTAAAAAAGAAAAAATATATAAGTGATATATGTCAAACCTGCAAATAGGTCCATGAACTTTCTAAAATTTAATAACAAGATTTTTTTTTCCTGAACTTATTTTTTTTTAATTTTATGATAAAAAATAGACAATCATAAAATTGATTTCAATTAAAAAAAAGAAAAATAAAAGGTACCCGCTAAACCCATGAATCAAGGTAACCCGGGTTATCTCGTTAAATTTGTAAATTGGTTTATTGATTCTACAAAGTTTAATAACTTTGTTTTTTTTAAAATATTTTTAAAAAAAATAAATCATACTACAATATTGAGATATTTTTCTAATTCTAATATGATGTTAGGATATTTTTTTGATATCGGATGAAAACAAAATTAACAAACAATTTAAACACTATTAATAATTTTGCTAAATTAAAAAAATAATATTTTAAATAATATAAATATAGTTTTTTTTTCATGTAATGAAAGAAAGTCATTTGAAAAGTTAATTGTATTGGAGTGAAATAAGTAACTATTTTATTTTTTCTTAATGATTATGATATCATTAGTTCTTTCACATGATTGCATTTAATTAGTTTATGTTTTTGTTGGTCTCACTTTATTGATTTTATTTTTTTTAAGAGATATGTAAAAATAATATTTATGGGAAAAAATATTTTAACATTTTATTTAACTTCTATCTTCCATCTTACAGCATGAAAAACAAGTAAAGAAAAATCAAAATATTACTTTTTATTTTGAGCTCTCTATTTAGCACCCGCTTTGGAGTTGGGAGATGCTAAATAAATAGCCAAAAATAAAAAATTAATATTTTGATTTATCTTTGCTTGTTTTTCATACTTTAAGGGGAAAGCCAAATAAAATGTTAAATTGCATTTTCTTTCCCACAAATGCTATTTCTACATATCTTTCAAAAGAACCAAAACTAACAAAGTGGGGCTAACAAAAAAATAAACCAATTAAATCTAGTCATGTGAAAAAAAAATTACATTAGAATCATTAAAAAAAATAAAACACTTATTTATTTTACTTTAATAGAATTGGCTTTTTAAATGATTTTTTTCCATTGAAATATACATGATAAAAAAAGGTATATTTATAACTTTCAAAATACTATTTTATTAATTTACTTTTTTCAATAACATCTTTCATCGGAAATGCTATTACAAGTAACAAGGTTTTTATAGATGGATTCAGTAGCGATAGAAGCATGCTAGCTCCATTAAATTTATACAACAAAGTTCAAGGCTTCGTAATAATTAAACATATAGAAGTAACTAAAATTACATGGTGGACGATACTGGAACCCAAGGAAGATTGCTTGGAGAAAAGAAATGGCATACTGGAGAAGTTCCAGGCTTCATGCCAAGAAGTTGAAATGGTAGGATTCCAGGTAGATGTGTCCGTGGCAAACAGCAGCAGCTTCCACTGTCTCCATTCTCACCTCTAGAGTAACCTCAAGAACCTTGTTTTCACTCTCTTGACTGTGACAATAATAAATTGCGAAGGGTAAGGCAAAATATTGCATGCTACTATCTCTGGAGTTAGCACTTCTTTCAGGCCCTTCTGGGACAGTGTAGTTCTGTGCATGAAACTTTTCTTTCTTACCCTTTTATCAATTCTCCTGGGAAGCATGAAATTATTGTACTCTTATCATCCATTTTCATTCGTCGTATAGAATATAAATCTTCAACTTTTTTTTATATATAGACAAACATGTTATTGATAATTACGTGCCCATTAATCAGTCAAAACACGAGCATATTAAGGAAAATAGAATAAGTAATCATGTACCTAAATATAAAAGAAATGTTTTAAATCAGTTACATGCATGGGTTAACAATTTGTTTTTTCTTCTGGACAGCTTGCAGGCACCATTAATGGCAGAGAAGACCTTGGAGAATATCGGGGGAGAAATATGAAAGGACAGCCAATGCATAAAGTAACTCAAGGGCTTATTGATAACCAAGCTAAGAGGCTAAAAAAATGACCAACTTTTCAAGAATGTTTCCTGACAAATGACATTATTTTCCTCGCAATTCTCATGGGACTTGTGCAGAGCCTAGGAAAGATAAACCTCTCGATTTGGATGATTGGTCCAATCGTCGTATTTATCATGGAACTCCGGGGACTGAGAAGGAGAAAATGGATTTGGATGGTTGGTCGAACCAACGTATTTGTCATGGAACAACTACTCAGCCCAGCAATGATGATTGGTCCAACCACGAATTTATCACGGAACAACTACTGATACTGAGCTCAAGTGGGATGATTGGTCGAGCCACCGTATCCATCACGGTACAACTACCAAGCCCAAGAGTGAGAAGTCCTCTGTTACTGACTCTGAAACAAACCAGCAGAAGATGGTAAATTCGCCAAGGATATCAACATGGGACTGATGTTCTCGTCTTAGGCTCTAAATAATGAAGTTAGCAGTGCTACCTCCTTGCTTCGAGTGCTATATTATAAAAATAAATGTGGATCCTTGATGGTATGCTGTGAAGTCGATGAAATAAGTTGAGTTGTTGCTCAGTTTGGATTTTAGTGTCACAGTACGTTTGAGGTTAGGAAACAAGCCACCTCATTCAATTACGAGGTAAACATTACTGGACCAGGGTTTTATGCATCCTGTTGTAAATAGCTGGATTGGATTTGTACGTTATTTTAAGCCATGATTAGATCCAGTCATGGCATAGAAATCAGGCAAGTTCTCGCTGGATTTACATGAAATCCAGTTATGCCCCAAATAGTTTTCGAAGCCGGGTTCTCCCGAAGAGAATACCTTTGTCTGTCATTGTAGAACACCAGCATTCCAAGACAATTCCAAGAAACGAAGTACAGAATCACCAATATTCTTTATTAGTCTTGTAAGAGAGAACATTGGTATACATCAGTCCATGACTACATCGACAAGCACAATTTTACAGACAAGCGTATGACATGATTCAAGTCTCAGGACATATCTTACAATCACATCCACAAATATTACTACTGCATTTATGAAAGCAAAGGCACCCAGACTATGTTATCTGCTGGGAAAATATGGCATACAGGGGCAGTTCCAGGCTTTATTTTCAGCACACGAAATGATGGGTTGTCAGGATCCCATCGAGAGGTGTCCATGTGGCAAACACCAATAGCTTGGACTCTATCTCCATTCTCACCACCAAGTGAAATCTCAAATAACCTGTTCCCACCTTCTTGGCTATGGCAATAATAAACTACATAAGGGTAAGGCATGGTATGACATCCTATCACTTTTGGTACCAAGATCTCTCTAGGCTCCTCCACAATTGTGTAGTTTTGTAGAGGTGCAACTGGCTTTCTAAGATGATTGGTAGTTAAGGCTTTTACTTGGGTTTCCGATCCAAAAGTGGCCTGTGCAAAATCAAGCATGGATTCCAAGGAAGTAGCACAGAACTTGGTCTCACCTTCCATGAGTTCAAGTTCACATTGTGTTAGTGTATATTCCATGGCTTTGGCTTGAGGAGATTCTTTGGACAAAGAGAAAAATTCAAGAAGATAAGGTAATTTTGCTAAAGAGAAAGGAATTGAATTGGCTTCTTCTCTAGATATCAGATGAGGAGAAGTTGAAGGGTCTCTATAGTAGAAGTAAATTGGAAGTGTTTTTCCAACTTGCAGATCTTTTATGGTGAAGAAAATCTTGTCTGAAGGGTCCATATGATTCATATGTGATGATAGATGAGCATGTTCATGGTTTCGATGATCACCATCCCTACTGTGCCTGGTTAGAAGATGATCATCCTTTGAAAGCTGTTGCAAATCAGGTTCTCGATTGTGTTGCAGACCGTTTTTATCATCATCCGGCACTTCTCTCCATCTTATGTGAGTCATCTTTCTTGCACTACAGTCTTTAGCAAACTGTTATCAAAGCAAATATATAAATTATTAAACCAGAAGAACCTAATTTAGAAGCACTCATCTTGACAACAACAAATTAAAAATGAAAGAAAATCATGGAGGCAAGTGAAGAAGGGGAGACAAAGATTACCAGTAAAACAAGTAGAGAACAGAGGATAAGTCTCCAAGACAAAACATCAACACCCATCTCTGCTTCAGAAATCTTGAAATTAACCTTTCTTTCTTTCTACTTCTGCGAGTAAAAATTTGTACACCAGCTGGATCAAATAAAATCTAGTCTAACGTTTGAGATTATTTTTATTTCAAATGTAAGAAATAATTCACACTAATTTATTGAATTTTGCCTTAATATGGCTAGTTGCAGACATCATATCAAACTGTATTGGGGTCAACTGTTCTGGCGGATAGGCTAAAAGGCACTTCAATCTATGTCACCCCAGCTCAGGCATTCTTGGCTGTGCTTGATTTCTCCCATATGAACTCTTCCCTGGAAGATCGATTTCTAATATTATAT
Organism: Populus deltoides; assembly: GCA_015852605.2. Classification (NCBI taxonomy): domain Eukaryota; kingdom Viridiplantae; phylum Streptophyta; class Magnoliopsida; order Malpighiales; family Salicaceae; genus Populus; species Populus deltoides. Next base: position 6,833,025 of record CM027573.2, on the reverse strand, counting down.
TGATCATAAGTCAAACAAGCAAATTAAATATTGTTCTGCACTTATCTCAGGTTCATATTTCTCTGCATGATGTGGTCACACTTGTATTGATGTTGCAGGCACATGGCCATAGAAGTATTCGGTTGACTTGATCTGGTTCCTTGATTAATTCCATCCTTGCTTAAATTGCGAAATTCATCCACATGTAATCATCGACCTATAGTCTAGTTACTCTAGCTGTTGAAATGCGAGATTTTCAAAGAAGTGCGCCTTTGAAGAACTTTCATCCCTAATACCACATATTTATTGATGTAATTAATCTATGGAAATGTACCGTGAAGTTCATTGTATTGCGTTCTGACTTACGTTGTTAAGATCAAATTCGTTTTCTATCTTGAAAGGTGGAAGGTTACCTGGCCCTAGAAAATGTTAGAATGTCAACGTTCGGAAGTAGTGGAGTTGAATGTTGATGAAATGTTAAGGCTGTGGGCGGCGCATTGTTGAGCATGACTGCACGAGGGTGGACTACAGATATGGCAACCTTACATACTTGAAGTGGTATCAACTTCAAGTCTTCCATTGCCATGAACTATACCCAACTAACGTTCTTGGCTTTCTCAAAAAATAATAGCATTGTTGACTTTAACATGCCTGGAATACATGGGGAGATCTGTACCTTTTATTCGTCCCTGCCGCTTGATGCAAACTGGACCTCAACTAGTGCCTCGAACGTGGTAAAAATGTCGGTCACTCTTGTCGACGATGCAGGTTGAAATATTATCAAGAAGCTGCTCATACGCAAAATTGCAAGAATTTTATAAGGTGAACACGATCTGGTGCAGTACGTATTTATGAGATGGAAATCCGCGTCTCTATTAATGTTGCGTTTTTTTTTTTTAAAGGTTATCATTTTGCATATGTATTTTTACACACAAAAAAAAAAACTTTATCGTTCACGTCTAAGAACCGTAGCATATAAAAAAAATTATTTTTAATTAAACATATTCATATAAAACAACAAATTAAAAAAATAGATATATTAAAAAAATAAATTATCATCCATTTTGCATGTAAAACAAACAAAATGGATTCGTCGGTGTATGTGATAATAGAACCGTGAATTTATCAGTTTTGATTCTCCGCACCGAATTGTGACCATCACATGAAATGCTTGGACATTGTGTACTGAATATATTCCACCCAAATAGCCTTTGATATGTACGAGGGTTTGAAATTCTTTGGAATAGCCATATCATTCCAGTCTGAAAGTTATCTTTCTTTCACATATTTTTTTTTTGTGTTTCGTACCAAAAATCACACAACCTATATGGTACAAATGAATTATATGTTAATAATTAAAAAATAAAATTTTAAAATTTGGATTAAAAAAAATTATATTGATTTCAATCTTATTTAATTGCAGCGTTATTCTCCCAAACCCTCCTGACAATAACGTTGTCAACTCTATCCTAGTAAAAAATTTCATTGTAGTTCAAATTTGTTAGAGAATAATTCTATTAATATTAATAAACTAACCAGATTACCATAATAAAAAAAACCTGTTTAAGTTAATACTAACCTTAAACCTTCTGAACTATGCATCAATCATGGGTTTCTGTATGTAAATAACTCAAGATGCACGTTTCTTGATTTTACTGAAATCTGAGGATGAATCCTATAAAATGTTTCCAGATTTCATAAGGGTACATCATTACTTCATCCACCACATCATGTGTATGATTCCATATCATGTACTCAACAGTTGTTGGAGACATGAATAACCTTTATAGTTTAGGTGTGATTGGAAAGTATCTAAGTTTTCTATGTACAACAAGAGTCTTTTCCCTACTAGTTTTAAGTTTATAACGAGCATGTCTACATATTCTGCACTTGATCGACTCTATATTTTTAAGATAGTGCAACATGTAGAAGTTTAGACACGTGTTAATTTTTTGATATCTTATTCTGAAGGATTTCATCATGGATTTGATAGCATATAAGTTCTATTTTAGCTTATTTCCTTTAAGTAAAATGTTTTTTGCCTATTCGTTAATTTTACCGTAACCAGCCTCGTCCAGCCTATAATATGACTTGATGATGAATACTTGTGTAATAATTAATAATTTACTGTGATTTATGTATTTATCCTATAACAATTAATCAAAGTCTTTCAAAAGATCAATAAACTCAGTGACGTCTGCATTTTTTAGTTTTTATTCATGATTGGACATTCACCTAGTAAAGAAATTGCCAAGAAGCAAGTGCTTTATCTACAATAAAACTGGGATATCCGGCCAAAAATTGGAAGAAATAAGGGCAAGCAGGAAATATATATGTTTCCACTTTTAACAGAACCATCCACTACTTTATGTCCATAAAGACCACATGAGAAACAAACCGAGCGAATTCCTTCAATATTTTCCACTCGCCATATTCTGCGTCGTCCCAGCCTCAACTTAGAGATCAATGGCTTGCCTAGATCAACTTCGATGCAAACAGCAAGATTAGCCCTAGAACCTTTCAGAGTGGCTTCATCCACTTCTAACTGTTCTCCCCAACATATTACCAATTTTCTGGAGAAAAGCCAGTTATCATAATATTCAATATGCAATAATTCGGAATACGGACGAGGCTGCTATTGACAGACTGTAAAGTAGTGATCCGAAACCATCCAAGGGCCACCAAACAGAATACGTTGGTAATCCTCATCGGACGTGAATTAATCTAGCAACGTAGTAATTATTCCCGGTATCAGCCAAGGTTACTGGTTGTTTCAACTTCCATAGTTGTTCCAATCTACTAACTTGGAACTTATAACCGACACGTTTACCAAATATCTTACATATAAAAGCGTTTTGCCATGGTTTGCAGATTCGTTTCTTATCAACAGCCGAAAGGTGAATTGTAGGGCAATCATCCTCTCGATCACTGTCCTGTTCAGATTTCTCATGGAATAAATCCAATCAATATAATTAACTACTGGAGTCAACCCATCAGCCATAATTAATAGCATCTTTAGGAGAACCATTAGTCAGCGCCTCCTTGAAGTAGGCTTTCCGTTTAGGCTCCTCCTCCCCCATGAGTTCCTGAATATGGACCAACCAAGTCCGCTTCCTCCACAGAAATCTCAGGATTGGTCGCAGAGAGAGAGAGAGAGAGAGAATCGCCTCCAATTAATATTCCTTTTTATCGTCCTAAATTCTTCACATGCATGGGGTTATTGCCACAAAAGTCACAAGAAAATATTTGCAACGACGTGATATGATCATCTCAAAATGTCACGGTATTGGATTTTAGTAATCTAACGCGAAGGTACCACTTCGAGAGCATATGATAGGACATAACCATCTGCACGCACAAGGCAAGAAAATGTTCAGGAATACGGCTTCAACCTGTTTTTAAAAAACAAACATATTTAAAATTAATTTTTTAATGTTTTTAAATTATTTTAATTGATTAATATTAAAAATAATTTCTAAAATATAAAAAAATTATTATTTTAATATATTTCCAAATAAAAAAATATTTTTAATCCTAACTTCTAACATATTCTCAACCACCGTCCAAAACTATAATATTTCATCTCCACCAAAAGCTTATTTAGCAATGCATTGAACTCCATTCAAACCAACGGCTCTGCAATTAATCAAGCTCATCATCACTACGTGGATTAATTTCTTCTTTGTTTTCTTGATAGTTACATTTCTGTTTCTACTTGGTTGACAAATTGAATGGATATTGGAGTTATAACGAACTTGGTTATCATTTTAAGATCGTGCTCACATCATTAATTATAGGATGACGATTGTTTTTTAAAGTGTTTTTTATTTTAAAACACATTAAAATAATGTTTTTTTAAAAAAATATTTTTAACATCAATATATCAAAATAATTTAGAAACATTAAAAAAATATTAATTAAAAATAAAAAAAATAATAATTTTTTAAATTTTTTCAAAAACATTTCTAATATTAATACCCGAAAAACAATATTTGATGCAACCCAGTAAACTTCTGACTGCTCTCTTGGTATCTAAAAGATATCTAGATAGCTCTCTCTTGATTAATCCGATAAGATTTTCTACAAAAAAACAAAAACTACTCGTAGATGTCATGTGGATGCGAAAATGAAGCTGACTTTGGTAGGCAATGCCGACGAGCACAATGTCCATGTTCAACGTTGCTCTAGAACAAAATCAAACTTATTCAAAAAAGCAAATTGTACAAAATCTAGAAAAGAACGACAAATTGGTCATCCAACTCCACTCAGCTTCTACTTTGGTCTATAAAGCCAACACTAAGTAATGCTGTCTCAAAACAGTCGAAAAGACATTTCACAGTTATAAAAGCTCAAAAGCTGCTCAGATTAAATATTTATTTTATATGATTTTAATGTACTGATTTAAAATATAATTTTTTTAAAATAAAAATATATATTATTTTAATATATTTTTAATTAAAAAATATTTTAAAAAAACAGTATTTATAGCTATATCAAATACCTTTTTTATCTCATAAATCATTGTGAATAAGTTGTCAGATACATAAAAAAATGTTAGTGTTTACTGACTTCCTATAAAAAAAAATTAATAATATAAGCAGAGTTGTTGTATTTGTAATTGGAGTCGATGGTTTTGTTTTCTATTCCTCTAATTCATCATATCTTTTTTTTCTTAAATAAATCATCAGATATATATGTTGCAATAAGATCCTTTTGTATTTTTCTAATAAATAAAAATTAGAATCCGTAAGAAATTAACCAAGTTAGAGGATAGATTAGCGTTAAATAATGAATAATGTTTCAAGTGTTTGATTATTTTAGTTCCAGAAGGACCAAATTGTAAAATAATTGAGAATTAAGAGACTAGTTTGTTCTTTTCTCGTTTGAAAGTGGACAGCACTATTCGTGAATCAAGTTCCAGAAAAGAAAAGAGAGCCAGGAATTCTGGGCTACCTATTATCCACGTATCAAGTTGACTTTTAGCCTAGAGAGCCAGCTTTTCTCGTGGGCGTTAGAATCAAATCTAGCCTCAGAAAAAAATAAAAAAAAAAGTTTCCTCTATATTCTTTAAATAAATATATATCTTTTACAAAAGTCACAGCAACCCACTAACTCTTTTTTCCTACTTTCCCGTAGTGGTCAGCTGATAGTCAATGACAGAATCCCTGCATGGAATGCAACGGCAGGCACAAATACTGTAGAACTAATAATATCAGGCTTGAATTTGTTCTCTTTGACAGGAATTCTGGGCTACCTTGATAATCTCATAAATATATCAGCCTTTTCAGTTATTTAATTACAAGAAAAATGTATGGAGTTCCTTGCAGGTTACTAAAAACATAAGGGATCAGAGAAGGATGATGCAATTTGTTCATCAATGATTACTTCCCAGAAATTGATACATTAGAATCTTATACAAGAACTGGTTATTAAATCTGAACAGTAACTTCGAGCCAGCAGAATTCTCGCCAAACCAGCTGTTGATTTTTCAATGATGCTGTCTCCTTCCAGCCTTCATCACCATGTCCTCTGGTTCGCAACAAAAAACTTGTTTAATTATTTGTTTTTGTGAAGAGAGTACCCCATCAAATTAAAAGCTTGAATATGAAAATCTGGTTAGTACTACTAGGCTGTCCTGAAATTACAAATTCAAACTTTGAACTTGAAAATTATGTGGCGTCACCAACGTGTGGGATATAAGAGTTGACGATATTTGTGGAGACATCTAGATCTGCCATATCTTTCTCCTGAAAATTGATATCTTATTGATTGAACGTGTCAACTTCTAGGTTGCCGAAAACTGAAGATCTATAGCACTGTTATGACGGGTACGCATGTCAGCATGAACACTCTACGCACCTTTCCCACCTATTTTCTCCTGGAATTTTCCTATACCCTGAAAACCTCACCAAAACTACTTAATTTTTAGCTTCTTTGTCTTTTCTGCAGAAATTTCTGTGGGCATCTTCTCTTGGTAGTCAACTTAAAAGTTAAAACGGCATGATCTGTTCTCTACCATACAAAAACAAAGAAAGAAAAGGAAAGGAAAACAGGGAGGGATAGTCTGATAGACAAGAAGTTTGACTACTTACAAGGACATCATGCAACTGTTCATCTTCGAGACGTCCTTTATTTGAAAAACAATTATAATTGTTCAGGGAAAGAATTATAAAAGCGCCTACTGCCACGCACAGGCCGTTGATTTTTTGTTTTTTTGTTTTTTTTTTTTTGCTGTCGAGGACATCGAATCTTGAACATGCATGTGACTTTTTCATTTTTTCAAAACCAATCTCAATTAATCTATGAATTTTCTCCACTAAATCTCATGCTTGATAAAAAAGAAAGAAAGTGTTGAATACATAATACACATCATCACTCTAAATTGTGGTCGGTAGTTATTACAAAAATGATGGAACAACTTCAGTTCACCGACACACAAGCGAAAAAAATTATATAAGTTTCTAACTAGTATCATAAAATGAATTTGCTTGCTATGGCTTGGCTTGGCAATAATTTTTTTTTTTTTATTTTAAAAATGGCAATATGCCAATAATTTTATTAGTGATATTCTAAAATCTAATATATTTAAGAAACAAGTTATTTGGTATTTGGATAATGATTAATCAAATATCAATGTCTTTAATGTCCTTCTTCTTATACCGAGAAGTACAAAACTAACAATAGAAGTCTTAGTACTTGCAAAAACAATCCCTATCGATGGGATTTAAAGACCCTCCAATGATAAAATTAATAATTTTAAATAGAAAAGGCAATAAATAAAAGAAGGAGCCTTAAATCCTAATAACAAGAGTGTTTGTTCTTGTTTTTTTGGTGTGATTAATACTCTTAAAATATATGAGCTTTTAGAGTATGAAAAGTTGTGAACTTCTTAACTCAATAGTTGAAGGGATATTTATAACCCTTAAACCTTGTTGTCTTTAGAAAAATGAAAGACTAAGAAGTTCTTAGCTTCTGATGACATTAATAAGGGATAAATTATCTATTACATATCATTAATAAGGGACACATATCTCTTACACATCATTAATTAATGAGAATGAAAATTCAATAGGCCCCTTGAGAGACATTTTATACATCAATAGATGTAGGGCTATAATTACTTTCTACATGAACAGTTCATAAAGATAAAATTATATAGTTCTAGCATGGATTTCTAAGTCCAATTGGATCTGGGATAGATCCAAACCTAGGGGAAATGGGTACAATGTCTTACCGGATCCACGGTGACTTGATGTCATCTCATGGTTGAACCAAAGTATAATTGGTCTGACATCTCTCTGTACCAACGATGACTTGGGCTTAGCTCATGGTTGAACCCAAGTATGTTGGGTTTTGCATCTCTCCGGGCCCACGGTGACTTGAACTCTCATTTCTGAACCCGAGTATGTTAGGTCTGCCATCTCGCCAGACCCACGGTGACTTGAGCTCAGCTCATGGTTGAACCTGAGTATACTAGGTCTGACATCTTGCTAGACCCGTGATGACTTAGGCTCAGCTCATGGTTGAACCCGAGTATGTTAGGTTTAGTATATTGCCAAACTCGTTGTGACTTGAGTTTAGCTTGTGGCTGAACTCGAGTATGTTAGGTTTGGCATCTCATCAAACCTACGGTGACTTGGGCTTAACTCCTGCTGAACTCGAGTATGTTGGGTCTAGAATCTCGTTGGACTAGCGATGAGCTTAGCTCATAGCTAAACTCAAGTATATTGGGTATGGAATCTCGTCGAACCCGTGATGACTTGGACTTAGTTTATGGCTAAACCCGAGTCTATTGGGTCTACCATCTCACCGAACCCGTGATGACTTGGGCTCAGCTCATGGTTGAATCTAAATATATTAGGCATGACATCTCATCAGACCCTCGGTGACTTGGGCTCTGCTAATGGTTGAACCCATAGTATCTTGAATCTGGCATCTCGATAGACTCATTGTGACTTGGGCTCAGCTTATGACTAAACCAAAGTATTTTAGGTCTAACACCTCTTCAAACCCATAATGACTTGAGTTCGGCTCATGGCTAAATCCAAGTATATTGGGTTTAGCAACGCACCAAACCCACAATAACGTGGGATCAAGTTATGGTTGAACCCAAGTAAGTTAGGTTTGACATCTTTGCATACTCATGTTTGATTAGGCTAATACTTTATCTATCAATTTGGACTCTTTCAAAGCATAAAATTATTGAGTAAAAACAATATTGACTCATCAGTTACCCTCTTAAGTTGTTATGTATGTTAAGTGTAAAGACTTAAAAGACTTTTTAGGAGACAATTGGTCAAACTGCCTTGTCCTCCCTAGGTAAAAAGCGTCTCCCCAGATTGATCTAAAGGGATGTCATGAGGGAAACGAAAAGGTTTTTTTTTTTAAGACCATTCAGCTGCGTGTAATTAATATGCTAAAATGATTAGGCTTTCTAAGGTTTATGATGTCACACCATGTGCTTTTCATTTTATTGATAGGAAGAAAAGGTGATGACTTATATAAACCATTGTTTTCCTTAGTTTCATTTTTTTTACTTTTGCCAAAATTTTCCTTTACTTTCTCTGAACTGGGAGTCTAATACAAAATCATACAAGAGCAAATCTCTTCATAGAGAAGTTATTCACTTAGGTAAACACATAAATCTTCATCTTTTTTTTCTTTTTATCGAAAGACTTCTTAAAAACTTTAAGAATGACTTCTAAAAAAGAAAAGAAAACTATGTCTCCTAAATATATTTTTAGTTTCAGACCTAAAATTAAAATCACTTGTTAAGTATCTACGACCATTAGAATAGGCCTTAAATCTGAAAAAGGCGTTGCTCAACCTTCTTCTACTAGAAAAAGAGATGAGAATGCCCCCCATTATGTTTTAAACCTTAGGGGACAATTGAGATTGCCCAAGACACCTATAGATAAGACCTAGAGCACGGTGTCTGACAACCAAGTAAACAAGGCCAATCTTAAACAACCAGGGGAATACTTGGTCAGGTTACCAGCGCCTGGTAACTGTATCTCGTAGGTCACCAGCAAGCATAAAGATGGTCAATTTATCATTACTTCCTCTATGTGCATGTATGAGTTTAGGTACTCGTTCCTCTTATAAGAATTTGTAAGAGATGCGCTTAGATACTACAATTTAAGCCCCGGTTAGCACCACCCGGTAAGTGGATTATTTTGGTTGTTTTTGACAAATTTTTCAAGATCCTTAAAGAAAATTCAGGTAATACTACACCTTGATCAATAGTGTTGACGGGAGACCCTTATATCCTCTAGTTCTTTAACTTCTCTAACAGGCTAAAGGGGCTCATGAAAGATACTTTCAAAGGAAAGTCCTCTTATTCAAACTTTGATTGATGAACTCATCCTTCAAATGGTAACATATGGTTGTTACTCTTGCATGATGAACAAGAATTTTGATTCTTGCCAAAATTTACAGCAAAAATTTCCTAAATGATGACCTTTATGTCACTTATAAGTCCTGAACTCAAGATGTTACCGGAAGGGTTTGCCTAGATGCAAAATATGTGTAGAAAAAATACACCCTAAAGAAATGTTCTAATCCTTTTATATAAGACAGAGGATAGGTTTACTACATGGTCTCTAAAAAATAGGTCTCTTATAGTCCTCGTGATCACCCTCATAGTGGCAATATAGGGGAATCAAAAGGTAATGAGATGGCACATATAATCATTACCAGTCCAAGCACTTAACAAAGAGTTGAATGGTTTCACATACTTAAAACCCTTACTAAAAGTCATAGGATAAGTTTGTTACTCCCCCATCTAACCTAAAGTTTTCATATATGTGCATTCCACAACGATATATCACAAATAAATTAGTGATGCATAAAGACATTTATTCATATTCAATATACATGCATGAAAAAGATAAAACATGTTAAAGCGTTAATAAGTAAGCCAAATGTGAAAATTTAAATGCATCCAAATGTGAAAATTTAAATGCATCAAATCAAATAAACCACATAAAACAAACAAAGTCTAGTCCAATACTGTCAAAACAGAAAGTCTCCAGTGGAGTTGTTATTTTGTCGCACCTAACGCGTGTGGCATGGTGTTGGCTAAGGGCAAGGCATTGGCACCTAGTTGTTTGGTTTATGTTCATTAGACCTAAATGTACTTATCTTATCAGAAATTTCAAGGGTAAGACACTAGTTTTGGTTAAAGAAGGTATTAAAACAACTATCACACCTTACCTGAGATAAGCTACATTGTGTGGTTTAGATGTAGTTTATAGGTTTTGATGGATTCTTAACTGGTGATCAGTATACGGCTCAGAAAAAAGATTAATTCTTATGAATAAATCTAGTATTTCAAATTTATTATATTATGAGCTAGTATGCCCAAATAAATTCTTATGGAAAGAGTTCATGTAGGTACCCTGACAAGGTCCACATATCATGGAAGGCGAAAGGGTTTTGATGAATATCTAAAATAATTATGAAAATTTTCTAGTCAACTCCTGGTATTTAAATACTAGCATATTTGTAAGTCCAACATTTATATCAAAATATTGACAATTAACTTTCATGAATTAAAATTTATAGGGTTATTGAAATATTGATCAAATCATTGAGGAATTTTACAAACTTGTTGTAAATTCCAAAAAAAAATACAAAGAAAAATCAACACAAGTATTTTATAAAACCATGCTAAAAACCTTTTTTTTCTTTTTTTTATAAATAAAATGCAATATTTGCAAGGATTGTGTCGTATGTAATAAGCAAAAATCATTTTTTGATTTATAAACGAAATTATTCAAAAACTTTTAAGGTCATGTTTGGCAAAACCATATTTTTCTTCAAAACAGGTTTAAGGACGTGTTTGCCAAACACATCCTTAAGTCAAAATTCCTTTAACAATAACATTAGCAAACCAAACAGGGCCTTAAAAATCTAACCTATCTAGGTCAACCTGAAAACATTTGTTCAACCATAAACCGAACCAAAAACCAAAATTTAACCCAAAACTAAACCAAAACAAAGATTTAAATTGAAAAAAATCAAAAATTAAAAAAAAATCATAAAATTTTCTAACAAAAATAGATTAAATACCAAGGGAAACAAAGAATAGGAAAAACATTCAAACTCAAACCCGTCAATGTAAACATCAAACCAGACCAGATTTCAAGCAATAGAAGTCATTGTTTTGTTCACAATCAAGCATAGATCAAGAATCAAATATCGATTCGCTTTGATTATCACTTGAACATCATAATTTTTGTCAAAATGAGTTTCACTTTAAAATGAAAACCTTACGATTAAAACCCACAAAAACATGTTATTAATGCATGAAAACTCTAGATTATTGACTAATGATGACATGCAAACTTGCACAAACCAAAATCAAATAAAATTGTAACCTAAAACTAGCACTTGAGACGATATTATTCGGATAAACATAAAGAACATGAACCCAGCTTGCCCAGAAATACCTAAGCTACTGCTAAACCTAAAAATTGGCCTTATATGCCTTTAAACTTCCAGTTTTTGGTCCTTACCACATTATAAAAAACGAGCATGTTTGACTCAAAATAAACAATAAAAACAAGTCATTAAAATCACTTATTAGATTTTTCCTTCCAAAACTGATGCTCCAATGATAGCGAACTAAAAACATCACATATCAATCCAAATCTGACTCTTTAAACGCTGGGGACCAAAACCAAACTTAGAAACCAAGAACATATATTAGCAACCTATAAAAATCATCACAAACCTACAACCATATTTGACAAATTTTAAAAATCATTGCATTTCAGTAAAAACAACATCTAAACATCCAACAACATCAATAACAACTTTAAAACATGATTAATTGATAAAAATAACATTTTCATTCATTAATCCACATATATGCTAAAAACATAAAATAATGTTGAAAAGATTCAAAAACAACATTAAATATTGAAAAAGAATGAATGGGTAGACTACATGGACTCTACCCTTGAGTTTTCATATGGTTTACATTCTCTAAGATTGTTGGTTATAGGCTGTTACTTCCCTTCTCTTTTCCTTCCTTCATTCTTTCGCTTTCATTTTATATTATTTTCAAAGCTTACAAGACATTATGCGTTAGGTTTTTGAACCTTTACACTAAGGTCTTTTTATAGAGTATATCCTCATGTTTTTTCTCTTTTCTTCTTTTTTTCTCTTTTTTTTCTTGATTTTTCAATGAGGGTATTTATAAGATTTTTTTCTAAGGTTTTTGATGGATTCCCACATAAAGTGATCAAAGATCAGCCCTTTGATTAAATTAAGAGAGCTCTAGACAAATGTTAAAAACTGGAACCTTTGTCTTTCAATGGTTTTTAGGGATGGTGGTTTTGCCTAGGTGGTTTTCTCTTTCTTGAAGATAAAGACATTCATTTCTCACCTAATATTTATAGCCCTTGATAAGAATCCTTTGGGATTTTTTAAGCATGAATACACGAAAAAGCTAGGTGGTTTTACACAAATAGTTATCTTAGTCATGGTTGACTAAGTTGGCCACTTTCGAGACTTCGTCGGGGCAAATTTGATGTCGTCATCATTAAAAACCACCTGAACTTTGTAGAGGAGGTGTACTCCTTTCATTCGGATCCAACCTTACTCAATTTGAAGGTTTGTAACTCTATATTCATTAGTTTGAAAGTGTTAAACCGGTTAGCTTAAAATCTAAAAATACAGTGATGGTTGATCAGGGACAAGATATTATTGAGTTCGTTGAAAAGAATGAGATATAAACATTTAATAGGAGTAGTCAATCTTTATAAAGGGTGTGTTTCTAAGTTGAATAGTGGTGGTTACAGCCCTAGAGGTGGACAGAAACAACATATTTATTCGCTTGAAAATGTCTCATTGATTAATCGAAACTGTCAAAGAAGAAGCTAAATAGTGGTTGAACAACGCATCGTGTAAGTTAAACCCTAGAAATTAAGGTTTTCAATTTAGGATCTAACAGATTTCATTTTAGTCCTTATTCTTCCAATTGCTTTTAATTGCACCCGTAATTGTCTCACAAACTTTAATTTGATGCAATTTCAACCCTGTCAAACTCAATCATCAGACCCAAAGTTTAGCATCATTTTCATCATAGTCCTTAGTTTCTAATTTGTGCACTTGAACCCTTAGGTGACCATCAAACATTTAATTTTCTTCAATTTGGCCCCTGATTTGGTCGATTTCAGCCCATACATCACTTGTCTTTTTTAGTTTGATAATTGGTTTTGGATTTCTTCAATCAACTCCTTAATTGCCCGTCAAAACTTCAATATTTAAACAATTAATCCCTTGATTTGACCAAATTAACTCTTTAAAATTGCAAATCGACCTCCAGACTTTAATTTCTTCCAATTTAAGTCTGAATTGACTTCAAATATTAATTTATCTTATAACCAAGTCCTCAATAAAAATAATTAAGCCTTTCAAAATTCTCATTGAGTCCTTACCTATCCAAATTTGTATTTGTTTTACCCTAAATAAAAATATTTTCACCAAATGAGTCTTTTTTCAATTAAAATTGGGTACACGTATATCCTCTTGTATTTTTGGATTTTATTTTTCTATTTCTTTTCTTGATTTTTTCTATAGGATAAAAAATAGGTAACAACAAATGCTTTCTCTTTACAATGCTTACAAAGCAAAATCTTATCAAGGTTTTGCATAGTGAGTTTGTAAAGAAAAAGTGTATATCTGAATTACCAGGTGATCCGCCCATCCAAAGAATTTGCTTTTTTTAAGAAAATGGTCTCATTATCGCGAGTGACCTATCCTTTAAAAATTGGTTTATTCTTATGGGCGATCTATCTTTTTTAAAATTCCCAAAAAAAAATCAAAACATATCTATATTGCCCTGAAATTGGTCTTTTTTTCATAGGCGAACTGTTCTTTTTTAAATTTAAAAATTGATATATTTTCATGGGTGACCTAGCCTTTTCAAATTCCAAAAATAATTTCAATGAGCGTCTATACTTCCCTAAAATTGATCAATTTTCACAGGACTACCTATCAATTTTGAATTCAAAAGTGTTGGTCAATTTTCACGGGTGGCTTATCATTTTTAAATTCTAAAAATAATTTTAGCAAGCATTCATTCTTCCCTGAAATTGGTCTATTTTCATGAGCGACCTACCCATTTTAATTTTTTAAAAGAACAAATTAGTCTATTTTCATAGGCGACCTACCCTTTTCAAATTCCAAATACTAAGATCTACATTGGATTATTCCAAAACTTTTCTAAAATGAAATTTCAAAACAAAAATGCCCTTCAAGGGTAAAGTTTTAAAAGGAATGTCTTGTCTTACGATCTTAGGTATCCATACCCTATGGGTTGGATTTCTTTGCTATTTCTCAGCTTTCATTCACCCAGAGGTGGAACTGATACTTGTAGAGGTAATTTTTTTTTTTTTGTCTATATTAATAAGTTGATGAAGTGCTGGTTGTGCATGAGTGTTTATAGTGGCAAGGAGATCTTTTACCCATCATATTTTAGGGGTGTCTTGATTCTCTATCATTAATGATGAGTAGAAATATCATTAAACTAGTAAGATAATTAATAGTCTTTTGAAAGGTTTCCCACAAACGACACCAATTAATGAGGTCTTAAAATCTAGTATGTTCAATGAATATGTTATTTGGTATTTGGATAGTGATTAATAAAATATTCATATCCTTAATTTTCTTCTCCTTAGCCCCAGAAATACAAAACTAACAGTAAAAGTCTTAGTACCAGCAAAAATAGTCATTATCAATAAGATTTCAAAGACCATCCAATGATAAAGTTGGTAAATTTAAATGGAAAAGGAAATAAATAAAAGAAATAACATTAAATTCCAAAAACAATAGTGTTTGTTCTTGTTTTTTTGGTGTGATTAATGCTCTTTAAATATATAAACTTTTAGAGTAAAAAAATTATGAACCTTTTACCTAGATGGTTCAGAGGATATTTATGATCTATGAACCTTGTCATTTTTAGAAAAAGAAAAGACTAGAAACTCTTTAGCTTCTGATAGCATTAATAAGAAATACAGTTGAGAATAATTAGGAGGGTTAACCTAATGGTTAGCCAACCCTTTCTATATATATGTGTAGGGCAATACACAATAACAATGGTGGAGGTTACCACACAAGAGTACGTAGACAATATTTCCTATACAGTATTTTCTATATAATTACATTCTATAATATACCCCATCAAACTGAGGGTGGAGGATCAACTTAAAGTTTGAAACGAAAAGCAGTAAAGGAAGAAGTAATAAGTGGCTCAGTGAAGACATCAGCAAGTTGATCCCGAGAGGAAATAAAACGAATCTGAATTTCCTTCTTGGCAACTTTATCTCGGACAAAATGATAATCGACCTCAACATGTTTTATGCGAGCATGAAAGATAGGATTCGCAGACAAATAAGTGGCATCAAGATTGTCACACCAGATGATAGGAGCAGAAGCAGATGGAATCTGGAGATCTGTTAATAAGTACTTAAGCCAGATAACCTCAGCAGTGCCATCGGCTAAGGCTTTGTACTCAGCTTCAGTAGAAGAGTGAGCAACTGTGCGTTGCTTACCGGATTTCCACGAAATCAGCAGCTGACCAAAGAACATAAAATAACCACCCGTAGATTTTCTATCCTCAACACTGCCTGCCCAATCTGCATCTGTAAAATTATGTAAGGCAAAAGAGGTACTACGAGTAATATGCAAGCCATAGGATGCCGTACCTCGAAGATAACGCAGGATGCGTTTCACGGCAGCCCAATGAGAATCTGTAGGAGCATGCATAAACTGACAGACTCTATTAACAGCAAAGCAAATATTCGGGCGCGTAAAAATGAGATATTGAAGAGCACCCATAATTTGACAAAAGCATGTAGCATCAGAAAATAATGGATCAAGCAGAATGGTAGCTTTAGATGTAGAGATAGGAGTATCAACAGGTTTACAAGATAACATACTAGCCCGAGTGAGGATATCAAGTGTATATTTATGTTGGCGTAGCATAAGACCCATACTAGTAGACTGAACCTTAATACCCAAAAAATAATGAACGGAGCCCAAGTCACAAAACTTAAATTCTGAGCTCAGTAGCTGAATAAGGCATTGGAGCAGAAGAGAGTTGCTACCCGTAAGCAGAATATCATCAACGTAAACCAGAAGATAACAAATATCAGCACCAACATAGAAGATAAACAATGAGGTAACCAATAGATAACAGGAAATCATTCAGACGAGTGTACCAAGCCAGCGGAGCCTGTTTTAAACCATATAGAGATTTATGTAAGTGACACAAATCAGAGGGGAGAGCAGAATCAACAAAACCTGGAGGTTGTTTCATATAGACCTCCTCGTCAAGAACACCATTAAGGAAGGCATTATGAATATCAAGCTGATGAATTTTCCAACCACACAAAACGACAATGGAAAAGACGAATCTGACAGTCGCCTGTTTGATGACATGACTAAAGGTTTCAGAGTAATCAATACCTTCTTGCTGAATGAAACCCCTAGCAACTAGACGCACTTTATACCGCTCGATGCTACCATCAGATCTGCGTTTAATCTTGTACACCCACCTACTACCAACAACATTCATGTAGGGGTGAAACGGTACTAAGGTCCAAGTTCTGTTTGCGCGCAAGACCTAAATTTTCTCATGCATAACTATGACATGCCTCATATCTATTAGCATCATTAAAAACAAGTGGCTTATGAGAGGGAGGAGAAACTACCCGGCTGAAGGAGGAAGCAGAGCTTGTGGCAGTGGCAGTGGCAGTGGACAACGCTGTCTTTGACGGAGGACCATGGGATGTTGACAAGTTGCTGGACATGGAGAAGTGTGACCTGTAACTGGAAGGTGCTGAAGAGGATATGAAGAGAGGTCTACACAAAGCTATAGACCAGCTAGATACGCAGTGGATGGACTGGTCGGTACTGCAGAAGAAGGGGAGGTTGCGATAGAGCTGGGACGTTCTGTAGCAGAACCTGGCTACTCTGCTGCAGCAGACCAGAGAACATGTGCATCTGATGATGGAGAACCTGTTCCGTCACCAACATGCAAATAATCATTACCAAGACAGGGTGCAGAATCGGTCAGAGTTCCAAGATCAGGTGTGACATGTTGATTTACGCCGGTGTTGGGGAACCAAGTTGTAGCAGAAATATTCCCAACAGCAAGATGACTAGAGGGTTGCTGAGTGCTGCTACAAAACTAGAAACAATGAGGAGCTGTGTGCCCAAAATCGAGCATAATTGGCAGCATACATGCTGCTGTCCAGACCACTGCCCAGCACCGAAATTGCGCCTGGTCTGCTGCCAGTGGTTTGACCGCCAATCTGCAGCAGATTGGCCTCTGTTTTGGAGAGTGGAACGGTTGCTGTGGGGATGCCAATTACCTCTAGAGCGACCCCTGTTGCGGCTAAAGTTGGGGTTGTGATGAGACATAGCGACCCCAATTACCTCTAGAGCGACCCCAATAACGATACGGCTTGCTGCATGTGTAGACTAACAGATGAGTCACCTTGCCAAAGGTCTTGAAAGGAGCCATGGAGTTGCATGATGCGAGAATTAGACGGAAAGGCAAGCGTTTTCTTAAGAGTGCGCCAAACACAATGCGAGGTTGAACAATCGACCACGAGATGCAACATATCCACGAAGAGAGAGGAGAGCAAAGCACTCAAAATAAGTTGATCATGTTGCTTCTAACGAAGAAAGGAAGGGTTGATGGTAGAGGAAGAACCAGCAGAGCTGTCAAAAATATAAGATGGAGGACACGGTAGTGAGCCATCAATGAAGTGAAAAACACCTTGACCAAGGAGATATGGCTTCATCTGCATTCTCCAATAGAGATAATTTGTGTTCGTAAGTTTTAGCGAAACAACTTTGTGAGTGTTCGCTAAAAGAACAATAGCTGTAGTATGGGTTCCCATAAGAGGTAAAGAAACGGCAGGGACTTGGGAGGAAGAATCAGAGACAAGCTCTGCAAGTGGAGGCTACTGTGAGGGAGAAAAGGCACCAGTGGCAGCCTAGGGATGGTCGGCCGGTGTCTTGCACCACTGGGTGGAGAGGGAGAAGTCGGCGGCAGCAGTAGAAACCATGTAGAGAAAGTAAAGAGAGGGTCGGCTGCAAAGAGAGGAAAGGAGAAAAGAGTTCCGACAGCAGCAAGCTCTGATACCAAGTTGAGAATAATTGGGAGGCTTAACCTAATGGTTAACAAATCCTTTCTATATATATATATATATATATATATATATATATGGTAATATACAATAGCAATGGTAGAGGTTACCACACAAGAGTATGTAGACAATATTTCCTATATAATATTTTCTATATAAATACATTCTATAATAAATACTATTAAAATTGAACATATATCACCTTAAAAATAATTTGAAACACCACTCTTCGTAATGAAATTCAAAACTATACCTTTAACTTGGACTGACATCACCTTTAGTATAGATCTTTAATATTATTAGAATTGCGTGTAGATTTTATTCTTGTTTTTAGTAAGTGTAAAATGTCGATATTGTTACGGTAATATATTAACCTACCCTTGTAATTAGTAAGTATTATTGTCATTATCTCCATCATAAAAGCACTCATCATTTCAATGGAGGTAAGCAAAACCTCTGGCTGTCGCCTGTCACCAAAAGAAGAGTGGAAATTTAAAATATTTTTTTAGGTATTTTCGTTTGATAAGGTCAGTCGTGTTTCACATTTTCAACACATGGGCACTGTCGTGACTGATGAACAGTAACTCTGGGAATAATTAAAAATTACATCACCATCCATATTGGATTCCTCTCTGTTCCAAGCTCCTAGTGTGCTTTTTTCGGTTTTGCCACCCCACTGACCATGAAATCACCCCCTCATCTGTATTTTATTACGCAAATATTTTTATTTTTTTCAATAATAGGGCAAAAGAATTTGATAATCACTTTCCTACCCTTATATTTTGTTATAAATGGCAGTGATCAGCCAGGGACGGAGAAGCCTAGCTACCATACAAAGTACGAGCATCAAGATCAAGGTATAGAATACTAGACATGAAGTCTTTCTTGGCTGTTCTTGTTCTCGTCTCTTTTCTCTCGGTAAGCATTTCATAACCATGTGAAACCCTCAGATTCCTGACAAGTCATGCTATTTCTTCTTTCTTTCTGATACCCTCAATTTGATTGTTACAAAAGATCCTTCTAATTCTTTTGTTTTTTCCCTCTTGGATTCATGAATCGGTCCGCTCTAGCTAACATATATCTAGTTAAAGAAGATCTAAAGTTGTTGATTGGGTTGCTGTTGCTTGTTTTGTTTTCCATCTAGTTTACGCCCTAGCTAACATACTCTTCACCTGTTTGGACTTAGTTTGTTGAGCTCAGGGATGCAAGAAAGGAGCCGAGGGAATATTACTGGAAGAGCATGACGAAGGATCAGCCTATGCCGGAAGCAATCAAGGACCTTTTCGTTCGAGATCCTGCCGGTGCTGGCAAACTGAACCATTTTGTCAAGGATTTCGATACGAGGCACAGCGCCATCATATATCACAGTCGTGACGGGAAGGACGAGCTGAAAGAAACGAATCCTACGAATGCTCAGGATCACGAGGAAGACAAGGCATATGCGCCATGAGGAGAGAAAACCTGTGATCAAGACTTATCACTTGTGTTTGGAGAGCATCAAGGAGTGCTGTGCTTTTAAGTTTTTAACTGGTTAATTTGTGTGTACAAGTGTGGCTATGTTATTAAATTATTAAAGATGTGCTCATAAAATTAGGCGCAAGTCGGTAGCTATATGAAGGGGGCTCAGAAACCTTAACTTCAATAAAAAGAGACGATCATATCTCTTAAGAAATGATCAATTAAATACATTTTTGTCAAGAATATTGTCAGGTCAATCACTAAAAGCTAAAAGTTATGTTCTTGAATCTTGATTGCTCGGATCTAAAAATCTTTAGCCATGTGAGTGGTTGATTTTTTCTCTTACAATGGATAAAGAAGCAGCAAATCCTAGCTTCTGAAGAAAATAGCACCAGAAACATCAGCTTGCCAGAAAATGATGTTCGCTAAAATCTTCAGGTCCCTCGCCATGCACGGTCACCAAAGCTTACGGGCTTCTTGTTGATTCCCAAAATATGTTCTGGGTTTAGAAATTAAGGCCCGGAATTAGATTTCTTTTTAAAAAGTGGTTTTTTTCTAAATTTTAAAAAAATAAACTATTTTATAATTTTTTGGTAGTATTATAAAAAATAAGTTAGAAAATATTTTCAGTGTTTGACTATATCATAAAAAATATACTGAAAAATAACTTATTAATATTTTATTTTTTTCAAGTTTATTAAAATAACGATGAACAAATCTTATAAATTAAAAAATTGAATCGCGAATGAAATTAAAAAAAATTAATTTCATAAATTATCTCAAATAAAATAAATAATAATTAAAATAACAAAAATCAAATCTAATAGATTAAAAAATTATGAAATTAAAGAAAATTACAATTTCATAAATTATTTCAAATAAAATAAATAGCATTAAAAAAATAAGAACTAAAACTAATAGATAAAAATTTCAATTAAAAAAATAATTAGACAAAAACAAATAATAATCATAAAAAAAATGACCAAAGTTGATATAAAAATTAAATTTTAATGGATGAAATTAAAGAAAAAAATTAAAACAAAATATATCATAATCAAAAGTTTAAAGATCAAATTTGATATAATCAGTAAATAGCATGATATTTTTAAATTTTTCACAACTTCTGAAAATTATTTTCCATCCAAAATAAAAAGAAAAACACTTTTCTAAAAACCAAACCAAATTTTTTTTTAACTGGAAAGTATTTTTTTTATTAATCAACTTTTTTAATAACGAATAAATATAAAAAAATTAAATTTATTTTCAAAAAAATTACTTTTCATAAAAATAATCGAGGTATGAGAGCATATCTTTAGCCCTGGTCATGTACTATCACCAAAATTTTAGGGTTTTTAGAGAATAAAAGTAATAGCAATCTTTTAGTATATCGGCTGGAAGAATGTAGAGATTGGGATCAGGGATTTCTCTTCAAAGGTTTTAGATTCAGCCTTAAAGGAATGAGGTGGAGATTCGTGTTTTTATTAAATAATAGAAAGTATCATGATTAAATATTATTACCTGTAGGCCACTATGATTTGAAAACAATCCACAAATACTCATAAAAGCACAAGCTAATATTTGATTCGATAAAAATACATTGTATTTCAAAAACCATAATATGTAATGAATAGACCTTTTTTTAATATATATTAAATATATTGTCTTAAAATATTTAATTCAACATGCCAAATAAAAAAAATATTTTTAAGTAAAAATTAAAAAAAATACATGTCAATAATTATATATAAACTAAGAAAATGGTGTTTCAATGTAGCAATTGCAACATTGTTATATTTTTTTGCTGTGTTAAAAATAAAATTGAGATCTTACTTGTTTTTATTAAAGCATATTTTTTTATTATATTTATTATATATAAGTATTAATTTTTTGATTCACGGTTATATTTTTTACTTGTTATTAAAAAACATGTTAATAACACCTACACATTAATTTATTTGCGTTAGAAAAACATTATTCGATCTACAATTAGGTGAGTCAAATAGACGTGTGAATATTTTTTTTGCATTTATTATCACAAATGATTCTCAATTTATTTAATTAAATGCATGTATAGAATTTCTTATTTATAATTATGATTTTTTGTTGTAAAAAATGTATTTCAAAAGCTTATATATTTATTTTTTTACCATAAAAATTATCTGAGTAACAGAAAATCATGGATCGATAACTAGTTCAACTCTATATCTAACTTACAAGGATATTAACAAAAAAAAACCAAAACAGAAGATATAATTCTTGAAAAAACATATTAATTAATCATGTTTTTGTTTATTTATACATTTAAACTAATCTTAAATAATATAAAATAAATTTTTAAAATCACCTATAACCAACATAATACCTTATTGATATTTTATTTGTCCATCAAAACTTTTAAAATACTCAAAACAGGTCAAAAAAAGCTAATAACTAAAATTCAAGAAAATAATAATATGTTTCAAAATATATCAAATTATTAAGCTATACATGTGTAAGGATTTTTACATTTAACCGATGCTTGTTTGGAAATGTGGTTTCGGTTGCTTTTCAAAGTACTTTTCACTTATAAATATATCAAAATAATAATTTTTTATTTTTTTAAATTATTTTTAAAATTAATGCTTCAAAATGATCTAAAAATACCAAAAAAATATTGATTTAAAATATAAAAAAAATTAATTTTTTTATAAACGCTTTCAAAAGGCAGTATAATTGTACTGGGTTGGATTTTGCCTAGCCACCGTATCAGAATCCTTAGCGTCAATATTATCATTTGAGCAATTTGGCGGCGGCGGCGGCGGCATTAATATTATCCGCTTTCAGCTTCTTATCATGAAACAAAAATACACAAACGAAAATGGTAGAAAAAGTAGTGATTATCACATGTCATTAAGAACAGTAATATCAACACTGATGTTTAATTTATACTTTTTTTTAATTAAACCTTTTATTTTCTTAATATTCTAATATTTTTTTGTGTTGAATATTTTAAGTTAATTAGTTCTTTTAGTCTTGAGTCTTTACTATTTTGAAATATTTCAAATTATTTATAAATGCTTATTTTAAGTTAATTAGTTCCTTTTAGTTTCGAGTCTTTACTATTTTGAAATATTTCAAATTATTTTTAAATACTTGAAATTATATTTACGTTCCATAATTTAAATTTAAAGATAATTTATCTTTATATTTAAATTAAAATTATATATATTAAATTAATATTTTGAGTTATATATAGTATATAATTTCAAAATGGAATATTGAAAAGTTCAAAAATTAAAATTTATTATTTTAATAAAAAAACAAAATACAAAAAAATAATAGAATTGACAACTTACAAAACTGTTTTTCCTTTTATAGTATTATGAGTTTGTTTACTTGCGGCTTATGTGTTTACAGTGTAAAAAACATAATAAAGTATTTGATAATATACCAAACTATATTTTTTATTACGAAACTCATTAAAAAATTGAGTTTGAAACGTAATTTTTAACAAATAAACTGTTTTTCCATATATAACATGTAATTTCATTACTTATTAATTATAAGTTAAACTATTATTACTAAGAGTCAGAATTTAATTGATTTCTAGTCATCAAACAACTATTATTACTAGTCTCTAATGAACTGGTAACTACTTTATTATATTCTTGGTTGCCGGACTTACAGATGCCATTAGTTTTCAAACTAGAAAATTAATTAATTAAAATTCTGATAATCAGATACACTAATATTACTAATTTATAAACTAGAAAAGTAATCGAGTAAAATTCTAGTAGTGAAACACGTTGACGCCATGGACGTGATTTTTTCTCTCTGCACCTATAGCCATGGATGTTTAGTAATCTATCGAGAGAAAAAGCTGCGAGGGAAGGGTGGCAATGGGCTATAGTTTTTGGGGTGTCCATGTGAGTGCTATGGAAACAAAGAAATGCATTTTTTAGGAGGCATCAACGCGACGAAGGAATTTGATAGGAGATGTTAGAAGGTTGGTCAAGGAAATCATAGATGCTAAGGATGGAGATGCTCACAACATAATGAAACAAACAGAGCTGATAGGTTGGAAGTATCCTCTAGAGGATTGAGTGAAACTAAATGTAGTGAGAAAACCGTTGTTTTAGGGAGAATTGGATTATTAACAACCCCACGAGGTTTTTTTTATTAATATAGATGTTTGGATCAATTTGTATGTACTTCAACTAATCCCATGAAAGCCACGACCCCTGAAGTTAATGATTATGTACGCCTTCAATAATCATGAGAGAACTCAAACTTATAATCATTGGGAAGCAAATTTAAAACTTGATCAATTAAATTATCTCTTATGTTTTTTTTTTATTATTGTCGTATAACCTAATTGATTTTAATTTTGCATGATAGCAACATCATGTGCTTGTCAATGTCATCATATAGAGATGGAGGCTTAAACCGTTATTATGATCTCCAATACGATCAATCTATTTAGGTGATGGCCCCGTGGTAAGAGCTTGAAATCAAGAGATTTGCTCCCTCTATGATCTCAGGTTCAAGCCTTATGGTTGCTCATATGATGACCACTGGAGGCTTACATGGTCGTTAACTTTAGATTCCGTGGGATTAGTCGAGATACGCACAAGCTGGCTCAGAAACCCACATTAAACTTTAAAAAAAAAAAGTATTGCGGACCATACTTTCATTCATCTTTTTCTATCTATGGCTCCATCTTCATTAGCAAAATGCGAACCATACAATTATCGTATAAATATAGAACTTCAAAGAGTTAAAATTCAAACTAATAATTATAGTCGTTATCATAAGGAGCTGATGGATTATACAAATAAGTTTTATTTTCTTATCTACTTAATCAATTATTTTTTGAAGATATTGATTTCCTATTTTAAAAATAAAGATAATATAAACGGGGGAAATAGATTTTTTTATTATTAATATGGGTGTTCGGATCAGCTTATGCGTACCTCAACTAATCCCACGGATCCTGAAGTTAACGATCATGTATACTTTCAGTGGTTCTGAGATTTGCGAGACTTGAACTAATAACTTTTAAAAAGCAAATTTAAAACCTGACAAGTTCAGCTACACATTTTAATAATCAAAGAGCTTCTTGTCTCAACTTCTTTTAGTTAATTTATTTTTTCAATACATAATGTTTGTATAAAAGGTATGTCTCTAGCATTATTTATAAGGGGTGTTTGTTTCCCGGAAAGTGGTTTTCAGGAAACCACTTTCTAAACTTTCATGTGTTTGTTTGTCATTAAAAAAGTTGGTCAACGGAAAACATTTTCCGGTCAAAGAAAAATTTGACTTGGTTTCCAGAAAAATATTTTCCTTTTATTTTGGGCAGAAAACACTTTCCGGAAGTTGTGAAAAATTTAAAAATGTCATATTATTTGTTGATTATATCAAATTTGGTCCTCAAACTTTTGATTGCTATATATATTTTTTGTTTTAAATATTTTTTTCCAATTTCATCCTTTAAAATTTAATTTTTATATTAAGTTTAGTCCTCATTTTTATAATGATTATTTGCTTTTTCCTTATAATTTTTTATCTATCAAACTTGGTCCTCATTCTTTTGATTGTTACTTATTTTATTTGAAATAATTTATGAAATGTTAATTATTATTATTTTAATTTCTTCATCTTTTAATTTTTTATTTTTTAGATTTAATCTCTATTATTTTTATTATTATTTATTTTATTTGAGATAATTTATGAAATTATATTTTTTTTTCAATTTCATTCTTATTCAACTTTTTAATTTATAAGATTTATTGCTCATTATTTTAATAAACTTGAAAAAAAAATATTAATAAGTTATTTTTCAGCTCATTTTCCATGATATAACTAAACACTAGAAAATATTTTTTGACTTATTTTTCATTACACCACCAAATATCAAAAAATAATTCATTTTTAAAAAAATTTACTTTTAAAAAAAACCACTTTTCAATAAATAAACAAGTTTTATAAAACTTTATTTTAATTAATATATAATTTGACTAGCGATTGACCATGAATTTTTCACGCGGGTAAAAAGGATGCACATCCAAAGGATAATAAAGGATTTCATTTCCCGGGTATTCTTGAGAAAGAGAGAGAAAAAAAAGACAGAGAGAGAGGGGGGGAGGTGTTTGTTAAAAAAAAGAAAATAATATCCATCACTGCTAATCTGAAGGTATTGCACGGTAATGTTAGTTGCTATTTTTAACTAAAACAAATATTAAATTAATTTTTTTATATTTTTAAATTATTTTAATATGTTAATATGAAACATAAAAAATTTTAAAAAATTATTTTAATATATTTTAGATAAAAAATAATTTTAAAAAATACTTTGTAGTATAATCTCAAAAATACCTACATGATCCTTTAATTATTGATATTCACATGATCAGCCTCCCTAATATATATTTTATAAAATCAAACCCTATTCGTTTAAATTAATTACTTAATAAGGACCAATTCCTTCCATTCACTTATATTTATAAATATGGAAGCTTAAATGTGAAGGAAGGAGTTGGACAAAGGGGCTTGATCCATCACAAATCGGAAGGAAAAAAAAAAAACAAGTGTTCCAGATTAACTAAAAAAGAAGTAAAAGGACTGAATCGACTAAAAACCAAAACACAAGTAATCAACATGTTTTTTTATTCAAAATATTAAAAACGCTTCACTATCTGGAAGTAAAAATTCTTCTCTGCCAGTAATAATCCACAGAAATGGAGCACATCTCCCTCACTCACTAACTCAAAAAAAAAAAAAAAAAAAAACCCTCAAAATCAATCACAAATGGAGGAGAAACCGGCGGGGAGCTTTGCCGACTCGCCGGCGTCATTTGAACCGGCAACTTCAAGGCGCCGGGCTGGAGGGCACAAAAGGAAAGCTACACTTTCAAACTCTCTCTCCTCACCTCTACCATCGAAACGGCTCACTCGCGAGAAAGCTGGATTTTCTAATCTCTCGATCCATAACGGTCCGTTGACTAGAGCGAGACAAATCCCTTACATCTTGGCTTCTTCGGCGCCTTCAGCAGGCGTGAAGATCGAACAGAAGGTAGTTGCGGCGGTGCCGGATGCTGCTGCGGTGGTGGAGGAGGAGAGGAGGAGTAGGGTGGAGGAATTGCAAGCAGAAATTGAAGCAGAGTTTGAGGTTATTAGATCTCGTGATTCTAATGCTCATGTTGTGCCTAGTCATTGTGGTAAGTGGTGGAAGTTTAAATTCCTGTGTGTTTTCTGCGAAAAGTTTTGTTAATTTGAGTCTGGTTTCTGAGAAAATGTGAAAATTTTGAGGTTTTGGTGTATGTTTTAGCTGCAGTTATGAGAATTCTTGAATTTCAGGGTTTTTTAGGTCAAGTTTTGTGCCTTTTGTACTGTTGTTCATGAATCGAGAATGTGAGAAATTCTGTGTTTTGTTTATGTGGAAATTTTAAAATTCTTGTGAAAATTAAGTGAGCGAATTGTTTAGTCGAGACAGAAAATGAGTTTTTGGTTTCTTCCCTTTTGGATTACAGGTTGGTTTTCATGGACACAAATTCACTCGCTTGAGGAGCGTTTACTGCCTTCATTCTTTAATGGGAAGTCCCAAAGCCGGACACCTGACACCTATTTAGATATACGTAATTGGATTATGAAGAAGTTTCATGCAAATCCAAACACTCTTATTGAATTGAAAGATTTATCAGAACTTGAAGTTTCAGACTCAGAAGCGAGGCAGGAGGTGTTAGAGTTCTTGGACTATTGGGGATTAATTAACTTCCATCCATTACAATTAGATTCTGTTACAAACGCTGATGGTGATGGAGCATCAAAGAAAGATTTGTCACTTGAAAAGTTGTTTCGCTTTGAAGCCATTCAAACATGTCCACCTGTTGTTACTAATCCTAACTTCACAGCTCCAACTACACCATCTAGATTGTTTCCTGAGTCGGCAATTGCTGAAGAGTTGGCTAAGCTTGAGGGGCCATCTGTTGAGTACCACTGCAATTCTTGTTCAGCTGATTGCTCGGCGCCAAGCAGCCTATCATTGCCAGAAGGAGGTTGGTTCTTCCATAGAATTTGTTGGTTGGGTGTTTGGCGCTGCGGTTCAACCGCAGTTTTGCAAATTTTTTAAAACGTTTTGTGTGCTTAAATTACTTTTTTTTTGTGTGCGTTTTTGGATTGTTTTAATATGCTAATCTCAAAAATATATATATTTTTTTAAAATATTATTATTTTAATGCATTTCCAAGCAAAAAACACTTTGAATCTCTACCATTGTCCTGAACACTCCCTTAATCCTGCACCATTCGAATTCAATTGTTTGTGAAGTACAGAATCTCTTTTAGTAAGTAGCTTGGATCTAAAAGAGGATAGAAGCACATGCCAAAGAGGATAGAAGCACATGCCAAATGTTAGTTTTTTAGAGAATATACAACAGTGATATGATACATGAAATGGGGCTACAGATGCTTGCGAAATTTTAGTTTCTCCCATTTTTTACTCTTTTATATATTGCATTCTTTCTAATTTTATTCCTATTGGACAGGCAGATTATGATTTATGTGCCGATTGCTTTAATAATAGAAAGTTTGGCTCAAACATGTCCTCATCAGATTTTATTCTCATGGAGCCTGCTGAGGCTGCTGGTGTAAGTGGTGGAAAGTGGACAGATCAAGAGACTCTACTTCTTCTTGAAGCATTGGAACTCTATAAAGAAAACTGGAATGAGATTGCAGAACATGTTGCCACAAAAACGAAGGCTCAGTGTATATTGCACTTTGTTCAAATGCCAATTGAGGATGCCTTTTTTGACTGCGCCAATGATATGGATGGTACTTCTAAAGAAACAGCAGATGCTGATGCAACCATTGATGACACATCTGCCCCTAAAGATGTCCATGATACAAGTGAGAGTAAAACAGGTGCTGATGAGGATCAACACCTGACTGTGCCAATGGAAGCTTCAAAACCAGAAGATACGAGTGTTGTAAAAGTTTGTCAGGGAGGTGATGTGATTAATGGTCAGGAAACTTCAAAATCAGAAGATGTCAGTGGAGTGAAGGCTGGTGAGGAAATGGGTGAAAATGTTGCACTCAGGGCTCTTACAGAAGCATTTGAAGCTGTTGGCTATTCCCCAACTCCTGAAAACCGACTTTCATTTTCTGAAGTTGGAAATCCTGTCATGGCTTTGGTAAGTTGAATGTTAGCATGTAGAAAACTATGTCATTTACTTAAAAAGTTTTTATTTGCAGATAAAAGTATAAAAAGGATTAGCCTCGAGGCTTATGGCATTGTATGCGTTAGCATGTTAAAAAATGCAGCTAATATTATTCAACTGATGGGTTCCTTTCTTCTATAGGCGTCGTTTCTGGCAAGATTGGTGGGACCTGATGTCGCTACTGCTTCAGCCTGCTGTGCTTTGAAATCCTTGTCTAGCAATTCTCCTGGCATGCAGCTGGCATCAAGGCATTGCTTTCTCCTGGAAGATCCACCAGATGAGAGAAAGAAACCATCTTGCAGTGATTGGTATGTGAACTTTTACCAGAACTTAATTTTCTTTGCAATTCCTGGGTCTGTGTCTTATGCAAGTAAGAGATTTGCAGTGTTGCTACTGAAATGGCCGATCAGGATGCTCTGAAGGACAAGCAGGAGGGAAAAAGCCAGAAAGGGAATAGCCCTACCTCAGGTATAGACAACAAAGATTTGTCAGATGATTACAGTGACAAGAAAGTTGAAGACTCCATTCCTGAAGAGAAGAAACCTCTGGATTCTTCAAAAGGTGAATTCCCAGATAAAGTAGATGTTTTAAATGGAGGAGAGATAGTGGTTACTCATGAGGAAGTTGAACCTGGTAGATCAAAGGAATCTAGCAATTCAGAGTTACCTAAGGACCACACACCAAGTATTGTAAAGGAATCAGATGAGATACCGCCCAAGTCAGGGTGTCCACCAAGCTCCGGGAAGGAACCACTGGAAGTATCTTCAGCTGAAGAGCATTCTCAGCTTACAGAGGTGGCTAAGGATGTGGATATGGTGTCTAATTTGAAGCCTCCAGAAAAGAATGGGCATTGTCAATCATTTGCATCAATGTCAGTTGATGAACCCTCTCAAGCTGTTGATGTGTCAAAGGACGTGGACATGGTGTCTGATTCTCTGCCTGCAGACAACAATGGGTCACAGCAACTAGTGAAATCAAATGCAACAGGGGAGCAGTCTCAAACTACAGAGGCAACAGCTGATGTAGACATGTCATCTTCACAGCCTTCAGAAGTGAACGAGCCCTCGGATCCAAAGGTTGAAAGTGGAGCCACTGCAGGTCCTCTCCCTCTCCCTCTCCCTCTCTCTCTGTGTGCGTGCTTGTGTTAGATTTGGGGAGGATATATGTATGTTCGAGGGAACGTGGATATGATTGAAAATAAATGACTGGGATGGAGCTCAGTGGGCATTTAATTCAGTGGGCATTTAATGTTCGTAGAAAGTCTGAGTTTGTCAGTGGTTATGGTTAGAGAGAGAAAAAGAAACAGTGATGTATTCTCAAAGCTTTAACTGGATGAGTTCAGGAATTTTGCAAATTATTCTGGGTGCATGCTAAAACTTGTATATCATTCTCTTGCATCATCTGCACTTGAATTGAGCATCAAAGGAGGTCTATTCAAAATTTTGGTGGAAGAATTTTTGACACCATGGTGCTTCTGATGTGCAATGGTTATTTTGATTTTTTGGCTGGGAGATTTTTTCCATTATGATTGTATGTTCTTAATTTTTCTGTCCCTTTGCAGATGAGGTTGCAAAAGACAGCAAGAAAGAGAAGCCTGATAGTGAAGTGATTAAAGATGACAATAACATTGATAAACTGAAGCGTGCTGCAGTTTCAGCTCTCTCAGCAGCAGCAGTGAAGGCAAAACTTCTTGCAAACCAGGAAGAGGACCAAATTCGGGAACTTGCTGCCTCATTGATTGAGAAGCAGGTATTTCTACAGCCCAGTTGGCTTTCTATGCTGTATTCTATCATTGTCCATAGAAGTGTGACCTTGCGGATGGTTCCATATGTTGCAGTTACATAAGTTGGAAACCAAGCTGGCTTTCTTTAATGAAATGGATAGTGTAATAATGAGGGTGAGGGAGCAACTGGACAGGTCAAGGCAGAGACTTTACCAAGAACGAGCTCAGATAATTGCAGCCCGACTTGGTTTACCACCTTCATCTAGAGCAATGCCACAATCATTACCTTCCAACAGAATTGCAATGAACTTAGCAAACACATTTCCAAGACCACCAATGAACATGGCTACCCAAAGGCCACCAATTTCAACACCGATGGGTACATTGGCTAATACCCCTCCTGTAACATTTGTGTCAACAACCACTACAGCAGGAAATTCAATTCGGCCTTCTAGTCAGGACAAAATTTCTTCAATTGGAACAAAGTAGTCTTTCCTCAGAATGCGTGTGAATAGAACTGCATTGATTCTTATACCCAGTCAGCTATGACTAGTTTTATCAAGTGAGTCCTCTTTTCTGTGTTTACTGACTCGCTTTGTTGCATTTGATATCCTGTCACAGCTCCATCTCATAGCTGTATAACGTGAATTTCGTTTTACTTGCATGTCCAAAGCCACCTAAAAATACATCTTTTCTGCTCCTGTTTCTTCTGTATCTTAGCAGTGTAGAGACTTGACTAAGCTCTAATACCTTTTTCCATCCGTTATGCAGTTAATTTTTTGGAAGGTCATGAGGGCGCAGTTTGTCTCCTGTTGCAGTACTATTACTGTGCGGCAAGTCTGTGTCCTCTATTAGATGGTATATCGTGCTCTGCAGTCTCCTGGGAAAAAAAGGGCTGGTGTCTTTCACAATCTTCTCGTTTGAAGCCACTATTGTCACTGTAATAAAAAAAAAAAAAAGTGGGGATGGAGCTTTTTACTAGTAACTCAACGGTGTATTGCAAGAGCATTGGACCCATTCATCTCAACTCAGAATTATGTGAGAATGAAAAGCATGATTACTTGTACCGTGAGATTTTGCTGATGGTTGAATTCATATAGTATCTTCTAAATGTTAGACATAGATAACTAGCATGACTTCTCTGTTGTAGGCCGTCCGATATAAGAAAAAGATATTGGCATTCACAAATTGATGCGGATGCTATTGCTTCCATGTTCTGCTATTGCTTCCATGTGATTCCCACCTAGAAGTAACGCCGTCTAAACGTGTAGTGCAGTGTACCAGTTGATCACGGGTTGATAGCAATTTTTATTTGAAAATATATTAAAATAATATTTTTTTATTTTTTAAAAATTATTTTTAACATATCTTTGTGCCCGGAAAGAAATCAAACACAACATGAACAAATCATAGCAGTTTTTACACAAAAGGCACCATGTCCACCACCAAGGGGCGGGTTTTTCCCACAAACATGTAATTTACAGTCTCGATATAAGAATAAGAATGGCTAAAATCAGCCCAACTGTTTGTAGCAATAGTAAAGATCATTTATTGCTGCCGAAGAAACAGGCTATAACTTAGCACTCGCATCCCGTTGACCTAGGCTGACTGCTGCTTCCAACATCAATGGTGTCTGGCAAGTATCTTCATGCCACAAAATTTGCCACAGGAAACACAAAAGTCGAGTGACATCAGTAGTAATTAACATTGTTCAATAAGATAACAGACAGATTATTCAACGTTTAAGAAAAACGAAGCTGTAGCTGTTAACAAGTCAAGATGCATTGCTTTTATGTGGTCATCGAATCAAATACTCTGCACTCTTACAAGCTAATTGCTAAACAAAATGAGGAAGCATTGCAGTTTAACGTCGAACTCTAATGATATAAGAAATTTATCAGACTAGTCAATGTGCATTCACTAAAAGCGTAATTGAGAATGATCCGTGCAAATGGACATGGTTATTTTTTTTTAACTTACATTTCTTCCTCTTCTCCACTCTTCAGGGCATTCTTTGCTATGCATTGGAAAGCTTCCTCAACATTAACACCTTCCTTGGCAGAGGTCTCAAAGTAAGGGATATTCCCTTTCGAAGCACACCATGCCCGTGCCTTCTTCTCTGAAACCTGCAAATCACAAGAAGCATTTGTTTATCTACAGAGAGAAAAATAGAAACAGGGGGGGTTTTGTTTGACACGCTCAAAGCACATACCACTCTGCTATTTCCACCATCCACATCGACCTTGTTTCCAAGAACAACAAATGGGAAATTCTCTGGGTCTGAAGGACTTGCCTGCAAAAAGTTTCTCAAATTATTGTTGCAAATCAACATCAACTAAGAAAATCATGGATTTTGCTAGATATGCTTTTCTGCATGATTGAAAAAAAATAAAGGAATACCTGAATGAGGAATTCTTCCCTCCAATTATTAAGATGGTCGAAAGATTTCATCGAGTTGACATCATATACAAGGACACAACAATCAGCACCACGATAGAAAGCAACACCAAGGCTTTGGAATCTTTCCTGCCCAGCAGTATCCCAAATCTGCCAAAATAAAAGGAGGCATGCTAAATGTTTGGGTACAGCAAAACAGTCAAGGAGTTAGAGACACATAGGAAGATTGACTCGTAATCCAATGGCATATTTGGCAATCCCAAGAATTTTTTGTGCCTGCTATAATGCATGGAGACTTGCAGAGAATAAACAATAATCAGTATTGGAACAAGCAGAATGACAACCTAATGTTGTAGGACACAAAAAGCAGACAGTAATCGATATGGGAAGCTTTTCCACAAAGTGGTACGAGCAGTGACCAACTTAGACCCCATTTGAAATCCAATTAACACCAAATTTCATG
Organism: Populus deltoides; assembly: GCA_015852605.2. NCBI lineage: Eukaryota > Viridiplantae > Streptophyta > Magnoliopsida > Malpighiales > Salicaceae > Populus > Populus deltoides. The sequence goes on along the minus strand of CM027573.2, from coordinate 6,799,643 downwards.
TAACTTTATAATAAATTCCAACGACAAGTATTCTATTAAGGATAATATGGAGACTTCTGTTCAATTCAAATCATTTTCATTTTGCACTCACAAACTACCAAACAAAATCACAAAACCATTCCAATTCAGAACACCGTGATGTGAAATATAGAAATTTTGCAATGTCAGTCTAACTTCATTTAAAGTCTAATCACCAAGTTGATAGATTGACTTGCAATCAACAAACAAAAGACAAGTAAGCACATAAAAATACTCACCTAAGAACTCCTTAAAGTTTATACACTTCACTACATTACCGCAATCCAACTCAAACCAACAATATAAACTAGCACTACCAACCTGTAAAGTGAAGAGCCTATCTTCAAACTGAACTTCCTTAGTCAAAAAATCCGCTCCAATTGTCGCCTTGTATTGATTGCTAAACTTCTTATTTACATATCTAAAATCATTACGTCAAAGGGAAAACCCCAAAAAAAACAGTATACACGTGTAACATTGCAATGCAGATTTTATTTTCTACTACAAAATAATTACTGATAAGATAACCGCGAGATTTGAAGGATACTGATTCATCAAAGAGGTCTTTCCTACCCTGCAGATCGCAAACAAACTATATTACTTCATTGAAAATAATCTAAAACAGCCACAAAAATTCAAAGTTATTCAAAAATACATCGGTTATAAAAACAAATCTAAGAAATTGCGAATATATGAGAATTAAAATAACATATAATTCAACCAACCAGATAAAAAGTTTTACTGATCAAATTGAAATTTAGGATCTGCAAAAATCCACCTAATTTTACAAGCAAACCCTAGAGTTCAGAATCGAACAGAAAAATAGAGAGAGAAAGAGGCAGGTGAGGTGACTGACCCGCTGTCGCCGAGGATGATAACCTTCAAGAGAGTTCTTCTACGGGAAGGCATCTTTGTTTTAACCGATCGATCTGTCTGTTAGGTTTCTGAAAATTAGAAGAGAAGGAAAGAGATTAAATAGCTACTTTTCTCTTTTTGTCTGTGCACTGCGTAAGAGCGCTAAGTAGATACTCTCTGTGTTAAATACTCCTACCACGGAGGAGAAGGGGGAGTTCCTTTCTTCCTACCTTTTCTTTTCAAGTTCTGATGAGATGGTCGGACTTTTCTAGTTTATTAGTCTGCTTGGTCACGGAAAGCTGGTCTGACCTGTAATTTATGGAATCAATTTGACTTCTTTTTTTTATTATTTTGTTTTGGAACGGCTGTGTGTATGATATTTTAATATATAAAGTGCTTTTTAATTAATAATAGAAGATTTTTAATGTTAATATATTAAAATCATTTAAAAAAAATATTTTAAGGTTCATTTGTCAATACAGATACAGAATAACCATCATTTTAAAAAAGTTATTTGTTCTTAATTGCATAAAATTATTTTTCATCTTGGAACATGGTCAAAACTTGAGTTTAAAAACTCTACAATTTTTTTAAACATGTTTTTTCAAACCGTAATTATAAAAATTACCTTAATATTAAACACATTTTTAATTATATGTACAGAATTCATTTTTAAATTGTTTAAAAATTTTTCATTATCAAATTATGCTGTCTAATGATCAACTCACAACTTAACAAAACCAAGTAAGACAACTTCAATTATTATTTTTAATTTAAAATAATGTTATTTTTTTATCTAAAAAGCTAAAATAACATTGTTTTAAAATTAAATTAAATTAATTAATTGTCTCATAAATTAACTTATAAAATCAACTACTCACCACTCGTGATTATAAGATAGTGTTTGATTACTGTTATGTTCACCTGTCATTCGTGAACAAAAAAAATAAAGACAATATAAACAGAAATGTGTTTGGTTTAAGAGATAGAGACATGAAAATAGATATATTTTTATGACAGTTTTGGAGTTAATTTATATACTTACAAAACAAGAGGGTCAGAGGATACATATCCCATAAACAATATTTATTACTTTTTTATTCATAAAATATCCTTGTAAAAAAATTTTAATTTCAAAATTATCAAACTAAGACTTGCAATAATAAAAATGATTATTATTCTAATTTTAAAACCCAACTCGAGAGTCAATCTAGAAAAAATCTTGAGTCACTAGTCGAGGCTCGGGTCATGGGTTGGGTTGACTTGAGTCAGCGTAAGAATAGAAATGGATATTATCATAGTTATAAGACTTAATTCGGGGGTCGATTTGGGTCAAGGCCCAGGTCACGAATAGGGTTGACCATTAACTCAGGTCAATATAAAAACAAAAATGATTATTATCATAATTTTAAAACCTAACTTGAGAATCAACTAGAGTTAAAAGTCACGTGTTAGGAGGATTAACTCAAGTTGACCCAAATTAACATAAAATTAAAGTTGTTATTATTATAGTTTTAAAACTTGATTTGGGATCAACCAGGGGCAAGGTCACAGTCACGAATTAAAGGGTCAAACTGGGTTGACCCGGGTCAATATAATGATAAAAAAAATGTTATTTTTGTTGTTTTTAAACTCAACTCGGAGGGTCAGTATACCAAGTCACAAGTCGGGAGGATCAACATGGATTAACCTAAGTTAACATACGAATAAAAGTAGTTATTATAATAATTTTCAAACTCGACTTGAGAGTCGACCCAAGACAAGGTTTAGATCATGGGTCAGGAGGTTCAACTCGACTGACTTTAAGTTCTTAAATTTTTTTCAAAAAAGTTAATGGATTCTTGATCCATGTTTTTAATCGGGTCAGGTTGAGTCAATCATTTCTCTATTTTTTCTTAAATTCGAACTAGTTTAGGCTCCAAATCAACCCGTCAAGTCAATCATTGTTTTATAGCAAGTTTGATAACAATACATATTAATGGTAATATAGACTTTTTTATATTTTATTTTGTCTTATGCATTATAACCAAAGATGATATAGAGACAATCATTTTGTCTTGTAAATCGATACCAAATGCAATTATTTCTCAGTCTTATTTTATATCTTGTTTTATTTGTCTCACTTGTTTGTATCTCTTTCATCTTAAAACAGTAACCAGACGCTACATTACTCAACGAATATTTCCTCATTTTAAGTTGTGCTATCTATGGGTATTGTTTTTCAATATTTTGGAGTTAGGAGTCTCTAAATTTTGAAGTAGCATTTATAACTTCTAGCCTCCAAATTTATTTTTTTAAAAGCTTGAAAATCAAATTGGCATTGCAACAAAATAACATGCATTCACGTGTATATTTAGTGAATTAAAAGATCACTAATGACAATGCACAGCATTCGGCATTTATACATGGACTAATCATGGTAATTTTATCGAAAGATTCTCTTTCAATTCACTTTCAAGTAATTTCAATTACCGTTCTTAAAATTCACCTTGCTAGACGAATTTACTGGTGGTAATTTTTCTTTTCGAAGTGAATTTGATAAGAAATATTAGACGATGCACTTATCGAGCTTACACATTTAGGCAAGGAATCAATAGTCCAAAACTGTTGAGCCCAAATAACCAATAATTCAAGCCCACCCAACTTACATCCATAGACAGTGTGACCGCTGGTCAGTGCCCACCATTAATAATCCTCTTTTCGAAGCTAAAAAAGAAAAAGAAACGGGTATACAAGTATTTTTATTTTTATTTTCATTTTTATTTTTGTTTTTTTGTGTAATTGTTAAATTAAGAGAGTAGTTGTTGTGTATTTTACCGGTTATAAAATATTATTTAAATGATTAATTTGCCCTCCAGTAAATTTGTGGAGGCACATGCAGATAATTTACATGGTTAAATGGTGATTCCCAAGGCAACAATGAAATTCTCTCGACAATACCTACCTGACCAAGCAGCACGTGTTTCTCTTTCATCTTTGTTTGCTATCAACAACAAATTTTATTTTTTTCTCATTTTGTTTCTCATCCTAGGAAAGTGCATTGTCCAAAAACAAATTCAATACTTGTCTTCAAATTTAATCTTTGGTTTTTTTTATTAGGATTTGTTTTGTTTGACTAATTTATAAAAAAATTATTTTTAATTTTATTTCTCGTGAATTTTTTTCTTTGAAATTTAATCATTGAAAACAAATCAATGCAACCCTGCAGTTGGTTTTTTATTTTCTAGATTTCATTCCTGGTTTTTTGACTGGTATTTTTTTATATAAAATAATTTATTAAATTAAATTTTATTTTTCAATTTCATCTTCAATTGATTTTTTTATATATTTAATTTAATTATCATTCTTTTAATTTTTATTCATTTTATTTAAAATGGTTCATATTGGTTTGTTTTTCAATTTCACTACTCTTGGTTTTTTTCCTAATGAATTTTTAAACTTTATTTTTTTTAGTTTAATTTTATTTTACAATTTCATACTTCAACATTAAATTTATCGGGTATTGACCTTCTTGATTGAACCCAGATCTAAAGCTTAACAAGTTGTAAGTTTGAGATATTAATTTGTGGTAGGTTCGCCCTAATTTTCTTGGATTTTTTCATTCCTTTTTATAATATCTTTTTATAAATTTCTTATCCTATAAAAGCATATTGTCCAAAAACAAATTCAATGCATCTCTTTAATTAGTTTTGTCTTCAAATTTAGTCTTTAGTTTTTTTATTAGTATTTGTTTTGTTTGACTAATTTATAAAAAAATTGTTTTCAATTTTATCTCTCCTGAATTCTTTTATCTTTGAAATTTGATCATTGAAAAAAAATCAATGCAACCCTTCAATTGGTTTTTTTTTTTCCAGATTTCATACTTAGTCTCTTGACTAATTTTTTTTATATATAAAATAATTCATTAAATTAGATTTTATTTTTCAATTTCATCCTCAATTAATTTTTTCATATATTTAATTTAATTTTTATTCATTTTATTTAAAATGGTTTATAGAATTAGTTTGTTTTTCAATCTCACTCTTCTTGGTTGGTTTTTTTTCCTAGTGAATTTTTAAACTTTAATTTTATTTTGCGAGTTCATACTTCAACATTAAATTTATCAGATATTGACCTTCTTGATTGAGCCCGGGTCCAGAGCTTAACAAGTTGTGAGTTTGAGATATTAATTTGGGATAGGTTCGCCCTGGTTTTTTTGGATTTTTCATTCCTTTTTATAATATCTTTTATTTTTTGTTTCATCATCCAATATATTTTTCTATTTTTATGGGAGTTTTTTGATTTTTTGAGAGTAACACGGGGTACCTCAAGTTTGTTTTTTCTTTTTGTCTTTTCTAGATCTACCTCTTTTAAAATGAATTTTTTTTATTAGATTAAATTAATTTATTTCACCATTCAATATTAAATTGGCCTGGTACTACCCTGTTTTTGTGCTATTTGCTAGATCTTGCTCTTTTAAAAAGAATAATTTAAAATTAATTTAATTAATCTTACTTTTCAACATTAAATTTATTTTATATTGAGCTTCTTAGCTGGATATAAGTGTGAGATTTAATGCTTTGCGACTTTAAAAGATTAATTTGGCTTTAAAAGATTCACTCGGATTTGCTTAGTTTTCTCTTATTTTTTTAGCTAATTGTTTTTTGTCCCATCTCGAGAAGTTTTCTTACCTTCTTCACTTTCTATGAGATTTTTTATTTATTTTGAAAAAAAAGTTATCTAGAGCTTTTTTTTTTCTTATGCTTGGTTCAATTTAGTTTTTTTAATAAGGAATTTTGCTTTTTAATTAAACATTAGAATCAAATGTTTTTTGTGCTTCGTTCCAATTTCTTTTGAAACTCGAGCCAGCCTAAGCCCAGGTCTCCCGGGTTATGAGTTAACCTGTTGAATCGAGCATAGCTTTAAAATACTGTATTTTGATTTTTTTTTTCTAGATTTGGTCACCACTTTCTTAATTTTTATTTTTAATTTGGATTATTTTGTGAATTTGTAACCTTGAGAATTTTCTTCTTCAATTCAATATTTGAGATTTAACCATCAATGTTTTAATTTTTTTATTCTTAGTCATTTTATTAATTGGTTTTTATTTTTATCATTAAACCTATAACCATAATTTTTTTTAATTTCATCACTCGTGTTTGTTGGTATTTTTTATGATTTTTTTTATTTATTGATTTGTTTTAATTTTTATTTATTGTTTTAATTATTGAATATTGAAAATTATTATTATTTTTTTTTTAGGATGTCAATTTTTTTGTTTTTTAAATACACTTATAAGCATCCTTTTTTTGCTCGAAAAAAAATCAGCATCGCCCTCAGTCTCCTAAACTAAAAAGAAACAACAAGCAGGTGAGGGGCGATTTGGTAACCCACCTCAAAATACCGAGGTTAAAAATGGAAAACAAAATCCCCTGTCAACGTGGCTTTCTTTCATTAATTAGATACTATTACTTCAAACAGACTCAACAATGCTCACTCTCATCAGATTAAACCCGCTCCTCTTCATAGCTCAATACACAGAGGGCAGAGCAAATAATAGAGAGATAGAGAGAGAGAGAGAGAGCACTCTCTTCTAAAATTTCACTTGTGCCTTCTTAGTGAGACAATAAATCACAGATCCTGCAATTTAATAACGTAATTAGCGATGGCACAACCTCTCGTGAAAAAAGACGATGATCGCGACGATGAAGGTGATTCCGTTTCTTTTGATTCTCAATAACTTGCTGATTTTTTTTGCACAAACCGAAACCATTTCTGTTACCGTTTTTGTTATTCGATTTAGTTTATATTGATTCAATTTAAGGTTTCATCTCTTAATCCTTGGCGATTAGTGCCAGATCAATAACTAGGTGCTAGATCTGTTCCGTTTTGGATTATTTAATGCGTTTGGTCGTGAATTTCTTGACTAAGAATCGGATCCGAGACTGTGCGACTTGATATAATTGATCTGGTTCTTGTTTTGCTTAGTGTGTTTTTCGAGCCCTAAATGACAATGTGGATGTTGATTCTATTTAAATCTGATTAAATTCACTTGATCTAATGCGGCATGGTGTGAATTGTTTTATCAATGATCCGAATCTTGCAATTGCTTGTTAGTTAGTCTTTGTTGTTCGCAATTATAAATTTGTTAAGAACTACTTTGTTAATTGAGCGAAAGTTGAGGTGGCTTTAGGATTTAAAAGGTGTAATATTTACTTTTGACAGCGGAGTACTCTCCATTTTTGGGTATTGAGAAGGGAGCTGTTCTTCAGGAAGCTAGGGTTTTTAATGATCCTCAACTTGATCCGAGAAGATGCTCACAGGTTTTTCCTTTTTGTTGCCTTAATCTTTTTTTTTTTGCTTGTATTTAGGTGACATTGGGAATTGTTTGTTTATGGGGTTAGGTGTTGTTTTGTTTGATTGTAGGTTATCACAAAGCTTCTTTATCTATTGAACCAGGGAGATTCCTTCACTAAGGTAAATTGTTTTTGCTAGACAGCTCAAAACTTAATTATTCTATGAACTATAAGGTCCTTTGTCTTCTCAAAGTTTTGTTTTTATTCAATTGAAGCTGTTTGGATAAATTTGCTTTTGTAAATCTTATGTTAAAGCATTATACATGGAATATCGTCTGAATTATTTTGTTTTGCATTATCTGTAGGTTGAAGCCACAGAAGTTTTCTTTTCTGTGACAAAGCTTTTCCAGTCAAAAGATTTAGGTCTGAGGAGAATGGTTTATTTGATTATAAAGGAATTATCGCCATCAGCAGATGAGGTTATATGATATGCCTTAATTTTGTTTTCAAGTCCTTTCTTGGTTTGTAGATGCCCAAATACTGATTACTGACCAATTTTCTTCTTTTTCTACAATAGGTTATTATTGTGACAAGCTCCCTAATGAAGGACATGAATAGCAAGACTGATATGTATCGAGCAAATGCCATTCGTGTGCTTTGTCGGATAACAGATGGAACCCTTCTTACCCAGATTGAGCGATATCTGAAACAAGCAATCGTTGACAAGAATCCAGTGGTTGCTAGTGCAGCCTTGGTCAGTGGGATTCATTTACTCCAGGTACTTATTTGGCCAAGCAGCCATTGTTTTCACTTCTAACACCCTCTCTAAAATGTCTAATATATATGTTAATGTTTTTCAGACGAACCCAGAGATTGTGAAAAGGTGGAGTAATGAGGTTCAAGAAGCTGTACAGTCAAGGGCTGCCCTAGTACAATTTCATGCACTGGCTTTGCTCCAACAGGTATTCATTAATGGATTTCCCCCTTAATTTTGGAGCTCTTATGATATTTAAATTAAATAACAAGTGACCTATGTTTTGTTGGTAGAAGTTTGAGTGAAGATATAATAATGTCACTTTGAGAGCTTCTTTGAAAATTTTATCGTTTAAAAAGAATTGAAGTACTGGTCTTACTAAGGTCAAAGCATAGCAGCCTTGATGTTTGTAGTCTTGAGTTTATATTTTGTTTAACAGCTGAGATTCAGGAAGTAAATTTTGTTTTGTTTTTGAAATTTTCTTATTATTATTTCCTCATTGCTTTCTTGGGAAAATAACTGCTATAGAGGTCCTAGGTAGAAGGAAACATACCAATGAATTAAAGAATTCTTGTGCTTTCTAAACTTTCAGATACGACAGAATGATCGACTTGCTGTTAGCAAGTTGGTTACCAGTTTGACCAGGGGAACTGTTCGCTCACCACTGGCTCAATGCCTTTTGATACGCTATACTAGTCAGGTGTGTCTATTCTAGTCAAACACATATTTTGATGCTTGCTACTCTTTTAGTGTGAGCTTTGATGATGAATTTATTACTTTTTGCAGGTTATTCGCGAGTCTAGCACACAAACAGGGGACCGTCCTTTCTATGATTTTCTGGAGAGTTGTCTGCGCCATAAGGCAGAAATGGTGATATTTGAGGCTGCCAGAGCAATTACAGAGCTCAGTGGTGTGACAAGCCGAGAACTGACTCCAGCCATTACTGTTCTCCAGCTCTTCTTGAGCTCTTCCAAGCCTGTGCTGAGATTTGCAGCTGTCCGCACTTTGAACAAGGTTATGAATTTTGCTTTAAGCTATGACTGGCTGTATATATAGTTGAATGCTCTGATGCAAAGTAAATTGGATCTTAGGGTTATAGCTTTTGCTTAGGAGTGGGGTTTAGTTTGCTTTTGTAGTTTTTCAGAAAGTTGCGGAACTATATTTTTGGTGATGGGGTTGTGGGAACTTTTGAGCTTCGACCTAGTGAAAGTGGCAGTGTTTGTGCATGAGAGATGGGACATTAGTGTTTGTGCATGAGAGATGGGACATCAAATTGATCAATTATCAGTAATGTTGATTGCCTGAATATATTTCTTATCATCTCATTTGGAAATTTTCACATCATATGTGCTGACCATGAATTGAAATGTTTTGCAGGTGGCCATGACCCATCCGATGGCTGTCACTAACTGCAACATCGATATGGAGAGTTTAATTTCAGACCAGAACAGAAGCATTGCCACTCTTGCAATCACCACTCTACTGAAGACTGGAAATGAATCAAGTGTGGATCGCCTGATGAAGCAGATAACAAATTTCATGTCAGATATTGCCGATGAGTTCAAAATTGTTGTTGTGGAAGCCATAAGGTCACTGTGTTTGAAGTTTCCCTTGAAGTACAGATCATTGTAAGCAATAATTTTTGGGATTTTATTGTTTGAAATTATATGTTAAAGTGGACATTTCATTCCAAATAATCCTTTGTTAAAAAGCCTGCACTAATGTTGTTAGCCATTTGTTACTTTCAGGATGAACTTTTTAAGCAACATTCTCAGGGAGGAAGGAGGATTTGAGTACAAAAAGGCTACTGTAGATTCTATTGTGATCCTCATCAGAGATATCCCCGAAGCAAAAGAAAGCGGTTTGCTTCATTTGTGTGAATTTATTGAAGATTGTGAATTTACCTATCTATCCACACAGGTAGCATTTCTCTTCTATCATAGAATGCTGTTTTTATCAATCTTGTTTTGCTTGTTCTTTTTTGTTTTCTAATTATGCTAGGTACTATTCCATTCACATTATTAGATACTCCATTTTCTTGGGATTGAAGGCCCGAAGACCACTGATCCGAGCAAATATATTCGCTATATCTACAACCGTGTGCATCTTGAGAATGCTACTGTTCGGGCTGCTGCTGTGAGCACTCTGGCTAAATTTGGTGCCATGGTTGATGCATTGAAGGTATTGCTGGCATGATGTTGTGCATTTTGTGTCCTGTTATTTCTGGTATGAAATTTTGCTCTAGATGGACTGCTTAGTCACATGAATTGGTTAATTTTCTGTTTCTTTATGTTGCAGCCTCGTATTTTTGTCCTGTTGAGACGTTGTATCTTTGACAGTGATGATGAGGTGAGTTTCTGTAGAATAATGCACTTTTGTGAAATTCATCTCAATTGGTATGTCATTCTTTTAACATTATACATGTCTCTTGGAGTCTATGTCCTCAAATGTGTTTGTGTGCTCGTGCACAAGCATCCTTTAATTAAAAGTGCATTGTTTGTTAAATTATGCTCAATCCAACCTATTCAAAAATTCTTTGTTTGAAGAATCTCTGCTTCCTTGTCTGCAGGTTCGTGATAGGGCAACACTTTATCTCAACACACTTGGAGGTGATGGTGAAGTGGTTGAAACTGATAAAGAAGTTAAGACTTTTCTCTTTGGAGACCTGGATATTCCCCTAGTGAATTTGGAGACAAGTTTGAAAAATTATGTAAGTTTCTTTCCTCTTCTCTCTCATGCATTGCACCTCTTCTTGAAATCATCTCATGTACTTTTTGTTGATGTAGGAACCTTCTGAGGAGCCTTTTGATATTCATTCTGTTCCAAAAGAAGTCAAGTCTCAGCCACTTGTTGAGAAGAAAGCCCCAGGCAAAAAGCCAGCTGGCCTTGGAGCTCCTCCATCTGGTCCTCCATCTACTGTTGATGCATACGAAAGGCTTCTTTCTTCTATTCCAGAATTCTCAAACTTTGGGAAGCTTTTCAAGGTTCCATATCCAAACCACATTAGCCACATGACATGCTTTGTGTTTTGAATTGCTGAATGAGGACTAATTAAATGTGACTGTTTCTTATTTTGCTTCTTTTCTCTACAGTCCTCAGCTCCTGTGGAGCTCACAGAAGCAGAAACAGAATATGCAGTTAATGTTGTTAAGCACATATTTGATAGGCATGTGGTGTTCCAGTACAACTGCACCAACACAATTCCTGAGCAACTACTGGAAAATGTAATGACTTGTTTGGAAAATAGTATTTACTATTCTGTCCACCTAGTGTTATCTTATCAATTGTTCTGTCTACTTCAGGTCTCCGTTAATGTGGACGCTTCAGAAGCAGACGACTTTGCAGAAGTAGCATCCAAGCCTTTACGATCTCTTCCTTATGATACACCTGGACAAACCTTTGTGGCATTTGAGAAGCCTGAGGGTATTACAGCAGTTGGAAAGTTTACAAACATGTTGAGGTTCATTGTTAAAGAGGTATGTTTTCCAGCTTTATTCTTTTGTTGATGTATGTATTTTCTTTTTCTAGGTTTCCTGTACATGGAACTCTTTTGGAATACAACTTTGTTATTTTGTTATGTTTATCTACCGATCTGGCTTTAAAATGTTTGCTTGCACACAGAGAAGTAAATTTCATTTAGATTTTTAGTTTAGTTATTTTATGAGAAAAAAAGTTTTTTTCCGGAAGATATGCAGTACAGTACCAACTATTTAATTCTTGGAATAATAATTGTTCAACTTTTTTGTGCTGGGTGTTATATACCAGGTTGATCCAAGTACTGGTGAGGCAGAGGAAGATGGCGTTGAGGATGAATACCAACTAGAGGACCTTGAAGTTGTTGCAGCAGATTTCATGATGAAGGTTGGAGTCTCCAATTTCAGGAATGCTTGGGAAAGTATGGGAGAAGATTTTGAGCGTGTGGATGAATATGGCCTTGGCCCAAGGGAGAGCTTGGCCGAAGCTGTTAGTGCTGTCATCAACCTTCTTGGCATGCAGCCTTGTGAGGTTAGTTTGCCATCATGTGACTATGATGATTAGTTAATTACTTAAGATTTGACTATCCAAAGAAAAATGAGAATGGAACCGAACCATTTGATTTCTTAGGGTGAATTAAGAAACTGGACTCAGTCTGGGGAGCGGAAAGTTCTGTTTTGTTGGAGTATTGATGCTGTGATCCCACTATGCTGCTTGCCTTTTTGATTAGAATAGAAATATTTGAGCTGCATAGGACCACAATGCTAATGAAGGCCTTCAATTCAAGTTATTTTTATCAATTAGGGGTCCTTTTTGGATATTTTTTATTGTGATATATTATTATTTGATGTTTGAAGTCTCATGTGATTATTTGAAATATGTTCCTATAATCACTCCCTTTACTGATGTTCTTATGTTAATCCTTTTATTTTATTTGTGTTCTGGGGTGGTGTTCAGGGAACAGAGGTTGTCGCAACCAATTCAAGGTCACACACGTGTCTACTCTCTGGTGTATCCTTGGGCAATGTGAAGGTTCTTGTACGGTTGCAGTTTGGAATTGAGGGTTCAAGGGATGTTGCAATGAAACTGTCTGTTAGATCCGAGGATGAAGCCATTGGTGATGCCATTCATGAGATTGTATCATGCAGCTAAGGTGTCAGTCCAGTGATTGTTCCTCTTTCTACTCAGGAGGCTCTTTGTTTTTGTTCCACAGGTGAGGTCAGGGGCAGATTGCTGTAATATCAATTAAAGCTTTCTTTATACGAAGAGTTGCAAGTCACGGGGAAGGGAAGTTAGGCTTGCAGGAGACTGTATTTGCTTTTAACTTGAGCAGAGCTTTTCTCGTCATTTTTTAAAGCTAGCAAAAGTCATTCTTGTGTCATGCAAATCAGGTCCGTTAGGAAGATACTTTTCCTTTTGTTTTCTTTTTTTTTTTTCTTTTCCTGAAAATTCTTATGTGTAAGATTCCATCAAGTATCAATCTTGCTTGGTATACTTTTTGCCATGATACGGGACGAATTTTGGGGTTGATTATCCTCGTATGTTTTGGCATCGCAATGTTATGGATTCGTAAGAATTGATGATTGTTGCTTGCAAAAATTAAGAACTTCGGCACGGAATTCATTGCTCCGACCGAACTTTGTGATGTTATTTTAATCATGCTTGTTAGACTGGAAAATGTCGTTCTAGTTAATAAAACGGTACTTTAAAAGCCTTCAATTCTTCTGTCTCTGTCTCGTTTCAATTGTCGGTCAGATACTGGCTGGAATGTCTCTGCTGTACCAGAAAACTATTGAATTTTGTTATAGTTTGAAAAGATGCTATTTGTCAGGGTTTTTTTTTTTTTTTTTGCAAGTACTGGCAACCTTGGTCAGAAAAAATAAATTAAATCACTAAGAGATCTACTGGAAAAAATAAAATAAATTAATTGATTATTTAATACTTTTGGATTTTTCAGGATATTATCATGGGATATCTAAAGCTGTAGTTTCTATTATTAAACGAGTACTTTTGTGAGAGCTTTAACAGAACGGGCAACAACAAGAAGAAAACGGTATTAACCTTGAAAATTGCTTTGTGGAATTGAAGAGTTCAGAGGACCAAAGTTTATACACACTATAATTTGTTATTTTAATTTTATTTATAAACATGTATTTTATCGGTTTCAAACAGTAAAACCGAGAGGATATTCATTTTAATCAAAATTTGGATATGTGTGAGTGGCCAGTATCATCTACCAACACAGAACCACTGCAACTATACAACCCTCAAGCGAAAAGGTCCCGTTTTTCCAAGCTTCATTGCAATTATGTAGATTTAATAATAACAAAGTATATAACAAGAGAAGTTTTCAATCTCCAGCTGCCAGCCCTCAAGATAGAATTATAGAAACAGTAGCTAGGGAAGGACAGAATAACAAATCTTATGAGTCTACAGACAGGTTACAACTAATCGTCTTGTAAACAAATATTACAGAAAGGTGTTATGCCCATTCTGTACTGTGAACGTCGGTATCATTTGAAATTGAGATTGTAATTTTGATTTTGATTTTGATTTTTTTAATATTAAAAATAAAATTTAAATAAAAAATTATTTTAAAAGCTAATCCTGACACGATACCAGACAATAAAAAGCTGGGTGGAGATTTCATTTCTAGTAATGCTGGTGCTTAGGTACAAATTATCTTTGTGTTACATAACTATCAGACCTGATTTACTTGGCTTTCTGAGAATTGGTGTTTTTGCATGTAGGTTGTGTGACCACGTGATTATAAGGTTCACATCAAATCTTTACAATACTTTTAATACAGCCATTACAGGAGTTGAATTAAGGACTATTTGGTAACGCGAGAAATCGTTTTTTCTTAAATTTAATTTAATGATTTTTATAAAATAAAAAATATTATTTTAATATATTTTTAAATAAAAATCACTTTATACCACAATCCTTATTATAATTCCAAATAAACCGTTAATCAAGTGGTAGCTTCCCGACAACGAGTCAACAAGATCTTCATCACCTTGCATAGGAAAACTATACTGACACACTAAAATTAGGTTCTGTTTTTTTTTTTAATTTTATATATATATATATAAGAGGTAATGCGGGGTCCCAAATATAGGAAAATGACAGAAAATCCCCTCCTTTGTAGGAGGGGATTCTGTGTACCACAGTCCATAAAACTAATACCATGGAACCTTGCCTCCTAATTTCCATCCTTTGAGAATTTACTCACCCTTCTTCCCCAGGTATTATAATTCCTCTCCTTTTACTTTTTCGTGAGACTTCTTGGGATAAATCAAATACAAATGATTAATTAGACATGTAAATGGTTTGAAAATCATGATCATCGCAGCTACACATTAGTTATTGGTCTTTCATGCATTGTTGATCTTGTTAGGAATTATATATATTAATTAACTATATATCCTCTAGGATTGCATTTAATGATTTTATCATTCTAAGCGTTAGATTCTGTTCTTCAAAAATCATTTGGTTGGATATTCGTTTTCTTAATGCATCTTTCTCGTTAGAGTATCTGGGCTCATATCGTTTGGAAGACGGGTGGGATTTAATTTGTCCGGGAAGCTTCGACGATAATATTGTTTGCCAAGTATTCCTACCATGTCTTCCCCCGCGCCTGAAGAATCTCCACTTTCTCCACCACCATCATCTGCACCACCTCCGTCATTAAAAGAGCCACCGCCACCACCATTGGAGTCATCGCCACCTCCATCCACATCCCCACCCCCGGTAGAGGTCTCTCCATCACCACCACCACCACCACCACCAACAGAGTCCACACCACCCTCTGATCAAAGCTCGCCCTCACCACCACCACCAGAAAACTCGGATTCTTCACCACCACCACCACCTCCTTCCTCTTCTAAGGAAAATAACTCACCACCTCCTCCCCCAACAACAAAAGATAATGGTAGTAATATTTGGTCGCCTCCACCACCTCCATCATCATCCAAGTCTCGCAACTCGCCACCTCCACCACGATCTCTAGGACAATCAGGGAATTCGTCACCGAACAATACCCCTGCAACATCTTCAGGCAATGGAGATGAAGCTAACCTTGTACCAATTATAGCAGGAACCGTGGTTGGAGTAGGGTTATTGTTGTTGCTTGCCCTGCTTGTATTTTTATGTACATGCAGAACGAAAAAGAAGAGATCGCCACAATATGATTACTACAAAGATCACTCCCCTGCAGCCAAAGGTACATATCACACTCTATGAATTAAAGTTACGTCTGGTAAGCAAGAGCCTTTCCGAGCCATATACACGATAATAGAATTAACTTTTTGTGGCATTTTCTTAAATTAAATAAATGTTGATAAAGATATGATAAAAGCAATTGCATAAAATATTATTACATGTACTTACAGTGGCATTTCAAAAATTGTCGCTGAAATCATATTCTGTTGCAGCGGTGCTAACCCTGCTCATTTGATTTTTAATGATATGATATGAATACTTATTCAAGCTGACTAAGATTACTGGCCAGATTGAATTTTGAGTACTGCTTATTGTATAGTATAATTATTAAATGTGCAGGCGCAGGTGGTCCTTATTACAACGCAACACCTCTTCAACAACCTGTTAGTAATGGGCACAATGAAAGCAAGCTCACAGAGCAAGTTGTAAATCTTCCTCCACCTCCTGGTGGAGGACATGGAGCTTGGTCACCCGCACCACCACCACCACCACCACCTCAAGTTGCAATTATGTCAAGTAGTGAAATGAGTTCCAATTACTCCGGCTCACACAGTTCGTCAGGATTGCCTCCATCACACCCGTCCTTGACTCTTGGGTTCACCAAGAGCAGCTTCAGCTACGGTGAATTAGCAGCAGCAACTGCAGGATTTTCTCAAGCTAATCTACTAGGCCAGGGAGGTTTTGGTTATGTGCATAAAGGGGTGTTGCCTAATGGCAAGGAAATTGCAGTTAAGAGTCTCAAAACTGGTAGTGGACAAGGAGATCGAGAATTTCAGGCTGAGGTTGAGATTATTAGCCGCGTCCATCATCGCCACCTCGTGTCCCTTGTTGGTTATTGCATTGAAGGAGGTCAAAGATTGTTGGTTTATGAGTTCGTCCCCAATTCCACCCTTGAATTTCACCTTCATGGTATGCTCTAAAAATCCTGAATTCTCCTTTTTCCTTGATAAATTCCCCTCATTCATGGCATTCTTTATTCCTGATCATATGATACTGTCGTCAAATTTGTAGGTAAGGGTCATCCGACCATGGGCTGGCCTACTAGGCTCAAAATTGCCCTGGGATCGGCCAGAGGACTTGCATACTTGCATGAAGACTGTAAGTCAATTACCACTTCTCGATCTGCCTCCCTCCCCCCTTTCCCTTTCGGCACCTGTTTCTCTTGAGGTAATCTGTTTGATACATGCAGGCCACCCACGCATTATCCACAGGGACATTAAAGCAGCAAATATTCTGCTTGACTACAGTTTCGAAGCTATGGTATTCAGGCAACAAATTTCCTCTGTTTAGATATAATTGTTTCAGCTGATGATTTATGTTAAATATCAGGTGGCAGATTTTGGTTTGGCTAAGCTATCTTCAGACAACTATACTCATGTATCTACTCGAATAATGGGAACATTCGGGTAAGAAACTTTTGCTCCATTTCATTTTTGGATCATGTTTTCTGCTGGAGCACCAAATTATAATAGAATTTGACTGGCACATATTGATATATGATTATCATTGATCCATACATTTAGGTACTTGGCTCCAGAGTATGCTTCAAGCGGCAAGCTTACTGATAAATCTGATGTTTTCTCCTTCGGTGTCATGCTATTGGAACTAATAACTGGACGTCGCCCTGTGGATCTCTCCGGGGACATGGATGACAGCTTGGTAGACTGGGTGCGGATCCTTAATTTTGCAGCCTCATAACTGCGTTTAATCGAGCTTCTGAAACACAAGTAAATGCTTATATTGAATTTTCGGTTTATGCATCTACAGGCTAGACCCTTATGTGCAAAAGCACTAGAAGATGGGAACTACGATGAGTTGGTTGATCCAGCTTTGGAGGGCAATTACGATCTCCAGGAGATGGCATGCATGGTAGCATGCGCTGGTGCATCGGTTAGTCATTCAGCAAAGAGGAGGCCGAAAATGAGCCGGGTATGATATTTTAATTACCATGGTGATCTCTGGTTCTGTTTAAAAAATTCAAAGCTTTGATCAAGCAACCACCATACATCAAAGGGCGAGGAGGAAAATAAAAGATCTAAGATAGTGGATAAGCTGATCATAATACATAATCACTTTAGTTAATGGAAATTGTAAAAAATCTTAAGAGATGCTAATAAGTACACATGAAACAGATTGTACGAGCACTTGAAGGTGAAGTCTCCTTGGAAGAAGGGAGGAAAGCTGGCCTAATCTTCAGCTCCGCTTCCAGTTCTGATTATGACCAAAGCTCATACAGTACAGATATGCGGAGGTTTAGGAGGACGGCATTAGACAGCAACAACTATGTAAGCAGCGAATTTGGTCACACGAGCGAATATGGGCTGAATCCTTCCTCTTCCAGCAGTGAAGAAATGAGTCAAATGACCAAGAGTCGGGCAGGGAGTCAGAGACGTAGCCCTTGAGAATTCTCAAAATTTCAAACTTCCAAGCCATCGAAAATCATTTCAATTTGAGTTTATAGTATATACAATATTATTAAGAGCAGGATTGTGTAGAATTAAGTCTATATGTTTTCAGTTATTTCACGAGTGAAGGACTTTTACCATGCATGACTGCAATTATACAGGCGTGGCCATGAATATTGAAAAAAAAAAAAAAAAGGTGATGGGTGACGGCGAGATTTGATGTAATTTTTTAGGTGTGGCTATTGATATATATATATATATATATATATATATTTTTTTTTTTAAATGATGGTGGGTTATGGCACAATTGGACCATTAAATCTTTGCTTGTATTTTCAACTGTATATTCTACTGTGGATTTCTTGTAGATTACTTTAGTTGAAATTTCGTGTAGGGACTGGTGTTTTAGGGAGCGAGTACAAAGATTCCAGCAAATATACGACTGCTCAGTTAGGCAAGGCCAATCCATACCAGAGAAGAAATTGAATCTGCAGACCTATAGAAATTAGAAAGGGTACTGGTTACAAAGTTTCGTCGACCATGTAACCCGAAATGGGAAGAAAACTTTCCATCACCTAAAAGTGTTTCAGAACTTCCTTGAGCAAAAACTTTTCAAAGTTCAAACTCTAGTTAGTAGCTAGCAATGGCAACCGGGGCACGCAGGACGGGTCCTTGGCACTGAACCCACCCCCCCGCGGACATCTAGATTATGTAGACAAAGCAAACACCATCACGAGACATAAGTTCATGAAAAGATTCCATGGATTGAACTTAAGCAAAATAGAAACAGCATGCAGTCACTTCCTTTTGTTATCTAACATCTAACAAGGTAATGGGTGATCCAGGGCATTAGTTTTGAGGTATGATACAGGAAAAAAAGAGGGTTAGTATGGGGAGGTGGAGGATTGATTAAAGAAAACGAAGATTTTTCATTAAATAAAGGTACAGGATACAGTAATTGGTACGTACAAATTAAACAGGCAACTTTGATACTGTAGCCAGATATAACATGAATAGCCAATTTCACCAAGTAAGATCATGCATTTTTCCATTTTCTCATCAATTTTCACATGAGAATTACAGGCGGCAGCACAGAGACATGGTTCACATAAACTTGACGAGAATGTGAAGGAATCTACCAACAGCACAGTGCATCTGAAAGGGCTTTGAGAAGCATGAACCTGAGAGGAAACGAGACATGTGATTCGATCCTTCTGCTCGAATCAGATTACCTGCCTGTGCCCTCCAAAAGCCCAAATCTGGAGAGAGAGGGAGAAGGAGAGAAATTTTATCAGCTTTCCGAATTGGTAACTAATTCATCTGTAAATAAATGTAACAGAAGACCAAAGTGAAACTGGATAACATTATGTGCAATAGATTTAATTAAGCATGGCACCTCCAACATGCACAACACCAGAATAAGCAGTAGCATACTGACATAAATAATTATCAATGCAGGGTGAATGGGATCCTATTTATCATAAAGTTAATAATTGAATAAAAGGTGCTTTGTTGTTAGAATAGGCAGGAATTCTAGAACCCAAAAACTAAGAATAACAAGTGCCTCATTACCTAAAATAGAATCATTTAGAACAAACATAACAGATTATGTATGTTGAGAAGGACAGAATTGGATAGCTAAGATTTTCAAATGTATGTCATGATCAATACAATCTTTTGTTTGTAGATTTGATATGGAACTTTTTCCTAGATGTATCTCAAGCAAATCGGACAGTATCAGAAGAAATAATAAGGCCATTGTTTTATATGGAGACTAACCTTTAGATTTGTATCCGAACTTCCTGTACACAAGGCACTTCCATCAGCTGACAAACCCAAACAGCTTATCCGGTCCTCGTGTGAGTTCTGCAAAGATCCCAAGTTCAAAACAGCCTGCCATGAAATACAAAATTAATCAGGGTCAATGGATGCAATATCATGGCCCACCTCAAATCTTCCACAACTTATACACATGCAGAGAACTACACAGCAAAAAAGGCAGCATGCAACAAAAGCATAATGTTCAAGCTTTTCTTTCTTAAAGGTTAAAAAATTGGGAGTTCTGATAATTCATATGACACAAATTGGAAAAACAATAGCCACCAACAAAGTGGAGGAACTCCAGTGCCACTCTTTACATAAGTTTGTTTTCGGGTTTTTTTTTCTATCATGAGCATAGTAAGGCTTTAGACCTGTGCGGAGTAAAGGCACTTGCAAATGGGTATCTAATGCAAAACCTATGAAACCTCATAACTCAGTGGTAGTGATGTACAACCAGATGACATTAGAGCAACAATCAAATTATGAAACAAAAGCCAAAGTTGGGATTAGAAAATGCCCCCACCGAGTTCAGATTCCCATAAATAGTATTAAATAACTTGATCAATGCAAGCAAATCCAATTCCTCGAAAGATGTTTTGATCGTACCATAATGAACTTAATTCAAAGTGCAAAAGGGTACCTCTGCCAATAAAGTGTCCCAAACATAACAGTCACCATTTGAGTATCCCGCAAAGAGGAGTCTTCCTGATATTGAAAATGCAATGGAGGTTACATGTGGGATCTCATTATCACCATGCTGGTGATAGTAAACTTGGAGCTGGTGCCCAGTCCTGATATCAAATAACCTGCAAGTACCATCATCCGAGCCTGTTCCAAATCTATTACCATCAGGAAAGAACTTTACAGCATTGACATCTCCTTCATGCCCATGAAATGTGCGCACTGCTCTACTTGCAACTCGGGTGTCCCATAACCGGGCAGTTGAATCACAGGAACCAGATACAAACATTCTAGAGTTTGATCCATTAATTGAGACACTGCGGGATACAAATCAGTATCACAGAGGTCAAAATTCAAAAGTGCTAATTGCTATGAGTGATTTAAAGGAGAAAATCATAAAATTTGAATGTAATAATGTAATGCTATGAGTGATTTAAAGGAAAAAAAGAAAAAATCTATTCTATAAGGTTCGATTGTCACAGGATGCACCATATATAAATGTCAACATAGAGTAAATATAGGGTTGTAAAAGAAGGCACCACTACAAGAGCAGCCGAAGGCTAACTAGGTAGCTAGTCCTGTTGAATTTGAAGTCAAAAGGTAGGCAGGTACGCAGTTTGCCACGCATGTGAGGAGTTTTTCTTGCAGTAACAAGGTTAGCTCGAAGAAAACTTGGAGAATGCCTTACCTTAGCACATCAGCAGTATGTCCAGACTGAAATTCTCCTCCGAACACGGAAGTTCTAATGCCCGTTGTAATATCCCACAAAACACATGTCTGGTCGCCAGAACTTGTTATCAGGTGGGTATCCTCATCTGGAACATACTGACAGGATGATACATAGCCCTTATGCCCGCTAAGCATTCTCGATACAGGTAGATTCCCATCCTTATCAGTTGGTGAATTCAGGTTAAAAATTGAGCAAACACTATCAAGACCGCCACAAGCAACAGATTGTCCGGTAGGAGAGAAAGCACATGTCATCACCCACGCACAAGGTAGCTTTATGGCATGAGTTTTCTGACTTGTTAGAGCATTCCACACTATTAATCGCCCATCTTGAGAAGCACTTACTATTCTATTCCTTTCAGGGGTCCAATCCAATGAATATACCTGCAAGTGTCACGGGTATTAAAACTCTATTTGAAACCCATTGTTTAGCACTTATGCCAAATTACAATTAACATGCGATCAATACAACATAATCACCCTTTAGTCTGCAGATCTTACGCATCATCTCCTCATTTCACTGCTTCAAAATACCTGTGCAAACCTTCATAATTTCGCTTGCACTCTGTTCATTAAGAGGGATGGAAAGGGTAAAGGGGAGGAATTGAGAGTAGAAAGGAGGGATATTAACCCGTCTATCTACTTGTTGGGATAACAAGAGAGGAAAGGATGGATTGCGAATTACATGATAGGAAGGAAATTCGGGATCCTTCCCTTCCTTTCTTGGGTCTCCATCCAACAAACTAGCTTAGAAAGCATCTCATTCCTCCTCCTCAATCCACCCCCCTCCTCCTTCCTAACAAACAGAGCATTGAATAAAATGTTGATGTTCTAACTCTCAGCTTTTTTGATAAATCAATTGACAACTTCTAATTTCTCCCATTCAAAGGGCCTCTCTAACAAACCAAACTATCTGTTTCTTGGGTGCTCTCTGTCCATAATATGCATTAACTTTTTCTCGTTTAACAATAAATTCATCCAGATGAATATTTCTTGCCCTTTCATAAACACGCCCCCATTACAAAAGAGAGAGCAAAAGATCTTAAAAGTAATAATAAGTCACCCAATCCTCACTAGACTTCGTTTTTGGAAGCCAAGCCAAAAATAGGGACCCTCTGTTTTCCATAACATTCCTTCGCCTAAGTTAGTGGCAGATAACAAATTCTGCATAAACTATATCGCATCTGCCCACCAAAAAAAAAAAACCCTTCTAGTAATGGCAACTACCAAATACTACATGGCTTCCTTCGCCAGTTAAATCAAAACCCAAAACCCCATTTATTGCCTCTATCTTATATCTACGATGAAAACAAATAAGAATTAAATTTAAAAGAACAAGAATAGTGGTTATCACCTTGCCAGTGTGTCCTTGAAGAGTCCTGCAACAAACCAGATCGGTGGGCCCAAAACTCACCGGACTCCTCTCTTGCGCCCTCGCGTATCTCGCCACTGCAGCAACCCATAACAACTTCAATCAGATCCACTTTCTTTTATTTTTTTTAATCAAATACGAAAAGGAAAGAAAGAAGTAAAGTTGAAATGATTATTACAATCTGTATCAAGTAAAAGAAGGCGTTTCTGCTTCAATCGTTCTCTCAAAGAATTCACCGTCTCAGTCGCCGCCACATGGCGCTCCTTTAGCTCCGAAACAGACATTACTATCTTCAATTTTTCCAAAAAGAAAAAAGTGAACTAAAAAGCACTGGCCATCAAATTTTTAAGCTTTTGTAGTTATATATTTCTTCTTAAAGTCCTAGTAGTGATCATAAATCATGACTCGAAAAGGATTGAGGAAAAAAGAAAGGTTTTAAAAATTCAATAATTTAAGAGAGAGAGAGAGAGAGAGAGAGTGGGATATATAGTTTTGATTAGTTTTAGAGGAGGTTGAGGCTGTGCAGTTGGTAATGGACTGATACTGCAATTCATGTTTTTTGCAGAGGTTAACAGAGACAGGAGAGAAGGGAGGTAGAGAGAGCCTTATTTTTTTTACTGCAGCCGCCGGGCACACTTTCTTTTATTATGATCATTATCTTACGTGTCGTGCTTCTTTTTTTTTTGGGAAAACTTTAATTTATCATTATATTTTCAGGTGATTTTTATATTTTATATTTTATCTTAAATATAATATTGAAAACCTTTAATGTTGGAATTGTCCTTTGGAGCAAATTAAATTTATTATGCTATCTTGAATAAAATTACTACTTGGTGTATAAATTGAATATGTGTTTTAATCGCTGTACTGGAAGGATGAAAATAAAATTATTAAACTTTAGTACTAAAATAATAAATTCAGAGTTGAATTCGGGTTTTATCTTTCTTATTTATTTATTTATTTTCTAGATTTTTTTATAAAATCAGCTTATTTTTTATGTTTCAAAAATATTTTAATTATTTTTTATAAAATAATAATTTTATTTTTCACTTAAACAAACAAATTACAGTCTACGCATTAGACTATTATTTTAGTTGCAAGAATATAATGTTCAGATCTTATTAAAATAGAATCTCAATTCATTAAAAAAAAAAAAAACTATCCCGTTGGTGTCTTGTTCTATGTTTTTAATAATATATGCTATGATATTAATTTTATTTGATTGTATGCCATGCGTGGAGCAAGTTTATAATTAATTGAATATAAATTTCTATTTCGACTCCAATTAATGCAATAATTTCAGCAAGGTAGCGTCATAGAGATGACTGCTAGATGGAAATAATTTCACCATCAAGGGAAGTGCATGGACCGTGTTTATTCCAAGATTTTGGTTCATAGTTGATGACATAATAACACCCACATATAAAATGATGCGAGTTGATAAAAAAGAACATAGGAAGAAGAAGAAAATAAGATAATCTTTGTTTTTATGTTTTAAAAACATTTATTAAAAAAATTAAAATTAAAATTATTTTAATGTTTTCAAATTATTTTAATATATTAATATTAAAAATTATTTTAATATATTTTTAAATAAAAAATATTTTAAAATATATCCCGAGTTAACAAAATAGAAGCTGAAATATTTTTGACCCAGAGGTCAAAACATGTAAACACCTTTTCTTTTTGTTAAAATGCAATCCAATCACAAAGAATGGGTGGTTCATCCGCCGCCGCCGCCGTGCAAGCGCATTTTCAAGTGTTTTCTACAGAATATTTGTCATTTTGACGCTTAGAAATGGTGCCATTTCAAGGTCCAACCAAATCGATCATTGAACTGGAGGGAAGGGCAATTCGACGTCCAAGAGGGGTTGACATGGTCAGATATCGATGGACCACACACGCGTCTGAGAGCTTATCTATACCTACGACTTTAAGCTTCGGGCATCACTCGAATTGTTCCAGAAGCAGAGTGGCCTTGGTTAGGCTAATCATTGAGAAGAACCAGTCTACAAAATACCAGTTCAACAATTCACCCCCAAGAAAAATATTTCATGGATATCAAATCGTCATCGCGAGAATATAATTGCCGTACTCTGTTTTGATGCATTTAAAAATACTTTATTAATTTTAAAAAAATAAAAAAATATTTGTTCTTGGTCAAATTACAGAAGCCCATTTTACAAGGTCTGCCGGAAAAAGAAAGTCGGTCGATTGAGGGCCACCCATAGTCAAACTGGATCGGTTTGACACGCCGTATAGCATATGTTCTCATTCTTCCTGTTCTGTTTGAAAATCCATGTGGTAGTCTCGAAGAGCTTGTATACCAGGAGTTACATTTTCATGGTCTGGTCTTGGGAGAGGTAGATGTCAAGCCCATATACTTTGGTGATGTTCACTGTAAACAACACTGTCATGAATTATCAATTTGGGCCCAAGCCCAACCACTAATTTGGATTTTCCTCCTCATGGGCTCCTTTACCGCCACCCAAGCACAAACCAAGACGAGAAAAGCACAAATGGTCTTGTAACAAGTGTTTAAGTATGATTATAGTTGTTTTTTTAAAAAAATTTATTTAAAAAGGTATTAAATAATATTTTTTATTTTTTAAAAATTAATTTTTATATAAATATATTAAAATAATTTAAAAATATCAAAAACAAATTAATATTAATTAAAACAAATAAAAAAATTTAAAACACAAAATAAACATTCGAGCACAAACAGGAGAGTAGTCGTGGAGAAGCGAGTCTTGTACGCAGAAAAGATTTGTGTGCGGGTGAGATTCTTGTATTGAGGGGTAGTTTAGGTACTGCGAATTTCAACGGTCTTCATGTCAGAATTCCTCGACTAAACCACACCTCCTTCCATGTTTCATGCGATTTAACAGGTAAGATTCCCGTACGAATTCTTAAGTAGTTGGGCTCAACAATTATTTCCAAACACGAGATATGGCGAAATCTAAAGAACTGAAATCAACTCTTGCCAGATCCTTGATGTTTCAAACATGCTGCATGGAAGACCAAACCCAGATCCTTCCATGGAAATGCTAAGGAAATCGTGCTTATCATTGAGAGAGAAGAGGTCCAAGCAAAGACATTTTCTTCACAAAACCATATGGGCTCATGATTACAACAGGATGGAAAGAAAACGAAGAAAGGATCTATAACAGTCACGGATGATGGATTACATAGTTGGATATTTGAAACATGTTACGGAAACCATGTGACAGAGTTTATAAAGTTCCTCTAAACATAATTGCAGTCCTAGACATACTTCCTGCTACCTTAACAGTATTAGACCATATGAGAACAGAGAGAGAGAGCGAAAGAGAGAGATCAATGCTGCCCAATTAAAGGAGAAAGCATTTACAATTGCAGATATAAAAACAACTCAACTTCTTTATTTGATACGCAAATGAACCTCCTCCTGATCTTCAGGCACTCCCACCAGGGTAGGTGCAGCCATTGTAACCTAACAATTAAAGAAGATATGTTCAGAAGCATAACAATAATTCCAAGGCAGAGAATATGATCCGCAACAAGAACAAGATTTCTGGTAACGTGGGGACCTAAACCCATAGAAAGTATATTTGTTTCTGCATTTCAAAAGCCTCAAAGTAGCCATAAGAATCAAAAGCTAATGTTCTCCCTTCTATATTCCTAATGGCATAAGCAGCCATAAAAACCAAAAGCTATTATTATTCTTTTACATTTCCAATCACATACTAATATTGAGGTGGCCCATTGAGGAGAGTACCGCCTTTTTCGTTACAGCATACCTCATTATATAAGAGCTGGCACCTAATGGTTTCTAGATTATTCATTCAAGTGCTATGGAATTGCTTTACGACACCATCCAACTTTAAGTCAGAAGATGCTCAGCTAGGAACCATGATGTGGTTATTTTCTGCGGTTAAAATTGCAAGTATATATGCAAGGAAATAGCTTTGGAGTTGAAATGAGATTTACTAGGATTTTTGAATGTGAGTGTAGCTGTTTCTGAGAAATCGCAGTTCCATGGATTCTTTGCAGACTTCTGGTAGTATAGATTCATGGCATAAGAAGCGTGTGATGCAACAGTATTTGGTTCGAAACAGGCACCTCCTGGTTGAATGGGACCGCAATCTATGCCTTGTCCACAGGCATAATCAAGACTTGCCTGCAATTGAGCATCGGAAACACCAGCTTTCGGCACACACCAACCTGCTTTTGTTGGCTTTGGTGACGGAGTCACTGGAGTTTCTGGTGTAGATGGAGGCTGAGGAAAAAGACCAGAAGGGGGATTTTAGGAACCACAAATCAAGAATATCAAACTAACCGCATTTAAACAACATTTCCACCATGCCTTGTTTATTTTAGTGAAAGTTGATTTTAAATGCTTCCCTCTCCCTTGTATTGATCATGTTAGTGATAACTAGCTTTACCATAAATTTACTAGCACGCATCATGATGCTATAGGACTAAGCTGGGTTGGATTTTCAGGGTCCTGGTATTTTCTAAACTCCTCAATTGTGTGAGAATTGCAGGTTACTTTGTGTCACCATGACAGCAGCTTTCACAGTAGATTGCCAAAAGAAACATCATCAAGGCATTGAAGAAAAAGAAGATTGTCTTACCAAGCTACTCTTTGAAAGACCAATATCATATGTCATCGAAAGGTCGGGTTTGAAAAGGCCAAATGATCGTTCAGAAGCTGGACCAGGTTTCAAATCCTCATCATAAAGGGCGAAGATATATGTATCTACAGATTTTCCAGGCATTAGTGGAGTTCCAACCATTGATCTGAGGCGAGCAACCAAATTGCCATTATAAGCTCTTGCATTCTCGATGCCTGGTCCAACCTCATTGCTGTCACCCTTGTAAGGCCACCCAGTCTCAGCAACCACAATCTCAACGTCAATAAATCCCATAGCATTTAAGGCAGACCTTACGGCATCAACCTGCAATTCATTTTCCAATTCAAGAACTGATTAAAATCATTTTAGCGAACCAAAGAATTGATCATTAAGGGCTTAAGCTCCCACCTGATGGATTATAAAAGTTATGAACCTATATATCAGTATAGAATGCACTATCTACTTAGCCACAATTCAAACACTAGCAAACCCCAGGTGTGTTCCATATTAGATGCAAAAATTACAATGGATGAGCTAATTATTTCAACTTCAACAATTATTCTAGTAATATGATTATAATGTTCACATATGGTGTTCCCTGATCAAATTAGCCGACATTTTTTACATTCCCAATAATTCAAATCTTGGAAGGATCAGAGCATAAATCATAGCAATGGCCACCCTGTCATCAGGTGCAATAAGTCACATCAGTGCAATTCAGTGCCCTCAATCATCTCACCAAAAAAGCAAGAGCATACAACAGAAGAAAGAATTATTTGCAGATGCTCTCCATTAAGTCATTGAACAAATACATGCTTTCCAAATTTCTTTCACCAAATATCATTTTTTTCTGCAGATGAAAAGGACACAGCCTTAACTAATGCTAAGTGATCGAAATTGCTCAAGACCTTTAGTAAAGCTGCGAGGCATAAAGTTAACTCAGGCACAGAGAATCTAATCCCCCATGAATTCCCACGTCAATTCGTGACAAAAGGGTATGTCACACGCCTGTCCCGTACCCTTTTGTTTATCGACCTCACATGTCAATGTGTCATTGAGCCTCTACCAAACCCAAAAAATCTAGAGGACCGTTGCTGGGAGCTGCGAACATTGCGACAGCTCCCCCCACAAGGTTCCGAGACGGAGCTTAACCTGAGTCTCGGTTAAGAACGATCTAGCCGTCCGTAATCCACATCTATCTAGATCACAGACGATCTTCAAGTGATTATCTCTGTACGCCAACCTTAATTGTTTTTACAAGTAAGTCAATCAAAACTTAAATGTTGGATGCGCGTTTATGTATATATAGCCACTGCCCAATCATACCCGCGGTGGATTTTTTTCACTGCGTGTAACGCAGGCACGGCCGAAATTGACTAGTCACCACACCAGCAAGTCAGCAATACTGCAAATGTTCCAAGTAATAAGAAAGAACTTAGATGTACTTACCTGAGCATCAAACATGTTCATGTACTTGATCCCATTACCCGAGTCAACTCGTCCCGAGTTGGGTTGAAACAAGCAAAAAGCTAAAGTCTCCGGTCTCGGGTCGCTCTGGTAAGCAAAAAACGGGTACGGATTAACGGCAAGGGGCGAACCATTGTCCTTCTGGAACTGCAATAACCTTCTCATAGTGTCTTGATAAGCTGGGTTAAACAAACCTGAAGAAGGCGGGTCGGACCGGGACAGTATGGCCATGGAATGCACGGTGGAGACCTTAACCTTGCCACCGAGCGAGGCAGAGCTAAGTGCTTTTTGCATATTTTGCATAGCCGGTAAAAGCTGAGATATCATGTTTTGATCATTTGTTAACAATACCTGTCAACATCAATACCCTGCATAATTTAGCTCACTATAAAAGCAATGTCAAGACTGTAAAATTCTAACCGTGCACGTACTAGATTCGTAGTGTCTCATAAAATAAAAATTGAACATAAGAAATCAATAATTTAAAAATTAAGAATTGTGATAGTGTTAATGTTATATGACCTCGTTACCAACAGTGATGAGAATTATCTTGCTAGCAGGATAGTAAGGTAAAACATTCGAGTTAATCCACTGAGTTGCAATATTGGGATCGGAAGCTAAAGCAGGGATCTCTCCATTTCCCGCACCAATAACGATGCCGATTCCAGTATTGGCTAGTGCTCTGATGATCGCCGGATCAGCACCATAGAGCCTAACTTTCTGTACAGCAGTAGATTGTAGGAGCTTCGCTGTGGCAGATGGTGATGGCAAGTTATCAGCAACTTGACCATAATTGACCCCGATAAAAGACTCTGAGCCTGTGACCAAAAAATAAAAAAATAAAAACAAAACCCAAATTGGTGCCCCTTTTAATTTTATGTCTTCTAAAGGCCAAAAACATAATCAAAATTCAAACTTACTTGCAAGGTTGAAAGATTGAAGGAGATAGAGAAAAATGAGGATTGAAAACGCCATGTTTGGTTTGCGAAGGGACAAAGAAATGGAAGGGGAGGGGTGAAGGATGGAGTTCAATGGTTTTTGCAACTTTTTAAATAAGAAGCGGAGCAGTTTCGATTCTGTTGCGTGTGTGTGTGTGTGTGAAATTCAACAGAAGTCAACTGATGCACCAATGCCTTTCTAACTTTTTATTAGCCTTGATTTCCACGCTTCACAGTACCGAAACTATCTTCTTCTTCTTCTTTTAAAGAAAGATAATATTCAGTTATTGAAATGAGATTATTCAGTCAACTGACCAATGCCTTTCTAGCTTTATATTAGTCTCGATTTCCAAGCAATTTCGTGGTTGGAACTTCATATTGAGGATCTCCTTTTTCTAGTAGATGCGAAAAATATTATATGTGTTTGTTGTGATCTATGTTTTGCCTGGAGGAATTTTAAATTTTTTTAAGAAATTAAGATTTCTTCATGCATGCGTGTTTGATCATTTGGTTAGGATGATTCGCACGTTGTTAACTGTAAAAATATTTTTTGTGAAGTAGGATTTCATGGGTTTCGAAAAAAGTTTGCATCATCAGCCGGCCCCCATTGTTAGTGTTCCGGCGATCTTCTGCAAAATTTCGGATGAGAAATATAATTGGCAAATTCCACCCGAACGTCTTTTGTAAACCATTCCAGTTCTTATTAATGTTCGTTCATCCACAGTTTGGTCTCTGGTAAAAAATACAATTCTTCGTCGTCGAGTTAGGATGACAACCCCTGTAATGGGGTGGGTCGTGACTTTCCAGGGTCACGTCTCCCCTCTACTGTTTTTTTTTATTTATTATTATTATATTACACCGCGTGGCTCAAAAGTGAAAGGACAAAACCTAAAAAAGTATACTTGAATTGTCTGAATTCCCCTAAGCTGCACAAATCCTACCATGAAGTCCCATGCATAACTTGTCCGATGGGAAGAAAATAATTCTACGCAATAATGTGAATTTGAGATAACGACTATGATGGGCCCGAGTTTAGACAAGAACCCGAGCTGAAAGCAACGGTCAGTAATGGTCATAAATTTTCTTCCATGATTACTTTTGCATTTTAAAAACGTTTTTTTTTTAATATATTTTTTTTATTTTTTCTTTATTTCAAATTATTTTTATTTTTAATATTTTCTATATACTAATATCAAAAACATTTTTTTAAAAAAATTCATCTGTTAAACATGAGATTATCAATCAATAATGGTTACAAATTTTTATGCATGAGTTCTTGTGAGTCTTAAAAATGTTTTTGGAAAAAATATTTTTTTATTTTTCTTTATTTCAAATTGATTTTTTTTAATATTTTCAATGTGTTAATATTAAAAAAAATTGAAAAAATATTTTAACATACTTTAAATTTCATCCAATAAACATCAGATAAACATGAGATCATCAATAAACGTATTATCAAGAATCAAGATGGATCTGGTTGGGCCAGAAGTTACTTGGAAAAGGCTGGCAACTTCCACCAGCCTCAGCCACCTACCCAGTTGAAAGTTGAAATTTAGGCCCCACTTCCTCCGTAAAAGCTAGTAAGTGACGTTCATGGATGGATGTCACACCTAAATAATTGAATATGTACAGCATCCGGTGCGAATGGCAAACCATGTTTTGTTGACTATCCCCACATCCACCATTCATGTGCAGCAGCAAAACAGTGCACCACCATAGTAGCAGCATTACTAATTCACCCCTCATGACTCCCATGCAAGACCTAACAACCCACCCACAAGTCAAATTTACGAGAGACCACTCCTAGACAAGTGGAGCAAATAATTCAGCGTGCCAGCAACGAGACCACATCGATAATCTTGGATGTAACCCAGGTCGTATCTCAAATTTGAACCCAACACACCAGTTCATTGCTCATCTCATAAGAAGAGAGTCCGTTGTTGGAATAACTGTTTAATCAAGCTAATTAGCCAAAGGGCTAAAGGATTAGCCTGGACGAGACTTGCATCTGATTGAATTTACAGCATCTATTTCATGCAAACGACATGTTTATATACCAACGTTTCAACGACTTCCCGAACTCGATTGACTAAATCTTCACAAATTCAGTTTACCAACACAAGAGAGACAAGGGAAAGAAGTATGGATATAGATTAAAACCAGGCTTCGTCAACACAGAATAATACAAAAATTCACTCTCATTGCAACAAAAATGGCAGTTACAAGAACCTCACAACAAGACAGGCATGGAGAGACAAACCCTGAATAAAAATCATGCAGAAAATTCCAAAAAGTCTGAATATACCCAAGCAATAAAGAAGGGCAGGAACATAAAATGTATCATGCATCACAATCATGTATCTACGGCAAATTGAATCAAGGAAAAAAAAACATGTATTGAAGCCACCCCTCAGCCATCAAGAAAATAAATAAATAAAATAGGAAAGTAGAAATCAGCATCAGGTGATAGAAACTTGATTCAGTTACCCTCCAGAGTGGGAGACAGGAGTAGTTTCAAACTGGCCATCCTTGAACGTATGAATGAACTGTTGTGGCAAGGCATGCTCCACCTACAAATGAAGACACGGGAAGCCATTTCTGAGGAAATTGGAATGAAAAATTTCAAAAAAATTGCAACAAAAGGAATCTGACTGATTCGAGCATGCTATTAAGAGAGTGATGGAATTTGAACATTCAAACCCCCCACCCAACCACAAGACAAGAAAAGTGACATAGAAAAGGGATGACGAACTAAATCTCTGTGGATTAAGCAGGGTAGAAGGAAAACATCTGAAAGTTGAAAGCATACCAAATCTCCATCTGGTTCTGCACCAGGTACCAATACATTGATCTCGCTAGATTTAGCAGTAGTAATAGATGCCCCCAAAGAACCTGTGCTTAAATATAATTGACAGCCTCCCGTGTTGTCCACTGAAATTGTTGGAGCAGAACCCTAGAGCAGAGGATAAATTTAGATGTAACTTAGATCATGCTTGTAATCCATAATCCATAGAATAAGCATTAATACTTATTTATCTCCAATTAAAAAAACAGTAATAACAAAGTCAAATATAATTTGAAATAAGATACCTGGCATTGCACCTCAACACCACTGCAATTCACAATCTCACATGCAGCCACTACATCCTGTTTATCAAATAAAATAAGCATTCAACTCAAAAGGTGTAATGGTACATCAGAGCAGTAAACTATATTTGCATTTTTCTTTCAGACTTTCTCATACTAACCATGAATACAATCCCCATCTTAGTGCATTTGTCGATTGTTATATTGTTAACTTTCCCTGCAGATTGTGAGAATCAACTAAGCTGCTTGTGGATTTCTAAACAGAGAACATGATATTGGGCAATGTCCATAGATGGTTGGTTTGCATTTGTATATTTTTACAAAGTATAAAAATTACCTTGAACCTGCAAAACTGAATCTTTGCATCCAAAAATATACACAGACTGTTTTGCATCACAGTCATCAATTACTAAATTCTTTCTTCCAATTTGATTCTCAACAACCCACCTGCAAAAAGGGGCAACCAAAGACACGATATACAAATCACATTCCATGTCAACTTGATGATTAAAATTAAAATCAAAACCATTTTCAAAATTACAAATACTCACTTACGACCCATTTGAAGCTCCAGTTTTGGAGGCCCTGCCTTGGAGAAAGAGGGTGAACTAGTACGGCTTTCTTTTTCACTAGCACCAACAACACCAGTTCTATCAGCACGGTTCTTTGTCTTCATATTGTCTGTGACCTTTCTAAGACCTGGGACATGAGAAAGCAAAAACAATGACCCAAGATATCTTTTGACAAATTTATTTTTTAGTGGAGAAATTGAAAAATAAGATTACCTGAAGTCACAGGCTTCCCAGAACTGATTTCTTGGAAAACAGCAGCCATCCCTACTTTTGGCTTTGATGATGAAGGAGAAGAAGATTCAGAAGTGAAGAGAGAAGCTGGTGGAGGAGGTGGAGGAGCGGGAGCGCTTGGTGCAGCAGCTTTTGCTTTGGCAGTTGCACTCCACACTGGACCCAAGGGATAATGACTCTTTACATAATCCCTCAAACCTGGTAAATATAACTCCTTCAAAGCCTTGGCCCATTCAACATGATTTGGGTCTTTGCTTTTGTACTCTACAAGAATCTGAATTTTACAGAACAAAATGTTAGCAACGATTAATATAGTTTCCTTGTTCACTAAATAACTCGTTTTCATTTGCAACAATATAATGTGAATACAGGGTGGTTCAATGCAGGTATCAAACACCATATAAGACTACAAAGGTTTACAGAAGAAAGATTTGTATAAAGTCATATGGCAAAATCAAAATAAAAAAATTTGCAGGATTGGTGGCTAATTTTTTAATATAGAAAGTCAAGGGACTCCTTGAAAGACGATGCTTTATACATTAATCAAGGCGTGCTTTTAATGCAAAACTTTCCTTTTTGGTTCAGAAACATCCTCTTCAAGTTAACAGTTCTATTTTCTTCCTACAGCTAACAATTACAGAGAACATCCCTACTTAGTGGCAGCTCCTTATAGTGAGTTGCAAGGATCCAGCTGATCATAAAGTACCTTATTATTGTAAAATTCAGCCATTTGCCAACTTTCTTCCACGTCGCGCAATAGGCATGCTCATACCTTAAATAAAAAAAATAAAAGAAAGAAAACAATATCAGAGTTTTACATGGAAGAATCAAGACCTATATGCTATTAGAATATAGAATAGACAACGAAATTCACTTACCACAATCTTTTCCAGTGTAGGCAATCCAGGCTAAAGCTGTGGAACTGTCAGCAGCTGCCTTCAGGTGGTTAAAGAAATCAGATCTCCTTCCCTCTGTCATTGAATTTGCTTTCATGATCACTTCATTTAATGGCTTGAGAAATTCAGCCAATCCTGCAAGATCGGGCTTCTGCACCAATAGAAGGAGCCATTCAACATCACGAAATTTCATTTTCTCTATCAATGGAAATTTCCAAGGACATCTAAAGAGGACAGCAAGCCCCTAACCAGTATCTTGAACCCTTCACTGCTTCTATGTTAACCCATTATTTCTATCCCGTCTTCAGGTTCTCGTTCAATATTTACAACGTCAACTACATTGACCACCAGAGAACAATGATACCATAAATAACGAAGACATACTTTTCCTATTAAATATTCTAACATGAATTTCACTTCATCGTGCAACAATGACCGTTCTCAGTTAGATTGTCACCGAAGATGACACTTCATAAGAACCTAAAATTAACAGTGATTTCTCAAATAAATCCTTCCAGCCATGAAATATTCATACATTCTCATAACATTTCAAGTTCCCATTCCACAGGGCCATTAGCATTTACACTTTCTCAACAAACCTTCCATTCAACAGAAAAAAAATAATTAAAAACTAAATCAAAATCGACCTGTCAAACACATGAATTGTCATGGCGCCAACTTCGTTACTTTTAAATTAAAACCTCAAAAAACATTAAAAAAAAATTAATAATTTAGTACCTGTGTTTGCTTGATCTTAATGAGAAGTTCCTTTTGCATGTTAAGAGCTTGTTCTAGAATCTTCGTGACTTCTAAAACTTGTCCTCCAATCTTCACTCCAGCGCTCGAAACCCTACCGAAGTATGCCCCCATGAAATCTTCGAACGCTAAAATCGACGGATCCGTCGCTGAAGCATCATTCCCGCCACTCCCCGCCACACTTCCCCCTCTCAACGAAAGTGCTTCTAATCGCGCCACCGCCGATTCTAGCCTAGCCATTATCCTCTCCTCCATCGCCCCCTCTCAATCCTCCACTTTCTCTCTCTAAATCTTCGCGAATGTTTCTCTCTATAAAACGGCGCCGTGATGGTTTCAGATAGAGTAGATCTGGTGGTGGATGTAATTAAATAAGAGCTCGTTTTGCCTTTTTCGCTGTTAGGCAACGAAACACAACAAAAAAAAAATAAAAATGGGTGGCGATGGTAATTTGGAGTTCTTGGCGGATTTTATTTTAGGGAGTTCATGCGAATCTGAGTGACACGTGTTAGTTTCAGAGTGCAACTTGGCTGGTTTTGCGTTGTAAGAAGCAGGAAGACCTGCTAGGCTGCTAGTTATGAATTACGGCTTCACTTTTTGTTGCGGGAAATTGAATATTGAAGGACTAATTTTACGTAAAACTCAGTGTTTTATTTCAAATTCAATGATTAATAGGTCGTAGTTAATTGAAGTAGGGAAGATGGCTAGCGCGGGTCAGGGTCAGGAGATTTGGATTTTTGTCTCTCGCGTTATTGATAGCAGTAAATTATCTCATTCCAAGATTATTAGAAGAGCGAATCAAGAATTAAATGCCTGACAATTCGGGGTTAGATTATAAACTATAGTTATTAATTTGACTCGTCTGACGAGTTGATTGCGTGATCGGTCAGAATTTTTTATAAATCTGGATAATTCGATGGCTTCACCTGTGTTTGGTTCAGCCCACACGAGGCCTTGCCGGAGGATGAGGATGTCGTTTTGATTTTTTAAAATATTTATTTAAAATTATTATTTTTATTTTTAAAAAAATAAAAACATATCATATTATTTTAATATTGATACAACTAAATGATATAAGCCACTAACAGTTTAAAATATTAAAATCTTTCATGTTATTTTTATTTTTTTAAAGTTGTTTGGGAGTCCGATTACTTTTTAAAATGTTTTTCACTTAGAAGTATATTAAAATAATTTTTTTTATTTTTTAAAAAATAATTTTGATATAAACATATTAAAATGATTTGAAAACATCAAAAGATATTAATTTAAAGCAAATAAAAAATAAAAAAAATTCAAATTATATATATATATATCAAAAAAATTATATATAGATATTAAAAAAAGGACACCTTCAATTCATCTTCCAACAAATTTCATCAATAATAACAAAGATATACAATTTATATTTTTATAAATTACAGATATCAAAACGCTTTCTAAATTTCAAATACCTAAATTATTCACAAGACATTCTTTAAATAATACAAAAATCTATCCAACATGGAAGACTAGATAGTTTAATAATTTCTTATGAAAAACAAAGGTCTTCAAATGAAATATTTGTAAATCATAAGATCATAAAATTTATAGTTAATATTTATATCATTATTGTAGTTACTAACATTAACAACCATATAAACAAAACAATTCCGTTAATCTTTTTTATAAACACAGCAAAGCCAAGTTAATTTCCATATAATAAATACATGCCCATCAACCTCCAATGAACTCTCCTTTTGTCTGATTTTTTATGATATTTTCTTTCTTTTTTATCCTTTTTTTTTTGTTTTGTTTTGTAATTTTTATAGTTTGTCTTATATTGAGTTGACGTCTATATTTTTTTTTAATTTTAATTTTATTATTTTTAATTTATAAATTATCTATCAAATTATAGATGTTTTTTTATTTCACCATTTATAATTTTTTTTTAATGTTTCAAATTTGATTTTCATTCCGTTAATTGCTATTAATTTTTTCTGAGATCATTTTTTTTCAAATTTCATCCTCGTATTTTTTTTTGTTAAATTTTATCTTTATTCTTTTTGTTTTTTTTATCCTTTGCAATGTTTTTTATTAATATTTTTCTTTCAATTTCATCTCTCAAGATTAAATTTGTTGAGAGTTAAACTTATTAATTGAAATCAGGTTCAAGATTTCACAAGCTACAGGTTTTAGAAATTAGACAAGATTTACGAGGTTCGCCCGAGTTTCCTTTTTTTTTTATTTGTATCTTTTTTTTTTGTGATTTTATTTTATTGAGTCAACTTTCTATAATTTAGATTTTTGCTTTGTTTTTTGGTTTACCTTCTATTAAGTTTACATTGAGTTGTTTAATAATTTGGATAGATTCACGTGATTTTTTTTTCTTGATTGTTTTTTTTTTGTTATTTTATTTATTATTATTGTATTTTTATTTCATATTATTTAAATTATTAATTGAATTAATGACTTGAAACTTGGATTTTTTAATCCTAATATTTGTTTTATAATAATTTTTTTTTGCTCAACCCACCACAACACAGGAGCAACAAATATAGCAATAACTAATCACGAATTCTGTTTTAATATGCAATCTTGCGTGGATGAAAGTGTAAAGGTATTTTTTTTCCATGTTTGAAAACTTAATCGGCCGTTTGACAGAGGACATGGAAACATCATCATTGCCGCTCGCTATAATTGGTCTGTCCACTCCGCACGCGGAAGCCATTGGTTTCTTTTGTGTCTTAAGAGGGAATGCTAACAATGCTTACAGCGTGGGAGGGACAAGATCTGTTAACAGTGATAAATACCAAATATTCCAACGCAAGAACCAAGAGAAATAACATTTGCTGCCCTAGGCGACCGTCTAAAGATGATGGAGACTAACTATATATATATATATATATATAGAGAGAGAGAGAGAGAGAGAGAGAGAGAGGCGTCAAGGCGAATAAAATTACAGACATCTGCTACAATGCAGCAAAGAATAGAATCAAGACAAATTCATTGTAAAATGGGATCTCTGTATCCCAGTTTCTCTCACAGATAATCATGTCCCGTCAAGTCTCGCCATGTCCAATCCACTTACCCACTAAACGCTGAGTTTCTGGGTTGAAGCAATGAGTTTCTATGGTGGATTAGATCTGCCTTTTGTTCTTTGTCTGGGCTCACAGCATGGAGACCACCTTCGGCCTGGTTCCAATTTGAATCCCACTGCAACTCCGATTCAGCACCGCCCATGGGCCATTCCAGCACGCGCAAATTACCGCGGCGCGGTTTCTTGTAGCAGAAGTGGGCAATTGCAGCTCTGTAAGACTTGACAACAACCATAAAAACTACAACACTGCGACTGCCAGAAAAGGATGAAAACAACAGAATTGCTACCATGATGATGGTGACCGGGATAAATTTTTAATTAATTATATATTGATAACTATATTTATAAAATTAAATAAATAATATTATAATTAATAAATAATCTAAATAAATAAAATAAGATAAAAATAATATGAATCAGAACAACACTTCAAGAGAAAATCACGAATTA
The DNA here is from genome assembly GCA_015852605.2 of Populus deltoides. Taxonomy (NCBI): domain Eukaryota; kingdom Viridiplantae; phylum Streptophyta; class Magnoliopsida; order Malpighiales; family Salicaceae; genus Populus; species Populus deltoides. Next base: position 6,760,946 of record CM027573.2, on the reverse strand, counting down.
CATAAGAATTCAATGACAATTTAATTATTCCCATCACAAGAACTTCTAATTAGTAAAGCTTCAGGTTAAATAAAACCTAAATTTCAAAAAGAAGTATACAATGTAACTCCATAAAAATCAAGATTTTTATAATTATATTTTTAATAAATATATAGAAAATAAAAAAAAATATAAACATAAAAATTTTATGATATCTTTTTTAATATAAGTTTTCTTCAATAGGAAGAGTTTCTTAAACGAAATAAATAATTTAATCTAATAATGTCAAATATAAAATAAGACTACAGGCTAAATGTCTTTTTTTTTTAAAATACTATGATCTAATTTAATAATATTTTAAATTTAATGTAATTTATTATTTTAAAATTAAAATTACATGTTAAATGATAAAAAATAAAAAGTATAGACAAGATTAGAAATGATATAATTTTTTTTGTTTAAATGAGTTTTTTTTAATATTTGTAACTATTGTAAAAAGTAATAATAATTTTTTTATAACTAGAGTCAAGCTAATTCTAAAAGTCAAGTTAAATTCAACTTGTAAAATTATATGATTTAATTTTTTTAATTTTTTACAAGTCTAATTTTACCTATTAAATAAATATTAACTTTTTACAGGTCAACTTGTGATAAATTTTATCAACAAATAACCGTGATGGTTTCATTCTCTAAGCATGGGATTTGGCAATCGAGACACAGCTGACAGGTTCAACTTGGGGGCATCAGGTTTTGTTCTTTGTTAAACCTGTCACCACCGGACCAAGTTCACAATCCTCAGATTCCTCGACTCGGAGGCATCTTCCAGCGCAAGTAATTTGAAGATTAATGTCCGCATTAAGGATTTTAACATAATTAGCGAAGTCGATAATCTCTAATTGAATCTAAAGGACCCAAACGAGTTAAAAACATGCCACGTTTGAGCCAAACCATCCCTCACCCATTCCAAGATGCCATTCATATTTTTTTCACATATTCGAATCCGAGTCAGTATTTACAACGCTCACTTAAACGGAACTTGCCTCAATATATCAGCGAACATGGACGACACAGAAGGTGGAGGAGAAAACGTGTAAATATGATATATGCACATTGAAGATGGAATCACTTCTTTCGTATACATGTGGAAAATTATGCTACAAAATAATCTGAATACAGCACAATAAGCTTCAGATTGCGAACAATCATCTTCGCCTTGATATCTCAACATCAGCACCACTGCCAGCATGCTTGGTTGGATGTTGAAGTTTGTTGGAGATAACAGCATGGGAAGGAGGAGGATCTTTCTCACGAACTGTTCGAAGTTCCTGCACAAACAAATAGCTACTTGAAGCAGTTGAAAGAAAAAACAAAAAATTGGAAATTCTTGCAATTTCTTGCTGGCAAATAAATATGTTTAGCCAATCTAAAATTCATATAAACATCCTTTCTGCCTTGTAGTTGGTCCAAAAAATATGTTCTAAATTTCTAGAATCTCGATGATTTATTTGCCAACTAGGCTGGCAAAATCTAATCTGAAGAATATGCTAACTGTATTGCTTATGTAAGCAATACAGAGTGTTCATTTAATTACAAGTAACATTAGTTCGATATAACATCTTGGAATTAGTTAAAGCATACTCATCAAGCAGTTTAGATGAAAATGATACATGGAAAATAGTATGCATGGGGGGGACTTACCGCACGGAAAGGAAAGTCATCTGCCTCAAGCATATGAACAATTTGCCCCATTTTTGGTCGCTTACAGGCATCCAAATCTATACATCGGAGGCAAACCAGCAATGTTCGTTTCAAAGACCTTGGAGCAGGTTGAACTTCAATGAGGGGATCTACAAGCTCCTCTCCACGACGGCTTGCCACCATTCCTTTGAACCAATCAACCAAGTTCATCTGACAAAATTCCATTGAAGCAGTGTTACGATAGTTAATATAATCTTTAATACAGATGCCACAGGGGGGGCGGGTTAATTTTTACCTCTCCGGCTGGTCTGGAGTAATCAATGGGACTCCTTCCAGTAATCATCTCCATAAGAAGAACACCAAAACTGTATACATCACTCCCCTCATTAAGCATGCCTGTACTTGCATAATCAGGTGATACATATCTGAAGCAGATGACAATAAAGAGAGGTGTAAGTGAAAAGTGAACACATGGAAAGTCATCCACATTTAAGTTATTTGAAATTTATAGCTTTAATATTTGAAAAGATACGCACCCAAATGTCCCCATAACACGTGTGGTCACATAGCTTGCTTCAGAACCCAAGAGTTTGGCCAATCCAAAGTCTGAGACCTTGGGGTTCCATTTTCTATCCAGAAGTATGTTACTGGATTTTACATCTCGATGAACAACTTTAGGTTCTAAACCTTCATGTAAATAGGCCAGCCTGCAGCATAGGGAGGAACCATAAAAATTAAACACAAAACTCACAAGCATCTTTCAATTGGAAAAAATAAAACAATAGAGTTCATAGAGATTAAAGTCTGAGCTCTGATGTTCTTTTCAGTTCACAAACACTACAATTTCTGAACCTTCTCTCAGGAAAAAACCAATAGTAGAAACCCAGTCATTTAGACTTAAATGTGTATTCCCGCTTGTTAAATTTCAACAATGATAAAAATGACTGCAATTCTGTGGTCTGAGCTTTATAGGTGCTTAGATAAAGAAGAGATGCAACTGATTAAAATCAATTAACCATGAAAGAACACTTTATAGGTGCTTAGATATGAAGAGATGCAACTTATTAAAATCAATTAACCATGAAAGAACAGTTAGTAATTAGGTTCATTTTTCACCAATCAATCACTGGCAAGAAGATTAATACACATGAAACTAGAGCCTAGAGTACCGCACCCTTTTGCTGTCCCAATTGCAATATTCATTCGGATATCCCAGGTCATAGGACTAACAGGACCTACATCACCATGTAACCATTGCTCCAAATTTCCGTTGTCAACATATTCATAAACAAGCATCCTGCAAGGCCAGTAACAGTTCAAATGAGCAAAAAGCAAAAGAACAAGAGGTATTTCATTCCTTCAACTTCTCATATGACAAATACCTGCTAGAACCATCTGCGCAATACCCAATTAGGCGCACCAAGTTCTTATGTCTTACTTTTCCAATTGCTTCAACTTCTACCTTAAACTCCTTCTCCGCCTGACCCCTAGAAATACAAAGTTCGCAGCATATTAAGTCCATCCAGATAAATATTTTAGTGCACAAATATTCAAAGACTTGAGCTTTTGATGAGAATTTTCATAACCTAATCCTAGCACGCTGTAACAATAATAAGTAAAAGAAAACTCAAAAGTCCTCTGTAGCGAATCAGGGCAACAGTGTGTATTTAAACATTGATTTCATTACAAACCATGTAACATTTTCAGGATTTCTTATCTTTCCAGTTTCCCAACAGTTGGGGGGGGGGGGTGATGGTCGCTTTTTGCAACTCCAAAATCCAGTGAAAATTCAGTAATAATAATAAAAAAAAGGAATTAAAAGCTAAACATATAGTTTAATGAGATCAATCCTTCGACATCTCAAAAAGAGAATAAAGCCTTCCCATTCATAAATCAAAGGGGGACAGAAAGAGAAAGGTCAAACAAAAATAAAACCCACCTAAGCTCAAAGGTATGAGGATAATGTTAAGGAAGAAGAACAAAGCATTAAACAATAAAAATGAAAAAGAATAAAAGAACAAAGTAACCCTCTACTTTAATCCCATAATTAAAAGACCAAAACTTTAATTGCCATCATAAACAAAACAGTAAAAAAATAAAAAGGAAAACAAAAACTATAACAATTAAAGCAAAACACACAGAACCTTAAAAATAATTAAAACAAAACTGAAAACTCACTTATTATTAAGTAAATTCTTGACAGCAACGACAGACCCATCTTGCAAAACTCCTCTGTAGACAACACCATACCCTCCTTCACCGATCACATTTTCTTCAGAAAATCCATGTGTCGCAATCTCGAGCTCTTTCAAACTATACCATCGACCCCACCCTATATTTTCCTCCACCGACGAAATGTCGTCACTAATACAACTGCTACTCTCTCCACTCTTCTTTCCCATCTCCACATCACCACCACCACCATTCTCCATCTTTACAAAACCCACATTCACGACATTGCCCTCGTCTCTCTCTTTGTTTTCCTTAAAATCCAAATCTTTAATCTCCACAATTTCTTTAGACACTAAAGGGATAGATCCCGAACTGTGTTTCACTCGCATCTTGTTGCGTTTTCTAGAGGCGCGGCGAAAGTGAACACAGAGAAATATTAAAAATGAAACTAAGAGGAGACATATTAAGAGAATTGCAATTAAAACATAGAGTTTAAGATTAAAAAATGGCGTTGTTGAGGTTAGTTTGTGAGGGAGATTGTAGTTGGTGGTGGTGGTGTTGGTTTTTGTTTCAGTGTCGAAATCCGACATTGATTTAAAATTTCTCGGGAACGTTAAAGAAAGAAAACGCTGGTGTTTGGCTGCTGAGAAAATTGAGGAAAATTTGAGAGTTTACTGCTTGGTGCTGTAAGAGAGAGGGGGGAGAGAGAGAGACAGAGGGAGAGCGAGGATAGAAGACGACAATGTGGTGTTTTAACGGATACAGACTAGAAAAGTGAAAGGCAAAGGAGAGAGACGTTAAGTGGTTCGCCGATAACGTTTGGGCTGGGTAAAGGGTTTTATCACGATAATGCCACTGATGACATTTTGAATCTATAAAATTATATTTTAAATAGTATAAATATAGTTTTTTTTCACTATATATACTTTAATGAAAAGTAGCTATACGAATAGCAAATTGTATAAAAGTTAAAGAAATTAGTATTTTACTGGTTACATGAACTGCGCGATGCCGTGAGTCAATTTATTTGCATAAAAAATATCAAAACAAATTAAGATCTAAAAGTATTAGGTCATTTTATAAAATTATACCCAAAAGTCTTGAATTTAACAGCTAAATTGGACGAAGAGTAATATTTATAATATTAATAATAACATTAAACTTGCATTACCCAAGTTTAAGTGGATCTGACTGCAATACCAGACCCAATAGTTTTGGATGTGGGTCTGGCTGCAAGATCGTGTAATAAAAGTGTGATAATTAAATAGATTAATTAAAAAGAAAAAAACCAACAGAAAGAAAAAAACTAAAAAAGAAAAAGAAAAAAATCTGAATTAATTGGGTTAACCCATCAAACCTTGGATTCATGTCGTGAAAGTTTGATAATTAAATAGAAAAAAATATTTGACGGGTTAACATGGAATTAACTGAGCTAACCTGTCAAACCAGGTTAACCTATCAAACCCGGAATCCGTGTCATAAAAGTTTGATAACTAAATAAAAAAAATTGAACATTAACAAACTAAATTAAACGAAAAAAAATTAATTAAAAAGAAAAAAAACAAACAAAAAGGCATCAGCCTTTTCACTGTGGACTACACTGTGCAGTTCACAGTCAAAGGCATAAAAAATAGCAAAAAAAAAAGAAAAAAAAGAAAAACTAAAGGCATCAGTCGATAACTAAATAGAAAAAAAATTTAATATTGATGAACTAAATTAAAAAAATAAATAAATATAAAAAATAAAAGAAAAATAACTTATAAGAAGAAAAAAACTAATGAAGAAAAAGAAAAAAATCTAAATTAAATGGGTTAACCCGTCAAATTTGAGATTCGTGTCATGAAAGTCTGATAACTAAATAGAAAAACATTTAATATCAACAAACTAAATAATAAAAAATTAATTAAAAGGAAAAAAAAAAGCATCGGCCTTTTCATCATGGACTGCACTGTGTAGTCCACCGTGAAAGGCATAAAAAAAAGAAAAAACTAAAGGCATACAATATTAAAAGATGAAATTGGAAAAACAAAACTAATGAGAAAAAAGAAAAAAATCTGAATCAATGGGGTTAACTCGCCAAATCAGTCAACCCAGTCAAACTTGAGATTCGTGTCATGAAAGTATGATAACTAAATATAAAAAAGATTTAATATTAATGAAATAAATTTTTAAAAAAAGGATTAATTAAAAAGGAAAAAAAACCAACATGAAGAAAAAAACCAATGAAGAAAAATAAAAAAAATCTGAATTAATGGGGTTAACCCTTCAAACCAGGTTAACCCGTCAAACCTGAGATTCGCGTCATGAAAGTTTGATAACTAAATAGAAAAAAAAATTGACGGGTTAATCCATAATTAACTGGGTTAACCCGTCAAGTCCGAGATACGTGTCATGAAAACTGATAATTAAATAGAAAGAAATTTAACATTAACAAACTAAACTAAATAAATTAATTAAAAAGAAAAAAGAAAAAAAATTTGGGTTAACTCGTCAAACCAGGTTAACTTGTCAAACGCAGGATCCGTGTCATGAAAATCTGATAACTAAATAAAAAAAATTAACATTAACAAACTAAATTAAACAAAAAAAATTCATTAAAAAAAAAACACAAAGAAAAAAAGCAAAAGAAAAAAACCCATAAAGGCTTAAAAAATACAAAAAAAAAAAAGATAGCTCAGCGTTTTACTATGGACTGCACCGTAAAACACTGAGCACTTTTAGTATATGTTATAATAATAATAATAATAATATAATTATAATTATAATTATTCGTCCACCAAGTGTTTCCCTAACTTACATTCTCTGATGTAAAAGGGTCAAGGCTTGATGTATTTGTTCATTCACCATGAGTTTTTGCTCTTCAAGAATAAAAAACAGAGGGCATAAAAGAGAGGAGACAAAGTTGATAAAATAAACGTGGTAGACATCTATCAACTCTTTTCAAGCAACAAAAGTTAAGAAAAACAAAAGAGATGAGAGTTAAAACAACGCGTGAGAAAACCTGTGAGAAAAAGAGCTTTAGAACGAAAAACACTATTACAATTCACAGTAAAAATAAATAAATATACAGTATTTTCATGAGCTTTTTTAGTTTTTTCTAATTAATTTTAAAAAAAAACATCAAAATTATATTTTTTATTTTTTAAAATTTATTTTCATACAGCACATCTAAATAATCTTAAAAATATAAAATAATTAATTTAAAATAAAAACAAATTTCATTTAAAAAAACAGTGCTTCAGCAAAAACAAACATACCTTAAATTCAATCTATTAAGAGCCTATTTTATTATAATAATAATTATTTTTTAAAATATTTTTTATTTAAAAATACATTAAATAATATATTTATTTTTAATATTAGCATATCAAAATAATCTAAAAATATTTATAAAAAATTTTAAAAACAAAAATTTCGTATAAAAATATTTTTCAAAATAGGACACAGTTTTTGATCCAACAAATTACAGAGTTATACAATACTCAATTCAACTCCAACCGAATCCGAAGGGAAGCAAAAAAAAAAAAAAAAAAAAAAAAAAGAAAAAACCCAATCCCTAAGTTGAAAAGGACACGATTTAATTTTGTATTAAAAGGTGCATTCATACTTTGATATGAAATTAGGGGGAGAGATTACAAGAAGTGGATTAATGGCTGGCGTGATTGCAACTTGTTTGTTCTCTGGTTAAGTCTTTCAGCTAACTGCTGGTCTTTTTTTTCTCTTCCCTTGTAGAACAAGATTGGATGCATATAATAATTCATGCTTTTATATTTCATCAATGCCAAACTTCGTCGCATCATGGGATGGTGATGTAAAAGTTTTTTTTTTTTTTTTTAATTTTTAAATAGATATTTTTATTAGTTAATTTTATTTTTATTGTTTTTATTATTATGATGATTTTTTTATTTGAATAAAATATTTTTTTTTCTTTATTTTTTTATTCAGTATTATTAGAATTTTTTTATTTATAAAAGATTGTAATAGCTTTTTGATAAAGTAAAAAATATCAAGAATAAAATTAAATATTTTAAAAGTCTTTTCCTATTTATATTTATGATGTTATTAACTTTTGAGGGTTTTGAATTATAACAAAGTTATTTGCGACTCTATATTATAAAATAAGTTTTTTTCCAGTAATTTAAAAATAATACTAGTCTGCGATTAAAAATTAAATAAAGGCATATTCTATATAAATAATATTTATTTTTTTAGTGAAATTATCTATATAAGTGTAAAGTGGAGCTGGTTCTATAAAATACTAGCAAAATCTACAGAGAACTCATGATTAACCAAGCATGTGCATGGTTTATTATGGCAAAACCAAGTCAAACAATAATAAAATTAAATATTGTAAAAGTCTTTTTATATTTACGTGTTCTTGATCTTGAAAGATTATGAACAGTAACAATCCTTGTATTCTATATTCTGGTATGCGTCATAGCAAAGCATGTATTTTGACTGTAGAATATGAAAAGATTATGTCAACTACCTTGGGATTATGCCCCCTCCTTTGGCATGCATGATATGAGATATTCAATTCATCCTAGACACTCGTGACACCTTATAATTATCAACTTTCTTTGAGATGCAATTATAGATATATCCAGTGGTTTGTGCATCCACGGTGTCTGTTCTTGATAGAATAAACTGGAAAAATTTTATTTTCATATTTATAAACTAAATATTACCATATTCAACTCGGTGTTATCACCAAGATCTCCAGCCTTTGGTCAAAGGTTGTATGTTAATTGATTAATTAGCAATAAATTAGCACTCTGGCTAACTTGCAGTCTAGAAGGAGGAATTATTAGAGCGAGCATCGTGCATGGAAGTCAAAGAAAAATGAAGCTTGAATTCGAAAGTTGAAGTCAACGAACCATTCGAATCACTGCAGAACATGCTTGTTAGTGGGTGCTTGCAGTGCAAAAAATGAGCACAGAACCCTTTAGAACCCAAGTCTCCATCTTGAGAAAATCATTAGGACTGGAAAACTTATGAATCTCTTTGTTTCGAAGTTCCTTAATTTGGAACAAAGATTCAGAATGGTACCGTCGAACTTAGTTGAGACAACCTGGGGATGCCATCCGAGGTTGGTTACAAGTTTCAACAAACTTTCTGTTGACCATGGCCAATGAGGCCTTTACGTAGAGCACAAATTAAATCAAGAAATTCTCATGAATTTCAACCGAATCCTACATCATTTGTCTTAACCAGGTCGAACGTGAGTGTCAATGTAACATATCACCTAATACATTCTCGGATCGATGCCCCCTCGAAGGCTCATAGGATTGCTTAAATAAGATTTAATACGAAGCTGTCAATATTTCAACACAACTTTCCCATTAGCATACATGTTTTATTTGGGTAGGTAAATAGAGCTTGAACTAGAAAAATTGTTAAGTGGGATTTATCCAGAAGTATTGGATCGCCAGAAACTTTTATTGCTTTCTACGGAGAAAGCTTACAATACCACGTGAATGCACCGAAAATGGCAGACGTTTCTTGCCAGAAACACAAGTTATTTCCACCTGCCAGTCTTGGATTTTAGCTATTCATAGCCCCAAATATCTTACAGACTGCTGCTTCAGCCCTATTTTAAGCAGGCAGGTCGCACAGGTCGCTTAAGCAATAGAGCGAAAATCGATTCTCTCTTCTCCCAACACTACTTCATTTATTCCTTCTATATTCGGCTCATGTAGCCATCAAGTTAGTTTCATCTCTCGATCGTATCGCTGTAATCTAAAGAAAAATTAAGCAAAAACGATTTCCATTGAATAAATGTGGGGTGAGGAAGGATATTCGGACCATAAGAGAAAATAAAAACGCATGCATCATCGCTCCTACTTGGTTTAGCATTTTAGACACAAATCATTAATATGTTCGAATATCCAATTATTTGTGTTGTATCTAACATAATTTTCCCGCCATGGACATTCTTTATTTCTTTGAATCATTGTCACTCCTATGATATGGTTTTTTTGCACCTCAGATCAGCTAACGTCATTTAGTAATTCGTGAAGGTCCAATAGGAGCAGCTACAGTTTATTCAAAAACTTGCTGGCAAAGATTGGCTGGCTTGTAAATTTGGAGGCCAATGGAGGCGATTTTTATATATTACGTTTTCCAGAGGGGTATCTCTTGCCAACAGAATCAGTGGACAAGGAACAGTGGGGGCCAGGGTCCCCCTGGGTAAACATTAATGTTCATAGGAGAAAAATCGTGAGTTTTACATGCCACCGGAGTTATACGAGTTGTCCTGTATTGATTCAAGGAAGGAGCGCCACAGTAATACCAATGGCCCTTTATGGGGCCAAGATCCCTTGGCTGAATTCAAATTTTTAAACTGGTCGATGGCATCTGTGGTGTCTGTCGGTCATGGCATGACTAGAAGTTAACACATTCAGCAACAACTAGAAACATTCGGTCGAGAAATGACAAACACAGTGAACACAGTCACGATTGTGGGAAAAGTATAAGCCATGGGAGTTTGGTAATATCAAAGATCTGCTATTTGAGTGTATTCGTTGAGAAATTCGTTATTTATATATTCATGTTTTATAGCACAGCTCCATTCGGTCATGGCTTGAAAAACTATACAATGGGTGTCGAAATATCTATTCCAGAAATAGTGAAAAATGCAATATCTTGTTTAAAAAATTATCCATAACTTGTGAGCGAGTTTTCGTGTGTTGATTCAAAATCTTTGTAAGATCTGTGTTGAAAATGCGTAAACAATTCGAAAATAATTCAATTGCTCTCCGAATAATCCGACGGAGCATGGTAGAATTTGCTAGGAGATGAAATGTCAAACGCTTGCCGACGATGCAATTATTCAATTTATAATCATTATTTTTGGGTGGGTATTTAATCTCAGTTATTTGTACAAGAAGCAAGCGCAACTCAAACAGTGAGGTGTCTAAAAGTAAGCGTATATAAAATTATTTTTTAAAGTGTTTTTTTATTTAAATATATTAAAATAATATTTTTTATTTTTTAAAAATCAACACATTAAAAATATATAAAAAAATAATTTTTAAATTTTTTTTTAAACCAGCTACAACCGCGTTAACGCTCAAGACTTGCTAGATAGCGAAGGTTCACAGCGATAGTTGAAATTCCAGGCTAGACAATGACTGCTTCCCTCCTGCAACAGAGTTTCGAGCCATCAACCAGATTGTTTAATCTGACAACGGGACCCGAGGCCGTTGAATATGGGACCATGCTCATTACCCATAGCAGATGCAGCTATGCATTGCTTCTGCACGGGAGACAATGGAAGGCCCGTCAACTTTGTCCCCTGGTAGTTGTTTTCCTGTGTACAAGTTGGATATCCAGGCACACGTTGTCATGGGCCTTGTCTATTTATTCGACATTGTTTTCAAGTGGACCCAAAAAAAGGGTTTAGCACCATCCACCCTTGATCTGTTTCAACAAAATGTGGCCAGTAAATGATGATTTTAGAATCCTTATGCCCTGCCCTCGAGCCATGGTATTGCTTTTTTTGGTTTCTGCACAATTAGTAGGTGCCATGGCATGTAAAGAAGATACCTGCCATCGTTTTTTTTTTTGGGCTCTGTCACATTGAGTTTGGTATGCCATGATCACATTCTTTGTTTCAACTACCTGAATGCGTTGAGTTTTTCTTACACAGCTCAACTAATCTCTTACTCGACCGAATTGATTTTGTTCGGCAAATGTTGCATTGTCGGCCAAGATTTCGACTTGCCAACAGAGTTCTTGAGGACCCAAGCATTTACTGCTGGGTTGGACAAACATCGAGCCCATAGAATAGACATAGGACCATTTCAAATTTGGGCCCTTTTAAACCGAAAGCAGAGATTTAGAATGAAAAACAAGGGCTCTAAAGAATGGAAGCCAGCCAGAAGTGCCGTGAATCTGATAAAGATATCAGCAAGTGACGTTGAGAAGATAGTGATCTCGCAGTCAGGCAACTTACTCTGACCTTTATGTTCTCCATTTAACACCACGTAAATCAACAGTCTTCAACTTTCAAAACTCCGAGATTGAAACTCACGCATCATAAATTCTCTTCAACCGATCAACCAACACATTGACTTCATCCTCAAAAAAAAAGTTTCAATCGAGACACATCATCATTAGTTCAGTTCCATGGAACCCCACTAGACATTGCATTGAGGGTCTAAACTCTCTGGTTTTTTTTTTTAAGCAGTGTATATGCTGCACGTATCATGTGTAGATACACACACATGTATTATTAATCACGGATTTGAAATCTGTTCCCGCAGTTATGGATCTAATCTGCAATTATATTAGTTAATCGAGCATTGTAAATAAACTTGTTTATGTGTATTACACATGGCCTCTTATTTACTTGCCTCATCATTTAGAGTTTAGATAGTGGTGGAAATTCCGACCGGTGATGTTCTGATATTTATCTATTGAAAGCTAAGTACACTGAGACACAATATTTAACGTGGTTCAGCAAAATTGCCTACATCCACTGGAGAAGTCAATATTATTAGAAACAGATAGAGAAAGGATTACAACATACATTGAGGAGGAGGATCATTTCACTCAAACTTTACTCCCAGCTCTCTCACACTGCTGCACATGACAGCAGGGTTGCTACCCTTGGTAGCCCCTCACTTTCTCTCTTGGTCTCTCACATTCTGCACTTTCTCACTCAATTTTGCTCTCTTTCTCGGTATCTATTTATAGGCAAGAATGGTGCCACCAGCTCCAGCTCTTCTTTAATAAAGGTGGCTGCCAACCTTTGACATCTTGGATATGTGCACATGGTTGGTGTAACTCCAGCTGCAGCTGCTGCAATTGTCAATGGTTGTTGCACATTAATGGCAACCAACCCAACAGATAGATCCAATCAAATCCTTAACCCTGGCTGCACCAAGAACAAGAAACAATTGCACCAGCTAAGATTAAAAGGGCAATGCTTGGATGAGATTGCCCTTTATTCTTTACCACACTCTCGCCTTTTTATCCTGGCTCCTGTGTGTGTGTGATGGAGTCATGAAAAACCTGGGCTTGAAGACATCGTGTGACTTGGTCTAGTTTGTTATTCTTGATTTGTTGAGCTAGTTATATAAGATTTGGTCTAATTTGTTGCGTTGTTATTAAATAAGCTTAGAGGTGGCATGATGGGTCTTTTTCTTATTTTCCAGCATTCATGATCTTTCTGTTATTTCCTATCAAGTGGAAGGCTATATATATGGCCAAAATGAGTTCAGTAAGATATGGAGAATTAAATCACCGAAACAACTTCCTTTCTCCATCTATGAATTCTTCTTCTTCTTCTTCTTATTATTATTATCTTAAATTCTCATGTAACAGTGGCATCAGTGCCTAGTTCCAATCATGGACACTCATGGCAAAACAAATATGGAGTTCAACAATGAAGTCAATAAAATCTTGGCACGACATAAATCAAGCTTTGATAAGGTGAACGTTGCCTTACAAGCAGTGTTGACAGAGCTTCAAGCTCTCCGAACCACACACAACCCAAACGCTAGCCCCTCTGAAATCAACCTTTTTGCTCATGAAGAGTCTTTGCCCCAAAATGCAACTCAATTGAATCCTGTTAATAACCATTCCCATCAACACCTCAAGTTATCCTTCTTAAAATTCAATGGAGATGATTTAACTGCGTAGATCTACAAGGCAGAATAATACTTTGAGTTCACCAAGGGATGAATCCAAAATCTCATGGACCACTCACATGGGATGAATTCACCAAGTCTACGCAACTCAATCGACTATGACTACCTATCAGAATCTCTGACTCGTCTTATACAAAACACTATCGTGTCAGCTTACCAAGAAGCTTTTGAAAGGCTCTCCCACCAAGTTGATGGCTTGCTTGAAAGTTTTTTAATTAGTTGTTTTATTGCAGAGTCCCTCAAAATCAAACAAGCCACAAAAAATTTATTAATAAAAGGTGCCCTATTATGACTCCTCATAGCTGAAAAAAAGTACAGGAATTTTTTGGGTACCATCAATGTGTGTTAGCAATCATGGGTGATAATTTTTTGCAGCACAGGAACTTTCATGTTGAGCAACTCTATTACATCTAGAAAATAAGAAATTCTAACAGCTCGGAATGTGGAAAAAGCATTGTGCTATGATGAAAACGATAAATAGAAACCGTTGGAATAACTATCATTTTGACTATCATTAAATTTAATGATTTTTTGCAATTGATAGTCGATGTCTTCACTATTACTTGACGTAAAATTTCAAACAAAATCTATAAATAACTTTTCGCAGATTTAAAAAAAAAATTATAAATCAATAACACAATATTGACATTGATTAGATTAACAAAAGAAATATTATTTCAATAAAAAAATCAATTTTAAATTTAGTTTTAACATACATACGTTTGTGTAGAAACAAGAAATATTGGTGTATTCTTAAAAGACAAAAATTTCAATCGCTTAGGGGATGTTTGTTTTGAGTAAAGTATTTGTTTATTTTGAGTAAAGTATTTTACGTATGCAAAAATATTTTATTATTTTGAGTAAAATATTTGCACATATAAAAATATTTTGTGATATTTAATAAATAATAATGTAAAAAAATAAAATACTATTAATGATAATATGTTATAATGATAAAATAAAATTGATGGTACATATAAGATGATAAGATGAGCGTGGGGTGGTGACATAATGATATTATTGATGGCAATAACGATTATGACGATGATGATGATAGAGGTTTTTAAATTATTATTATTATTATTATTATTATTATTATTATTATTATTATTATTATTATCTTCTTGTGAAATATTTTAAGAGTTGAAATTCTTTTTTATGAATGAACTAAATCTAAAAATTAATTATAAAATATTAAAAAAACATAGAAAAATACTTTTTAAAAAATATTTTATATAAAAAAAATTCCTTACAAGTGAGTTATCTAAAACAAAAGAGAGATAAACCAAGGCATGTGCCTAAAATAACTTCTCTACCAAACAAATTACAGTAATGTGATTTTTTTCTCTGTGAATTCGTTGGCAGGGTTGATGGTTTTTTTTGTGAACCTTAAGGATTAAGAATGAATCACCGAGTTGCAAGATAATCCACCTGGTTTAGCCTAAAATAACCTGCATGTCCGTAATGTCAGCAAGACTAGTCAACACATGTCTCATTTTCATATATGAAAAAAAAAAAGTGTGCCATTAGTCATATATCAGATCGTGCCGTGAATTGTATTAAATGTTTTTCAACTCGAAAGAATAAATAAATAAATTAGGAGACGGTTGTGTTTTTTAAAAAATAAAAGAAACTTGATAATCGGGCTAAACATTGCTTAATTTGATAATATAATAAAAAAATTAGACAGCAGCAGTAGTAACAACAACAACAAATAAATTTAAAAAGTATTGTCCGGGTCAAAACAACAACAAATAAATTTAAAAAAGTATTGTCCGGGTCAAAATTGGGTTAACACATGAAACTTGTGGTCTGATATATAAGATAGTGATAATATTATAGAATGATAATATCAACAAAAAATCATTTGTAAAAAAGGATCTAAAAAAATCTAAGTCAATCTGACTCAATTTTTCAAACTGATGACCTGAAAGTTTAACAAAACCCGGTCAATAAAATGTTGAGGGTTAAAATAAAAAATGAAAGTTCTGATAAAAGAGGATTAAAAGCAAAACAAATAGCAATAAAAAAAATAAAGATCAAATATGACATAAAATAAGATGAACTAAAATATTGAGGGATGCAATTGAAGACAAAATTCAATTAAAGAAATAATACAAAATATTTAGGGAAGCAATTTAAAAAAATAAATTAAGAGAATGATATAAAAATATTGAGGGATGCAATTTAAAAATTTATCCAATTAATAAAATGATATAAAATATTGAGAAATGCAATTGAAAAGATAATGTAATTAAGAAAATAATTAAAAAAAAAAATCAAAAGAAAAATGACCAAATCTAAAATGTGAAAAAATTAAAGGAGAAATAAATTGAAAAAATTTCAAATTCTATGGATACTCTAAAATAAAACAAATAGTATTAAAAAAAATAAATAAAACTCGAAAGAAAAATAAATTGAATAGTTACTTTGAAGATATGCAAGGTTAGCTCTGAAACCGAGAAGGAGAGAGATAAGAAGAAATGAAAAAAATAGCCACCAATGCAAAACCCGATATATTTTAGTCACACGTGCTACCCAGGAATAGAGGTCAAGCCATGAAGATTGAAATGCCATCATGAAAGCTGGAGTTTGACCTCTGTAAGGCATCAAAAGCGTTGTTTGAAAATAACAAGAGAACCCACACGCGCTTGTGTTAGCCCCACACTCAACCCTTTTTTTCATATTAAATAATTTCTTATCTATGCAAAAATAAAAAACTACCACTAGTCTAGCTTGATAACAACAAAAAAATCTAAAATAAAAAAATAAAAATACCTCTTAACCCAAGGCAAAGACAATTCCGATTTGAGAGGAGAAAGTGAACAATAATGTAATAGGGTGATCTCCTCCTACCGGATGAAAGGAATAAATATGAAATGAAATGGTTTGTCATTTTTTTGTCATGGATTTGCATTTGTATTCTCTATTGGATGCTGTAGAATTCAGCATAAGCGTCTCTGAGGACCAATCAATCATCCCTGCTACCCCCAATTTTAGTCCTCATCCAATGAATTAATCATCAAATGACTTGATCTATAGTTTTAGGTGAAGAAAACTTAAGGATGACAAACACTACTGTGATCATTCCCGCACACAAGTATAAGTTTCATGCTGTAGCCACAACAGCAGAACCACAACATATGAAGCATTCGAGATAGGGCTCATGTCGTCTCACAAGGGTAACCTTATCCAGGCATCACGCACGCACCAGAGCTAAGAGGAGGAGAAACAAACTACTGAGATGTGCACCGAAAAGTTTTAAAGGTTGAGTTGTGACAGTACAGAAGTTATAAACGCCAAAGCGCAACTGGGTGCCCTAGAAGAAGCCCAGTCGGAGGATTTATTGGGCCAAACGGGAATGACACAACACTTGCAAACGGGAAAAAACAGGTAATTTGAGCTACATCGGAGACTTCCCATCTACACAGGCGTCAAAAAATTGTTTCCCGAATCCAATGACACAAGGAATGCCGAATAATATGGGGAAAAAAGGTCCTATCAATGCCTTATGCTGCTTGAAGGACTTCAAACGATTAAATCAACGAATGACATTACCAGACCCTTTAACTCAATGAGTCATCCATTCTCTTTGCGGCTGGGGAAGGGGAAAAAACAGCACCAAAAGTGAAATGACAACATTTTGGCCAAATCAGCAACTAGATTGAACGAGTATAGGAAGAATGCCTGGTGTGTCTGTAACACACCGCTAACAAATATTTAATAAAAAATTTTAAAGCTGAGTTAAATTTGATAAAATAAAATTTTAATTTATTAATTCAAACTAATTAAAACTTTAGAGATTTAGTTTTAAACTAAAAAAATATTTAGCCTCTTTAATTTCTTCTAAAAAATATTATTTTTTCTTAATTATCAGACTTAATTTTTTATTAAAATAAAAAATTATAATTATTTATTGACATATATAATTCTTAATTAATTTTATTAAATATATATATATATAAATTTTTTAATTTGCATTTATAGTTTTCCTTGGTGATAGAAAAAAAGAGAGTTAAGAATGCCCCCACCTTTTGGATAAATAAATTGAGATATATTTTTAAATATTTTTTTAAATAAAATGAAAGTACTTCGTTCTAACACAAACAATTTTGTCTTTGACATTATATCAAGAAAACCTGCTTTTTCATAAAAGAAACCTTTAAAATCTCCATAATGCAATTCCTTGAAAGCAAGCATCCTCTCGAATTCAAGATCAAAGCCCTCAAGGCCATGAGTTGTTACCCATTGAAGGCCAACCTTGCAAGCCTCATAACATTCCAAGAAATGAATAATGTAGTTCACCAAGAAATAATTACCTTGCAGAACTTGGAAACCTCAATGACCATACAAGAAGTTATTCCGTGTTTCAATGGTGATCAGAAGAAGATAGACTTCAATATATCCAAATGGAGTTACAACTAATATGAAAGAACTTGAAGAGCCAATAACAAAGACTTTCAAGAAACCTTGGGTTTCTTGAAAACTATACTGGCCAAATATCATCATGAAGTGAAACATATGATTGTCTTGGTTATTTTTATCGCCGCCCTGGATTACAGTTTTAAGCACGAGGAACCATATTTTCAGTTGTTTACATTGGCTGACAAATTGAATCTTGGACTAGTCTTGAAATTCAAACAAGAAGAAGGCCAATTTGTTGTGGCTAGATATGTGCTCAATCACCCAGCTGCATTTTACAAGATAATCCTCAATGCGAATAAATCAATAAAGTTAGAAAAGACTCTTAAAATGCTGGCTTTTGTTGAATGTGGTGAAGGGGATCCAGAGATGATCACTTTGATTGGTGACTACCTTGAAGATTTTTTCAAACTCGTCAAAGACAAGCTGTTATTCTCATTGTATATTGGAATATGCAAAGTTACTGGTTTACTTCCCCCTTGGTGTTTGACAAAGCTACCACATCATCTGTAAGAACAGATATTTGATTTATTGAACCTGTTAGAAATATTTTAAGATTGAAATAAATAAGGAGCTGGCTTAGGGGCTTGAAAACACTATTTTTAAGGTGTTTGTTTGTCTCACACAGATACAACACCTCCAGGATACAACTAAGCCCTCTAAACCTCTTAAACAATGAGAAGATAAGATAAAGAAAAGAAAATACATTTATTATTGTCTATTTGTTTTCTGTGTAGCAACATTTTTAATAGACTTGAAATATCATAATGAAACATTATGTCTTTAATATTATGACTGTTGATATGACTGCTAATGAAATAGTTATACTTTAAATTAAACTGAATAGTTGATATTCAGTTTTATCTCAACAGACACAAATATCAAAATTAATTATAAAATTTAATTCAAGGATGAATTCATCTCATTACAAAATTTAATTCAAGGATGAATTAATCTCACTGACATATTAAGTTCTAAGTTTCAAGTGTCCAAGTGTCATCTTTTGATATTATAAATATCCATATAATAGCATCAGGAAGCCCACTAGGAGAGTTGTTTCACCATGGCTTAATTTATTATACAATATAAACCCACACTTATAAACATTAGGAGATAATGTTTCTTTCCAATGTGGAATAGACAACTTTTCTTTCTTTATTCATTTACAAACTACACTAACAATCCCCCACTAGTTTGTAATGAATGTCTTTTCATTAGATAGAATTATGCTTACAGGAAGGTATTTTGCAATTTAAACCTTCAATTAGTGTAAGAACTTGAATCCTACTAAAGTTATTGGTGTCCACAGATTAAACCAAAACTTTTGTTGTAGAATAAAAATACTACACACATAATACTATCCAAACTCTTAAAAAGGTTTACAACTGTTTAACATTATTATGGCCATGTGTTAAAATCTTATTTTTCATGAATATTTACAAGACAAAACCCTAACTCTTGTCAAAAGCGGCACCGCTTTTATATTCATATAAGTGGAATTATACATGTCTCCATTACATTAAATACGAACTTTAAATGCCATTAAAAGCTTACGCTCATCCTCCTTTACGTCATAGAACATACTAAATACTATTAGAATAGGGTCTCAAATTAATTATTAGTGTCCAACATATACTAAACAATAACTTGTTATTACCCATTAAATTTGGAGATAAGCTTCTTGCTGATCTGAAGTTAGGTTCCTATTACCGGTATCTTTAATAACGGGTTTCAACTCCATTCCATTAGTTGTTTTCCGTACCATGTCTATAGATAACCCTTTTGTGAGTGGATCCGCTAAATTATTTACAGACTTCACATAGACAATGGTGATTACCCCATTTGTAATCAACTCTCGAATATATCCATATCGAATGCTTATATGTCTTGACTTACCATTGTAAATGTTACTATAAGCTCGAGACATAGTTGCTTCACTATCGTAGTATAAAGAAATAATTGACATAGGTTGTGGCCAAAACTTAATATCAAACAACATATTTCTTAGCCATTTTGCTTCTTTACCTACAGTAGCTATATTAATAAATTCTGATTCTATGGTAGAATGAGAGTCGCACATTTGTTTCTTAAATGCCTAAGATATTGCACATCTTTCAAGTGAAAAAATCCATCATGATATGGACTAATTATCACTTGAACTAGTCATTCAACTTGCATCACTATATCCTTCTATCATAGCTGGAAAATCAGAATAAAACAAGCCCAAATTGATCACTCCTTTTAGGTAACCAAAGACTCTTGCAATAGCCTTCTAATGATCTGTATTCGGCTTGCTTGTATATCTTGATAACTTGCATATAATA
Source organism: Populus deltoides (assembly GCA_015852605.2). Classification (NCBI taxonomy): domain Eukaryota; kingdom Viridiplantae; phylum Streptophyta; class Magnoliopsida; order Malpighiales; family Salicaceae; genus Populus; species Populus deltoides. The sequence continues at coordinate 6,740,695 of CM027573.2, read as the reverse complement.
AAAGCTATATTTGATCTTGTACAATGCATAACATACATAAGACTTTTAATGACACTATTATATTCTAGTTGTGCTACAGCTTTATCATAATAATCATTCAACTTCATGCTAGAGTCAAATGGGGTGTTAGCCTTCTTTATATTGAGATGCTTAAATTTATCAAGCATTTTCTCAATATAATATGATTGATTAAATGCATAACCGCTTCTATGTTTTTTTAACTTTAATACCTAAAATTATATCTACTTTACAAAAATCTTTTATTTTAAACATAAAAGTGAGATACCTTTTGGTTTCAACTATTTCAATCATATTGGTGCTAAATATTAACATGTCATCTACGTAGAGACAAATAATTACACCAAAATCTTTTGTAAATTTGAAATACATACACTTATCAGCGCCATTGTGATGAAAACCATTCAACAAAATTGCCTTGTCAAAATTTTCATGCCATTATTTCAGAGATTGTTTTAATCCATATCTAGACTTTACCAATTTACAGACTTTTGTTTTTTATTTTTGGGAAGTAAAAAACCCTCAGGTTGCTCTATATACCTTTCCTCCTTTAAATCTCCATTTAGGAAAGTTGTCTTTACATTCATTTGATGAACATATGATTTATAAATTGATGTTAATGCAAATAAAACTCTAATTGATGTAATTCTTGCCACTGGAAAATAAGAGTCAAAATAATCAATACCATGCTTTTGAGTAAAACCCTTGGCAACTAATCTTGCCTTGAGGTTTGTATAGAACAATCACATTAGTTTCAAAATCCAAAATCCTATAAGCATTTGAAATACTATTTGCATTTATAATTTTTCTTGGTGGTAAAAACAAAAGTTAAGAATGCCCATACCTTTTCGATAATAAATTGAGATATATTTTAAACTATTTTTTTTAGATAAAATAAAATAACTTTGTTCTAACACAAACAATTTTGCCTCTGATATTATATCAAGAAACCTTTTTTCATAAAAGAATGCTTCAAAATCACTACAATACAATTCCTTGAAATCGAGCATTCTCTCGAATTCAAGATCAGAACCATCAAGGCATTAGGTTGCTACCCACTGAATGTCAACTTTCCAAGCCTCATAAAATTCCAAGAAATGAATAATGTAGTTCACCAAGAGCTAAATACCTTGCAAAGCATGGGAATCCCAATGACCATACAAGAAGTTATTTTGTGTTTCAATGGTGATCAGAAGAAGATAAACTTCAAAATATCCAGCAGAGTTAAAGCCACTATAAAAGAACTTCAAGCGCCAACTAACAAAAACTTTAAAGAAACCTTCGGTTTCTTGAAAACTATACTAGCCAGGTATCATCATGACATGAAACATATGAGTTGTCTTGACTATTTTGATCGCCGCTCTAGATTATGGTTTTAAGGAGGAGCCATATTTTCAGTTATTTATATTGGCTGACAAATTGAGTCTTTGGCTTGTCTTGAAATTCAAACAAGAAGAAGGCTAATTTGTTGTGGCTCGATATGTGCTCAATCACCCAGCTGCATTTTACAAGATAGTCTTCAATACGAATGAATCAATAAAGTTAGAAAGGACTCTTAAGATGCTGACTTTTATTGAATGTGGTGAATGGGATCCAGAGATGACAACTTTGTTCGGTGACTACCTTGAAATTTTTTTCAAACTCCTCAGAGACAAGCTGTTATTCCCATTGCACATTTGAATTTGCAAAGTTACTGGTTTACTTACCCCTTGGTGTTTGACAAAACTACCAGATCATCAGCAAGAACAGATATTCGATTGACTAAACCTGTTAGAAATATTTATTGGATAAATAAATTGAGATATATTTTTAAGTATTTTTTTAAATAATAAAATAAATGCACTTCGATCTAAAAGAAACAATTTTGCCTCTGATATTATATCAAGAAACCTCCCTCTTTTTTCATAAATGAATCCTAAAAAATCCCCACAATGCAATTCCTTGAAAAGGAACAATCTCTCAAATTCAAGCCTCAAGGCCATTGGTTGCTATCCTCTAGAGGACAACCTTCCAAGCCTCATAACATTCCAAGAAATGAATAATGTAGTTCATTAAGAACTAAATACCTTGCAGAACTTGGGAATCCCAATGACCATACTAGATGTTATTCTGTGTTTCAATGGTGATCACAATAAAATAGACTTTAATATATCCAACGGAGTACAAGCCAATATGGAAGAACTTGAAGTGCCAACTAACAAAAACTTTGAAGAAACTTTGGGTTTCTTGAAAACTATACTAGCCAGGTATCATTATGACATGAAGCATATGGGATGTCTTGACTATTTTTATTGCCGCTCTAGATTATGGTTTGAAGTAGGAGCTAAATTTTCAGTTGTTTACATTGGATGAGAAATTGAATCTTTGGATCGTCTTGAAATTCAAACAAGAAGAAGGACAATTTGTTATGGCTCGATATGTGCTCAATCACCCAACTGTATTTTACAAGATAGTCCTCAATGCGAATGAATCAATAAAGTTAGAAAGGACTCTTCAGAAGTTGGCTTTTATTGAATGTGGTGAAGGGGATCCAGAGATGGCAACTGTGGTCGGTAACTAGCTTGAATATTTTTTCAAACTCCTCAGAGACAAATTTTTATTCCAATTACATATTAGAATATGCAAAATTACTAGTTTATTTACCCCTTAATGTTTGACAAAGCTACCAGATCACCTGCAAGAACATATATTCGATTCACTAAACCTGTTAGAAATATTTTTTGGATAAATAAATTAAGATATATTTTTAAGTATTTTTTTTAAATAATAAAATAAATGCACTTCGATCTAACATAAATAATTTTGCATCTGATATTATATCAAGAAACATCCATCTTTAAATGGGTTGCTACCCCCTGAAGGTCAACCTTAAAACTCTCAGAACATTTCAAGAAATGAATAATGTAGTTCACCAAGAACTAAATACCTTGGAGAACTTGGGAATCCCAATGACCATACAATAAGTTATTATGTGTTTCAATGGTGCTCACAATAAAATAGACTTCAATATATCTAGCGGAGTTAAAGCCAATATGGAAGAACTTGAAGCGTCACCTAACAAAAACCTCTTGATTCAAGTTCTTGGGTTTACTTTCCCTTGGTGTTTGGCGAGCTACCGGATGAATTGCTAGAACATATATTTGATTTACTAAACATAGATGGCATTGACTCAATAAGCCAGCGGATCCCANATTATCGACTTTGGTTCNGGANAATGGATTNTATNNNAAGAAGGCTNGAAGAGTTTAAT